>CM053610.1:45788695-45849443 GCA_028646535.1 Procyon lotor
TCTTGGATTTTTAAAGGAAATCATCATGCATCTGCAAATAAGTACAGTATTATTTCTTTACAATCATATCACTTTCACTTATTTTTTCCCCAAATATATTTATTTTATTTTTTCAATGTTACAAGATTTATTGTTCATGCACCATACCCAGTGCTCCATGCAATACATGCCCTCCTTAATACCCATCACCAGGCTTGCCCAAACCCCCACTCCCACCCCTCCTAAACCCTCAGTTTGTTGCTCAGAGTCCACAGTCTCTCATGGTTCATCTCCCCCTCTGATTTCCCCCCATTCACCTTTCCCTTCCTTTTCACAATGCCCTCCATGTTTTTCTTTATACTCAGCACATAAGTGAGACCATAAGGTAATTGGATCTCTCTGCTTGACTTATTTCACTCCGCATAATCTCTTCCAGTCCCATCCATGTTGATATAAAAGTTGGATATTCTTCCATTCTAATGGAGGGATAATATTCCATTGTATATATGTACCATATCTTCTTTATCCATTCATCTGTTGAAGGGCATCTTGGTTCTTTCCACTTTCATTGATTTTTCTTGCTTTATTAAGGTGGCTAGAATTTGCAATTCTTGTTGAATGAGTGATGAGAAATGGTATTCTTGTCTGTTTCTGGTTTTAAGGGGATAGCATTTACTATTAAGTATGTTGTTAGCTGTAGATTTTTTTGTAGCTGTTGTTTATCAGGTTGAAGTATTCCTTGCAGCATTATTAATACTATGAGAGTTTCTATCATAAATGGGCATTGGATTTTGTCATATGCTTTTGCTGCATCACTTGATATGATCATATGCTGTTTCTTTTTCTAGCCTGTTGATATGGCAAATTATATGGATTGATTTCAAATGTTGAGCCAATCTTATATACCTGGAGTAAATCCTACTGAATCAGTGTGTAAAATTGGTTTTCTACCATGTTGCATTTAACTTGCTAATATTTTGCTGATATTTTTTGTCTATGAATATGTTGTAGTGTTTTGTTCTGTTCTGTTTTGTTTTGTTTTTTTGTTGTTGTTGTTGTTTTGTTTTTTGCTGGCCTTTCTACTTTGGGTGTCAAGATAATACTGACCTCATAAAATACGATGGAAATTGCTCTCTCTGTTTTTAGGGAAAAATTGTGTAAAATTATATTAATTGTTCTTTAAATGTTTGGTAGAATTTTCTAGTAAAACCACCTGGGCTTGTTTACTGGGAGATTTTAAATTATAAATTCAATTTCCTTAGTAGTTATATACCTATTCAGATTACCTTATTCACCCTTGTTGAGTTTTGGCTCTTTGTGTTTTTGAGGAATTGGTCTATTTCTTTTGGTTATCAAGTATGTAAACATAAAATTATTTATATTCTTTTATAATTCCTTTAACATCTGCAAGATCTATAGTGCTATTTCCCATTTAATTCCTAATACTAGTAATATTTGATTAGTGATTTTTTCCTCTCTTTTTTAAATCTTTATCAGTCTTATTGGAGTTTTATCACTCCATTTTTTTTTTCAAAGAACTGAAGATTTGTTTCTTTGGTCATCTTTACTATTTTTCTGTTTTTCAGTTTCATAGATTTCTGCTCTTATCTTCTTATGCCCTTCCTTCTGCTTGCTTTGAGTTTATTTTGGTCTTCTTCTAGTTTCCTGTGCTAGGAGCTTAGATTATTGATTAAAAACTTTCCTCTTATCTAGAGTAAGAATTTCCCTATCAGTACTGCTGTAGCTGCATTCTACATATGTTGATATGTCACATTTCTGTTTTCATTCAGTTCTATGTATATATTTATTTCTTTTGAGATAATTCAGCTTTTGGGCCATTCGTTGTGGTGGGATTTCCTCCTTACTCTTCAGCTCAGACACTCCTTGTCTCTTGGATGGAGATGCCCAACTGCCAGGTGTCTTTCAATAGAGGAGAGGAGTTTAAGGCCAGGGACAGGGAAGGAAAACACTTCCCTGGCTACTGATTTTAAGCAGGATCTTCAATCATTCCCCTTTACCTATGCTGCTCAGCTCACCTGGTGTTGTTGATGAGACTCCAGTTCAGTTCTCTTGGAGGAATGATCCTACCAAGACTGCCTTTTGATGCTAGGTAGGAGGTTGGGCTATATCAGGCTTATTTTCACTTCTGCTATTGGTGGTGACCTGATGCCCTGCCACCATGTTGTTCCTCTAATCCTCAGGTTGCCGACATGTACTCCTTCCTCTTTGCACCTTGGAGAGTTCTCCTTTGGCTGTCTCTTGTATGATTTCTAGGGTTGATAGTTGTACTTTGAAAGGGAAAACCAAGAAAAAATGAGTCTGTTCCATCTTGTGTGAACAAGAAGTCAAATAGCTTACATAAAACCTTCATTGATACTTCTTTCTCATGTCCAGTTGGCAGATCAGTCAGTCAAAAGGTCATTTGAACTGTACTGTTTTTGTGGGCTTATATTATCAGTCGATTATGAGAGAAGGTGCTACAATAATTCCTTCTGTTAAAGCACACTCAATGGTTGTTTTTAAGAACCATAAAGAATGCTGTGGGATTTCAGGACTGGGATAAAAATCTGCTGCTACCAAAGGAATTTTTAGTTAAAGAGAATGGCACAGTCCTCTCATCTTAAGTACCCTGGCACCCATAATTGCAGATCTCACTTTCAAGTTTGAAGAGATGTTCTCCATGAGGCAATGTGCCTTAACCACTGCACCACTGCCCTACACAACAACGTCTTGATTTTGTTGCAGTTTTCAAGTGGTTCAGACCTTCACCAGGGCAGAGGTAAGCATTTCATTTGCAAATAATGAAATCACCGAAGAGCCTGGCTTATTCAATGGCATGTCAAATTACAGAACTTGGTTCTTTTGTTTTGAACATCTCCTAGGTTGGATTAGAACATAGAGTGAATTATTCAGACTAATTAAGAATTAGAAAAAGATCACACAGCAGGATCTATTTGGGGAAAATACCCTGAGTGATTTTGCTTAATTTTGTACTCTATCAATTCACCGAGCCGTGCCTCTAACAGGCTCCAATATGAATAAGATTCTGTGTGAGGCATACTGGTGACTCCAAAAAAACAGATAAAAATCTCACTTTCAGGCCTAAGCTCTAACTGAAGGGGTTTTACTGACACATCTTTAAAAGGGCCTGTATACATAAGGGTAAATGGTTGGGATGGAAATGGCTTTAAGGAGAAAGAAGTGAGAGTGGTCACTATGATTTAGGTTGATAAGAGAAAGTTTCTAGAAGGTTGTAGATTCAGGACAGGTACACTTGGTTGGTGGAGGTGGATGCCACAGAGAAAGGCATGAGGGTTAGTGGAGGCAAATGATACATAAAGCCCAGGCTGCCAGCCAGTCTTGTGGGTGGAGGAGTGGACTTGTTCCAGATGAGAGTTTAGCGGAGGCCAGGTTCTAGACTTGACTTTCAGGCTCAGGACACCTCAATTTTCTAAGAACGTGGAGACTTTGTGGTATTCTGAACTAAGGAGCAGCGCAAATAAATGCAGAGTTTGTGGACATCAGTTTGCAAAGAGGGCCGGTGTCTGGGGGGCAGGGGGCATGTCCAGGACTGAATGAGGATGATGATGAATGTGGGAGGGTCGTGGACCTGGAAGGAACCACCTGAAATTTTGAAGAATAAATTTTTGAAGAATACGTTTACTCCATAAGTGAAAGGATACGTTGAAAAGTAAAACACGTATGCACACAGACAGGAGTGAGTCTTTTAAAATTATGTTCACTTGTATTCTGTGGTTCCATGTCAATGTTCATACCCAACTGCCCCTTCCATTAATACTCTGAGTATGATTTAATTTATCCATGTACAATTGAAAGTAGTGTTAAGGCCAGAATGATGAAATCAGTAGTTTGACTATGGCTTTGCTCTCTGACCCTGCCCGATAGTAACTTTTAGAAGCCTTGACTGAATAGATGGCCTGGGGGAGGGACGGGGAGCAAAGCTAACACCAAAGTGTGCTTCCAGTTGACTGGGAGAATCAATGGGAGAACAATGGCAAATGCATTGATTTTATTTTTAAAATCTCATATTCCTCTTATATTCATATAAAGAGCTTCTATCTTCTGCCAGATATCTAAAATAATATAAGTAAGATGCGTTGCATAGATAAAATCTGTTAAGCATATATTGGCAGCGTGAGAGGAAAAGCAGATAAAATAATGGATTTGTAGGAGAAATGAAGGCAGATAAAATAATGGATTTGTAGGAGAAATGAAGGCAGGTGTTTTAACTCAACGGTGAGGTCATCTTTCTAACTAGCATAAAGGTGGCTTTCAGTTGAAGTGATTATTACCTAATACAATTCCGAAATATGAACAATATTGTCCAGTTGCACATAAGTTATGACTCAGGTTTGACCTAGAGTTATACAACTGTGTTAGATGCTGGCAAAAAACTCACATTGAATATCATACAGTGTAGTTTAAGAATTATATTCCTTATTCATTATATCATTGCTCTAGGGATCATTTTCATTCCAATATATAGTCAATATCAATTTTTTTTGTGTATTCATATGTAGTGACAATGATATAAAAATGATAAGGGAGATATTGATAACTCTTTCTTGAATAAAAAGAGGTTCATGAGTGGGTAAATGAACATCTGCCATTTATTTGAGAATCTGACATAAGAAGAGAAGCGAAGCAGAGGAGACAATCCATGGAAATGACTGTGAAAAGTCATCCCATCTTCAGTCGAGGCTTAAATCGGATCATCCTGTCAGTTTTGCTTGTTGCCTGAAATAATCTTTCATTCTAGCATACAGTTGACAGGAAGCACAAGAGAACAAATGATATGAAAGTAAAATGATAAGCCTCACCTTCTGGAAACCATATGCGTATCTCATTTAAACTCATTTGAGCCCCGGTAAACTCATTAGACAGAGCCCAATAGGCGTGAGATTGGCATGAGGAAGCTCCAGGTAACTGCTCTGTGATTCCCACGGACAATAAAACCAAGAGTGTGCATTTTTTAAAATAAGTAGATAATGAGTTGTGAAATCATTATAATAATGTCTTTCTAAGTCAAAGCAGCCAACTTGCTGACATCAAGATTGTGCCATCCATAGTTTAAAATAAGAGGGATGCATTTCCTAAAGCCTACCACTTTGCTATCTCATTCATTGGCTTCTTAAAAATGAAGGGTTTATTCCACCTCTTAAAAATAATTACAGGCTGAGAAGTCGCCGCTGTGGTCTCCTACCTCCTTTACCTCTCATACTCTGGTTCCCCACCACTTCACTGGCAGCCTCACTGATGTGGAGAGTGCCAGGGCTTAAAGGATCAAAACCCAGCTGAGGTTATGGTGTTCCGGAGTGAGAGGGGCCCTGAGTGATTCACTGAAGGTGATGATTCATTCTCTTGTGGTTACCTTTTAGGCAGACTTTAAGGCTCAATTAATACTCAGTGCTCAAATCATGTGTGATCTTTGGTTTACCAACCCATGACATTTTTTCTCCTTTCTATAAAAATCTGAGGTTTAGGTATAAAAAAAACAAAACAAAAAAACCCCAACAACAAACCCCTAAACAAAAAACAGACAAACAAAAAACCCAGGAAAATGCAAAGGAAGATCCTAAGTGAAACCTCTGCCTTTATTCCCAAACCAACCATAAATACCCACGTAATGTTAAAGAAAATCACTGATAACTGATTGGACACACCCATGCTCTCTTGAGCCGACATAGCACTTAGCTTTCCAGGTACCCATTTACCAGCCACGGGCTGAGCAACATTCCTCTGGCTGGAAATGAAGTGACTTCAAAAAATATAGCTCCTGCTTTCAAGGAGTTAGCTGCCTAGTTGCAGAACAGGGACGGCATTAACATAGTAGAAATTGTTACAGAATAAAGCCAGGTGGTGTCAGATCCCAGCGACTATGAAGGCAAAATCCCATGAAAGGGTGGAAGAGGTTATTAACTCTTAGAACACTCCATAAATGAGGTTGAATTTCTGCGGGTCTTTGATCAGAAAATATTGTTTCAACGAAGGGAATGGAAAGAGAAGGGGCAGAAGAATTAGCCCATGGATAGGTGAGCCTGGTAATATTATGTTACAGATCTTGGAGTGAAAGTAATCAGAGCCTGTAGCAGGCATGGTTACTGCCTTGTCCGATTAGCCCTTGGTGCACTTGTGAGCTCACCCACAACCTAGAAGCAGGAGTTGCCATTCCTGGGGATAACATCCTGCCTAAGCACTTGTGTCCCTCTGCTTCTCTGCCCAAGGGCTTTTTGTTTGTCACAGGAGCTTGATGACTCCATGGACAAGACAGTCAGCAAGTGTCTTAAGGTTTCATGCCCATGACAACCCTCAGCCAATCAAGACTGGAAACCAGTGGAGAAACATCCCAGCTTTTTCACAGCATTTTACACAGCAGCTCCGCAGAAGGCCCACAGAAGAGAAAGGGATGGTGGAATACCCAGAATAATGGCTCCAAAGATATACACATCTGAATTCCCAGAATTTGTGAAATGTCATCTTCCATGGAGTAAGGGAATTCTCAGATGAGATTAAGCTAAGGATCTCGAGTTGGAAAGGTTATCCCGGATTATCGGGGTGGGCCAATGTGATCAAGGGGCCTAGTAACAAAGAGAGGGAGGCAGGAACATTAGAAACAGAGATCTGAAGGTGTTACCACTGCTGGTGTTGAAGTTGGAGGTTGGAATGTAAGCCAGGGGATGTAGGCTGCCTTGAGAAGCCAGGAGAGGCAAGGAAATGGATTGTCTTCTGGAGACCCCAAAACGGAATACATCCTGGCTGACACCTTGATTTTCCAGGGCCTTGTCACCTTACTCCCAAGTTACTAAAATAACCTAAGTGGTGACCTTGTTCACCATTTATCTCCATCCCAATCCAGCATTCACCAAACTAACAGGTTACTCCTGAAACCCATCACAGATACCTTGCATGGCTCTTGTGACACTGATGGTGCCTAATAGAGTTGACTTTGCCACATAGTCTCTGGAGCCTGGCTATTTCTTTCTTTCTTTCTTTCTTTCTTTCTTTCTTTCTTTCTTTCTTTCTTTCTTTCTTTCTTTCTTTCTTTCTTTCTTTCATTCATTCACTGGGATCTTAAACATTCACATGTAAAAGATTCACTTATGCCCTAGTAAACATATTAAAAAGTGCTGATTTTCAATCTCTATCCCTACAGTAGACTATGTTGCCAGTTCCAATCAGAGACCTTCCTATATCCAAGCTTTCCCACTGTGACTTTTTAACTACTCCTACCAAGACATAGAGTCAATTTCTCACATTGGGAGTAGCTAGTTGTTATAACCTCCAACAATTCCGATTCCCTAGGCAGACGTAGGGAGAGGCCCTTGACAACTCATTGTGAACAGGTGATTCTGTTTCAGGGCCATCCAGAGACCTCGCTTGGGCAGCACGATGGGTAATATAGGTTAGTTTAAAAGAAATTAGCCTCAGGGGAAAGGCTCAGTCTGTTAGGGTCGCATAGGCCTGACCATGAACTTGGAGCTAAGATTACTAGAATGAACCCTAACTGAGTCAGGCTTTACAATGGAGAATGTCAGGTGTGCATACACCACACACTCGGAGGGGCCACTGATCCATTACACCAGCACAGTATCCCTGAGAAACTATTCTGTTTTAGGAATATGACTTAAAGATTTATGTATATATATTCATATATTTATTGATATATAGACACCAATAGCTATATTCTATTATTTTTGACATGATAGCCTATAAGCAAAAGCTTACTTGGAAACCCAGCATCTACAGCAGATATTCATGGTAGAAGCAGATAGCTGTATCTCGTATACCCCAAATGCTCTGTTTTCCCTTCCTTACCCTTCCTCCCTCAAGGTTGCTGAGGCATCCTATGGACCAGAGTAAGAAAATCACTGACCTGAAGGATGAAATTAACATGCCTCAGGCTGGTATGCAAGGTTTCCACAATTTGGTTTATTGTTCCCGCTATTCATTGCTGCATAAAAACCACTTTATGGCCTAAAACAACCACTCCTTCCTTGTACTCATGAAACCTGTGGGTCAGAAATTAAGGCTGCACAACAGGAATGCCACATGTCTGCCACTTTGGATGTCTGGAGCCTCAGCTGGGAAGGCTCAAATGTCTGTGGCTGGAATCTTCAGGAGCCTTGTTCACCCACACGTCTGGTACCTGGACTGGTATGAATGGGAGCCCCAGTTCATCTGGGAGTGTTGACTAGAGCATTTCCATGTGGTTTCTCCATTTGGTTTGGGCTCTTTCTCATCAAGGTAGCCGGGTTCCAAGATGAGGTGCTGTAATCGGGATTTTATAGACAGAGCGTTTCAAGAAATCTGGACAGAAGCTGCATAAACTTTTATGGAGTAGCCTTAGAGGTCTCCTGTACTTTATTGATCATGGCAGTCCCAAAAGACTACTCAAGGGAAGGGACACATGTCCCATTATTTGATGGTAGCGGTGTCCGTATTACATTGTGGGATGAGAGACATTGATGCTGCCACCTTCAGAAAATAAAATCTACCACAGTCCATCCTCTGGCTATAGCCATCCATACTCATACAAAATACACGAATAACCCCAAAGTCTCATCTCATTACAATGTCAACTCAAGGTCCAGGATCTCATTGACTAGATCAGGTCCAGATGAAGAGGAATCTTGCCACACCAAAGTCTTTGAGTGTACTTCCTAGAGACAAGCTTTCTGCCCCCATGGTGGGGATATCGTAAGATAGCCACAGTAGACACTGCAGAAGAGCACAGGGGATGGAAAATACTACTGTGCCCATCTCTGGAAAATACAAACTGCTATAATTATCTTTCAACCTTCTATCTGTTCATTTCTAGAGTGAATCTTGCATCTTCTCCTAAAAGTGTCGTCAAGATCTAAATGGGCAATGAAGATGCCCACCAGCTCCCAATCATGTCCACATGAATTTTCCCCATGGTTGCTGCCCCAGCAGGCAGCTGGCGACTGCTTGCTGCCAGCCAGTTTGCAAGACACCAGAGGCTGAAGATGCATTTGGGTTCCTAACTACTCCCACTGCACGCAGGTTTACAAAGGCAAATACTTATTAACAGGGAAATCGAGCCCAGGTTCTAAAACCTGGCGGCGCTTCTCATCTCAGGCCATCAGAAGGTCAGTGGTGCCATCCAAACTCTAAGATGCTTTGGAAACCCTGCTGAGGCTATCTGAACCCCAGAAAATGTAGCCCCTTTGATGCAACCTAATGGTTGGCCTGCATTTTTGCTTAATCAATAGAAAGGATTTAAAGTAGCCTGATGGTTCTTTGTGCTGCATTTTTAATGTGTTAGAATCTACCCATGAAGCAAACAAACTGATTTCAGTATTTTCCTCTTTGGGGACCTGGTTCACAAATACTGGGCATTAAGCAACGAATGCCATGCAAGTGAGCTATGTATCACAGAGCATCACAGTCCAACACTTGAACTCTCTACCACCCTAGATGGCTCCACTTTCTGACTTTCCAGGATGAGGAACTTCGCTCTCAGTATTAAATACTCATTTCTGCTGTCTTGGCATGTGATAGCACTGAATTCTTCCTGGCTCTGGAAGATATTTTGTGATGTGCATGCTGGAAGGGCGATAACTTATTTTGTAACCCCTGGGGGACCGCGCGTTGAAAGACATGTCCATCCAGGGAAACTGTTTTATTTGCAATGACGGAGAGCTGTTCTAGGAGCAAAGAGTGAAACCACAAAGCATTAAATTAGTCTTTGGCTTTAGAGGGGCTTTCAATTTGGCTGAAGAGGGCAAACTTGTATGCAAAAGAGAATTAAACAAAGGTAGAAGTATTTCCAAGCCAATGCTGGATGGAGAACAAGTGAATCATAGCGATTAGAGATGTTCTATCTCTGTTGAAAAGAAAAAAGAAATGATTTGGTGTCCCTTAGATGTAAAGAGGTACACCAGCCAGCGTGACATTGAAGCCTGTAATCAAACTATTACAGATTTCCATGTATACTATTAAACAGATATTGACTTTCATGAGGTTATATCAAGATTTATTGGCCCGAGAGGTAAATATTGACTGATAAGATGTTGAGGTCAATAATTACCTCCAGGGACAATAAATCTTTGTATTCACAGACACACAAATTCAATAGTCAGTGTGGTTTGTTAGATTAAACACAAATTCCAAGTCATTAGAAATATCTGAAAATTCTTTTTCATAACCATGAATTCTGACAGTTATAATTCATTTTAAAACAGCATATTTTAAATCAGATCTGATCTAACTCTAGGAGAGAAAGTTGTTTTTATTTTTAATCATATCCTCATGGAAAAAAAATCATTTTATATATGTCTTCAGGTTGACTAATTCTATTCCACTAGCTAACCTGGTATTTGCTACATGGTAGGTACTCAATATACATTAAAAAAAATGAAATTAGTCTCATGCAATTTGGCATTTAAATTCTTAGTGAACACAAAAGCTGATTAAAAAATATATATGTTAAGTAACAATCACCAATGTCTTAAATTCACTTACTCTTTCATCATAAAAATATTTATTCAGAACTTATTTTAAGGTTAAGGGAATATCAGGTAAAAAGATTTATACTGCTAGTGAAATTAGAAGAATCTGGATTATTTATATTCTATATATATTATAAATTTATTCAGAAATTTATTTTATTCAGAAATTAAAATTTCAGTACTTTTAAGTTTGACGTGATTGAGAATTAAATTTATAAAGCATGAAAATACACCACACGCTGTCATTTCAAAGAGCTAATTTTTATGTAGGTAGTCAATTATTTTGAGAGAATGTATCTACACATTGATTACATCTGGGTCATTATAGTCCTGCTTTATGCCGGGGAGATAGCAGAGGGGACTGGCAAGTAGTTTGGGGCTGGTGTCGGGGATTGTAAGCAACAGAGGGGTTGTAACACAGATGAGTACTTTTGCTTCCTCAAACAAGTCAGACATAGAACCCTTTTTTTTTAATTTTTTTTTTTTTATTTATTTGACAGAGAGAAACACAGCGAGAGAGGGAACACAAGCAGAGGGAATGGCAGCAGGAGAAGCAGGCTTCCCGCAGGGCAGAGAGCCCGATGCGGGGCTCGATCCCAGGCCCCTGGGATCTGACCTGGGCCAAAGGCAGATGCTTAACGACTGAGCCACCCAGGCGCCCCACACCCTTTTTTTACGTGGATATGGTCTGTCCTTTCTCCGTACCCTCCAATGTCCGCACAGCTGAGCACTCCCACCCCATGCAACGACTCCGCAGACCCTTGTTGTCAGCCTGCTAACCTCCTCCTGGAGCAAGAGTTGAAGTGGCCCCTATGCAGCCGTGGCTACTGGGGGCATTGGGCGTCAGGTGGGAGATTCAAAAAATGTCTCGAAAAACTACAAAGACTGATCAAAGGCTATCCAAATGCCAGCCTTCTGGATTAACAACTGTTAACAATGTATCAAGTTTCTTCTGTCTTCCCCTGAAGAAATAAGGATTATAGAAGAAAATTTAATTTACTTTCATTGTTGTCTCTCCCTTATTAAGGGCAACTACTATCATAAATTTGGTGTTGCTCCTTTCAGTATACTTTGTGTAATTTAAAGCGTACACACCTGTACAATATTATTTTACTTGGGTATTTAAAAATTACTCACATTTCTCATATATTATATACATTGTTCTGCGTTTCTCTTTTTTCACAGATCTTTTTTTTTTATATATATCTATTCAAAAACCTTACTAGAATAATCTGTGCATGGGCTGACTCTCTTAAGATTCTTGGAAACAGATGGGGGAAATAATCCACATTCTACCACTCTCCCTGGCTCATCGATCCTTAGATCAGAATTTCTTAAACTGACATGTATACGTACTGTGGAAAAAGAGATGGGTGTACCTTGGGGAGATGCGTCCATAAACTTAGCAATGTGTATTTACATAGAAGTGTATCATTTCTGAGAAAATGCTTCATATCTCCTATCTGATTCTAAAAGGATTCCGCAAGTTTCACTTTTTTTTTTTTTTTTTTGGAAGCTCTTGTTAAGAGCCCTAATTAACTGCAATGCCGTGACTGAGGTAACAGTTTTTTGGTACTACAAGGACGAAAATAGGAGGTAACGTGTCTTACCCCATTTGGGCTGCTATAGCAAAACACCAGACTCGGTAGCTGATAAACAATTATTTCTCACAGACCTGGAGGCTGGACAGTCCAAGGTCAAGGTGTTAGCATGGTCATCACTGCCCAATGAGGGCTCTCTTCCTGACTCAGCGCCATTGCTTTCTCATGGGTCCTTACATGGCAGAAAGGACTAGGGCTCTCTCTGGAGCCTCTTTGATAAGGCACTAATCCCACTTACAGGGCAGGGGCTATGCCTTCAAGACCCGAGCACTTCCCCAAAACCCAGCTCCTCATACTATCATTTTGGGGGTTAGGACTTCAACATATGAATATTCGAGGGACACGAACATTCAGACCATAGACCTATGCTAAAATCCCCCCTGCTAGAAAAGATAGAGCTGAGTATTTTAATCATGAATGCAGCTTCATTTTTATGTAACTAGACATTTTATAAGCTACATGTAAACATTTAGCTGACAAAATAGAATAATTAAATCAGTGATTACATCTCTGAATTTTAGAATTAAGAAGCATCCATTACTCGAGGTCTTATACAAGGGATTTGGTGCTTAAAGAGGTGGTTGATCGAATGGTCCTTTAATTATTCCTACAAATTATCGAATCCAACCTTTTTATTTTACAGGAAGGGGAAGCTGAGGCCCAGAGAATGGAAGGGATTTAGGTATTAACTTTATAATACTTTTTTAGAATCAAGATCAGTAAGTGTCATAAAGAAATTCAAAGCCAGTTTGGTGGAGGGAGTGAAAACAATATGGTCTTTCTACTGAAATTACCTTTGAAAATTAACCTTCTTGTTAATTTCCAGACCAGCTGGCTTGGGAAAACCTGAAGCTGTGAATCTGGAAATGTGATGCAAAAATAATTTGTGCACATGATAGGCACTTCATTTGTTTAATTTTATGGCCATAGATACAAATGCAAGCATCTAACAAGTGTGCTTTCAGGATGCATCTGCTGGGAATCTCAGAGGAGACCACAGATGGAGACGTCCTCATCGGGCCATGATACACTTTTAGTCCTGGAGCAATGGGGTGGTAGTAAGATACTGACCTTGTATTTTTGTTTTTTAATTGCTGAGGCGGAGCTTTGAGAGAGAGTGTCTTCCCTCACTCAAATCAACTACCCAGCTACTTTTGGAAAAAGAATTTTAGAGATAGGAAGAGTAGGAGAAGTTCAGGAGGTCCTATCATTTTTAGATTAAAAAGGAGATTAAAAAGTAGTTGAAAGATAGAAGATAAAAAGACATTGAAAACTAGCGAGAATCATGGGGGTGGGGGGGGTCAATGGCGGTAGACCTGTTGTCTCTGCTTCTCTGTGAGTTTGGTAGAGTTCCGTGGGTGTGTTCAGAATGCACATGTGCGTTCAGTGTTAATTTGTGTGGGTGGAGAAGGAGCTGTACGCACAGTTAAAACGAAATTGTGAGGGTAGAATTCCTAGCTAATGCTTCCAAATTCCCACTTGTAGCAATCCAGCGGACTCAACGTCTTGATTACTGTGATTAGTAATGGAAGGACTCCAGTTTCCAAAACAGAATGACCAGAACTAACAGCAAAGATCGCCAAGTTTATTACGGCACTCACTGCAGGCATTAGCCTCACTCTTGGATTTCTCTGCCTCACTTTCCTATCTATATTTTCACAGACACCTTTTTTTAAACTTTACGTTTTAGGGTAGTTTTGAATGTACAGAAAAATTACAAAGTGAGTACAGATATTCTTCATGTATGTCACATCCAGTTCCCCTACTGGAAGTCCTGGAACGTGTGTTCAATGTATGGTCCATTTGTTACATTTAGTGAGCTTGGATTCATGTGTTGCTATGCAAATCAGTTAATACTTTGATTCCATTTCCTTAATTTTTCCTTTATGTTCTTTTTTGTCCCAGGATCCTATCCAGTACCACATTCACTTTGTGGTAATGTCTCTGTAGCACAGCACGGCTGTGACGAGTTATCACTTCCCTTGTTTTTTTACACCCTTCACAGTTTTGATGGATCTTGGTCAGTTACTTGGTAGACTATTTTTCAACTGGGATTTGTCTGATGTTTTCCTCATGATTAGACAGAAGTTAGGGGTTTGGGGGAGGAAGACCAGAGAGCTGAAGTGTCATCTTCGTCACATCTTATCTAGAGTATATGCTATCCATTTACTTACCATGTATATGTGACTTACATGTGACTTACCACCATCGATGTTGACTTGAGCCCCTGCCTGGGGGGTTCAGCTTTCTCCAGGCTAAAGTTCCTCTGCCCCCTCCCCTCCCTTTGGAAGAAAGTCACCATGGACAGTCCACACTTAAGGAATGGGGAGTTAAGCTCCACCTTTCTGAGGGTGGAGAATCTGCTAATTTATATGGAATTCTTCTACAGGGGACATTTGCCTCTCCTCTTTTACTTATTTGTTTATTATTCATGCAAAAAAATTTTTTTTGGGTATCAGTAGGGACTCAACATTTATTTTGTACTTGGGGTTATAATCCAGTCAAACTTTATTCTGTGGCTCAGACTGTCCCAGTATTGGTCAATGGGGGGCGGGGGCGGGTTTCGGTTGGTTCCTGCATTCTGTGGGCATACCTTCACCATTGTGGGTTGTTGTTACTGTGCTTCTGAGCACTTTCTTGCTTTCTGGAACTCTTGAGTTGCTCCAGGCTCATCTTATATATTTCCTGTCCCAGGCCTGAAGTATGGACTCCCTGTTCATAATTATTTAAAATTTATTATATAGTGTGTTTGTGTGTGTGTGTGTGTGTGTGTGTGTGTGTGTGTGTGTGTGATTAAAGCCACTGGCTGGATGACTTTTACTTATCTCTTCAAGTTCACTTTCCACCTGCTATGTCCAGACAGGATGGCCTATATGGGCTGATAAAGTTGCCCTTGCCTCTGGCTTACAGCTAGGCCATGACAATGAGGTGCTTCAGGGTGGCGGGGCAAGGGGCAAGGGAGAGCAGAGAGCACCAATAGTGAGTCTGGCTATTTATTCCTTCCTTCTTTCTCTGCACTGGGGTCCTCTTGGTACATGTTTGCTGAGGATCTCAGCTCACATCAGGCAGTCTTCTCTATAAGGGCTTTGTCTCCCTAAGCCCTGGCTGCCCCATAAACCTCCTTTCAAGATTTAGGGGTAAGAAACCTTATTGCAAGTCCAGGGCACTGACCTAAATCTTGCTTTTGTAGACAAGCTCTTTATTAAACTTCCTGAATATCCTGATTTGATCGTATCATCTCTTTCCTGCTGGCACATTTCCCAGAATCTTTTTGGAATAAGGCAAGAGTATGTTGGAGGAAAATAGGAAGAAATGAAGGAAGAAAAGAGTGAGTGAGAGAGGATCGGAGTCAAAACAAGGGTGCCTGGGAAAGAGAGAAGAGAAAAGAGAACAGGGATCATCATATCCAAGTGGGTTTTATGCTAACTTAAAGGAAGACACTTGGGTCAATGGAAGAGGACGGGTTTCTAACTCACAGGCAATTTATACGTTCTTATTCCTCTCACACTAAAGACTCATTTTAGGCCTACGTGGGGCTAGGCAATTTTGTTTTAGAATTTCACTTTAAAGCTAATAATTTTAATATGTGGAGTTATTATTAATAACTCTCATGGTATCCTGACAATGTGTTAGACACCGAATTCTCAAGTAGATTAAGACAAACATTTATTAGTACAAAACAACTGTGCAAATTCCATATTTATGCATTTATGAGGTTTTATATTTTCATTTGCATTGCTTTGGATATCTTCTTAATGAAGAAAGAAACCTCTTCATAGACAGGTTTTTAGATTTTGCAATAAATATGATGAAAGTGTGTTCTCAGGTAAAAAAAAAAAAAGAAAAAAACAAAAAAAAAAACCCTTGACTCTCTGAGACATTTAGCATGCTTGCATTGCATTATAAAATTTCTGATAAATACTGAAATACACACACAGTTAACTACTTATAACAGTCTATCAATAAATCTTTATTGCATTCTAATGGTGTAGGTAGGCAGATAAGTATTACTTAATTCAATTCTCAAAACAATCCATCCTGTTAGAATGTGATTTTTATAATGAGTAAATTAGCTGGAGAGACCAAGATACTTGCCAGAAAACACACAAAGACAGAAAATCACACCACTGGGAGTGGAACATGAGTCTTCTTAACTGTAAACCTGGTGATCTTAAAATTACGTTATTAGTTCATATTAGCATTTACTCTTCTGTGGCAATTAATTTGGAAGTATGTGGTACACTAAAGTACGAAGTTCACTTCTGTGAAGGTTTCATTTTACACTGCACTAAATTTTTAGTTGGTATTGAAACAACTTTCACTCTCTGTATTGTGTTTCAAATAAACGAAAACTTTCTTTCCTTGAAAACATCTAAAATAAAATTGTCTATTACTGATGCTCACATTTCACTGAATGAGACAGAACAACTTGCTCGAACATGCTTTCATGGTTTTGATTACCATTTGGTGGCAATTAAATTTGCTAATTTTGGTTTTATTTCAGCAAAACAAATAGCCAAAATTATATTTGTGGGAACAAGAAGTAAAAGCAACATCTTTTCCTCCTTCCAAAGTTTTGAACTGTGGTCGTTTATTTAACCTGATCAAAACTTTTGCCTCGTGAAAGAGAAGGGAGACACATTGTTTTAATCTGAGGGAAGCAACTAATTTGCATATATTCGCTATGAGAGTTCACACAGAGCTATTAAAATCAGTGTTGAGAGAGACTCTGTTTTGGACAATGCCTTCACTCTAATTTAAGTAATGATATACTCACAGAGTTGTAACGAAGTTCTTTCATTCATTCCACAAATGATTTTTGAATCACATAATCCAGCAGAGACTTTCATGTGTCACGTGTTCCACCAGGCTCTGCCATCTTGTATGCAAATGCCACCTTCATGTACCATTCTCTGGTTATTATTGCGTCAGAACACATTTTTTAACTATGTTAAACATTAAACTGTGCAGGACAGGAAGTTGTGAATGGCTCCAGGGTACAAGAGAAACCAGGCTGAGAAGGTCCTTTGAGAGGGAAGATCTCCCCCTGTGACGCCATCTTTGTGTATTCTGGGAGCCCACAATTAGGGGGGGAATGCTGACTTTCTCAAAGTCACAGAGCCAAAGCAAGGACCCCTGTCCCTCAACTCCTAGATCTGTTCTCCCACAGTATTCTGGCTTGCATAGGGGTACGAGGGAGTCATTCATTCATTCATCCATTCATTCATCTGTTGTTTCGCTGGATGAACAAATATTATTTAAGCATCTTCTCCAGATGAGCCACTGGGTTGGGGGCTGGGTGTTCACTGCAAGCAGAACAGAGTAGACATGCCCCTCATGCGATGGCACTTCTGTCTAGTTACTCACCAGATATATGGTAAGATACTCAGTAATAAGAAAATATTAAGTAGCTCTAATATAATTCATTAAATGAGTAGACCCATCTGTGAATATGGGAGAAACCGTAGTAAACTGATCCCTAGAGAATGAATAGAGAGACATAAGAGAGAATAACAAAGAGTGTCTAATACAGTGTGGGAAAGGTGAGGAAGGGGCAGGCTGCGTTAGACTTCTCTGTGGATATAATACTGAGGGGTAAATTAAAGGACGGGAGTCAAGTGGACAATGAGAGGGAGTGGGTAAGCATGTTCCATGTTTTTTTTTTTTTTTTAAAAGGGCTATTTATTTGAGAGACAGAGTATGAGCTGCGGGGTAGGGGCACATCCTTGTGCCCCTTGCAGGAAGGGGGAATCCCTTGCAGACTCTCTTTTCTTTATTTTAATTAATTGATTAATTAATTAATTAACTTAAGATTTTATTTATTTGACAGAGAGAAACACAGCGAGAGAGGGAACACAAGCAGAGGGAATGGAAGTGGGAAAAGCAGGCTTCCTGCAGAGCAGGGAGCCCAATGTGGGGCTCAATCCCATGACCCTGGGATCATGACCTGAGCCGAAGGCAGAGGCTTAACCCACTGAGCCACCCAGGTGCCCCTCTATTCTTTTTTTTAGTTAGGACCCTGGGATCATGACCTGAGCTGAAGGCAGACACTTAACTGACTGAGCTGCCCAGGTGTCCCGAGACTCTCTGTTGAGTACAGAGTCTGACATGGGGCTCAATCCCATGGCCCCTGAGATCATGGCCTGAGAGAAAGCAAGAGTCAGATGTCCAACTGACTGAGCCCCCCAGGCACCCTGGAACAGAATATGATAAGGCCTAGAGCTTGCTGTCATGAAGGAATGGAGAGAAGGGATTTTCTAATGGAAATCTACGCATTTATGAAGAAACACATAATGATAGTAATGAGAAGGATGGTATTTATTTCATGCTTACTTTGGGCCACCACGTTCCACATTTGTACAGACATGAATTTATTTAATCCTCACACAGATACTATGGGATGATCCCATTTTATTTTATTTTTATTTTTTAAAGATTTTATTTATTTATTTGACAGAGAGGAAAGAGATCACAAGTAGGCAGAGAGGCAGGTAGAGAGAGAAGGGAAAGCAGGCTCCCCGCTGAGCAGAAAGCGGGATGCAGGGCTCGATCCCGGAACTCTGAGATCATGACCTGAGCCGAAGGCAGAGGCTTTAACCCACAGAGCAGCCCAGGCGCCCCAGGGATGATCCCATTTTAGACAACTGGACCCTTAGGATCACAAAGGTTAAAAAAATCTCACCTCAAATTCTACATGAAGACCTGAAGAAATAAATTCCAACGAGGGCATATGGGTCCACAGGCCTGCCCTCAGCCACAATCCCACATTCTCCCGGAAAGCAAAGCAAGTCGTTGGTATTTTATGCTCTTTCAGTCCTTCTCCATCCTTGGAGTTTAGTTTGTACGGTTGGGAAAAATTCCTCAAACCCCCAAACAATTTGAATTTATGCCTTGTCATACTGCATTTGCTTAATGAATGCAAGCCTCTATATTTCCTTTCATTTGTGGGTTTATGAACGTCAGCATCATACTTTATATGTGGTTGGATTTTTTTTTTTAAGTGCCTAACCTGCCATAATTAAAGATACCTACTTTGGACAAAAACACTTCTCTCTTAGTTACAACAATCCAGCACTAAACATCCAAAAAAAAAAAAAAAAAAAAAGCATAACCCATGAGTTTAGACAAGCAACTCTGTCTCTGTTTATGGTTCCTGCTACTTAATATGTGGACCTTGCCCAGTTCCTGGGCTGGTGCTCTTTCCCTCTGTATCATTTTTGTGGCTGCTTCATTTCTGTTTAATATTTACTTATTTTTTTGTTGAAATTCCCCGTGCAGAAACCCACAAACCAAGCAAATACGAACGGAAAACACAGAGCAGCTCCAATGCCCTTGGAGACAGTCAATTTTGTTGTTGTTGTTTGTTTGTTTGCCACCATTTGTCATCCTCTGCTCAGAGATCAACAGTTTTTAGCACACGGATCAATATTCTCTTAACCCGGACCTAATCTGAGGAGAGTCTCCCCGCCCTTCACCTTGGCCTACTCCTCTGTACTGCAGTTGTCCTTTTTTTTTTTTTCTTTTTTTCTTTCTTTTTATCCCCAGCAATAATTTTGTCTGAGTAAGACAGCAATTTTTCATCCTTTGGTCAAAACTGGTGACAAAAGAGGGAATAATGGTTGCTGACATACGAAATGATAGATTTGACACATGGTGTGCGGAGCTGGGAGCTTTCACGTGCCAGAGTAGAAAGACAGATAAGCAGGCTGATGGCTCTCCTGACACTGCCCGCGCTCCCCGCACCCCCCTCCACCCCCCAAACAACCTCTCTGTTTTCTTTCTTTCTTTTTTTTTTTCTTTCTCGGTAAGAAGTTTTGTCTCCGACTCTGGACAGGAAGCAAGTAAACGCACTGTTCTCCCGCCCAAAATAAACATTTTCCCCGACCCGCAAAAATGATCAATCTACGCCCTTTTCTCTAGCACAGGGAGGGCAATACAGCATGCTGCTTGAGGAAATATTAACAAATATAGCCAGTAAGAGGGAAACAGATGGGACGAAGAAATTGAACCAGCAGATTTCTGGACGGTGTTCAATGAGTGGAGTTTTCTAATACTGAAACAGTACTGCTCTTTAATTTTTGTGAGCATCCGTCGTCCAAAAACACCTCTCCGTGGCCTCCTGCCCCTCCCCCCCCATTAAAGACCTCCACAGAGGGGCACAAAAGGGTCCCTTTCTTAATCATTCTGGCAAAAGCAAATTAAGGCGTACAAAGGCGAGTGCCAGGAGGGAGGGCACAGGCGTGCTCGCCGCTCGAGCTGGTTCGCTGGGACAGACGCTCTGACCTGGATGCCACGGGGCAGCGCTCCAGCCCCGGGATCCCGTTACATCTTTACACACAAAAGCTTCTTTCAGAATCTAAACTAACCACACAGGAGCATTTCTTATTCCTGCATGGCCTTCTCCGGAGCATGTGTTCACATTTAAAACCTTGCCCCATGTGTCATTCGCCCGCATTCAGAGTTATTTGTATTCTTCGATTTGCAAAGCGACAGCCACCATGGCTGCCCTTGGCCACCAGTAGCCTGTAAACAAGAGCACGTACAATTTACCTTCGAAAATAAACCCAGCTCCAAATTCCATGCCTTCTTTTCCTGACCTGCTGGAGTATTTGCTCAAGGAGCTCCGGCTTTCCCCCGCCCGCCCCGGCAACTTTGCCTAGGCCGTGTACATTTCACCCCTCCGTCCCCCAATAACAAAATGGATAAATATTCTAAAGGGGATGCTATTTACAAAGGCACAATGTAGTTACTTTTTACTTTTCTTTAAAACACAGTTTTAGAAAGAATTTTTTAACCTATGTCAGAAAAGGGATTTTGTTCTTTAAAACTGCCAAGCTTCCCAAGTACGTACATGCTAAATACATAAGGAAAAGATTATGGATACATGATCAAATGCATGTTTCAGTCCCTGTGCCAGTTTTCTTTTTTTTTTTTTTTCCTTTTCTTTCTTTCTTTCGTGTGAGCGCACGCGTGTGTGTTGATGAAAAACATTTTTCTTGTGATACATTATTCGGCACATTCTATGGTATTTTTCACAGTTTCTACATGTTTGACATTTTAGCCAAACCTGTTAGGAGGGGAAATCAAATTGAAGAACTACAATATTTAGCTTTCAATAACCACTGCCAATATAATAATTGAGGGAAAGCGAAGTTCGGGGGCACGATATTCTAGTATAAATTTTAAGAACTCAAAGATTTACTACCAATAGTTAAGGAGAGATAATAAAGTGATTTTTTTTAAAAAAAGATGTATAAATATTTTGAGCTGTGTATGCTGTAAGGAAAGAAGGAAGAGGGAAAGTTAAATAAGAGGAATAAAGCGCCTGGCAGAAATCAAAGTTTTCTATAATGAGAAATATTCTATAGACTACAGGTCAGGAATAAATTTTTGTTATGAACTAGATGTCCCACAAAATCTTGAATTACCTGAAATTTGTGTGTATGTGTGTTTGAAATTAATCTTAAGGTCATGAGTAAGGGTGTACTTCTTTAGTCTAGCGGCCCCTAAGTGAAAAGAGTGAGTGGACTTCTGGCATTTTCTTTTTCATAGCAATTCCGAGGACAGGATTGCTGAAATGTAGAATCATTTTTGAACACGCACCCTGAGGCCACAGGACAACGAAGAACATTTCGAGGGAGTCAATAAAATAAAATAAAACCAGCCACAGCATTCTTCAGAACGCGATACCATTGTTTCTGGTGGCCTGGAAGTCGGAGGGAGTCCCAACTGAGCACTGAGCAGAGAGCTTGTCTCTGCCTTTGCTTGCAGTTGGTTTGGTTTTGTTTTTTCTTTTTTATGTTTCTTTCTTTTTTTTTTTCTGCAGGAAAAACTCCCTTTTGTGTCAGAGAATTTTCAGATGCTTCTTGCCAAAGTATGTGTACATTATCATTCCATCTCCAAAGAATCTCGTGATGTGTGTGATTCGAGAAAAGTACTCTGCTTGCCTCCAACAGTCTCACTCGTTGTAGACTACAAAGAGTTAAATGATGTTTCTTGTTGTAGAATTAATCAGATTCATATTAGCAGTAGTAAATGTCATGTTGGCACCTTTTCCTTCTCACACATTACAGTTTCAAGTCTTTGCTATGAGGAAATAATGAAGTCAAGATATGCAGTGCCGTATACCGGGCATCTTTTTTGTCAGTCTGCATAAGAAATGAATTGTATCTGCTACTAAGGGGGTCAGAAGAGCAGCGAGTTAAGAAGACTGCTTAGAGAAATGACATGTCAAAGGAAACAAAAACTAATTTTTTAGTACTTTTCAGGTAGATTGCCATTTTGGAAATAAAATTGTTCACACATACCCTCGATGCAATAAGGCTCGGTTCATTTTGTTGCTAACCACCAAGCAGTTTTGAACTTCTCACAGCTTACTTACCAAGATCAATAAAGCACAAACTATCTCCTCCAAGGCAAACTTGAGCGCCACCAGGAGAGGGAGAACCTGCCCACTGTCCCGCACCAGGGACAGTATGGGAGGGTGCTCACAGTTTAGCACTGTGTGTGACTTTGCATGGTGGGCACATCTCTCAGTGTTTCCAGAGAGCAAGATTTACCTGGAGCAAGTTATTCAATCTTTTCCAACCCCCTCCTTTTTTTTTTTTAACCATAAAATGAAAATGGTACTTATCTCAGGATCTTTGCTAAGTTTAAGGTAGCCCAATCACACAAAATGCTTGAATAGGCTCCCGAGTAGACTGAGCATGGACTGAATGCCTCAATAAATGTTAGCTGTCCTATAGATTCATGAAATCTTTAATTTGCTCGATGAATGTTTATTCAGCACCTGCTAGGTTGGATATTTGAGAGATTCAAGAAAAGAATTGACTTGGGCCAGATGGATTGAGGCGGGTGATATTTTAAAAGGTGGCATTACACAAAATCACCCAATGTAGGAGAGTAGAGAAAGTCATAGCTCATAACTTGGTATAAAAGGCAAAATAATCCTCACTTATAGGCCCCTTGCAAGGCTGAGGGGGTAGCATCAGAAGAGACTCCTGAGAGAATTGCATTGCGTTCAGTTGGACACCTATCTTCCACCAGTCACAAAAATTAAATCAAAGTGGATTAAAGACTTAACTATAAAACCTGAAACTGAAAAACTACTAGAAGAAAACAGGGAAAATGTTTTTTGACAAGAGCCTTGGCAAAGATTCTTTGGTGAGATGCCAAAAGCACAAGTAACAAAAACAAAATTAAATAATTGGGTCTGCATCAAACTAAATATTTTCTGTGTAGTAAAAGGAAAAAATTAGCAATGAAAAAAGATAACCTACAGAACGGGAAAAATATATTTTTAAGCCTTAAATCTTCGAAGAGGTTAGTGTCCAAAATATATAAAAAACTTACATAGCCCAATAGTAGTAATAATAATAGCAACAGTCTGATTAAAAGATGGGCAAAGTCTTGAATAGACATTTTTCCATCGAAGACATACAAATGGAACAGTTACATGAAAAGCTGCACAGCTTCACTAATCATCAAATGCCAATCACAGCTACAAGAAGATATCACATGATACCATTAGAACGGCTAGTGTCCAAAGGCAAAGGAAATGGAAATGTATGCACTATTGGTGGGAATGTGAATTGGTGCAAACACTATAGAAAACAATATGGAAATTCATCATAAAATTAAAAATAGAACTACTAGATGACCTAGGAATCTCACTTCTTCTTCTTCTTCTTTTTTTTTTTTTTAGTAATCCCACTTCTGGGTATATATCCAAAGAAAACAAAAATACTATCTCCAAAGGATATCTGCTCCCCCATGTTCATTTCAGCTTTATTCACTATAGCCAAGACATGGACAAAACCTATGTGCTCATTGATGGATAAATGGATATAGAAAATGAAATGGGATACTATTTAGCTCTAAAAAAGGAAGAAAAATCTTCCTTTTGCAAATCTGCTTCTTGCAACGACATGGGTGGATCTTGAGGACATTGTGCTGAGTGATCTCACCACACTCAAAGAGGGGTGATTCCGTGAGAGGATGGCAGTGCTAGTCAACCTTATTGTGGTAATCATTTTGCAATATATATGTGTATCAAATCATCACATTGTACAGTTTATTTTATTTTATTAATATTTTTTTAAAGATTTTATTTATTTGACAGAAAGAAACACAGCAAGAGGGAACACAAGCAGAAGGAATGGTAGCGGGAGAAGCAGGCTTCCTGCAGAGCAAGGAGCCCGATGTGGGGCTCGATCCCAGGACTCTGGGATCATGACCTGAGCCAAAGGCAGATGCTTAACGACTGAGCCACCCAGGCGCCCCACATTGTACATTTTAAATTTACATGTGTTATATGTCAATAATACCTCAATAAAGCTAGGGAGAAAAAAAGGAAGTGACTCAGCGAGACTTTTTCAGTATTTCTTAAAGACTCTTCACTATATATGAGAGATTTCTTTCCTCCTTTTCTCTCTGGTCCTCTGATGCTTTTTATAATATATTACTTAGTTTTCTATTTCTCTCTCGATCTGTCTCTCATTTCTTTCTTTTTGAGACTGTCCTAAGATTCAAAGGCTTTGTTTAACGGTTAGGCAAAAGCAGTTATTTCTTCTCAGATGAAAATATTGTTTGTAACATTTTTTTATTTTTTTAAGTGAGCTCTGCACCTGGTGTGGGGCTGGAACTCATGACCTTGAGATCAAGGGTCATGTGCTCCACCAACTGAACCCTCCAGGTGTCTGCATTTTGTAACTTTTTCTGACATCACATCCTTTGCGAGCATACTGAGAAGCAAGTGAAACTTGAGATAATAAATATTTTTGTCAAAAACGTATAAAACTATGTGCACCTAGAAAACACACAATCTGATATCCCCTAACCACACATTTTCTAACTATAATTTTGAAATCAGCTTTATTGCATATAATAAAATTTACCCAATTTTGTCTGATTTTGTGAATTTTGACAACTGTATGTAGTTGTGAAATCTTTACAGTCAAGATACAGAACATTCTCATCACCCCAAAAAGTCCTTTTGCGCCCCTTTAGAGCTAGTTTTCTTCTGTAATTCCAGTCTTATAACCACTGATCTGCATTTTATTAATACAATTTTGCTTTTTTTTTTTTTTTTTAGAATTTTACACAAATGGGAATCAGAGTATGTAGCCTTTTGTACATGGCTCTCCGATGTAGCTTAATGGTTTGGAAGTTCACGTGTGCTGTTGAATGTTTCTGTACTTCTTTCCTTTTAATGGCTACATAGTATTCCATTATAAGAAAATATCACAATTTATTTATTCATTAGTGGGTGGAAATTTGTTTTTTTCAGTGCTTGGTGATTATGAAGAAAATTATTATGGACTTTTCCTTTTTTAATATTTTATTTATTTATTTGAATGAGAGAGAAAGCGAGCACATGTGTTGGTTGGGGGTGGGCAGAGGGAGAAGCAGGCTTCTCACTAAGCAGGGAGCCCAATATGGGGCTTGATCCAAGAACCTTGGGATCATGACCTGAGCCGAGAGCAGATGCTTAATCAACTGAGCCACCCAGGTGTCCCTGTTATGGACTTTTTATTGTGACTCTTTGTGTGGATATATGTTTTTATTTTCCTTGGGTAAACACCTAGGAGTGGCATTGCTGGCTCAGATGGTGTCTGTTTTTAAGGAATTGCCAGATCGTTTTTCCAAGTGGTGAACTGTTTTACATTCCCATCAGCAATATATGAGTAAACAATTTTAATTTTTCTTTAAGTAATCTCTACCCCAATGTGGGGCTCAAACTCACACTCTGGAGATCAAGAATCTCATGTTCTAACAGCTGAGCCAGCCAGGCATCCCTACAAGTAAATAATTTTAAAACTGAAAAAAAAATAGTATTTGAACTTGATAGAAGATTCCGTTCAATTCCAAGTTTTGAGATCACCGACTATGACCAGGTAATGTATCTGGTACTATGGGAGAATACCAGACCTCCATGAGGTCATAATCAACATTCATAAATGATGGTAATATAAGGCAGGTTGTGGGAATTGCTTTAATAAAGATATCAGCAAATTCCTATGGGATTTTATGAGAAGAAAGGAAGGATTATCTTCAATAAACTATTACTTGAAAGAAAATAAGGTAATCATCTCTTCAGGCGGTTCTGTTCAATTCACTTAACCTCGGCCTGGCAATTAAACCCTTCAATGCTGTTTCTTCGTGGGTAGTTGTAAGGATCAAGTGAGCAAATATTTGTGAGAGTTCTGTGAAAAACATCAGGTGTTACCAAAACACAGAGTTATATGTGTGCTTTTCATCATCCTGTAATCACCACCTTAAATAGCATGTGTAGAAGTGATCTTTATAGACCAGAATGTCTCACATTTAATGCATGCAAATCACATGGGGACCCTGTTCAATTCATATTCTGAGTCGGTTAGATCTGGAAAGTACCCCAGGATTCTAACCTGGATCTCTTGGTTGATTTCCTCCTTGGTCTTCTTCATTTTGCAATAGTTCCTTGTCTGTACTTTGTTTCTCATGACCTGAACACTTTTGGAGACAACTTGGTCACTTGTTTTATAGACTGTCCCCAAATTTGGGTTTATCTGATGTTTTCTCAGATTGGACCAAAGTTACACAGTTTTGGCAGAAATATCACAAAATGATTTCATTTCTTTTCCAGTGCATCATATGGGATTCACTGGATTGATATGTCTAATTATTTATGATACTGACTTTAATCTGTTGGTTATGATGATGTCTGCTAAGTTTCTCCAAATGTGAAGGTCCTGTTTTTCTCTCTGTTGCTAACAAATACCTTTTTTTTTTTAATTTTATTTGACAGAGAGAGAGAGATCACAAGCAGGCAGAGAGGCAGGCAGAGAGAGCGGGGGAAGCAGGCTCCCTGCTGAGCAGAGAGCCCGATGTGGAGCTCGATCCCAGGACCCTGGGATCATGACCTGAGCTGAAGGCAGAGGCTTTAACCCACTGAGCCACCCAGGCGCCCCTGCTAACAAATATCTTGGGAGAGATGCAAAAACCATGCAAATTCTGGGTCTCCTTAACTTTGGGATAATTTTTAAAAATTTATCATTTTCTGGGCAACAAAGAAAATAAAAATAAACTATAGTCTTATTCCACTAAAATAGAATTTCTCAAATTATCTGAGAAAAAAAACCCACCAATACAGTGGTTATTCCATATTGAAATTTATAGAAATAATATTCTCATTATTTTAGGGCAAATAAGTAATCAACCTGCAGTTTCAAATTATTTAGAAAATAATGGTATTGTAAATGATATATACCCAAAATTACTTATGGAAATTGCCAAACTTAGAGGAAAATTCACATCATTAAATTTCTAGTAATTAATTTAATAAAGACATATATTTTGCTCACCATATTCTGAACACCAGATTAATGGTAAGCAAAGCAGACATGATCCCTGTGGTAGTGATTATAATGAAAATAAATAAATTAACCTTTCATCTCAAGCATCTTTAGAGGAAATCATCAAATAAATCTAGGGAAAACAAGAGAAAAACAAATTAATGAAATAGAAAATAGAAAAACAGTAGAATTAATAAGTAGCTTATAAAGCCACGTTCTGTCCTCTTGGAAATGCAGGCACGCTTGTCAAGGCTAATCAGGAAATTTACCAACAGCATCAGAACTCAAAAGCTCCATAAGAAAAAGATAAACTTTTCTTTTGCCCCAAGGGAAAACATTAACGAAGGACACAGAGAAGCAGTTCATGAAAGAATATATAAAATAGCCAATAAGCATGGTTAACTTCACTAGTAATTAACAGTTGAAACACCGAGATCATGTGTCTTCCCCCCGCCCCCAATCAAGCTTAAACTGAAGAAATGGAGACACCCAGAGCTGGTAGGGTTGCATGGAGAACATGGAGAACATGCTTATACATGCTGATGGGGGGCTCCTGGGCTGAGTGGGTCAAAACATTTTTGGTGGAAATTTTTCTTAGTATGACATCAAACACTCAAGAATGCTTGTATATTTGGCCCATCTCTAAGAAACCTAAAATTTTATGCTAAGGATATCCATTGATAGATTTAGGCACAATAATACTCACCACAGAAGAGTTGATAATGGAGGGAACAATTAAAAACAATCCAAATACCAGACGGGAAACTGATCAGGTAAGCTGTGATACATTCATGAAATGGAATGATTATGCACAATACATTGGAAATAACACTATAGAAGAATATTAGTGATAAAGAAGGGTAATTCACAAATTATTTCAAATTATTGTAGCTGTTTTTCCAAATACTATGCTTAGTGTGATTTTTTATAGCAGTCGTGTACAGTATTAGTTTACATATCTTTATACATAAGATTTTAATAGTGCTTATAGTAGGAAGCACTGATTTTCTTTACTTTTTTTTTTTAACTCTGAGCACCGTCCCCCACACCAAGTTCAAATAGAATTTTAAACGAGCAAAGAAATTAATTAGTTAATATTTCAAATCTAGTTTTAAGGTCACTTCATCAAGCTATATTAAACTGGCGCTATGTCCACATTTTGGAGATCATTTCAACTTGCTTTCTTACTTTTTCAGCTATGCCTATTGCCTTCTTTGCTGAAGTTTCCCCTCTTCCAAGAGGACTATAGCACTGCTTTTAAATATCTATTCTTGAATTCCTGGGCACTGAGTGGCTGAGTCCGTTAAGATCTGCCTTCAGCTGAGGTCATGATCCTGGAGTCCCTGCATGGGGGAGTCTGCTTCTCCCTCTTCCTCTGCTCCTCCACTTCCTGCTCACCTTCCTCCTCTTTCTCAAATAAATAAAAATGAGATCTTTAAAAAGTACAATAAAAATCTATTGTTGAATTATTATTATAGGTTTTAAACAGTCAGTTCCACGGGCGTCTGGGTGGCTCAGCCTTTAAGTGTCTGCCTTCGGCTCAGGTCATGATCTCAGTGTCCTGGGATCAAGCCCCACGTCCCAATGGATCCCTGCTCAGTGGGAAGCCTGCTTCTCACTCTCCCACTCCTCCTGCTTGTGTTCCCTCTCTCGCCGTCTCTCTTTCAAATAAATAAAATCTTCAAAACAAAACAGAACCAAAAAACAAACCAGGCGGTTTCTAATTTTTTTCCATCTATTGTGTATTTGTACATATTTATCCTTCATTTCTTGCTTTCTTCAGTGTTGGTTCTTCCCTCAATGATTATCTTTTTTTCCCCCAAATATGTTTATTTTATTTTTTCAGTGTTACAAGATTTCTTGTTCATGCACCACACCCAGTGCTCCATGCAATACGTTCATGCACCACACTCCATGCTCCATGCCCTCTTCAATGATTATCTTAAAGAAAGGGGAACCCTTTGATGATTGGCGACTTCCACATTCCCTAAAAGAAGCAAACAAAACCCCAAAACTTAGCAGCACACCCCTTTGCTTTTAGCAAGTTTAGGAACTTGGTTTTGAGTTTTTCAGGACTTGATGCTCGGTGGCTCTTGATTTATATTTCATGTTATGTTTTGGATTTTTTCGTTGTTGATGCTTTTCCTTATTTACACTTGAGTCATTGACTTATTAGCATTTCTTTCCATTGGCAGCTCAAGCTTCTCTGGCTGGGGGTGTTACATGGTCACATCTGCTCTCTTTCCACAGTTCCAGACCAGCACTTGACTATCCGGTGAAGTTAGAGAAATGGCACCATTCCCATTTCAAAGATTTATTTATCTATCTATCTATCTATCTATCTATCTATCTATCTAGTTAGTTAGTTAGTTCCAAACATGAATAATGGATTCTTAGCACCTTCCTGTCACCCTACCTCTATGCAACCAGACATTAAAAATCTCCTTGGTGCTGCTTACTAATTACCACCAGGGTGCAGACAGGCAGTGACCCCCTATGTGGGGGGGCGGTGGGGGTTTGGCAGGGGGAAGACATTTCCTGGGGAAATTCAGAGAACTGAAAATTTTATAGTCCCTAATATAGAGAAAATAAAGGCATCAAATAATGATTTCATTAGTCAATAACATCTGAGAAAAAGGAGAGGTTTATTTATCTATCTATTTATTTACTTAAGATTCTATTTGTTTATTTGCCAGAGAGAGAGAATACAAGCAGGCAGGACAGCAGAGGGAGAGGGAGAAGCAGGGTCCTGATGTGGGGCTCGATCCCAGGACCCTGGGATCATGACCTCAGCCTAAGGCAGACAGACGCTTAACTGACTGAGCCACCCACTCACCCTGAGAGGTATTTTTATATTAAACCATCCCAGGATAAAATGAACTGGAGAAGCAAACATTTGGCTATTCCTCAAACCCCAAACTCTCCTAGCACAACCCTAGAAAGAAATACATGCTCAAGATGACTTTCACTGCATAGATGGGTGATTCCAGGAGTCCCAGGGTTGTGTAACCTATTTTTGACGAAGGAGGTAATTATGAATGAAAATCTTAGTAGTAAAGAGTGTTTTTTTATTACTCTCCTTGAAAACAAGTGTTACTCTAAAGTCCTGTTGGAATACCCGACAATTGCATGACTAATATGTGTGTGTGTATGTGTGTGTGTGTAAGTCTTGACTCATCCAAAATTCCCATGCCAAGAATATCTGGATTAGTTTCTCTATGAAGTAAGCTGAGCTTAAATTCATTTCCTTTATAACTAAGTCAAGATTTCAAAGAGTTTCTTGAGCCATTAGCCCAGTTATATTCTAAAAAAACTATTTATTAAACATTGAAATTAGATATTTTCAAATTCCTCACTAGGAAACATATTTCTTATTTCTGTGTCTGGGCACCTATTTAGTTCCTGCTTTGCACCTAGCCCAAACATAATAGTTACCTGCTTTTTGCTAAGTATCCCATTACTACCTCTAGGCCCTGGGGATAGGATCAATGGAAGCATTTGGAAAACATCCATTTTGATCATTCCTTTCGCTAGAGTTGTTTCTATTTCCCTTTTACCTCAGTTTCCTCTTTTGTAAAAAAAAAAAAAAAAGAGGAATTGAACCGCCTTGTGCCCACTACCTCTTTGAAGACACCAGTGGTACATTTCCTATATATTTGCAGTTATAATGCTATTGAACGCTCAGGCCTCCCACAAGGAATGTGTAGCATTGTAGTTAAAAGCACAGATTTCAGAATCTGAGAGAACTGGGCTTCGATCTCAGCCTTGCCTCTTGTTGCCATGAGAACCTCAACATGCCTCAGTTTCCCCTCTCTAAAGTAGTGAAGGCACCATTATTATATCAAGTCTTTGGAAGGATTAAAGGCTGGGCATAATACATATCACAAAACAAGTATTCCATTAACATTACTATTAATATCATAAATGGTAGATAGTAACTAATACTGTTAAAACTCATCCATAATTATGTGACACATCTTTGAGGCTTATGTGTTTCAAGACCCAGAATAGAAAAGTGGTCTTTTGTTTTGGTCACTCATTCCACGTACTCTGCATTAAGATAAGTATTTGACAAGGTTTCTATTAAGAAACAGACTTTTTTCTCCTTTTCCCTAAACCAAGTCAATACACACTATTTCTAACGGCCAACTAAACTAGCTTGTTGTAAACAGAGCCCTGAACCAACAGGAAGAAATGTATGGTTTAGTTCGGTCATCATTTGACTTTGGGGAATTGACCTAGTGTCTCATGCCCTTATTTCTAAAATGGAGAGGGGGGTAAAGAGAAATGAATTTTCATGACCTTTAGTTTTTAGAGCAATTTTAGATTTACAGCACAGTTAAATGGAAGGTATAGATATTCCCCAGGTTCCTCCTACCCCAATACCAGTATAGCCCTGCCCATTATCAATATTCCTAACCAAAGCAATACATTTATTCCAACAGATGGACCTACACTTACACACCATTGTCTCCTAAACTCCACGGTTTACATTAGGGTTTGCTTTTGATGTTGTACATTCAATGAGTTTGGATAAATATATAATGACATGTATCTACCCTTATAGTATTACACAGAGTAGTTTCACTGCCCTGAAATCCTCTGGGCTCCACCCATTTATCCCTACCTTTCCCCTAAGCCCTAGCAACCTTGATCTTTCTGTTTTCTTCATAGTTTTGGGTTTTTTCGGAATGTCATATAGTTGAAGTCAAATAGTATGCAGCCTTTTCAGGTTGACTTCTTTCACATAATAATATGCATTTATATTTCTTCTACATCTTTTCAAGTATAAATAGCTCATTTCTTTTTAGCATAAAATAATTCCATTATCTGGATGGATCCCTGTTTCTTCATTCACTTACTAAAAGACATCTTGGTGGCTTTCAAGTTCTGGCAATAATAAATGAATAAAGCTGACATGAGCATCTCTGTGTAGACTTCATATGGACATAAGTTTTCAACTGCTTTGGATAGATACCAAAGAGAGTGATTGCTAGATCATACGTAAGTGTATGCTCAGTTTTATAAGAAACCATCAAACGATCTTCCCAAGTGGCTCTACCATTTTGCATTCCCAGGAGCAATGAATGAGAGTTCCTGTTCTTCCACACCTTCCCTAGCATTTGGTGGTGTCATATTTTTTATTCTAGTCATTCTAATAGGGGAGTAGTGGCATATCATTATTTTAATTTGCATTTCCTTTATGACATATGATATTGAGCATCTTTCAGATTTATTTGCCTCCTATATATGTGAGATGTTTTTCGAAGAACTTTGGTCCATTTTTGGAATTAGGTTGTTTGTTTTCTTATTGTGGAATTTTGAGAATTCTTTGTGTATCTTGGATAGCAGTTTTTTATTAGGTATGTCTTTTACAAATATTTTTCCCCAGTGGGTGACTTGTCTTCTCATTTTATTGGCATTGTCTTTCACAGAAGAGAAATTTTTAATTTTAAGAAAGTCCAGCTTATCGGTTACTTCTTTTATTCATTCATTCATTCATTCATTCATTCATTCATTTAGAGTGCATTGGTGGGGGGAGGGGAGGAGGGGAAGAATCTTTCAAGCAGACTCCCCAATGATCATGGAGTGTGACATAGGGCTCAGTCCCATGACCCATGAGATCACAACCTGAGTCAAAACCAAGAGTTGGGGACACTCAACTGACTGGGCCACCCAGGTGCCCCTCAATTATTCCCTTGCTGGGTTGTGCCTTCAGTGTTGTATCTAAAAAGTCACCACCAAATACAAGGTCATTTAAAATTTTTCCAATGTTATGGGTTTTATACTTTGGCTTTTTATAGTTAGGTCTATGATCCATTTTGTGTTAGCTTTTGTGAAGGGTGTATGATTGCTTAGATTCTTTTTTTTCATGTAAATATCTAATTGTTTAAGCAATACTTACTGAAAAAATCTTTTCTCCATTGTATGCCTTTGCTCCTTGTCAAAAATCAGTTAAGTATATTTTTGAGTTTTCTATTTTTTTCCATTGATTTTTCCATTGACTTGTTTGCTTCTCCTTTCATCAATAGAATTCTCTTCTGAAATCATGGCTTTATATCAAGTCTTGAAGTCAGATAGTGTCAGTCTTTCAGCTTTGTTCTTCCTTTTTAATACTGATTTGTCTATTCTAGATCTTCTACCTTTTCATATAAACTTTAGAATCAGTTAGTGGATATCCATCAAATAACTTGTTGGGATTTTGATTGAGATTGCATTGAATCTATAGACCAAGTTGGAAAGTACTGATATCTTGGAAATTTTGAATTTTCCTATCTATGAACATGGAATATTTCTGTATTTATTTAGTTTTCCTTTGATTTCTTTCATCAGAGTTTTGTAGTTTTCCTCATCAGAACTTGTACATATTTGGATAGATTTATAGCTAAATATTTCATTTTGGGGGGCTGTGAATGTAAATGTGCTGTATTTTTCATTTTAACTCTTGATTTTTGGTTGTTGATATACAGAAAAGCAATTGCCTTTTGTATATTAACGCTTTATCCTATGGTCTTGCTGTAATCACTTATTAATTCCATTTTTTTTTGGGTCAGTACTTGATGATTTTCCACGTGCATGCTCATGTCATCTGTGCACAACAGTTTTATTTCTTCTTTCCCATTCTGTATACGTTTTCTTTCCTTGATTTATTGCATTAGCTAGAACTTCCAGTATGATGTTGAGAAGCAGTGGTGACAAGGTACATCTTTGCCTTGTTCCTGATCTTACTGAGGAAGCTTCTTGTTTCTCATCATTAAGTATAATGTCTGTTCTACATTTTTTTTTAAAGATTTTATTTATTTATTTGTCAGAAAGAGAGAGAGAACACAAGCAGGCAGAGAGGCAGTTAGAGGCAGAGGGCGAAGCAGGCTCCCTACTGAGCAGGGAGCCCGATATGGGACTCGATCCCAGGACCCTGGGATCATGACCTGAGCCGAAGGCAGCTGCTTAACCAACTGAGACACCCAGGCGTCCCCTGTTCTACATTTTTTAATAGATATTCTTTATCAAGTTGATAGGAGTTGAGGGAGTTCTCATTTATTTTTACTTAATGAGAATTTTTACATGAATGGGTGTTAGATTTCGTCAACTGCTTTTTCTGCATTATTGATATGATCATGTTATTTTTCTTTATCTTGTTCTTGCGGTAGATCACATTAATTGATTTTTGAATGTTGAAACAGCTTTGCATACTTGGGGGAAAAATCTCACTTGCAAATGGTACATAATACATTCTATACATTTCTGGATTTTGTCGGTGGTTTTTGTATCTATATCCCTCAGAGATATTGGTCTGTAATTTTCTATCCTTTGGCTGCTTTTAGTATTAAGGTGATGCTAGTCTTATTGAATGAATTTGAAAGTATTTCCTCTGATTCTATCTCCTAAAAGGGATTGAAGAGAATTGGAATAATTTCCTTTTTAAATACTTAGTAGAGCTCACCACTGGGTCCACCTGGGCCTGGAGCTTTCCATTTTGGAAGATTATTAATGATTCAATTTCTTTAACAGATACAGGCCTGTTCAGACTAATTCCTCTTGCATGAGTTTTGTCAGATAATACTTACGGACACTTCAAGCTTCAACATTCAAGGAACTCTTGTCTTTCCTTTAGGCAGAAGTGTCTCTATAGAAATTTGGTCTCAGTTCTACATCTTCAGTCCTCAACTCAAGATCTGGCACATCATAAATGTTGTTCAGTTCAAATTTGTTCAGTGAATGAAATTCCCTAGGAGTACGGATGGATCTTTCTAGCATCTCGAACAGATGGTGAGTAAATGAGCATACCATCAGCATTCTCCCAACCCCCTGTTAAAAGGGTACATGGTGCTTCATGGACAAGTCCCTGTGATGAACCCTTTTTTTCAATTTTTATCTTATCAGTAGTGGCAATTTAACAACAAGACTCAAGAATATTTCTCAGGTAAATGTTTTCCAATGAGAGCTCTGCAGGATACTAGTTCTGTAGATATTCATTCATATAGAGGAAATGTCCTTTACAGTCAGATATATTAAAATATCAAATTACATCAGGGTCTTTAGAATTCAACAGACTTCTTTAGTGCCTGGTATCTCAAGGCCTTACTTATGCTCATGATCCCTGAATAACGGCCCAATGTCCTTGACCTAGAAGCCTCAGGAGTAACCCCAGGACTAGTATTTCATGGCACACATTTTGATACATGCTGCCTCCAACATTCTTGCACCTATTTCCTCATTCTGTATTCATGTTTGCATGACTTGAGTAGTCCTGGGCTGAGCTCCGGGTTAATGATTTTTTAAGCTCAGTTTCAGCTGGAAGCAGATATGCAGGTAAAGGAATTTGCTCACTATGGAGAACAGAAAATCCACTCTTCCCTAATGAAGACATCCATTATGTCATCATATGAGGGTATTATGGATTGAATATTTGTGTCTCCCAAAAGATAGATGTTGAAGCCCTAATCCCCAGGGTGATGGTATTTGGAGGTACAGCCTTTGGGACAAAATCAGGGTTTGATGAGATCATCTGTTGGGTCCTTCATCACAGGACTGGTGTTTTTACAAGATAAAACACCAGAGAGCTCTCTCTCTCTCTCTTTCCCTCTCCTTCTTTCTTTTCCATTTGAGGACACAGAGAGAAGGCAGCCATCTATAAGCCAGGCACGTTAATCTTGGACTTCCAACCTTTCAGCCTCTGGAGCTGTACGGAAATTAATTCCCATCCTTTTAAGCCACCCAGTCTGCGGGTATTTTGTTATGGCAGCCTGAGTGAGTTTCCATTTCCGTTGGGTTCACTAGTCCTGCAGGTGCATAGAAGAAATAAAAGAGAAGAGGCCTTTCTAAAAATTTACCAGTGGTGGTAGAATTCAATGTCAATCCCAGAAGTAAATGAAAGGGAGAAGTATTTTCCCATAAGACTTCAAGACATCTATTGTAACCTGCTAATCTAAAATAAGGGGCTCTCTTTCTGTTAATTTTTCAAAGACACTTAAAAGGCGTTATGTGCTGATTTTCCCTCTCCTCTGTTGAAGGTCTTGCTCAGCTGAGTGGAATAGCTCAGGGCAAAGGGAATATAGCCTGTGTACACAAATACAGTCATAATTCCATCATTTATTTCCCCCTAATCCTGTATTTGTGAAAACATAGAACAGGATTAAATGTCACTATCTTGCTGAGTAAATCACCTTTACATTCTGGCTGGGCAAATTCAAATGTAAACAAGATTACGGAGGAATTTTAAAATACTTTTGGGAACCTGTTTCCAAGGAAGCTTATGAAACTACACGTTTCGTACTACTTTTCATTCAAAGAAGCCTTCTCCTGCCACCCCAGGTAGGGGGTAACACTCCTCTCTAACCTACACGTTTGTCAACTCACAACTAGTTTGTAATGACTCTTCCACTGACATTTATTAAGGAAAAACTATGTGCAGACATTGTCTGGGGCTCTGGATATGCAGAAATACTAAAACGTGATCTCTAACCTTGAGGATTTCTGGGTCTAAGGGGGGCAACATACCCTAGTCAATAGACAAATTATAACTCCAAGTGGGGCACTCCTCACTGTGCTGAGGGGGGTAGGGAGACGGACTGCCGTGGGAGTGAAAGTTTGCAAAGTGAAATGGAAGCTGTTTCAAAGAAATGGAGCTTTGTGCTAGGACTTTTCATGAAATCAGACTAGCTCTTGGAAAAGAATAAAGTAGGCCACCTTTGCCTATGGTTGCCACTTTTCCTTTCTCCCCCTTACTTGGCCCACTCGCCATGCTACTATTTCCCACTGCCCTGGTCCTCTTTGTTGCATCCTCATCTGGGACCCGGGGGCTCCTACACCTGGAGGACTGGGCAGAGGCTGCCTTCCCTGGTCTGTGCTCTGTACTCACCATGGTCTTCCCTATTCAGTGCGCTTAGAAAATGCACCTGCTCTGATCCTCATTTCCTCAGGGTTGGGGTTACCGGATCTTAGAAAGAGTCCGCTTAGTGTCTATTTGCCTACATCTATTCATGATCTCATAGAGATGGTAAAATGGAAAGTATTTCCCCTTCCGACTTTCTGGAGGAAAAATGCTTGCATATAATCAAGGAAAACATTAAAAGTTCTTGACAATCATTAAGACAAGGCAAGGCCACTGGCCATTAAGAAAGGATGCCAGCTGTTGGATTCAAGCAGTGTCTCAAGTGAAGGTCTATTGGATTCTTCTTGCAGGGCCTTGGTGCCTTGGGAGGGGATATTTCGGACTCACAATATGAACTGTTGGAATGGCTGTAGTGATGTGTACCAGCAGAGTATCAACCATGTCTTTACGGTAAATAAACAATTTGGTATCTTTACTGAGTAAGAGAATAAAGAGCTTGTTATTTTGACTCCAATCCTGGGGGCTTTAGGGAAGTTAAAAAGGAAATGTCAGAAAAGGCCGGTCAAGGAGAGACTTTGGAGCAGGCTTTCTGTTTTCTCTCCCCTTACCTCTTTCCCTAAAACAGGCAATGACACATAGGCAGCGGTGATTAGCCACATCCTTAGAGGACTGACTTTGTGTTTAAGTTTTGGATAATGATTTTGCTCAATTATGAAAATATTATTCAAGTTACAAAGATGTCCTGAATGCACGCCTTAGTCTTTTGCTTGGGCTTTATTTGATATAAAACCAAAGCCTATTTGCCTTTTATTCTGCCTAAGCTGAGAACTCTGAATGTAAAAACTGAATATTTCTCTTGGAAATAACAGGTGCTTCTGTATGAGCGTAGGTTCCTGATTTATATGACCGTTACTTGGACCTTTTATGAACAGAATGTTCAATATCATTATAAAATGTAAAAACCTTGAGTACTTATTATAGGAAGGCAATAAAGACGTTAGCCTTTGTAAACAATACAAAAAAGGTAGAACGATGTACCTAAATTTGAGTATAAAAGATTATATTGAACCATGTTATTTCAATGCAAGCCAAGTACATAACTCTTTTTTTTTTAATGATTTTATTTATTTATTCGACAGAGAGAGAGATCACAAGTAGGCAGAGAGGCAGGCAGAAAGAGAGAGAAGGGGAAGCAGGTTCCCTGCTGAGCAGAGAGCCCGATATGGGGCTTGATCCCAAGACCTTGAGATCATGACCTGAGCCGAAGGCAGAAGCTTCAACCCACTGAGCCACCCAGGTGCTCCCAAGTACATGACTCTTTACTGCAGCTTAGAAAAGGTAGGACAAGGCGAGGCAGGGACTGTGTTTCCCAGGGACCAGTCTGCAAAAATAAATAAAATGTTCCAAAAAAAAAAAAAGAAAAGAAAAAAAGGAAAAGGAAACCAGGACTTTGGCCAGTCTGCAGTAGATGGTGATATAATACAAAGTGGAAAGCAACAAATAAAACTCTTTCTGACTTAGGAATTACTAGTGAGCTTCCGAATGTATTTATTTATTTATTTTGACAGCACTGGATTTTGCTTTCTCTACATTTGTCTCCTTTTCTTTCTGTCTTTCCTACTTTTCTTTCTTTCTTTCTTTCTTTCTTTCTCTTTCTTTCTTTCTTTCTTTCTTTCTTTCTTTCTTTCTCTCTCTCTCTCTCTCTCTCTCTCTTTCTTTCTTTCCTTCAGATTTCATTTATTTATTTGACACAGAGAGAGAATACAAGTAGGCAGAGAGGCAGACAGAGGGAGAGGGAGAAGCAGGCTCCTCACTGAGCAGGGAGCCTGACGTCGGGCTCCATCCCAGGACCCTGGGATCACAACCTGAGCCGAAGGCAGCCGCTTAACCGACTCAGCCATCTAAGTTTGTTGCTAAGTAAACAGGAAATCAGCTCCAGAAGGCAGGTTATAAAGACTATTTTCCAACCAGGAAGAGTTTGCCACATACCCATTTTGGGGAGGTGGTCCTTTTGTTTGATTTCCCTCTCATTTTCCTGGACCACAGTCTAGTTGTTTAGAATGAATCAGCCCATTGGTTGTGAGGGAATTTCCGTAATTCCTGGCATGTCTGCACCTATACCCGGACATGGCTGCTGACGGAGGCTACACCAAATGGGTAGGAGTGATTTTATGGTACTCGTAATGTCCTTTTGTTTCAAAGTTCTAAATAGGTGTTTCAGGCTCAGTGGAAAAAAGAAAAAGACTAAAAATACCTTTCCCTTTGATATGAAGAAACTATGATTTTTTTTTTGTCTATTGTCTTGGTGTAGACTTTTAATCTGTAATGTTAGCTTGCCTCCAGCAAATCATGTCCATAGGATGTTTTCCAAACTGAACTATTCTAGGGGGATTCTAAAATGTCTTTATCCAAACAGCACATAAAAACTGTGTTACTTGAGAAAATTCAGGCAGACATAAAAGCAATAAAAATTCTCCACACATTTTAAGTAAAAAAGCCCTCTGGAAAAAAAAGTGAAAATTAAAGAAAAACTGCTCAACTAAATACCTTCTGACTAACTAAAAATACGGACACTAGGGAAAAAGCAGACTGTTAACAATGCCAAATTAACAGACACGATTAGCAAAGCTGATCCATATGTCCAGAATCCAAAAGTTTTACATACCTTTCCAATTAGAACAATGAAATGATTCCTTTAATCAAATAAAAATCGGAACCACAATTTCCATTATTTTATGATAAGGAGAAATCACAACAACCTGTAAATCCTCGTATTCCTTTTTCCAGATGTACCAATTTAATTTGTAATTGTGAGACACTGCTTGGTTTTAATGAATGTGTGACACATGGATTAGTTCATTTCGCTGTCTTTGCCTGTGAGGTCCCCAAGAGCAGGAATAGATCTTGTTAATGATGAACAAAATTTTGGAGATTTATTATTTTTAGGGATAATAGCTCCTATTACTCTACTGAGCTGTGTTATATCTGTGCCTAAATTTTTGGGCCTTATCTATAATTTGGATATTTCTGATAATTGACCACAACTGTATTAGTTGCCTATATAATTAATTATTTTCAGAGTCCTTCATTCAACCCCATGGTTAGGTCAAAGCAAACAGTACAAACTTTCTCCTGGGCAACGTCATTAGAGTAATTGTCACTGCAGGCCATGGCGAGTTATGCTGATTAGTTTTACCAAAATTTAGAGGCTTTTTTTTAATGATTCTGTCACCAAAAAATAGGCATGGACTTGGAACAAATTAAAGTGGAATCCAAATATTTCCCTTAAGAAGAACATAGGGTAATCTTTTTTTTTTTACTTGATGACCATTTTATTTATTTATTTTTTTAAGATTTTATTTATTTATTTGACAGAGAGAGACATAATACAAGCAGGAGCAGGGGCAGTGGGAGAGGTAGAAACAGGCTTCCTGCTGGGCAGGGAGCGGGATGCTGGACTCTATCCCAGGACCCTGGGATCATTACCTGAGCTGAAGGCAGGGGCTTAATGACTGAGCCACCCAGGCCCCCTTTAATAGGGTAATCTTTTTTTTTTAATTTAATTTTATTTTTTTCAGTGTTACAACCTTCATTGTTCATGCACCACACCCAGTGCTCCATGCAATATGTGCCCTCCTCAATACCCACCACATAGGGTAATCTTAAAGGGAAAAACAAAGATGGGAAGAGGATCTGGAAGGATTTGTGCTATTTGTGTGTTGATGAGCTTACTTGTCATTTCTGGAGTAGAAAACAGGGCTTTGGGCACCTGTGTGGCTCAGTCGGTGGTTAAGCATCTGCCTTCGGCTCAGGTCATGATCCCAGGGTCCTGGGACAAAGTCCCACAACAACTCCTTGCTCTGCAGAGAGTCTGCTTCTGCCCCTCCAACTCATTCTTTCTCTCTTGATTGCAAAAATAAATAAAATGTTCCAAAAAAAAAAAAAAGAAAAAAAGAAAAAGGAAACCAGGACTTTGGCCACAAGGAACAGTCCAGGAGAGTCACTGCCCTGCAGAATCCCCCGCTGACGGAGGGTTTTGGAGAAAAGGTGTGGCCAGGGAATGACAGCTGGCAGATCAAGAAGCTGACCATGGAATGTTCAAGGTGGGACACTTTTCTGAGTCCTGAGGTCAATTGTTTCTTCTACTTAACAAATGTACTCTGTCCAGCTTTACGTTTTGTACTTACGATGATGCTAGTTAGCTAAGAAACAGGATCCTTCACACCTGTAGTTTTATCTGACTATACATTGTTTCCTTTTAGTTTGCAGAAAAATGCTCATTGACAGAAAGTGGAATCTTGTGATGTACATTTAGATAGACTTATTCATCCATAAACAGCATCTTCCTGAGGACTAATCAGCAACTACCAATGGGGGCCATTGCTTTCTTTTCTCACCTAGTGATTCTGGCAAATTCCACACTCAGTACATCCTTCGTTTTTTTGTTTGTTTGTTTGTTTTTTGTTTTTTGTTTTTTTTTTTCTTGCGTGAGCAGGGGGAGGGGCAGAGGGACAAGCAGACTCCCTGCCAGGCATAGAGCCCAATACAGGGCTTGATCCCAGGACCCTGACATGACCGGAACCGAAGGCAGTTGCTTAACTGACTGAGCCACACACTTACCCCCACTTACTGCATCTTAATTTAAGGATTTAATTCAGTGAACATGGAAACCACCCTGAGATTAGTAACTTTATTATGAATGTTCCTTTTTACGCTGTTAGTAGAAAGACTCCAAGGTGAAGTGGTGTTGAACGATGTAAGTAGAGTGTGACTCTGGGACCACAGTGCTAACCTGCAGTGAACAGGAAGCAAGGAGGGTTCCAGGGATGTTGGGCGTTTTGAAACAAACTATTCCTACTTCCAAGTTTTGATGGAAGACTTTCTGAGTTGCTAATGTGCCAGCAAAGGTGTGGGCATTCAGGGGTTTAACTGTACCCTTGACAATCTCCAGATTTGTGGATTGATTGTCCTTCCTTTTGCCAGGAGAACAAACGATTTCTCTAACTAGGATTTCAATGCTGTGTTCCTGCTCGATGCTTCTGCCATTCTCATGGGATTATATGTTCTGCAAAGGCGGGGAACTTGTCCATCTTATTCACAGGAATTCTGAGTACCTGGTGCAGTTTCTGACATATAGTAGGTGCTCAAAAAATACTCCATTAAATTGGAGAACCGATGAATATGCCTCTTTGCAGTTTACCAAACACTCTATGTTTATCTCATTTGTAGTTTTCTCTTCCTTATGACAAAATATGTTCTTATTTCAGTTTGCTGCCTTCCTTTATATTAATGAATAGGTGTAAACATCTTTTGGTTTCTTAAGCCCATGAAGGTAAATGTCAAGTTTTATAGTGTCATAAAATTTTCTGTGAAAAGTCATTTGGACAAGGGTCTTCTACTACCAAAAAATGCCTCCCCAGTCTTCTGGGTGTGAAAAATCAACATCTCACTTTCCCTCCCCCCATGAAAGGATAAGCTCTGAGTAATTTAATGTATCTTCACACTCTTGAGTCCAAAGGCCCATTAGTAAATGTTTACCAAGAACAGCTCTCTTGTGTTCCTTAGGGAAAGCAAAGTGAAAAATTAATCTTTTTACTTCAATAACCACCTTTATTCCTCCAGCTGCTCCAAATACTGAAATTGTTCTTAAAATTAGGTGAAACAATAAGAAGGTTAACAGTTTGTCTTACTTAGATTGTTCATGTTATTTGTGCACAACTCACAGATTAACCCCAACTCCACTCCAGATCTGATATCTTAATTTTGTTCCCAACTTACAGTCATCAGTCAATTGTTTGCAACTCAAAATGTGTTTTCTCATGGAAACAGAATTGTTAAAGGTGATTTGTTTCCCAGGCTAGATTCCTGTAGTTAATTTCAGCCTCATGTAGCCTAACATGGCAGAGTGCTGCTAAGACCCTCCATGACTGATACCCCTTGCAAGTGCTTGGGCCTGGGCTGAGTGCTGCACACTCATTGCCTCTAATCCTTCTGTCCCCATTTTACAGATGAGTAGGTTCATTATACAAACACCAGAGAGGACAAGCTATAGAGACAGAGCAAACAAGTAGTAAGCTCAAATTTGACCCACATCTGCTGGAGGCCAAAGCCAAGTCTCCCAATCATACATCTGAATGTGAACAGATGTGAGGACACCAAACAACTCAGATGCATTTACTGAGAGATGATGAAAACCTCAATAGATATATTGACTGTGGAGATCAGTAATTGCTAGCTTCCCACAGAATAATTTAAACCATTTTTAGTTGGAAACTGGTAGTGTTTGAGATAAAGCAAGGCTCATAAAAGCAGTCCTATCCAGAGGTTGAAAGTTGTAGTAAGACATCAGATCAATTGGTCATAGCCACCATTTTGAATGAAAGTAGAAAAAGGGAGTAGATAAGAAGAGAGAAAACTGAGCATGGAGAGAAAGAGATAGGAAAGGAGCACAGTGTGGTGTAGAAGGGAGAAAGAGCATTTCAAAATTTGTCCCATTGATTAATGACTTCCAAGGTATTAGTGAAACATCATACATTAATCACGGATAACGCAAACATAGATTCTCTTATAAGCTGTCTGTATTATCACATACTAATTTCATGAACAGGTAGATGATCCTAAGGAATATTTAGGATATTTACAGCAGAAAACTCTTATTAGCATGAGAAGAAACAGACCTTTGGTATGTGACATTCTAAACTATTAGGAAGATAAAAGGACTGAATAATAACTCCCAAAATATGATCTACTTTCATAAGAAGATGTTATAAATAACTAAGCCTGAAGTGAAAGTGCATACACTCTTTGCCTTACTGCTAATATAGAGAAGATAAAGCATGCCTTTGGTAAAAATCGAAATATAATAAGAAAAAGTTAAAAGAGTGATATAACAGAGCCTATAAGAAAAATTACTATTACAAGTATTATGATTATCTCTCTTTGATTGGCTTCCTACTATGAGCCAAATTCATCATAGAAGTCCATTTGATCTTCACATTAATATTGAGTGATAGGTGGTGTTACCTGATTCTACACATGAAGAAACAGGCTCAGTGAAATTTGCAACCCTCAAGTTCAGAAAGCTACCCATCGTAGAGATAGGATTCAAAGTTCTTCAGACTTCCTACTTGAACCCTTCCACTATGCAATCATATAAAGCAGAAAGATACTATCTGTGGGGTCTGAGAAAAGAGGAAAAAAAAAGAGAGAGAGAGAAATCTGAGACATACTATAATAAAAATTTCCTGTATAACCAAGGAGGACACGTGATTGATTCAAATTGAGCTCTCTCATTTGACTGGTGTTTATAAACTTACTGGCATAACCCTGTGCATTCCTTGTTTTAGTAAATGCAAAAATCTTTCCCTGAATTGATTCCAACTGTATTTTTGAATGCCACATAATTAAAACACATATAAGACAACATGCATCAGACACAGTAAATTTACAGAGGAATAATGAACACACCCCACCTTACTCATTGAACTTAAAAATCTCAGAAAATAAAAATGCGACACAAATAAAATGCAACGTTCTTGTCACTCAGTCCACTATTCTCATAGGATGGTAAGAGTGATAAGATTTACAAGGTGACCTGGATCAGTCTGGGACAATCACGGAGCGGCTTTTGGGTAAAAGTAGCCCTTGAACTAGAGCTTGAAGCAGAGATGATGGTGTAGCATTTCAGTGTGAAGGTCAGTATAGGAGCGGCTAAGGCTGTGAGGAGAGTCCCCTGATCTAGTAGCTTTTAGAGTGAAATGAAAGACTATTGGGACACAGTGCTGGAAAGACAATTTTTTTTTCCCTGAAAAATAAAGGACTAAAGTTTCACGTTTGATGAAGTAACATTTTGTTCAGTAGTCAAGAAATACCCACAGAAGTTGTTTAGCCAGATAAGTGTCCATTTATGGACTATTCCAAATCTATATGGTACTATCCTAAGTGTTTTACAAATATTAATGTATTTCTATGAACTCCTGTGAGTTAATACAAGTGCTAGTCACAGTTTGCCTGTGAGAAAACCGAGAGAGAGAGAGAGAGAGAGATGCCCAAGATTACACAGATAGTAAGTAGCGGAGCTGGGCTTTGAACACAGGCATCTGGCTTGCAAATTTGTTCTCACAGCCATTGTTTCATGCTGCTTTTAAGGGTAGAGGTCATTTCCAGAACATTCAGTGCTGTGACTAGGACGGTTGCACTGGAAACACAGGAATGTGGAGTCAGGGCAGTTGAAAGATCTCAGCCAATTGCCTACTCATGAAATTATAAAAATTCCAATGAGTCAGAGGACTATCTATAGAGGTTACACACAATCATTATCATCAAAGACTATATATTTTCTCATTATGAAGTATACCTTTTGTGTCGTATCAGCTTTTGCTTGCATTTTTGCCTTGAATAAGTGAATACATGACTCCTGCTTTCTTGTGTTTTGTGTTTGTCCGGTATATTTTGTCATATTCTTCGTTTTTAATCTTTCTAATTAATCTCATTTTAGATATAGCTTTACACACATGCTTTGAGTTTCCTTTCTGATACAATGTGAAAGCTTTTTTTTTTTTTTTCTTTCAGTTGGTAAATTTACTTTTTTTGATAACTTTATTTTATCTGAATTTATTGATAGGAAAGACAGCTATCAGTTGATTTTATGTATGGTTTCTTAATTCTTTATCTAAAAGAAACCTTTGCTGGGTGGTTTTTGCCACCTTTTAGGTATGTTCCTTCTTGTAAACTGACGGGGTTTGGAAGATTAAAAAAAAAATCAATGAATTTTGGTAACTTTGTAGATGTGAGTGACAAAGGAGAAGGACAAGCCAGAGTTAGGAAGACCAGTGTTTTGGATGTGAATGACTGTGATAATGCTTTTGAAATAAGTAGCGCGATCAGAGGAGGAAGCATTTTAGGGGATAAGCATCAGTCTTCTTAAAGACTGTGTGTAAGGTCCTGTTGGGTCGTTTTTGTGGAAAGGGCTAGAAGATACTTGGTTGGGGTGGAAGTGGTAAGAAATGAATCGTCTATAGAGGTCAGGTCAGAGTTGGCAGTTACTGGCCAGGCAGGGGCACAGTCTAGCACTTGGAAGCGTGGTCCCTCACTCAGACTCAGGTAGAGTTAGAGGTTAGAGTCCAATCCTTCTACTCAGAACAGTGCCATCCTAGAAATCCTAGGAAAATGCTTTCACCTTTGGAAGCACCTGGGTGCCTCAGTCACTTAGGCATCTGACTCTTGGTTTTAGCTCAGATCATGATCTTGTGGGTCCTGGGATCAAGCCCCACATCAGGCTCCATGCAGAGCACTGAGTTGGCTTGGGGATTCTCTACCTTTGCTCCCCCCTCAACCATTCATGCACTCGCTCTCTCTCTTTAAAAGAAAAAGAAAGACAACTAGAATGTCTACACAGTGAGAATTTCCACCTTTTATGGTTGTTGGAAAGATTAAATAAAATCATGGAAGCAAAGCCTGAACCAATTAGTGTAGCACCTGGCATATAATGAGCCCTCAACAACATTTAGCTATTGTAATTATATATCTCTAATGATTATTGTAAGCATTGTCCCAGCAGATAAAATCTTTTTTTATTTGGAAAAAAAAAAAAACAGCCCAAATTTTGAGGAACAGGGAATTCAGAAGTAGGAGATAAGTGAAGGAGGAGGAAGGATGAAGAAATAAGAGTAGAGATCATTCAAATGAGAGAGAAGTCGATTTTAGAGTGGCAGAAGGAATGGAGGAGAAGAGGTTTAAAAAGAAGCAGCTGGTTAAGTCTGCTAAATGTCCTGCTGTAATGAGAAATGATGGAAGATGAGAAAATGTCACCGAGCTTGAAAAGCAGATTGTTTATGGGGAGCAAAGAGAAGAGTGTTGTGTGGTTTGCCAAAGTGGGCTAAGAACAAAAAAGGTTAGGGATTACATTTTGATCATGTGAACCTGCTTTGGAGAGTGTGCATATAGAAACTTGGCAGTGACAGGAAGGGAGCTGGAGTGGTCATCAGACATGGCGTCCTTGGAACATTCTGGAAAGTCGGCAGAGAGTGAAAGTTTGAAAGGAAAATCAATTGACATGACATGTTTTCATGGCCTCTGCATCCACACGAACTGGCATATTTTCAGTGCTCAATACATTCAGTTAAATGAATCATTGAATGAATTTACTGCGAGAGGGAGGGATAGGGAAGCCAGGAGCTGGAGCTTCTGAAAACTAGAAAAAAATGATTTAATTTAAAAATCACTTAATGTATTTTCAGGCTGACAGACTTGAATCTGTAAGTGGGAAAACTTTATAAAATAAAATATTATTGTAAAAACAATAACAAAATATTACATAAAATTTAAATGGTGTGTGTATGTGGAAGCTCCTGTAATTTCCATCATACTTATATAATTAAAGTAATTTCTGTATATTCCCTTCCAGTCCTTTATTCATATGCAGTCATATTTTTACATAATTGCAACCACAATATACAGACAATTTGCATCCCGCTTTTTAATTTAGTTCAGGGAAAGTTTAGCTACAATTATTTGAAAGGAAAAAAATATTGGGTATAAATATTCAGTTACGAATGCGGCAAAGTTTCATTCATCAATTCTCACGTATAGAAAGTGAAAGCAATAGAAACGAGGTAAACAGTAATTCAGCAATACTTTCTAGTACTTGCTGGGAAAAAGAAAAACTTTCAGACGTGTGCAACTGAATAAAATATTATAGCTAGAGGCCCTGGTAACTTCTGTAATATTGCGTTAAGCATTTCTTCATGCTAAATCTCGATGCTTTCTGTTGAATTGCTTTTAATGCCTTACTGTAAATAACTGATTTGTAAGAGGGCACTACTATTAATTATTATTACTATGGATTTCTGTCTGTAAGATGACCACCTGTAAAAATCCTTCGCCAACATTTGGAAAACCCCATTTGCTCCTTGCCTGAGGGACACACTATCAATGGGACAAACGCGATGCAGGGAAAGGGGACCAAAGGGGACGGCAATAATGTAGCTTCAGCGACGGTCTGGATCTCGGGCTAGAATGGTTTGTGTCACGGGAGCACTGTGGATGTGCTGTCTGAAAATCATGGAACTTTCGACTCAATAATTTTTGCCTGTGATTCTTGTGAAGTCTTGTGAAGTTTATCACTTCTTGAGGCACCCCTTCGCAAGTTCTATAATTTCCATAATACCCCTAAAATTTAAAAGCTCCGGATCTGCTGCGAGAAGCAGCTGCAGGAGATGAAAAACCAAGGCAGACTAACTTCTTCCTGTTCAGTCACTACTGTCTATTAACGTGTTGACAAAAATAGGCCCCCTGCAAACAGGCGGTTGGAGGTAGTCCAAACAAAGAGAAACAGGGGATTCATTAGTTGATTGATTTTTAATTTATTTTTGAGTTGAACAAAAGCAGGCTTCAAAAACGATTATGCTATTTTTAAGTAATTTTTCATACTTCACCAGTAGGTCTAATAGGACTTTTGAAAGTGAAAACAGGATGGAAGAAAGTCATGTGGCCAGATGCGAGAAAATAAGCTTGCTCTTTTGATTAAAGGATACAGAGCTCCTTCTTCTAAATAAATAAGGTGCAATAATGTACAGTCCATGTCCACATTTGCTGTTTAGAAAGCAAAAAGTTCAGCTTAGTCCACCACATAAAATAATTGGCCAGAGGGGGAGAACTGCATGAAACTTTAGTAATTCTTTTCTAATTAGCCGAAATTCAGTCATTTCCCAAAGACAGGTGTCCCTAAGCACATTGGTATGTTTACGTGTTTTATTTTTCCTTCAAAAGAAGGTTGTAAATCGAGAGTGGTGCGAGATCTGATTATAAAAATGACCAATAAAAGATTTTGTGAATTTTAGTGTCTTGAGGGCCAGAAGTAGAAATTACATAACACATTTTTAAATAAAAGAATGTTAATCATATTAGCAATAGCTAACATTTAAATACTTATTACGAAAAAAAAATAAATACTTATTATGTACCAGTCCTTATCCTAACCACTTTGCAACTAATATCTTATTTAGTGCTCGTGCTCACAAACAATCCGATAAGTTTGGTACTATTATTGCTCTTTACATTTTGTAAATGAAAAGCAGATATCACATGTGAAAGAGCGAACATTTGAACCCAAGTGGTGTGACCCTGTTCATGACCACTACGCAAAATAACTCAACCATCACAAAGGCTAAAATATAAATGAAACAAAGAGAAGAAACAAAGTTAATTTGAAGACAGTTCTACTTCATGTCATACTCAAGTAGTTTCTATCAAACTTTTCCTTAGATGACAAACATGAAGAATGACGAAGGGTAGGAAAAAAATAAAAAATAAAACAAAGACCATTCTATATTTGAAAGAGAAAATACCACTCAGTGAGTTTCCCAAGTGTCACAACCTTTGGCCTTAGGGTAGATCCCAACCTTCCACATGTGATTGGACTAAACTGAAAGACACAATCAAATGTAGGGGCTTGAAGAGCCCAAGGACAAAGTGATGGCCATTCCAACAGCTGGAAAGGAAGGAGTGATAGGAATGTTGTGAAGAGAAGACCATGAATATGGAGCCCCCAATTCTGCATGTAAACTGTTAAAAAAAAATTTGGACTATACACATATGGGACAAACTTCAAGCAGTGCAGGCAGAGCTAACAGAATATTTTGGCCTTTACCTCTCAGTTTAAAGTTTTAGTCCTGCCGAGTTAACTGTTAAGAGACTCTGGAAGAATATGGCAGGACCCAGAATACCCATGATATAACATTCAAAATCTTCAGCATGTGATCCTAAATTATTCAGTCTATGATAAACAGCAGCACCCAAGCCATACTTAAGAGAAAATAAAGGAAAAAGATCCATACTTAACTCTGATACGGACAGTGAATTTGTCAGAGAAGTATTTTTAATTCAACTGTTGTAATTATTGAGAAATACTTATAACCAACATTAAAAAAAACAGGAAATTTCAGAACAGAGGTGGAAATAGAAAAAAAAAAGGATCGCTAGCACTGTACATCATAAAATATGAAATTTTAAAATTTACTGATTATGACTCATTGGAGATTTATAAAGAGAGGACTTAACCTGGAGATAAAGTAATACAAATTAGTATTCTGAAGTAAAAGGAGAAGAGGGGCACCTGGGTGGCTCAGTCGTTAAGCGTCTGCCTTCAGCTCAGGTCATGATCCCAGGGTCGTGGCATCGAGCCCTGCATTGGGCTCCCTGCTCGGCAGGAAGCCTGCTTCTCCTGCTTCCACTCCCTCTGCTTGTGTCCCCTCTCTCGCTGCGTTTCTCTCTGTCAAGTAAATAAAATCTTTAAAAAAAAAAAAAAAAGAAAAGAAAAAGGAGAAGAAAAAAAAATATATATAAAAGGAACAGTGCCTCATTTTCTGAGAGACAACACCACAATATCTAACCTAAGAATAATTAGGGTCCCAGATTGAAGATAGAGAAGAAAGGGCAGGAACAAAATATTCCAATAAAGAATTTCCAAAAGTTTCCCAATTTGTTAAAAGACATAATTTTATAGATTGAAGCAAAGTAAAAAGAAAACATTGCAAGCATCTAGAAAGAGACTACCCAATTGGATATAAGAAAGCAATTTCTCATCAGAAACATTGGAGCAGAACAATGTACAACAACGTAAAATTTTCTCCATCTTATGTGAAATGATATGGTTTTTTAAAAAAAGATTTTATTTCTTTATTTGACAGAGAGAGATATCACAAGTAGGCAGAGAGGCAAGCAGAGAGGGGGAAGCAGGCTCCCCGCTGAGCAGAAAGCCCGATGTGGGGCTCCATCCCAGGTCCCTGAGTTCATGACCTGAGCCAAAGGCAGAGGTTTTAACCCACTGAGCCACCCAGATGCCCCTGAAATGATATGGTATTAATTTTAAGTATGCTGTAAACATTGCAGACTGTGTATAATATTCCTTAGAACAACATCTAAAAGAATAATGCAAATGTATAGCTAAATGCCAATAGAAAAATTAATATAAAATTTAAAAATAGCTGAAGAAAAGAAAGAAAGAGTAAGAAAAAACAGATAAGACACAGAAAAAAAGTTAAATGGTAGACATAGATCCAACCATATGAATAATTACATTAAATGTAAATAGCCTAGGCATTCCACTTAAAAGGCAATAATTATCAGTATAGATAAAAAGAACAAGACCCAAATCTAAAGAGAAGCACTTCATGTATAAAAACACAAATGGGCTAAAATTAATTAGATGGAAACATTATACTATTCAAATAGTAATAATAAGAATGCTGAAGTGTCTATGTTAAAATCAGATAATACAGATTTTAAGACAAAGAGTGTTATGAGATAGAGTTAAAAGTTAATAGCAGATTTCAGATGGTATGCATGTGAGTATTCACTGTAGCATTCCTGTAATGTTTCTAAATATTTGAACATTCTTATAATATTTTGTTGGCAAAATTTAACTTTATATTAAAAATGCTAGTGTTGGGAACAAACAACAAAAGAGTTTAACAATGGCAAATTTTTACCTAAACTAAGTGTCATCTAAATTAAGACAAAGAAACTTTAAGTCTCCTATCTTCTAAAATCTGCCTCACTGACCTTGCGCAGTCCATCCAAGAATTAGTTTTCCTGCCTATAAGTTGAGGCAATTTTTTTGAGTGTGTTTTGATAGCTTTTCATGAACATAGTAGGATATTCCAGTTTTTGAGAGTTTGAGGTACCCAATGGGTCATTCCATCCATTAAGCATTTGCCTTTGTCTCAGGTCATTATCTCAGGGTCCTGGGATGCAACCCGGCATTGGGCTCCCTGCTCAGTGGGGAGCCAACTTCTCCCTCTCCCTGCCCTCCAATTGTGCTCTCTCTCTTGCTATATCTCTTTCTCTTTCTCAAATAAATAAAATTTTTTAAAAAAGAGTTTAAGGAATAAATGAGTATCATTATTCAATATCCTACTTTTTTCATCTTAAATAAGTATTATTATTCAGTATCCTATCTTCTTCATGTTACAGAACATAGTGAAGATATTTTAAAATTATTAGAGGAACCCCTAAAAGAGGAACCCCTAATTGTTGTTGTTTTTTTTTACCCATTCTTCATAACTAAGGGAAAAGTGGATTTTGATATAAATTATATTTTTATTGCAAAATTTATATGTATAATAATTTTTCACATCAGAATAATGAACAATTTAATGACATCATTGTCTGATTTGGATACATGTAAGAAGAAGCAGTTTACTGAATTTTCATCTTCTATTTCTGACAATTGTGTGAAAATACAAATCTTCAAAATACAAATAAAATGAAATGCCTTTCTGTTCTTAACTTCCTCATCAGGGAGACGATTCTCCCTTCACAGTTGTACCAAAGAGTAATATATATGAAACATGGTCAAATTCTAAGATATAAGCCGTATACTTTATTATCATTTTTTATTATAATGGTCATATATTTATTAGAGATTATTCAGAAAACAGAGGAGAAAATAAATGTCACTTTTATTTTCACACACTATGGTGATATTCTGGTGCATTTCTCATTAGTTTTTGTTTTTTTTTTAAGATTTTATTTATTTATTTGACAGGGAGAGTGAGCATAAGCAGGGGGATCAGTGGAGGGAGAGGGAGAAACAGACTCCCTGCTGAGCAGGGAGCCCAACACTGGGCTCAATCCCAGGACTCTGAGATCATGACCTGAGCCAAAAGCAGACCCTTAACCGATTGAGCCACTCAGGCACCCATTAGTTTTTTTGCTTTTGTTCTTGTTCACCAGTATACCATCTTTTCTTATTTTAGAGAAAAGTAGCAGAATGTGTATGCAAATTTGTGAATATTGATAACCTTTGACTCATGAAAGATTGTTGATTTTAGATTTAGCTTTTATTTCTTTTAATGTTCATAGCTGAAGTCAAATTTGTCCACTACAATAAATCAATTTCTCTAATTTACAAGCACACTTAACTATGCATCGACTGCCCTCTCTCATGCTTAGGACAGCCTGGAAGAACTTATCACTTAAGGAATCCTGTGAAAATAGAAACTGGAATTGGAATTTAAACTAGCACACAGAATCATAGACAAATATCCTATCTTCTAATAAAAGCAGTATCTTGCCTGTAGTCATTAAATAAATAATTTTAAATGCAGAGTTTTCTGGGAGCTTCGGAGAACAGCAGTGCTGAGCCCTTTAGGGACAAAGTACATTTTGCAGTTCCACAAGATTTGGGGGCTTTTGACATTTGTTCCAATTTTGGCTTAGCAAAGGGGGGACCTTAACAGGTTTCCACCTGTGGGCAGGCTTTAAGAGACCTCCACACCATAGACTCTCTTTCCTTCTTTAGGTGACCTCCAATGGGAAAAAAAAATCGTAAATTTACAAACCTGAGAAGCCCTTGGAAATGTTTATAGCAGGAAGAGTAATTGGAGATCAGAGCAGTCTTTAGCTGGGCTATGAAACACTTATAGCCCGGCTATTATATATTTACTGAGCCCTGGGCTCTGTAGGAGTTAATGTTCAGCAGACAGAAAAGAATACATTGTTAAATTTTACACCCTCATATGCTATCAGAACCTTGGTATGTGTGATACTCAGACTTCTGCTTACAATGGTATTGTGATTCGAGTGTATAATGCAGTCTGACGGTATTCTGTAGTGAGCTGGAAACTACACGAGTAGTGGGGAGGGCAGTAAATCCATGAAGATTCACATTAAAGCCCATTTCTTTCATGTTGGGAGAATATTGGTTATTAGGGAAGGAAGTGGGGTTTTTCCTACATGCACGAAGCAGCAGCTTTTCCTACAAGCCCACGTTTTGTTTTGCAGGTCTGGTGCTCAATAGGGAAATTCCCTGAAGGCAAGATACTGGAAATGTACAAGCAAGTGGCTCTCATAAGATACTTATTGAAACAGGAGTTCTGGAGGTAGCATTTTCCTATTTTTTTTTTTTTTCTCATATTACTTTACCACCTGTCAGTTTTACTGTTGTCAGGAGAATTCAGTTTAAACACTATGGCTTTAATAACTTTTAAGTCATCAAAACTTCAGTCATAAGTGGTTTGGGAACATCTGAAAAAAATAAAACAGAACAGTTTTTAGGTAAAAAAAAGAGTTCCATTTGTATAGGCACTTTGTTTTATTTTATCTATTTCTTTTTCTAATTTATTTTTGCTTTTTTGAAGTTGCCCTGAATTTTTTTTATTCTGCAGAGTTAGCATCAAGTTAGAGTAAGTTGATGTTATACTGGACAATATCTTACGGCATAAGTAATTCTTTTTTTTGCTATTTTATGAATGAGAATAATAAGGATTCTGTGATTTCTTAAAAATGGATGCCCAAAAATGTAGAACATATAATAATATTAACAAAATCCTCACGAAGTCTAACCAATAATACTCACACAAGAATAGTGTCTGTCAGTAATTTGGAATTTAGAAGAGATGAGAGACTAATATATCTCACACATATATATATATGTATATATATACATATATATATGTGTATGTGCTTATACTCATACATACACATATGTACGTACATTGAAAGAGCTAATTGCTGAAGATTTTTATTTTGATGTAGTCCCAATAGTTTATTTTTGCTTTTATTTCCCTTGCACCTGGGAATGGGATTTCTATCTAGTAAGAAGTTGTTATGGCTGATGTCAGTGTGGTTACTGCCCGTGTTCTCTTCTAGGATTTTAATGGTTTCCTGTCTCACATTTAGGTCTTTAATCCATTTTAAATTTCTTTTTGTGTGTGTTATAAGAGAGTAGTCCAGCCTCATTCTTCTGTATGTGGCTGCCCAATTTTCCCAACACCATTTATTGAAAAGACTGTCTTTTTCCCATTAGATATTCTTTCCTGTTACGTCAAAGATTAATTAATCGTATAGTTGTGGGTTCATTTCTGGGTTTTCTATTCTGGGTTTTCTATTCTGTTCCATTGATCTATGTGTCCATTTTTGTGCTAGTACCATTCTGTTTTGGTCACTACAGCTTTTTTTTTTTTTTTTAAGTTTTTGTTTATTTGACAGAGAGAGAGAGAGAGATCACAAGTAGGCAGAGAGGCAGGCAGAAAGAGAGGGGGAAGCAGGAACCCTGCTGAGCAGAGATACTGATGTGGGGCTCAATCCCAGGATCTTCAGATCATGACCTGAGCTGAAGGCAGAGGTTTTAACCCACTGAGCCACCCAGGTGCCTGATCAGTACAGCTTTGTAATATAACTTGAAGTCAAGAATTGTAATGCCTATAGCTTAGCTTTGTTTTTTCAAGATTGTCTTTTGTGATTCCTCACAAAATTTAGTTTTTTTGTTCTTACTCTGTGAAAAATGCAATTGTTCGTGTTTTGATAGAGATTGCATTAAATGTACAGATTTCTTTGGGCATTGTAGACATTTTAATAATATTTGTTCTTTCAATCCATGAACATGGAATGTCTTTCAATTTCTTTGGGTCACCTTCAATTTCTTTCACCAGTGTTTTGTTTTGTTTTGTTTTTTCTTTCACCAGTGTTTTATAGTTTTCAGATACAGGTCTTTTACCTCTTTAGTGAGGTCGATTCCTAGATATCTCATGGCTTTTGGTACAATTATAAGTAGGATTAATTCCTTAATTTCTCTTTCTGCTGCTTCATTATTGGTATATAAGAAATGCAACAGAATTTTAAACAGAACAAATGTCCATTATAGAATGGATAAAAAAGATGTGGTGTATACACATGCACACACCCACACACATACATGCATGAGGGTATATTACTCAGCAATCAAAAAGAATGAAGTCTTCCCTTTTGCAATGATGTGGATGGAACTAGATTAGCAATTGTGCTAAGTGAAATAAGTTAGTCATAGAAAGATGAAAACCATATGATTTCACTCGTATGTGGAATTTACAAAACAAAACAAATGAGCAAAGGCAGAAAAGAAGAGAGAAAGGCAGATTAAGAAACAGACTCTTAACTATAGAGAACAAACTGATGGTTACCAGAGGGGAGAATGGGTGAAATAGGGGATGAGGATTAAGGAGGACACTTGTGATGAGCCCTGGGTGATGTACAGAAGTGTTGAATCACTTAAATGCATACCTGAAACCAATATTACACAGTATGTTAACTTGCCAAATGTGATCATTCAGTTAGCGGTATTCCAGCCTCCTCTAAATTAGAATCACTACAAGGAAGAGTAAAACAAAATACCCAAACTAATGTCCACTTCCAAAGACTTTGACTCCATTGGTCTGGTGGTGCTCAGGCATCAGAATTTTCAAAGCTCCCGGGAGATTCTCCTGTGTAGACAAGGTTGTAATATATACAAAATATAATATAATATAATATAATATAATATAATATAATATAATATAATATAATATAATATAAATGATATGATATAATATAATATGATAGTTTATTTTATTTTTAAATAACTTTGTTGTTTCCTTATCATCTTGTCTTTTTCCCCCACGCCTTGTCTTGTCCTTTTATTTGTCATTTTTCTCTTTTCTTTTCCCTTCCTTTCCTTTTAAAAATTTATTTGTTGTTGTTGTTGTTGTTGCTGGACTTGATAGGCAGAAGGAGGACAGCTGGGGAGTCAGAGGGGAGAATGATGTCAGCCCTGTGACCTCCCTATTGTGATCCTACTCTTTGCAGTTTATCTCATCAGTTCAAACATTTTGCATTGATAGTGTTTAAATTTCAGTCTAGAAGATTGTGAGTTTAACTTTTTTGATGACCATGGAGAAAGCGGTAATGAGTCATCAGGAGCTGTGAAGACCAAGTGGTACGTTCCTGAAACAGGTGTGTCCTAACTGTCAGAGTCTGGATAGGCTGCTCCAGTTCACCCTGCTTCCAGAGCCAGGGCTGGGGTGGCGTGCAGGGGAGCCTCGCCACTGAGAGAACATTCTAAGAAACCGTGAATTGTCTAATTGAAGAGAGGACTGAATACCTTACTGTTGCCCCGCGAAACACCAATCTAGGCTGAGAACAGGAACAATCTACACTGTTATCACAGCCACTTCGTTGGCTACATATCTGCCTGTAGATAACTATCTATTTAAAAAAATCACCCCCGGGGTGCCTGGGTTGCGCCTGAGTTAAGCATCTGCCTTCACCTCAGTCATGATCCCAGGGACCTGAGATCGAGTCTTGAACTGGGCTCTTTGCACAGCAGGGAGCCTGCTTCTTCCTCTGTGGGCCACTTCCCCTCTGTGCTCTCTCTCTGGCAAATAAATAAATAAAAATAAATAAATAAATAAATAAATAAATAAATAAATAAATAAATAAATAAATAAAATCTTTAATAAATAAATAAATAATCATCCCAAACACCCCCTACTTGCTTCAAAAGTTTTAAACATTTAATTCCTTCAGCTTTGAGTATTAGTTGTGGATTATCTCAGAAGTGAGCTCCACGAATTTCACATGCTATGAATAGGATTCAAAGCATGGTGGCAAATTTCTTTCTTTTTTTCTTGATATCTGTAAAACATATAGATTTTTCCAGATAAAGGGGTTTGCCGCATACTTCTAAATTTTTCCTTTCAGAATTCTTACCAGACTCTTTCCCTATCTTCCTGGTGAATAATGTGAATCCATTCCCCTGATCCGGGTTATAATTTGTAAAATAGGATGTGTGTGTGTGTGTGTGTGTGTGTGTGTGTGTGTGTGTATGTGAGAGAAACAGAGAGAGGAATGTTGACAAGTGCAAGTGTCAGAGAACTCTGTTGTCGGAAGCCGGGAAAACCCTTTGGTTCTTGGATTTGGCAGGGAGAGTGAATCCCTTCTTTCTCCATACCTCGAGGGTATCATCTGTTTAAGTAGTCTGAAAAGCGTTGGCTCTCTTGTGAATAGAAGGCTCTTATTCAGCCTGTCATCTTGGAGATCTCACATCCAGAAATGATACCTGCTCCCAGAGAGTGTTCATTTGATATAAAGAAACTAATCTTCTATAAATATATTTTAATTCCTAATAATTTCAATTATGTGACATACAAAAGCAAAGCTGAGCAGAAAAGCAACTGACCTTGTGATATATTTAAAGGCAAAGAATGCAAGAAAATATATGACTGGGGTAGATTTATGTAATGTGTATGCCGAAAACATCAAAGTCATTATTTGTGATGTGACAATTTAAATATTCGGCTACTAAATTTGTCACGCTCTCAAAAACGTGGTGTCATGAAACAAGGTAATAATTTGCACCTGAAAAACAGCTGAATATTTTTCATTCTTCCTCCCAAATCTGCCCTGTCCTACTCTGTCCTACCTTGTGCCCTAAAAGACTGTTCTCTGTTGACCACATAGGGCCAGGCTCCCTTGCCCCTGACTTGGAGTTGACTTTAGCTGTATAGAAAGAAAATCAGAGGGTGGACAGAGAGAAGGGACAGGAAATGTATTCCCTTTTCCTCACCTTGGGGGTGTGAGGTGGCTGAATTCCATTATGAAGCCTGCATTTCCTGCTGGGCAGCTCTCTCTTAGAGCTACAACTCTTTGCAGGTTCCAGTAACTGCTCCTTCCAATGGGTTCTTCAGGCCGAGGGGTGTAACAGATGGCATGCCTCCCTGCCCCTTGTGGTTTCCTCTAACTCTGCCACCCCCTTTGCTGAATGCTCTTCCACCATCCCTTTTGAGTGAGATCCCAAATGGCTAAAGACATGTTTTAATGAGTAGGAATGCATCAATAACTACTTGTTAAGCACCATTTACATACCTGGCATTGGAGGTTATACAAGGAAGGTATTAATTTTTTTTCATGTCAAGCAGAAATGGACAGTCTTGTTAAGGAGTGTGATATTTGTTCCTCACGGAATAGGCTGGACTCGTGGTTTAATGACAGGTTATTTTTGCTTGAGCCTTTAATGCTGGATTCTGGAAGGTGACCCAGTAGGGACCATGCCTGCCATGAACTGAAAGTTCAAGTCCTCCTAAAAATGATATGTTGCAACCTAGTCCACAACATAATGGTATTTGGAGGTGGGGCTTTGGGAGGTGAGTAGGTCATGAGGACTTCTCCCTAATAAAAAAGATCCCGGAGAGCTTCTTCACCTTTTCTGCCATGTGAGGACACAAAAAGAGCTGCCCATGAGCTGGGAAGCAGGTCTTACTAGCCACCAAATCTGTCGCCATTTTGATCTCGAACTTCCAGGTCAGAAATAAATGTATGTTATTTAATCCCTCCGGTCTGTGATAGTTTTTTACAATAGTCTGAATGGACTCAGCAGTCATAGCAAAGGTTATGTTTTATTCAAGACTCAAGATAATGGAGAGATGTCAAAAACTTAAAGATAGAACCCAGTCTCTTTATTATTAAATGCCAGGAAAAGTATGAATTCTTAATTATTTACTTTTATATGTTAACTTTAAAGGATAATATCTGCCTTCATAAATAGTGAGTCTAAATGCTCACCATGGAAAAGAAATGGCCTTTTTTTTTTTTTTTAGCTAATTTCTTCTCACTCTGTTGTAACTGCTTCGTTAACAGTATGGCATCTATTCAGGCTCAGTGAGAAATAATCTTTCTCTCCTTTCTTTTTCTTTTCTTGTGTTGTTTGCAAGTAGATTAAAAAAAAATCTTCCCCCAATGCTAATATCTACCCCTATATCCATTCTGTGTAATTGGTGGAAAAAAACGTTTTTTTCTTTTGTATATTTTTAATCTGTATTGGTTAAAACTCTTTGATTTACAAATTACAAAACTGAACTCATACTACCTTAAGCAGACCAGAAGATGACTGGTTCTCATAAATAAAAATTCTAGGGTTAGCTTTGGCCGCCAGCAAAATGAAAATACGGAGTTCAGATGACGTAACCTGCTCTCTTTCCCTTTTTGGAATTATTGTGTTGTTTTCATTCCTTTCTGATGATGAAGGACAACCCCAATTCACTCTACATTTTTCCTACGAGTTATGGTCCCAGAGAAGGAAAATATCTTCTCTGATTCCTGTGCTAGCAATCTTTAGGAGAAAGAGACTCTCATTGTTCATTTGGATCCTGTGCCCATCCCATATCAACCACAATGTCCAGGAAAACATATCTTTGGTTTTCAAGGATTGGATCCCACACACTGTCAGGGAGAAAAAAAAGAGAAGTGAGAAGAATTGGTAGACGATGAGGGTTAGGGATGATGATCTTGAGCTGGAGCAGAACTGGGAAGGGAGTTTTTATAAACACTTCATTCATGCAGCAGCCTTTGCTTTGATTGTGCTGTGGCCCGTTTTAGAGATGGAGCCCAGGCCACGTTAGATATTTTCTTGGCAGCTGCAATGACATCCTAACATATCTAAGTCCAGATTCCCACACAGTGGAACACAGTGGAACCCAGTGAAACAAAAGAACAAATGAAATAAAACTCTTATTTGCTCTCACAAAACCTTAGTGGGACAGTTGGGTCAGAAGATCCTATACCTTAATCCCTCTTCTCTACTGTAGGTAGACCTTTTTCATTAATATCAAAGCCTGGGGAGGAGGCAAGATGGTGGAGGTGTAGGAGGCACAGAGAGCCCTGGGAATCAGAAGTCCAGCTAAAGAAGAGGAAATCACTCTAAAACCCAGCAAA
>CM053610.1:45849943-45896357 GCA_028646535.1 Procyon lotor
CATAGTATTCCATTGTATATATATACCACATCTTCTTTATCCATTCATCCGTTGATGGACATCTAGGGTCTGCAAAGAGGACATCCAAATGGCCAACAGACACATGAGAAAGTGCTCCACATCACTCAGCATCAGAGAAATACAAATCAAAACCACAGTGAGATACCACCTCACACCAGTCAGAATGGCTAAAATTAGCAAGTCAGGAAATGACAGATGTTGGTGAGGATATGGAGAAATGGGAACCCTCCTACAACTGTTGGTGGGGATGCAAGCTGGTACAGCCACTCTGGAAAACAGTATGGAGATTCCTCAAAAAGTTGAAAATAGGGCTACCCTATGACCCAGCGATTGCACTATTGGGCATTTACCCTAAAGATACAAACGTTGTGATCTGAAGGGGCACATGCACCCGAATGTTTATAGCAGCAATGTTCACAATAGCTAAACTATGGAAAGACCCTAGATGTAGATGTTCTTTATCAAGTTGAGAAATTCCCATTTTATTTCTAGCTTGCTAGCTTGTATTGCATTGTTTTACAATGCATGGGTATTTAATTTTGTTAAATGCTTTTCTTCATCTACTGATATGATCATTTTATTTTATTTTATTTTTAAAGATTTTATTTATTTATTTTAGAGAGAGAGAGAGAGAGCATGTGAGGGAGGAGCAAAGAGAGGGGGAGAGAGAAACCCCAGCAAGCTCAGTGCTGAATGTAGAGCCCGAATCAGGGCTTGATCTCATGACCCTGAGATCAGACCTGAGCTGAAACCAAGTCAGATGCTTAACTGACTGCACCACCCAGGCACTCCGATCATTTTATATTTTAGCTTATCCCATTAGTGTTTTTGATTACATCAATTCATTTTTAAACATTGAACCTGTTTTGAACACTTTTAATGAATCCCACTTGATGGTAAGATTTGATTGCTAATATATACATTGTTAGATTTGATTTGCTTATAATTACTCAGCTGAGGATTTTTTGAATTTTATGTTCATGAGAGAGATTGGTCTATAGTTGTCTTCTTGAGATGTCTTTGCCTGGTTTGGTATGTAGTTGTTTATTTTATCCTGGATATTTCAGCTGATGCCTTGTGGTTGAGTGTATAGATTTTGTTTCAATTTCTTTTAAAAAATTTTGTGTTTTATTCTAGCAAGAAGTTAATTTACTGGCAAATATGCTTCATGCTTTTGTCTAAGATTCCCTTCTTGACCAAATTGTAGTCAGGCTTCTCTGAGCCCTCTTTTCCAGAAGGCCTAGAATCCTGGCACTATCCTTGGCTTGGCTAGCACAGTTTGAGGAAAGGAGCCTTTAGTGAGAATCCCCTCACCTTTGATATCTGATCAAGTCCCTCACTTCCCACCTTTGATAGTTAACTCTTTGCATCTAAGTCCTTAGTTTGCTCTTAGCAAGAATCCTGTTACACCAGTCTAGCAAGAAATTCACTGCTTGATATCTAATCAAGTTCTTCTATTAATCTTCCACCCACTGATTCTTTCACTTTGTCTTAGGCTGTAAGTGCTAAGTAGCCTTATTGTATTTGGAGTTGAGGTCAATTTCTACCCACTACTGCAATAGTCTTGAATAAAGTCTTCCTTACTATTTAAACAAGTGTCAGAATAATTTTTAGTTTAGACTCCTGAAGCTTTTTTTTTCTTTCTCTCTCTCTCTTTTTAAACAAGTCTAGAGTAGACCTACTCTTGGCTAGAGAGACTGCCTTTCATGGTGTGACCTTCTGGCATCTCAATTGAAGATTCATATCATGACCTCGGATATCTCCATTTAGCTCAGATTCTCAGTTGCTGTGCCCTTTTCTGGCTTCACAGAGTCTACATGTGTATTATTTAGTGTTTTAGCAATGACTTAAGGAGACTTCTTTGCAGTCATCAGGAACTCCTTATCCACCCAATTCAATCCTCTTTGGTATCATGCCCTTCATTTTTTGGCCACCTCAGGAGTTCCATGCTATGATCTCTGACTCCTCTTCTTAGAGTGACCATCATGCTCTGCTTGAATTCTACTGCAGTCCCTGAACTGCAATTTGGAAAGTTCCTCCAGCAGAAAGCTGAGGATATTGTAGCAACCACACTGTGTTTTCCTCCACTCTGCTGCCTGTTGTCCAATGTCTGAATAAAGTTGTTTCATACTTTGTCCAGTGTTAGAGCTGTTTATAAAGAGGGTTTATTCTAATATCTGTTACTCTGTCACAACCAAAATCAAAAGTTCTAGGTTGTATTTTCAGTCCCATCTTTGCATAAAGTCTTGAGTCTTTAAACTACATTTTCTAAGACCAAGTTAAAAATACAAAAAGAAAAGGAAAATCAAGTTAAAACCCTGCATGCTTATTTACTTAAATGTTTCATAACACTTGGCTCTTCAACCTTTCTTTTTCTACTAAGTCTGCACGTGCAAATTTAATCTCAGCTGTTTCTTCCCCTCTAAGTGGTAAAAAGCCAATCCAATGTCCAATATTAGCAAAACTGGATGCCATTATATGTGTATTTCTGCCAAAGAAGAAATAGTTACAAAATATCTGATATCTTTCTAAGATCAAGAAACATCTAGCTATGGAAAAACGCAACAACAAAAAAATCTTTACAATAATATGAGGCTTGATCATTGGCATTTTCTCCTTCAATGTGCTCTTCAGTCTTTGTGGTCCAGTTTTATAATATGTTCATACACATATAATTTTAGGGAAAGGCATGAGATGTCACTTAAACCTTTTATCAGTGTTAGTAAAGAAGTTTCCAGAATAGTATGAAAATGGATCTAGGTGACAAGGTCGAGCTGCTCTCCTATGACATCATGATATGGCTGTGCTCATAATCTCTTTCCTTGAGTATAGTTTCTGATATGTGACAAAGGAAGCACCTCCATTACATGGAAAATTATAGGCTAGGGTGAAAGCTGTATTTTATATCATTCTTCAAGGAGACCTGGGTGAAGACTTGTAGTTTCATCACTACTAAAACCCAAAGGAAATTGTATGACCTGTTTTGATGCTAGTTCAAATTTGTTTCTTAGACCATACACTGCTCCCCAGTCATTATGGTAATAATTAAAAATGACATGATAATGTACAATAAGTAAAGCTTTTGCATATTTACATACCAACATATGTATATGTATGAAGAAGGCTTGCATGTGAAGAGATAGCCAAGGGCCACCACAAAGAAAGCCATGAATAAAGTGGAAATCCTGTGTTTACTGGCTCCTGCGGTGTGGGCCAGCAAGGGTCACTGAACTTCACTTCATTTCCTATTCTACTTTCTGACTCCAACTCTTTGAAGAGCACCGTAGGGACCGAATTGGTTTCCTTACGCTAGCAAAAACCACCCAGAAGGATCAACCACATTCTCAGGCTGTGATTCTCCATTTCTTTATGCGTAAGTCTATGTATTCACATGATCGCCATGTATGTATTATAATTTTTTAAACTAAAATTTTAATTTGTAAATATAAGTAAAGCAAAAATTTTGCCACTGCCACACAAACACCAAGTAGGTATCTTTTTGAGATGGCCTCTTGTGACCATCAACATTTCCTGCATACAGACCTAGAATTATGACACCCTTGTGAGCATATTGGTTATCGCCAAGGTAAATGCCAAATCAATGGAACCACTGTCAACAAAACATGTTTATTACTTTTTAGGTTGTAGGAAAAAAATCTTTCCTGAGTAGATGAAAGCTTATGCACACATTTCAATGCCACAGTCATTAAATACTTTCATTTTCTATATATATCATTAAAAAGCTCCACTTTTTGAGCCCCTTCCCTTCCTTTGTCCCAGCTCTTCAATTGCACTTACATTCCTTCTGTGATCAGAATTTGTTACACTCTGTCTCAGCGCCTTTGCACTCGCTGTTCTTTTTGTTTAAAATGTGTCTTCTTGGGGTGCCTGGGTGGCTCAGTGGGTTAAAGCCTCTGCCTTCGGCTCAGGTCATGATCTCAGGGTCCTGGGATCGAGCCCCACATCCGGCTCTCTGCTCAGTGGGGAACCTGCTTCCCCCCTCTCTCTGCCTGCCTCTCTGCCTACTTGTGATCTCTCTCTGTCAAATAAATAAATAAAATCTCAAAAAAAAAGTATCATCTTTTTTTCTCATCCTTGAGAGTTTCCTGTGATTGTTATTTCTACAGGAAAGTCTTCCTTGACCAGTTCCCTGCATATGTCTTTAATAGCATGGTTTGTAAATTCTACTTGTAGATTCATGTTTTTTTATGTGTTGTCTGTTTCTACCCCAGACTAGAAGCTCCAGAAGGACCAAAACTATGTACCTTTTGCTCAGTATTTTAACCTAACGCACAGTAGGCCCTCCATAGGTGAATGCTTTTTTAATGTTACAAATATTTAAAATAAAATTATTCTTGCATTTATCCTTTTTTAAGTTAAGTGGGTCTTTATTTTTCTTTTTCTTTTTTTTTCCCTTCTTTATCCTTCTTTCATTCTTTTCTTCCATTCTTAGACTTCCAGAGAAGACTCTGTGGTAGATTTTCTCAAAACGTATAAGATAGGGATATCTTAAAAGATGTCCTTGTTTATTGAGACATAGAAAAATATTGGGTTTAATTCCACTTAAAACTACTGTAGCAGAAAAACAAAACAAAACAAAAAAAAAACTGCTCTAGCAGAAAACTTCAAGTACTAGAACCTAAGATTCAGAATGCAGAATACCTTTGTATTTCATCACAGACGTGTTGCAATTTTTCTAGAACGGCATCTGACACATAATACTATGGGTTTGCTACATATTTGTTAAATGAATAAATCAACAAACAGACAAAAGAGTACTAACATTGAACCCCTCAGCTCTCATTGGCTTATAAAATTTTCTCCTTTCAGTTAACTTCTTTCATGAGAATTCATTGCAATATTTTGTCCAAAATCTTTGAATTACACCAGTTAGTATAGAAAATCAGATGACTTCATGTAGCTTCAGCAATTGCCATTCTCGAAAATTATTGCTTCCTTTCTTTTGTGGCTCTGGAAAGTTTTCAGTAGGTAAATGAAAATATTTTGGAGTGTTCCTAACTCCACTGAGTTTCTCTTAGTTTGCTTTTCCTATTCTCCCAGAAGGAAAGACGTCTTAATGACTCAACATTGTATTAGTGCTTCTAATCCATTTATCCCAATCTCTGGATATTCTGTGTAGTTCTGGTGGGAGAAACCCACATATTTCCAGCTTTATGTGATTTTCTATCTTCCTTTATTTATGTAAGAACAGTTTTATACTTTTCTCAAAGGGTAAGATTATGTAAAAATGAGTGATGAACATATGAGTCTATAATGCTACTATTTAGTTTGTAATTTCTTCAACATTTTGGATTGGAGTGTTAACTATTGAAAAAATAACCTTTAGTAGCTTTGCAGAGTTAATTATTTTTGTTTATTCGGGAGTACACAGTGCATGGTGAATATTGAGTCACTTGGAAAGTTGGGTTGGCCAGTGTTTCCAGAATCTGCTTTAAGGAGATGCCAACCTAGTCTTTATAGTTGACTTGTATTTGTTGAGGATGATGCAGCAAGTGCAAATGACTTGAACAGGGTCCCTATCCACTAAGTCTTTCAACTCCAAGGAGAGTAATGCAGACAGATATTTAAAAAACAAGAGGAAATCCTCCCCTTGTAAATAACTAGTTTGAGGATGTGATTTTTTCCAACATAGATTATTATTTCCTTTTCCTTAAATATTTATTTAATGTATTTTTTATTAAATAATTTAAATATTAAATAATTTAAATATTAAATAATTAAATAAATTTAATAAAATCCTCTGCGCTCTGCCTCATCTCTCCCTTTTCCTAACCTCCAGCAACCTTTTCACTGTCTCCTCAATTTAACCTTTCCTAGACTTTCATATTGCTGGAATCATAGTTTATAGCCTTTTTAGATTGGCTTCTTTCACTCAGTACAATGCATTTAAGGATTCTCTATCCCTTTTTGTGGCTCAATAGCTCGTTATTTTTAAAGAACTGAATAATAACTTGACTGTTTGATGTCCCTGTTTATTTATTCACCTACTGAAGGACATCTTAGCTGTTCCAATTATGAATGAAGTTGTTTTGAACCTCAGTGGCAGGTTTTTGTGCGGTCGTGAGTTTTCAAGTTGTTTTGGTAAATACCAAGGTGTGTAAGTTGCTGGATCATAGGGTAAAACTGTTTACTTTTATAAGAAATAGCCTTACTATCTTCCAAAGGGATTGCACTATTTGGGTTCTTCCACTCCTTCCCAGTTAATGAGAATTCCCATTCTCATTATGTGCCCAATGGCTTCACATTCTGCCAGCATTTGGAGTTGTCAGGGTTTCACATTTTAGCCATTCTAACAGGTTATTGTTTTAATTTGCAGTTCTCTAATGGCATATGTCACTTTTCAAATGCTTCTTTGCTACATGGCTTTAATCATTCCTAAAGTACTAATAATTTTGAAGAGGGACCGATACATGACCTTGAATGATTCGGAAGGATCAGTATGGATTTTTGAGGAAAACTTCTTAGTCACTGCCTGTAGAAAATCATATTTATCACCTATGTCAAGTTCTCTGACAGGTACAATACAGTTTCTACAATTGTAAAGTTTTATATCACTGGACTTGGTTTTTAATCAATGCTTTCCTATGAAAAATGCAAAAGCTGCAAATGGTCGCCCATGGTAATACGCCAGTTACCTCTCCATGTGGTAAAGGATTTCCCTCTAAATGGTAACCTCTCTGGGTTGATAATTCATGTGGATGGTTTGTGAATGACCTTTCTGGTCATTTCTCTGGGCGTGTCCTGTGCATGTAAATCTCTCAGGTTGGGAAATGCTGCATTACTTTGACCTCAGTGGTGAAGGGGGCACAGTTCCAGAAAGCTGAACCCCAGCATGCCTGGCCCTCATCCTCAGTTTCCCAGCTTGCTACGCTAATCTCAAGATACTGTAAATGAGATTGGCACTGAAAAACATTCAATTTTTGTATTAAAGTTTCATTTGGACATCTTGTCTCCCTGAGGGAAGGTGTGACACATTTGAGGAGGTTACTCTGGGAAACTGAATAATTTTATTTCCTAGAGATCTTAAGAATGAGGTTAAACTCTTCTGGCAGAGTTTAAATGCTCTCTGACTTGGATTAAAAAGCAAGCCAAGGTCACTTTCTGCCTTGTGATTCTTTTAAAGTAGCTTTTATATTTGAATGTCACTCCCGTGCACTGTATTCAAATAGCTGAGTTAATAACTTCTTGATTATCTTAAGGATTATTCAAAAACATTAGGATGGGGCGCCTGGGTGGCTCAGTCGTTAAGCGTCTGCCTTCGGCTCAGGTCATGATCCCAGGGTCCTGGGATCGAGCCCCGCATCGGGCTCCTTGCTCGGCAGGAAGCCTGCTTCTCCCGCTACCATTCCCTCTGCTTGTGTTCCCTCTCTCGCTGTGTTTCTCTCTGTCAAATAAAAAAAAACAAACAAAAAAAACATTAGGATAAACAAGAGTAAAAAGGATTGGAGATCATCTTTCAAGCCTATGAAACACCTGACATGGCTTATTCTTCTAGCATAACTAAAGGCTCTTAAAGTATTTCTGGTGGACTGTTGTTCTTAAAGAACTTTACCATCCCTTGTCAAAATAAATCAAAGCATGCTAATCTCCACATGCACTTAGAAAGGGACCAAAATTATGAGTGATGGTTTTATATACCAGATTACTCCAAATAAGGTGTCTCTCTTGAATGAGGGGAGAAAAATGAATCAAATATCAAAAAAGGAAATTGTTCCCTTTTATTAAAATCATTTTCTCTTCTGCAGAGATAATTAGATAAATCTTAAGAGACAAAAATATGAAAGGCAGAGATAGACAAAGTGATTGCAAAGGCCAGAAGTTAATGTTTACTTGCAAGATAGATCTATTGAAGGGATACTACCCTTTATTAGCTTGTCTTTTTATTATCATGACTGGTGAGATGAGACGACTCTTTCTTAGAACTGACAATAACCTAACACATTTTGGTAAATGACACTTTATTGGACAATTGTGTGGTTAATTATCATCAGATTTCCTTTCCCCCACCTTCTGTTTTTGCCTTTGCAAAACTGATCAGTTTTTTTAATTTTTTTTTAAGGATATGATGGTGGAGGATGGGCTTAGGTGAAAAAGAGTGATAGTTATACACATTTGATGCAGTAAGAACAAATAGTTTAAAAATATCTGGTAAGTTTCAAAAACTTAATTTAAGAAAAATGACTGCAAAGAGATCATAAATATAAACTATGTACAGACATGTTTTCAGATTTCTCACTAACAAACGAGGTGGCTTTTGCACCCAAGATCTTGAATAAAAACACACACACGTACAAGCACAAACACACACACACACAGAGGAGAAAAATAAGCAAGGAAATTCTTTCCAATAGTTGGCTTCATGAATACAACTGCTCTCCTGTTCCAGTAGCTATTGCTAGCCAAATAAAACATCAGTGTTCCACTAGGAAATGACTAGCTAAACAGAAAGCGCAATGAATTTGCCGCTGATGAATTTACGGACTTCTCCCTGAAGTCCCCTGTGTCAAAATTGTTATAGAGGCTTTTTTGTTGTTTAGGACATTCCCAGTACTGGTTGCTCAGTGTTATGTAAATGACAAATGACTAGAAAAAATATTGGCGTAGGTAAATAAGGAAATCAGTTTCCTAGTGAAAGGAGCTAACCAGGTTCAACTGTGATCTGAATGCAACTTCTTAATATCTAAGAGAACACGGTTGTGCTCTGTAGTGAATTTGGATATTATTTTATTAAGCAGTAGGAATTTGTTTAGATGGATCTTAAAGGTGGGAAAAATCCAGAAAACGGGCATTAGTACGCTTTTGTTTATTACGAAAAGGAACCAGATTTCTTTTTCTTTGGCCCTGCAAATAAATGGTTGAGAATTTTGTGACCAGGTGAATCCGCATAACAGATAGTTTGTGTATGTATCTTTTTTCTGTTGGTAGGTCTTTTTATAATTGATTTCATAACATGTTAGCTATGGTGAACACATTTTGGAGGGCCTTTTCTGTTTTTACAAAGCCATTGTCCGTGCTCCTTTTCTTAAGGATTTAAAACATATTTTTAATATGTTATATCTAATAATTTTATTTATAATTGTGGAATATTCCAGATCTACACACAGACTGAAAATAACACATAGGTGCCACCACCACCTGTATCAAACAAATGTTAACATAAAATCTACATTTTATTTTTTATGCAGCTGAAAAACAAATTGCAACAAAAATTTTAACAAAGTTGCCATTGTGTTTTATATCCTAGTCCCAAGTCCAGGAAAAAAGGTGAAATTAAAAACATAGACACCTTCCAGTAAGAATGACATTTCACCACATGAGAATGAATTACCGTAAACCTTAAAATAGTGTGAACTATAGATGGAAAACTTTCTATTAGAGTTTCTTTCAGCTCCAAAGATCTAATATGTAGGTGAGAAACACAACTATTTGACTTGAGCATTGGTTTTGCAAATCTGAAGGTAAGGATGGACCTGTTTCCACACATCGTGTCTTCTAATTTGAACCGGGGGAACATATTTTGCTGGCCCAGATTTTGTATTTGTTGTTCTCATTAAGTGAATTTAAATACAAAGCTGTCAAAATAATGGGAAGTCTCTATATTTAAGAGATGGTCAGTAGCGAGAGGCCACGGACCGGTGATTCATAACTGAAAGGGAACAAGGCCTCATCACCTTTCTTGGCCTGCCCCAGGAATAGCCTTTAATGCTATGCAATTCTAAGCAGCGTCCAAACTACACAAGGACACCACCCCCCTCATTTTGTATTGTTTTTTTTTTTTTTTTTTAAGATTTTATTTATTTGACAGAGAGAAACACAGCGAGAGAGGGAACTCAAGCAGAGGGAATGGTAGCGGGAGAAGCAGGCTTCCTGCAGAGCAGGGAGTCGGATGTGGGGCTCGATCCCAAGACCCTGGGATCATGACCTGGGCCGAAGGCAGACGCTTAAGGACTGAACCACCCAGGCGCCCCGTATTGCTTTTTTTTGATGCTTCAAATATATACCACCCAGCTTATCTGTTCTCTATTCCATCTGACTATGAGTGACTTGAACTCTTTACCAATATCTAGTCCATCCTCAAATGCGGAAAGACCTGACTCATGGTTGAGAATATCGGAAAGAACATGGTCAGAGCAAAGAGATTTTAGAATGCTGGAAGTGACAGTAACGTATTTGGAATATCTATATCCGTATCTCCTTATGAGGACTCTTTTGACAAGGGCAACGAACCTTCATTTAGTCTTTCATTTATTCGATGGACATGCGGGGAAAAGGAGATTAAGATACATTTCCCAGCAGAATGCTACAGTCATTTGGCTGGACAAATTAAGTGATATGAGTTCATTAAGAAATTTATTCAATTCTGTAGTCACTGGTGGGACTCTCTTGCTCTCCGTCTCAGCCTTCATTCCACTGGGCAGGATCCCGTCACATGCGTGGCTCAGTGGAACCCCTCCGCCTCCGAGTGTGCTCTGCCTTGCAGCTGAGAAGTCTTTCCCACTTGCTTTCTAATTATCTAAATCCTTCATAATCCCCCTACCAAAATTAGGTCATACTTGCTCGGCAAAAACCTTCCCCAGTTTCTCCCGACTTCTGTTTACTTCTTAGGTATCTAAATTCCTCTAGGACAGATAGCTAGCCTCATCCTGCTTAGTGCTGGTGGATTGAGTGTCTGGAATCCTGCTCTCGGAGCTCCGTGTGACTTAGCCTTCTCCCCCAGGGAGACTGAGGCACGGACTCTGAGCACTCAGCCTGGCCCTCCCTCCCCCGCCCTCCCTTCCCTTCCCGGAGACTGGAGATTCCAGAATGGTGGCTCAGAGAGATTTGTGGAATGGTGGGCCTTGGGAATGAAGCTTCCAGAGGACTGGAGGTCTAGATAGAGAGTCTGCAACAGTTAAAAAAAAAAAAAAAAAAAGCCACCCATGAACACCAAAAACAAAACCAGAATTTAGAATTTAATACCAACTTTTATTTAAATAAAATTTCAACTGAATCAAGTCATTCCTGGCTTTTTGAAAATATTGTTTATAAGCTCAGTATTTTTTTTTTTTTAAGATTTCATTTATTTATTTGAGAGAAAGAGAGCAGGAGCAAGGTGGTAGGTACAAAGGGGGAAGGAGAAGCAGGCTCCCTGCTGAGCAGGGAGCCCCAAGCGGGGCTTGATTGCAGGACACGTCGACTATGACCTGAGCTGAAGGCAGGCACTCAACTAATTACCAGGGAAGGCTTTACTTCTAAATAATTCACTTAGTGATAGAATAGTAGGTGTCTTAGTGAAGAATCAGAAGTTTATTAAGTCCTAAGATTTTATTAAAAAATCTATTATGTGGGGGCACCTTGGTGGCTCAGTTGGTTAAGCATCTGCCTTTGGCTGAGGTCATGATTTTAGGGTCCTGGGATCGAGCCCCACATCGGGCTCTCCACTCAGAGGCAAGTCTGCTTCTCCCTCTGCCTCTGTGATCCCTCTCCCTCTGTAAATGCTTTCACTCTCTTTAAAATAAATAAAATCTAAAAAAAACATCTATTATAGTGTCAGGCACTATGCTAGGTTCTGGAATAGATAAAACAGGAAGATGGTAGGATGACAGTCGTGGAAAAATGGGGGTCAGGGACTTGAATTGTTTTCTAGTTCATTTACTAACCCTAAGGTTGTTATGACCTCCCAACAACCCAAGTCTCACTTTCTCCACGGAGCCTGAGCCAGTCCCAGGAATGCCAATGAATAACTCCTTTCTCAGACCTCCTGCTAAACTTACCATCAATATCATCAATACCTCCTCTTGCCCCTTACTTCTTGAATACCAGTCCTTTTGGCTGCTGTTTGTTAAGTTTGCATTTGCAAGACTGGCACCTCAAAGCATATGCTATTCTAATGTACTCTTCCTAAGTGAACAACAAGTTTTGAAAGGATCAATTGTTTTTTCTGCTAACGCATACATGGAAAAAAAATGCAATTTACTATTTAGTCAGATAGGGATTTTAGCCAGATTGTATGGTGGCTTTAGGCTGCTGCTATTTTCTGCAGTGAGCTGTAAATTTGGCAATTTCAAGGAGGGGGAGAAATCTTACTGGAAACACAGAAATATGAGAGTTTTGTGGCAGCTAAGTTCCCAGAAGAATGTGAAAAGTGGCAGGACTACCATGTACAATTTGTCAGTGCACAACCTGTACAGTTGTGCTTAGGGAACCAGTTATGGGAAAAGCTTCCAGCAGGAGCACTTGGTGATGGCAATGAGTCCTATGTTTGGGCTATGACTGATGAAAGAAGAGCCAACATTTGGACAAATTGGAGAAAGAACAAGTAGAGAAGGCAATATCAGAGAAGATAAGGCCAATAAGAATTAAGAGATAAAAACAAACGTGCAAATTTTACCTGCTCAGTTGTTAACCACATTTCATAAATCCACACACCAATCTTGATAATTATGGAATTTGGGGAAATCATCTTTTTCCCCAAAAGAAAACATCTTTTTTAATTGTTTTTGAGAACAATTATTCTCAATTAGAGAAATGATTCTACCATCTTTATTTTTAAGACTTAAACTGGAAGTTGATTTTTTCCCCGAAGTACAATAGCAATAGATTTCTATGTATTCATCCATTTTGTCTCTCTCCATCTTCCCGGGTGGAAATATTCCTAAAACTTACCTGGGCACTAAGGTAAGTGCCCAGGATTCCAAGAGCTCTAACCTGGAATCATGAAGCAAAATAGAGCAGAGTGTTCCAGGGTGCACACGGAAGTGGGACTGGGCACTGTCCTCTTGATGGGCTATTTGTGACCAATGGTATCAAGAAGCTATAGTGCGGCGTCTTCCGGGGCCAAAGGGTCCTTATGGAGTCCTCCAATGTCTAATTTGCAACTGGGGAGTTTCGTTTATTTTGGAAATGATGCAACCAGTCCTGGGACAAATAACTTTCATCTTCAGCATATTTCTGCAAGAGTTTGCCCATCCTGCCAGAAGTTTTCCATGCGCTGGCCCTGTTCCCCTCCACCTTTCCTACCCTGCCCTTTGCCCGGCCAAAGTGGCATTTATGGGCTTGTGCTCATGGCTCCCTTGCCCTTCAGCTCTGCTGGTTTTGTCCAGTGGGAAGAACTGACAGGAGGTCACGGGGAAGGAAGACAATGATTTCAGGTCATCAGCCCTCTTCTCCCTCCTGGCTGAATTTGACAGCGGTTGTTGTTTTACTTGCTCTTCCTGTCAGATTCAGGTCAGTGGGCTCTCCCCTTGCCCCTAATGCCTACGAGTGAGTGAGATTGCCTCCCTGCTACTACCAGCCCTGGAGAGCTTCCCTCTCCCTAGTCTCCTCAATCCTCCCACACCTTTGCAAATAGTTCTTCAGTCAGCTTCCCTCAGCAGGCTCTGTTGTGTTCCTACTGGGACCCCAACTGACAGCCAGTGTTGCCATGAGTCACGCCCTCTGGCTCTTGGCAAGATAATTGAAAACTCTCCACCCTCCGCCTTTTGCTCCTTATGGTTAATTTATTTTAAGTCGTCAGAGTTTGTTTATCAGAAGAGTTATATAAAATAGTATATACAGCTCGTAAGTCACTTTTTCAATTTCATTTAATCAAGAAAAAAAGAACAGATATGAGGGTTATTTGCCCAAAAAAAAAAAAAAAAAATGTTCTAGAAAGCTTTAATTCTCTTTGAATCTCCTGAATCTTCCCATCTTAACTTTGACTTAATTGTTAACAGCATTGTGGAATTTAGGATTTCATTTGTGTATACATGTATTTAGGCTGACTCTCTTCTAAAATATCTTTTAAAATTTAAAAACCTAGTATTTACATGTTATACCTTCTACCCTACAGCCTATGGAGTTTCCTTAATATCTTCTCTTTTTTTTTCTCTCTCCTAAGGGCAGCATTTTTATCTTTCTTTGCTTTTCCCCATTGTGACTTTGCTCCTATGTATGCTTTTTCCCACCTCTCTTCTTCCCTGCTTTTGTGAGAGATATTATGAGTCATATTGAGCTTATCTCTTTCATTTAGTGTGGGCTCTTTCAAGAAGGCAGGTAGAGAAATGTCTCCCAACCCGCTTTCCCGTTGCAGGGAATCTTAACTGTGTGAGTCCTGGGCCAAGTCAGGGTGAATCCTGCCACATCCTTCTAAACGAAAATAATTTGATTTGATTTTGTTTCTTCCATGGGTTGCTCAAGTCAGGCATATCCATCTTTTTAGTTCAACACAGGTAAGGACTGTAATTTTAAGTTCTTCTCACATTCAACCAGTTGTTTGTTGTACAAATGGCTGTGTGTGTTTACAACACGTGTGATTACACAACCTGAGTTGCCTTTGACAAGGCAAGCTTCCAGAGGGGAGAGCTCAGAATGCATAACCAACCTTTTTAGCAACCCAGATTTGAGCCACGAGCTGTTAGAGAAAGATGTGATTATATGAATTACTGGGATCTGCTATAAAATTTCACCTAGTGGCCGCCATGATTAGTCTGTGTGTCTGAAACTATCTCACACGATACTACCTTGGTATCTATAGCTGCCATAATGGCTGCGCATGAGGTAGCAGCTCCTCAGGCCATAGAGATAAATCACTGTGGGGGGACCCTGTTCATTCTTATTCTGAGCAGGCAGTGTAGGTTTTATTAATACACTTTGTGTTTCAGAAAGCACAGAGGAAATCGAGGATGATATACTTTATCAAATGCAAATCTGCTTTCCTTCCTAAGGAACTGGCGGCAACTGAGGGTTTTAAAAATACATAATTAATACCACGTTAATACCGTTTGCACTCAAATGGCCTAGTAAAAGTATTTTTATTAGCTGCCGATGAAAAGCATAGCGAGGGTAAGCTGTTGTCACTGAATATTATTTTAAGTGAGACTCTAAGACTTCTGAAACTTGATTCGCTCTTTCGGTAAATTAAAATGCCATTTATCATTATCATCAACATCAAATAAGTTTTCTCAAGCACCACACAGGCCGGCTCTCCGCTGGGAGTGTTCTAAAGCAAGGTCAAGGGAAATGACACCTCCCTTCAGGAGCTCACAGTAGATGCTAATGATGTGGACAAATATACACAAATGCAATGGATAACGTCTTATAGAGCCCCGTCCTTTTGCTTAAAGATAGCGAAGTAAGCCTACACCACCAGGGATTTGCCATCCTCACAGGAATACATCAGGGTTTAGTGCTAAACTGGATAGTAAAATGCTTATGTAGAAACATGAGAAATTCCATATGACATTACACTGATATAAATCGTCATATCACCATGAAAGGCAATGTGGTGCCATTTATTACAATAAAAATTCTACACATCTTTTTGACTCTGTAATTCCACTTTTAGAAAGTGTTCTCCTACAGGTATACTCAAACAGGAGCATCTATTTATTACAATATTGTAAACAAGGAAAAATTGAGCATAACTTAATGTTCATAAGTAGAGTCTTGTTGAATGTATTATTCTGTATCCATACCATGAAATGCTATAGAGCTTTCAAAAAGAATGAGGACACGCTTTATGTGCAGTGCATAGTGAAAAAATCTTCAAGAGAAAATAAGCAAAATACAGAGCTGTATGAAGAATATGCTGGAGTGTTTTTTTCTGTCAAGAAGATAGAAGTGTGTGTATGTAAGTAAATGTACAGACATGGAAGATAGACTACATACGGGTAGAGAGACTGTATACATTTTATACTTCAATTTTTTTCTCCCTCATAAGAAAGCTTTCAAAACTTTCAAAAGAAAATTATTAAGTCAAATTTTAAAGTTTAAGTAGTACTTTTAGGAAGAAAATACAAAGATCTTATACAGGTCGGGATACACATTGCTTTAACTTAGTGGGTTTTTGTTTGCTTGTTTGTTTTAACAATGAAAAGTTCCCAATGTCAGCTACCAAATATTGTTAGGGCTACAGCTTTTCCTTGCCCCACCCTTGGCAAGCCCTGCACTTCTGCCCCGGAAATTTTGCTCCTGCAATAACTTATACAGATTATTTTAATGGAACCTCCTTTTGAGTCTATTTCTGTGGCCAATCTATTTCCTGTCTATAAGTAACACTTTCCTTAAATTCCCTACCTGCTGGATAAAGCAGCTTGTCTTTTATTTGCTTTGTTTTTTTTTTTTTCCAGTTAATAATCAATTGATAAATGTGGACCAATCATCTACTATGTATCTATATATACACAGGACATAGACATTAAATACAGCTCAGAGAGAGCCTTTTAATTCTAGGATTTCAGAAAAGAATCAGTGGGGATCATCCACATCCTTTATGTGTGTGTAACCTTCGCTAAGCCAGGTGAGTGTTTCGTATTTTTGCGTATAAAACTCTTTATTTACCATGTCCTTCTTTGACACACTATTGTGTCTTTGCATTCCTTATTCAGTGACCCTTTCCTGGCCATGAAGAGGCAAACTGAATCCGATTGTGCCAGCAACAAGCACAGCCAAGTTGTTTAATGGTTTAGCTGGGTTTCCTGTTCTTATTTCCAACTCCCTTCTTAATTATGGAATGATTTTTGAGAATTTTGGAATAATTTTTGAGAGTTGAAGGGTGAACTGGAGAGGCATACACTTAAATTCCTTCTGGATGATCAGAAAAGGAAGAAAATAAAACAAAACAAAAAAAATCAGTGGAATCAGTGTTTGGCTGATTGCTTTGCAACCCTTAGAGGCTCTCCCTTGTCCTTGCTTGTCCTAAAGTTCATCTACCATTTTTCTACTCATTTCTAGGGTTTCATTGTTACCAATTTAGCATTTCACTACTTGCAGCAGCTTAATCAGCAACAGCAATTTGGAAATGTCACTATATACTCATCATCCCAAATAGTTGCATAAAAGAATTTTGGGTACAGAATTTATACTTTGAGGATTTCTATTTTATATTTTCTTATACTGAGGGAGCCTATTTGTTTCTTTGCTTTGGTTCCTTTTTCTGAGCTGGTTATTAATCCATCGTCAGGCACAGCTCTGATATCAAATACCTCCATTTTGAATATTTATCTTGCACAGAATTTTTCCAGAACATTTTCTAATCTAACTGCCCTGGGGCCACCAGCTCTTCCTTGTTTGCCTATTGGTAAATATCTCCTGATAAGAACATAAGATCCCCGAGGGAAAGAACTCATCTCTAGTACTTAGGAGAGGACCTGGCAAGAGTACACATTCAATAAATATTTGTTGAATGGCTAAATATTTGTTGAATGAATTAGTCAGATATGATTCCTCTGTATTGAAAGCATCATCAGAAATCACACTAAATTTTTCTCTTGTTTGGTAGAGATGACTAAAGGACATTGATTTCCAAAAACTAGTAGACAAGAGTGGGTCCTTGCCAGATATATTAGTTTCCTTGGGTGCTGTGAAAAATTGCCACAAACTGGGTGGCTTACAACAGAAATTTATTCTTTTTTTTTTTAAGTTGAATATTCTTATTCCTTTTTTTTTTAGTTGAATATTCTTCTTTTTTTTTTTTTTTTAAATCATGTTACATTAGTCACCATGCGGTACATCATTAGTTTTTGATGTAGTGTTCCATGATTCATTGTTTGCGTATAACACCCAGTACTCCATGCAATACATGAAATTTATTCTTTCACAGTTCTGGAAGCCAGAGGCCTGAAGTCAAGGTGAGCGGGGCCACATGCCCTCCAGAGGCTCTAGGGGTGAATCCACACTTGCCTCTTCCAGGCTCTGGTGGCTGCCAGCAGTCCTTGGCTTCCTTGGTTTGTGTCCACATCACTCCAGTCTTGGCCTCTGTCCTTATATCAACTTCTCATCTGTGTTTCTTCTTCTCTTCTCTCTCTCTCTCTCTTTTTTTTTTTTAAAAGATTTTTTAAATTTATTTGACAGAGAAAGAGAGAGAGATCACATGTAGGCAGAGAGGCAGGCAGAGAGAGGAGGAAGCAGGCTCCCTGCTGAGCAGAGAGCCCAATGTGGGGCTCGATCCCAGGACCCTGAGATCATGACCTGAGCCGAAGGCAGAGGCTTTAACCCACTGAGCCACCCAGCCACTGAGCTAACCCAAGAGCCACCCCTCTTCTGTCTCTTTTGATGGCTTGTCATTGGGCTTATCGCCCTCCTGGGTAACTGGGATGCTCTCATTTCAAGGTCCTTAATTACATGTGCAAAAGTCTCTTTTCCAAAGAAAGCAATATTCACAGTTTCCAGGGATTTGTACATGGATATATTCCACTTCATAGGGGTTATTTGGAAACAGAATTCATGTTCAGATGAGCTACAATGAGAATATGGAAATTATCTATGGACCTGTTAGTTGGTTTCCTGATAAAGCTGAGAAGGGCCCTTAGCAAGACGCAGACTGGGAAACCACTCCACAAATGGCAGAGTCATGGGAACCCTTGTCTCAAACAGATGCTATACAAGCTGGACAAAAAAATATTGTCTCTAAGGATTTTGATTTGAGAATAAATTGAATCACGCAGTTTGCCTTACATTTCCTTCCAATATCCTTCTCCACTTTAATGGAAATGAAGATTGGATGCGTGTAATTTAATGAAGGATGTGGTCTATACATAGAGATGCTGGAAGCTCAGTGGGTCTTACTCAATGCAGAAGGAAAAAGGATGAGTAGTGTCAGTGGAAATGGAGGGTCAGGGAGAGAGAAGTGAGTCAGGGTATTAAAGGCTGGAGGGCACAGACTCTAACAGACAGAATAACCTTGAGTTCTGAAGCAGTCAAATCACATCGAGGACGAGTTCAAATAATATTCCCTCTCTTCCAACATCTCCACCTTGACGTATGTTGGAATGGCAACTTCAGTTCTAATGAGTGTCAAGGGTATATTAATAGGGAGAATTCACTGTAGAAGATAAAGAAGAGCGATAATTCAAGAAGAGCTACCAGCTTTGCCTGATTGATCATGGAAAGTGCCTTGGCCTAATTTTACATGACTACTATTGCTTAATGAATTAATTAAAAAAAATCAAACCAAAAACCACATGAACACTAGCTCTTTGTTGGGCCTGGGCCACACTAGGTGTCTAGTTCCTGCCGAGAAGTTGGCCTGGGGTACCCTGAGTTACCCTCTCTGAATCATCTGCCTTGCTATTTATCCTACTGCCTTCTATGAGGCCTAATGGAAGAGAGAACATGAGGGAAGACAGGCTTATTAATCATACATTAATGGGCCTTGGAATGGTATCAACATTGTGTCTTCCCTCTAGGGGAAAGCCTGCTATGGAGAAGGTTCTTGGAAGCCTCATTGCTTCTGAGCAAGACATAGAAGACTGTCCTCTCAGAGAATTGTCTGGAATGTTCAACCCTGGCATGGTCCAGTTCAGTTAGCAGGTGTTTCCCATTCTTCCTGAGGGCTTATATGTTAGCACAATGCAGTGATGTTTGCCTATTTCCAAATCCCTACAGTCAGAATGAGACACCCATCCCAGAGCCAAGAAGAACATCTGCGAAAGGGTGCACATAAGGACAAGGGGTCCCAGAGTGCCCTGAGCAGACCACATCCACTAGCTAGTTCTAGGTCCTAAGCTTTCAGACAGACTTTTCTTTATGAGTTCCCACTTTGAATCCTCATTAATATTGTCTCTGGTTAAGAGTTTCTGTTGGTTAGTAGTTTCTGAACCATTTAGCACTTGGAGATGACTATAACCTCTCCAATGACTGCGACGTGGTGGATTCAGACCGGTGACCATTAGACGTGACACCAATCCTTACCTCTCAGACGAGACACCAGAAACCAAATCATTGTGAGACCAATGGATTCTTTTACAGTGGAAAGCGGCTCTTTCTACCAAGAGTTCAAACTCGCTGGAGAGGCAGAGCCCTAAAGGAAGCTGGCAGGGCTAGTCCTCAAACTCTGGGGGCAGTCAGGCAAATGCATAAAGAGTTTCAGTCTCCAGGGCTGTTCAATTTGGCATTTTACACAAGTCCTAAATTTCCTAAACTAATAAACAAATATTTTTCAGCCTATTTATATTTTGCACCCACACATGAAGCACATCGTGGGCCAAGAATATGAAAATACTTTTGAAGACCCTCCTCGGCTGCATCCCAGTAAATGGAAATCTTTGTAGCTTGTTCAGCTTGATCAGGCTCTCCAGACTGTGGCGGGCCTTGATGTGTACCTTGGAAACACTCTCATGAGGTAGGCCCACCTGAGTGGCATCCAAGGCCAGACCAAAGCTCTACCTTAATTCTGAGGTGCAAAGTACGTCGCTCCATACAAAATTGTCCATAGTTGGTCATTTTTGACTTACAGTAAAGTGAATTTCATATGGTTCAATCTTCCAAAACAAGGCTTTCCTACTGAGTTTGTAGCTACATAAGGTGCTTGTTTCATTTGCACTTGATATATACTATATACTTGTATATAGTATATAGCATATATACTATATATTCATTTGCACTTGATATATAGTATTTGCAATAAAATACAATTCATTAAATGTATTTTCTGGGTATTTTCAGGATATACACTGAAAAAGTGTATATCCTCCAGGAATCCAAGACTGAAAGTAGTTAAGACTTTAGGTACTTGCCTTAGGCAAACCTGGTTCTGAAAGGCTCAGATGCGCTATTAGACCCTGGGTGATGTCTGAGATCAGCCTAGTTCTCTCATCTGTAAAATGGTGAAAACCACAGCAGTTCAATGAGAGAGCCACGCGAAGTTCTCAGCAGAGTGACTGACTTACCAGAAGTACCCAACAAAGGTACATGTAACATACTTCTAGGTCAGAGGACGTCAACTGAAAGCAGTTGGAGAAATTCATTCATTCACTCATTCACTCAGCAACCATTTATTGAGCATTAGTTATATGCCAGGCAGTCTTCTAGGAGCTGGGGACTCATAGCAAATAAAACAGACATTTGAAGGAAATAGACAATAACAAGATAAACCAATAAGTGATATGAAAAATATGACAGTGATATGACCAAAGAAAATAGTTGGGGAGAATCAAGAATGTTGAGTGGAGGGAGTGGCATTTTGTAATGTAATGTGGGGTGGGAAAGGAGCCCTCACCGAGCAGACCTAAGGAGAGACAGAATGAACCATAAAGGTACTTTGGGGAAGATGATTCTAGGCCGAGAAAATAGTTAGTATTAAGTACCGGGAAGGAGGAAAGCCATCCCTGGAGTGCTTGAGAAGGTGTTTGGAGGATGGTGTGACTAGAACAGAAGGATCAATAGGGAAAGTAGAAGCATGTAAGGTCAGACCAGGTATCACAGGCCAGATTTAGGTCTCAGTGAGGACTTTGGCCTTTGAATGGAGCTCCGATCATTGGAAAGAAATGGAGGTGTTAAGTAAATGAGTGACATATCTGAGAAGGTTTTGCAGAATCAACTGGGTCACTGTAAGAAAAGATGGGAGCAGGAACAACAGTCAGGAAGCTACTACAGTCATCGCATGAAGAGGTTATGGTTTGCAGAAATGAGTGGGGGTGGGAAGAACTGATCAGCTTCTGGATATAGGCTAAAAGCAGAGCCTACAGGATTGACTGACAAACCAGGTATGAGGCTAAAAGAAAGAGGAGTCGAGTTTTTTTGAGGGGTGTATGGGTGGAAAGATGGTCTTACCACTGATGGAGGGCAAGGTTGAGGGAAGTAAAACAGGATTCAGTTTGGAAAATGTTAAGTTTGACAGATGTCTTAGATATGCAAGTGGGAAAGTTGACTAGACAGTGGGCAACATGTATCTGGAGTCTAGTGGAGAGATCTGAGCTGGATATGGAGTGTGGGGATGAACTTAGAACAAGAAAGACATCCACACTTTTAAAGGTTAGAGAAATAGTGAGGAATCAGAAAAGAAAGTCCAGAAGAAGCAATCAGTGAGATGAGAGCAAAACAAGGAGAGGTGTGCTCTGGAAGACAAAGAAAGATAATATTTTAAGGCAGAGCAAATAATTGCCCTAGATTCTGCTAGCGGGTCTAGTTTGATGAGAACTGAGAAATAGCAATTGAATTAATACAATTTTTATTTGAGTATAGATGACATACAATGTTACATTGGTTTTAAGTGTTCAGTATAGGGGTTCAGCTTCTCAACAGGTTACGCTATGTTCCCGGCAAATGGAGCTACCTACTGTGTGTCACCGTACAACACTATTACAACTTCATTGACGATAACCCGTAGGCTGTGCCTTGTATTCCTGTGACTCATTCATTCCATAACTGGAAGTTTGTACCTCCCACTCCCCCTCACCCATTTTGCCCATCCTTCCACCCCCTTCCCTCTGGCCACCACCAATTTGTTCTCTGTCTGATTCTGCTCTTTGCCTATTCATTGGTTTTGTTTTTTTAAGATCCCACGTATAAGTGGGATCATATGGTATAACAATTAATTTTTTTAATGTAGAGGTCATGAGGGACCTTGACAAAGCAGTTTTGCTGGTACTGGGGTAAACTCCTGACTGGAGCAAAGTAAAGAGAATATGGGGAGAGAGATGCTAGAGATGAGTCTTTTCAGGAACTTTGCTTCAAAGTGATAATGGTGAATGGGCAGAATGATCAATCCATGGTCATCCAGACATTATGATGCAATATCCAGACAGTATTATGGCAGGAACGAAGCTGTGTTCACCAAAGCCCATGCCCTTTTACTGCTAGGCACACATCTAGATGATCCCTCATTAAGAATGACTGGATTCCAGTCCATGGAATGTGGATGGAAATGCTGTGTTCCATTGTTAGGCCTCCACTCTAAAATCACTTCCTAACCCATCATCCAGCTCTTTCTCTTTCCTTCACTATGACTGGTTGCTTGGTCTCTGCTGGATGTTTCAGAGAACCTAGGGATGGTGGAGTCATGAGTGTTTGCATGCATGAAGCAGAGCCCTGCTACCAACCTACTTTGTATTTTATGATGTTAAGCATATGATATTGGGGAGTGAGGTTGTCTTTTATGGCTATTAGTTTGCCAAGACAACCAACCTTGAACCTTCTCGGTGAAATCTCAATGTAACCTTCACAGTGAAAGGACTTTACCAGCCTCTAGCTAAGATAGATATTTCCTAATCCATTTAATATTTTGGTAAGATTTCCACATTGTTGTAAAATGTCTAAATTTTACCTCCATTGACTAATGAGTCACAGTAAGAGATGTAGAGATTTATAAATTGAGGGTTTTTGAGGTACTCTTTAATTTTGTAAGCTCTTGGCCCATGTGGTTGATTGGATGAATTTCCTGGTGGGAAACATCTGAAGGGTCCCTCATTGTTCATTGCATGAGGTCTGTCCCTCTTGGAATGGCATTCAGGGCCTTCTACAATCTACGCCTAGAGATTTAGTTTACTATTTTGAGTTTCAAAATGTGGTTGCCTTCTCCCCACCACCACTACCCAACAACACTTAAAAGTCCCAAGTAGAATCATAAAGTAATGAGCACATTTCTTAGATCAAGTTATAAACTATGGATCCAGCAGTCAAAAGAAATAACTTTTATTCTCCTCTTAGAACTCTCCATAAACCTTTGTTAAGACTTTCATTGATTTAAATTACTATAATAACCCAATACTTCAGGTAGTCTGGTTTTGAAAGAAAGCATTTTACATAATATACATCAATTACTTGAAAAGACGGTTCTGTGTGAAGATCAGAGACAATCTGTAACTTTCAAATGCAGATTTTATAATGTCCATCTCAATCTTGGAGAAGCAATGGTGTAAAATTTCAGCAGGAAGAAGACCACAGAATAATAGGTATCATTTTTTAAGGGTGAACTTTATACCTGGCTTCACGCTTTTCATTTTATAAATACCACATTTCTTTAATTCTAAGATGCTCTGAATTGAAGTGTGTGCAACTTTTTCTTTTCCCCCGAGGGACAAAAGAAACATTATTACATTAAATGAAAACCTCCACGGCAATTGCAGAAGCATCCAGATTTTAAAAGTCATTATAAGTGCATGGACACAAGTGTTTCTCAGACTTGAGGAAATAGATTATCAACTCAAGAGTACAGGATACAGTATCCAGGGGTCCTGAGGTTCAGAAGCAACGTGGCCAAGGTCACACACCTTGAGGAGGACTGACACGAAGTTCATGGGGGGGAGGGGTTGAGGGACCCTCTAGACTCTTTCACATCACTATGTTGTCTCTCCCCTGTTTTGCTGTCCAATTTTAGACCATGCCTGACTAATTTCAGCAACGATACTCCCAAATATAGTTAAGTCTAGAGAGTGAATGCATTTTAAAAATTGAAAAAAAATGCATTTTACTCCATTGAAAATTTTCTAAATCTTTTTTACCCAATTCATACATTTAGTGATTTTTGAACCAAGCATTTAAGGCTTGGTTGAATCTGAAGATAATGTTAACACTTTGTCAGGCATTTGAATTGCTTCCAGCATATTGTAGTATAATCCTCTGTCCACAAACATCCCTTCATTATTGCCTAATTACATGCAAATTTCATAAAATGAATGAGTTTTAAGGACTTGTCAATCTGTCATCCTAGGAACCACTGAAACATTTTGACTGCTAGATAAATAATCAGCAATAATCACACTATGCAAATTTGATATTTTCTGTACAATTATCTGAAACCATAAATAACTGGACACAAAGACATTTGGCATTCTCTCCGTGAAACTTGACCTACAGGGCTTTTTTCCCTTTTTCCTCTTCTAACAAATGTGCTAGTGGGAAATTTGCTTCTTTTTTTTTTTTCTTTCTAATTCCAACTGTGCAAATGTACCCAGTGGAAAAATTATGAGTACATAAATGCAAAGAGAATTTTGTTTATTTTTATCTGGAGTGTGTTTCCCCTTGGCAAACATTTTTTTTGTGTTTCCATCTTAATTTTTGTTTTTTGTAATTTTCACCTCCTCTCTCTTGGAGTTGTGTTTTTTTCTCACCACAGCAGAGAATATAGGTGGGAAGCATTCAGCGTATGTTTATTTACTTGCCTTAAATTTATTTTTCCTATATTCTGCATCTTATTTAATTTTTCCTCTATAACTCGTTTCTGGACTATCTAATACACATCAGGCACTTGGGAGCATCCAATATTGAAAGGCTAATTATCATTCTATAGCCAAGCTCAGAAACATATCAACAGTCTAGTCCAGTGAATTTACCAGTTGTGTAACTGATTTTTTTTTCCTTCTCTGTGGTTGATGTTTGTGTTGCTATAAGAATATGGGGACCATCCTGCCCTTTGTACTTTTTCATAAAAGCAAGCTGATGAGTTCTAACTAACAATAAAACTCCTTAATAATGCATTTGTTATAAATGCCCACAAATGGAAATAGCTAGAGTCACCTTTGCTTTGCACATATCTTCAAAGCGGCACGGCTCAGACATTCCACAAGTTTTTTACGAGTTTAAAGTCCCATTAAAGCCATTACAATTATTTAATAAAAGCTTTGATTGATTAGTTGGTTGATTGATTGACTGATTGATTATAGACAGAGAGACTTGTTGGTTTTTATCGGGCCATAAGTCACCGGCTGTGAGTAGAGATCTTGCTTCTATGGTTCGTTAATGGCTGAGCTCATTAATGGAAATAAATCCAGCATGCCACTTTTTTTTTTTTTTAAACCACTGAAGAATCATCTGAGATGAATGTACGGTATTATTATTTTTTTTAATTTTAAGATATATAGGCAAATAAAGTACTTTGGTTGATTTCACTTAGAAGGATAATGAAAGAGTGCCATTCAGAAACTTGGAATTTAAAAATGATTAATAAAGTGCTTTGTACCACATCCACTCATTTTCTTCCGTAAGTAAGGCCATCAATCAATAGACAGCCAGCCTGACTCATTGATACTATTATTATTTCAAGCCTCCGTGAAACGGGAAAGCATAGATTGTGTTTTGCTGCCCCTAAGAAGCAGAAGGTTAACTAAGTAGTTTTTCACACTAAAGGCAGACGACCGGGAAGGAGGGAGGAGGTGGCCAAGGTTCTGGTCACAGCGAAGCGCCAATCAAACACAAGCTGGCAACTCAGGCAGAAAAAAAAAAAAAAACAAAAAAACCAGTTCAGCTGACATGTTCAAAACTAGCTCATGGAAGTCAAGCCTTCCAGGCTTCCACTGGAAGTTCAGTCCTTCCTGCTCCTTTTCAGTATTCCTGCCGCAGCAGTATCCAAGGCGGGCCAATAGTCACGTGCATTGCAAATTGCTTCAAGACCTTAAACAGCAACATTCCCAACTGATAAAGGAAGATGAAATATGTCTCATCAAAGCCATCTTTAAAAAAATATAAAACTCAAAAAAAAATATGTAAAACTCTCCATATGGGTAAAAGAGAGAAATGAGCACTCCGAGGTTATAGCCCACCAGTGTTACTTAATCCTAGCAGGATGGCCCTCTGAACCTCCACAACTGTAATTATTTATCACGGTGCATATTCCCAGTGAAACGTGATTGAGATCTGCACCTCGTAATATGTTACCATGTAGTTATGTATCTTAAAAGATTAGGATATTGGTACAGTGGTTTTATTGTTTCTTTATTCAGTGCATATTTTATTAGGCAAATTACAATGTGTACTCCACCTACATCCTTAAGTAAGAGCATTAAATAGCATTAAAATATTAGGCTTTGGGTTAACATTGGAATTTGGAATACATACTTTTCCAGGCCTGTTGAGGTTATCCATCAGGGGGTATAAATTGTCCACAGATGTCTTATCGTGTGGAACTCTTCCTGTGGGTTTGCTATTATTAGGGACTGATGCCCTCTAAATTTAATGTGTGGATCTCTGGCTGAGGCTCCACACACAAGCTATTGAATTCCCAAAGTGACTACATGGGTGTGTCTCCCGTGTGTGTGTGTGTGTGTGTGTGTGTGTGTGTGTGTATGTTTGCATGTGTGTGTGTGTGTGTGTGTGTGTACTTCCTTGGATTCCAGATATGAACAGAAACCTAAACAATTTGGATTTAGAGATTTTCAAATAGTCAATCATCCATGCAAATTGACACATAACTAGATCTTATTTCTATAAAAAATTCAGACCCCTGATTTGGTCTTTTCTGTCACAGGCTAAGCCTTTGATGTATGCGGCTTTAATTGCACCTGGTGTTTTAGAAAGTGCCAAAAGTTTGAGAAAATGGGACCATGCAAATATAGGTTATGTTTAAGAATAGTTTGCAAATAATTTGGAAAAGTAATAATTTATTTTTTCTTATGCTATTTAAAACACACTCATTTTCCTCAAGAGTAAGGTAATAAAATAATATCAGTCATGTTATTTTTTAAATCACATGATTTTATTTTTCCTGATCCTATTCAGGATATCAGGATATGCTATTGAATTCCCAGAGTGGCTACTGCCATTTTAGTCCTTGTAAAATAACTGTTTACTTAGAACATTCTTTCTGATTTGCTGAGTGGTTTGCTTAGGTTAATTGATATGCTGATGAGAAAAGCAGGTTGAGGCAGTGGTGTTGGGCCTGTGCTTTCTGTGGGCTCTTCTCTTTAGGACAGCGTTGGGGGTTTGTCACACTACTCATTAAAATAACCCCTTCAAGACCCAACATGCTTGAGTAAGACTCAACTGAGAATCCCAGCTTCCTGGCCCAAACGTATTGATAGTTGTCATTAGCACTATTATTATCACTGATGGTTTGGAGTAAAAAACAAACAAACAAACAAACAAAATTTTCATGACATGAATAAGGTGAAAAAAGATATTTATTTAATATAAATTAAATTAATTAAATTAAATAATTAAATATATATTTAATTTATTTGTAATAGTTCAAGTCATGGATATGATCTACCTTCTTTTATTTCCTTCTAAATGATGGAAGGAGATGTGCCACTTATATTAAAACATGCCAATAATAATAGTTATGATTTTCTTTACCAAACATCAAAGGAAGTTTTTTCTTTTCCCTGTAAAAATAGAACACACAACCAGAAAAATGCAAAACACACAAACACACACACACACACACACACACACACACACACAAGGATGATTATAAAACAAACACTATAGAACTACCATCAAACTGAATGTGGTGGTTAATTCTTCAGAAGCTCCCTTTGTAAAGACTACCTTGATTTTATGACAATTATCTCCTTGCTTTCTTTAATAGTTTTTGGTTTTTGCTTATTGATGCTTTAAATGATATAATTTGATTTGCTGCTCCATTAAAAGAAAAATCAATCCCAGAGGGGCATCTGGGTGGCTCAGTCGGTTGGGCGTTTGCCTTCAGCTCAGGTCATGATGGCGGGAGTCAGGGGGCCTGGGTTTGGGTCTTGCATAGATCTGGCTTCCTGCTTAGCAAGGAGTCTGCTTCTCCCTCTGCCCATCCCTCCATCCCATCTCATGCTTGAGTGCATGCGTTCTCTCTCAAATAAATGAATAAAATCTAAAAAAAGATTGCCTTGAAAAAAAAAAGATCAATCCCAGGCTGCTTTGATTCAGTGAGTGGCCATCTCCTCCATCATGCCAGACATTGAGCCAGGCTTGCTTTGACATCGTTCCCCCCACCTACTTGCTGGGTAACCTTATCTTAGTTCACTAACTCCTGGTACCTGTAGTGCAGAGAATGATACTTTATACAAGGTTTATACTTTATACAAGGTTTTTGTGAATATCAAATACGACAGTACGATTTACAATTAGTAAACCACCAGGCGTGATGACGATGTGTGCAGTCCCCAGTGACAGAATTTAAGAGGGTCACTGGCCACGATGAGTGTAAGTCCAGAGACAAATGACCAGAATAATTGACATCCGGAGTGGGGGGGGAAACAAAGTGAACTTGGAAGCTGTTAGATTCTCATATCTGAAAATGTATCATGACAGGGCCTGCTTGATGTTTTATTATTTTTTTTAATTTTTTTTCTTTAAAGATTTATTTATTTATTTATTTATTTATTTGACAGAGAGGAAGAGATCACAAGCAGGCAGAGAGGCAGGCAGAGAGAGAGGGGGAAGCAGGCTCCCTGCTGAGCAGAGAGCCCAATGCGGGGCTCGATCCCAGGACCCTAAGATCATGGCCTGAGCCAAAGGCAGAGGCTTTAACCCACTGAGCCACCCAGGTGCCCCATATTTTTTTAATTTTTAAATTTTAATTCCAGTATAGTTCACATATGGTGTCATATTATTTTTAGGTGTACAATACAGGGATTCAACATTTCTATACACTGCTCTGTGCTCATCATGATAAGGGTACGGCTTCGTGCAGATTTAGATAGAACCAGAAGCATCAGTTCACATTTTCTAGGTAGCTGATTGTAGATCAGTGCCAGATTTCAAATTTCTGAGCAATTACAACCATTGCAAAACAGAATGGGGTGATGAGAGCCTGAGTTTTGAAGTCAGGTAGACTTGGATTTTGATCTCATCTCCAGCCCTTGCTGGCTGCATACATCTGGGCAGGTCCTGGGCAGGTACGACTCTAAGTGTAGATACCTAAAGTGCTAATTAGAGATAAGTACCTTGGGATAAATTGTGGGTTGAATCAGATAGTATATGCAAAGGGTTTAGGACAGTGTCTGACAAGGAATTCATATTCACTGATTGAGCAAGTTCTTCAGGCTGCAAAGGACTCAGGATGAGCTGACATGACAGCTAGTTAAGGAAGCTTGTAGGAGCAGAGGCTACATCTGTCTTGTTCACTGGTGTATGTAGCACCTACGAGATTCACACTTAACATTTTGTAGTATGTGAACCAATGGAAATGATGTCTGCATTGAATTGAGCTTAACATGGGTAATCTGCATATGATTCTCTACTTGCTTAAAAATCTTTAATTCTTGAATTAGCTGGACCTGCCTGGGAATGTAGAACACAAACTCCACAAAGAAGGAGCTTCACCAGCTAGAAATATCATTATTTATTAAAACAGCTGTCAAACTTCACCGTTATCCTTATCCCGAACTTCTAACTTGGGAATAGCTGGTGTTCTCAACTTGTGGTTTAGGAAGAGTGGACTGATTGTATCAGACTCTCTCAGGAAGGGGCTCAGGCATCCGTTTTTACAAGACCCCCGGGGGTCTTGCACCCAAAGTTGCAAACCAAGACCTTAGGATTTACTGTTGTTCCCTGTGGTGTCTGATACTATCCACCCAAAGTCAGCCCTGGGGGTGATTTTCCTGACCCCTCCAGGAACCGGGAGATGTGAAGTGGATGTTCGTAGGTGTGAGTGGGGTTGCACATGACTCAAATACACCTTAGAATCTCTTTGTTAAGCAAATAAAGGCTACTTGAAGGACTGCATACCCCAGCTTCCATAGACCGCAAAGGCAGCCACCCTTTGGAGCGATTTCTTGGTGCGGGGAGGAAGAGGGAGGGTTTGGAAAGTCCCCTTGTTCCCAGCATCTCTCCTCCAAACTTTGTGTCATGGCTGAATTTCCACATTAACCATTATTTATCATTTAGGCACTTGTGGTCTTTTAGATGGTAGCCATTTTTAATTAAATTGGCTTCCATTAAAAAAAAAAGATGTGATATTTCATTTGTAAGAAATCTCAAATGAAATGGTAAATGAGAGAAAAGTTTATAAGTTGTAAAGGTTCATTTTTAAATAAACTGTTTAAAGCTCTTACCCAGCTTTCATGACCGCATGGCAGAGGCTGGATGGTGGGATATTACTTGAGAGGACGTTACAGAACGATGGTGGTTTTGATTTGCATTTCCCTGATGATGAATGATGCTAAACATCTTTTCATGTGCCTGTGAGCCATGTGTATGTCTTCTTTGGAGAAATGTCTATTCATGTCTTCTGCCCATTTTTAATTCAATTGGGTTTTTTTGGTATTGATAGGTAAAAGTTCTTTATATATTTTAGATACTAACCCTTCATTCTCTATGTCATTTGAAGATAACTTCTCCCATTCTGTGGACTGTCTTTTAGTTTTGTTGATGGTTTCCTTCACTGTGGTGAAGCTTTTTATTTTGATTAAGTCCCAATAGTTTATTTTTGCTTTTATTTCCCTTGCCTCAGGAGACGTGTCTAGAGAAATGTTGCTACAGCCAGTGTTAGAAAAATTACTGCCTGTGCTCTCTTTTAGAATTTTTATAGTTTCAGGTCTCACATTTAGGTCTTTAATCTATTTCAAATTTATTTTTGTGTACAGTGTGAGAAAGTGGTCCAGTTTCATTCTTTTGCATGTAGCTGTCCAGTTTTCCCAACACCATTTGTTGAAGAGTGCTTTCATTTTTAAAACATTCCTTCATAGTGTTAATTTTGTTCAGTTTCATGTTTGCAAGGGGTTTCTTTTTGAAGATATGAAAGTCTTTGCATTTTAATATTTTGTAGCAGTGGTGTGGTGGTAAATGTTTAACAAACAGCTCTCCAGAAAAAAAAAAATAGCCCTGGCTTATAGCATTTGCCAATTTCTTCACTGTAAATATTACTACTATGGCTGCTTTCTGCTTATCTTTAAAACATACATATATATATTCATATTTATATATACATAAATATGTATATTCATATTTTAGCCTCTTCTCTAGACAATATCTACTAAGTCATAGCAAAATTAGTTCATTTCCATTTCCTCACCCACCTGAAAATATCTTCTGTTGATTTCTTATCATATGATAAAATCAGTCACTGGGAAGCCTAGGTGGCTCAGTCCGTTGGTTAAGTGTCAGCCACTCTTGGTTTCAGCTCAGGTCATGATCTCAGGGTGGTGAGGTCAAGCCCAGCATCAGGCTCTGTGCCCAGCACAGAACCTATTTGGGATTCTCTCTCACCCTATCCTTCTCCTTCTCCTCACCTCTCTCTCTAAAATAACGTGGGTTAAAAGTACATGTAAAAGTACATCTGTTAAAACAATAAATTATTAAAATGTTAGCCATATTCTGGAGGAAAGGAATTAGACTTCCCTCATTTGAAGGAAGAGATAGCCAAGAACTGGAGGAAATGCTTTAAAATCAACATATTGACCTTTTTTCAGTTGATGACATACTTTGTAGAGTTTTTGTTGATGTTGTTGCTGTAGTGTCCATGGGATTGTATCTTCACCAAAACTTCTCGATCTTGTGACCAAATGATTCATATCTATAAAGAGATAGGCTAGACATTTAGAGGTATATCCAATTTGGGACCAATGGACACGGTCTCTGTTTTTCTTAGACAAGCAGAGAGGCTCATATGGAAATTACATTTTCTGCTTTGGTGTCATTTTCTTCCTATCCTAACCCCTTGACCACAACGCCTTTATGGCAAGTATTTCACTTGAGTTCTCTGAGGGCAACAGAATTTTCTTAGGGCTTTTGATAAAGAAATGATAACCTTTTGATGAGGAAAGAAAATGAACTTCTTGAGGACTTAGACTGATTTTCTTAGGCATCAGTAGTAGAAATACAATAATAATGTTAAAGTCTTATCAAAGCCTCCAGGGCTATCTAAGTAATGCTTAATTTTTTATTTTGTTTTATAACCTCGGAAGATCAAATAAGTTGTGTGTATGTTTTTGGGGTCAACTGTATTTAACATTTACTGAATATTACAATATTGTCAAACAATATATATGTCTATATAAGTATACATATGTATTAATATTCATATAAATATACACACGCACATTAAAATTGTTGAGTGAAATCTCTTTTGAAGTGAGACATTTAATTAAGGTAACAAGTAAATGGATAAATAAATACGTAAATAAGAGCAGAGCAAATGATCAAAAAAAGAAAAAAATACCTTTCACAATGGAGACTTCTGGAAGAAAATAAGCTACAGTTCAATGGACATATTTTATTTTATTTTAAAGATTTTATTTATTTATTTGAGAGAGAAAGAATGAGAGCAAGCATGAGAGGGGGAAGGTAAGAGGGAGAAGCAGACTCCTGCTGAGCCAGAAGACTGATCCTGGGACTCAAGGATCACAACCTGAGCTGAAGGCTGTTTCTCAACCAACTGAGCCACCCAGGCACCCAAATTGCCATATTTTAAATGGACATGTGGTTGCTTGGTGTTCGCCTCAGAATGATACTTTGACACGGTGGACTTTGAATCCCTCTGTGTCATCATGGGGTGAAGTTGGGAAGGTGAGTTATTGGTACGCAGAAGCTGTGTTGCTATCAGACCGCTTTGACCATTTTCCCACCTGCCTGACCTTGGGGAGATTACCTGGAATCTCTGTTTGCTTTTCCACAGAACAGAGATAACATGAAAGTAGCAAAATGTGAGGATCAAAAGAAACAACGTTTGTAACAACTAGCTTGTAGGAAACATCCAATGCATCCTTATCTCCCTTCCAGATTTCCAATCTCAAAACCTCAGATAGAAATGTGTCTTCAAAAACTGTTGAATGAACAGTTGCTTGAATAAATTGTATGCAAATTAAATTCTACTACTATTCATAGAAAGTGAATATTTCCTATATTTTATCTGATTGGAAAACATGCTTGCTTTGGGTTTTTTTTTTTCTTTTTTTTGTTGTTGTTGTTTAAATATGTAATATCCCAATTGGAATCATAGTCTAGGATCTGATGATTACCAAGTTGTATGCTAAAAGATAAAGACCTTTATCACCCAACACATGGAGCAAAGCAACTTCTGTTTTTCACAAAATTCTTTAAATTGGATTTATAATTTACTAAGATAATAAGGATCAATAAACCAATACATGTAAAATGGCTCCAATCCCAGAACTCCTTTGGCCGTTTCACCTAACTTTAGAAAGAAATTCCTTCTTAGGCTATTAAAATAAACGGTGTATGTGTGGTTTGCATGCGTGTTCTTATCTTTGTGGAAAAGGCAGGGGAGACACCATGAGAGCCAATGTAAAGCCTTCCTTGTAGGAGAGAGGAAAGCTGCTCTCAGCTCAGCGCGCTGCGGGGGGGGGAAGGCCATTCTCCCGGCCCTGATTTCAGGCTTTGGCTTTGTCACAGTTCAGTTACACCTGACTGTCCCTGAGGAGGGTTTTGGGGCTGCCAGCAACATCAGCAGCCCTCCCCGCATCACCTCCTTCAATTAGGAATTGAGTCATTCGTTTTTATTTTTCGAGGATTGTCACAAATTTCAGAAGCGGAATAAAGCCCCTAAAAGCGTCTTTCACAGGGGCTCCCTGCAAAGGGATCTCGGTCAGTCCCCTTTCCCGCGCTGGAACCTGGGAACTGTTGCATCTGCAGTACCAGACGCATGAGTTATCAGTTACAGAAGGTGCTCGAATTTTAGCACAACGCTGATGGCCTGTGACATGAAATGACACAAATTTGGTCAGGGTAGTCCCTCGGGTACTGCATCTGCACATCTTTTCAAATGCTTATTATGCTTTTGACCTTAAAAAATAAAAGGACCCAAACATCTCTTCCAACTTTTCTTTGGGTCCCGCCCTCAGCCAGACTCGTGTTAATTACTTCATTTCTTTTGCTCCGGCTCTCCAGCTCCCTCATTTTTGCCCCGAGGCTTTTACCGCAGGACACCGGGTAGCCACTGTGCTTTTGTGGTGGGTTGTTTGTGCATATGCATTTAAGATTAACCATATCTGTTTGCAAGAGACCCCTCTGGGTAAAGAGAAGATCCAGACTTGTGCTGATTTCCTGGAGCTAAAGGAAATCGGCTGGATAATGATGAAGACGTTTCAAGGACTTCCCTAGAAGGCAGTGGCTTTCTCTCTGGGTCAGTCCGTTGTTTCAGACTGCTTAATTACTGCACACTCACGCAGGTCGCCCGGATGAACACATGGAAAAACGTTGGGAGACCTCTTCTATTGTTCATAGAGGAAACATTGCACACTGAGGAGAGGGGCGGCTCTGGCTTTTCTTAGAATCCCCCTACATGTCCAGAATGGTGAACATTTAAAATGCATTCTGATTCATTTAAAATGTGTGGCTCGTTGATGATTAATTAGTTTTGTTTTTTTTTCCCTGTTACATCTGGCTGAGTTTCTAAGGTGGGATTTAAACGTGTATTGAAACTAACAGGGTTTAACATTTGGGTCTTTTTTTTTAATATAGAAATTTTTTTAAAAAAGTTTATTTATTTTATAATCTCTACACCCAACCCGGGGCTTGAACTCCCAACCCTCGATCATGAGTCGTGTGCTCTTCCGGCTGATCCTGCCAGGCGCCCCGAACATTTGAGTCTTTTGGAATATTTCTGTGGAGGGCCTTGGTACTATTACTGTACAACTAAGTGCTACACAGTCAGTATAAGGGCACAGTTTATTGGCAGGGACAGTAATGATTCACGATTTTTATTTCTTTTCTTTTTAAGGTTTATTTGTTTATTTTTGAGGGCATTGGGGGGAGGGGCAGAGGGAGACAATCCCCAAGGATGCTCCCTGATGAGCCTGGAGCTTCACTCGGGGCTCGGTCTCACGGTCTCACGACCCAGGAGACCATGACCTGAGCCGAAACCGGGAGTCCGGAGCTCAACCAACCAAGCCACCCAGGTGCCCAGATATGATTTCTTAATAGAAAAGGAAAAAAAAAAATCAAAGGACAGTGGGAAAACAGGAAAGGGAAAAAATAAATGAAAACAAGTTCTAAAAACCTTGAGACTTTGCCTTAAGAGGAGTAAACTGTTCAGAAGCCTCTTATCCATGTTTGGTTTTCCTCTGACAAATGGACAAAAGAAACTGAAGTATAAGAAATGTGCACTTAGCCAAAGGCTCCGGGCTCCAGAAAAGAAAAAGAAACAAATACATTCGGTTCAACACCTAGTTTGAATTTCTTTTCCTTAGCTTTCTGGGAAGATTTATATAGAGCCTTCCTATTATAGACTCTCCTTTTCTTTGAGGACATTTATTTAATCATCTCCCTTCCTCCAACAGCCATCTGTTCCCCAGGACACATTGTCCCGACACATTTCATCTTTTATATTTTCCATATTTGTACTCGCATTTTTTCCATTCTCAGGCTTAAATAAATTATGTGTTCCTCCCCAAATCTACAGGCCTTTCTATGAGAAAAACTGCAGGTAGAGGAATGTCTAAACTGTCATAAAGCTACCAGTGGTGGGAACGTTTCCTACTGTCAAATTAGAAGTGAAATAAAGGACATGTTTATTAAGGGAAAGTCAGAGTGGACTCTTCTGCGCCAGGTCAGTCCTCTAGTGTATTCTGCACATGGATAACACAGAGGTGTTTAGATGTGCTCTGAAATGCACTTATTTGAATGTTAACTTAAATTGTGTGTGTCGAGGTTGTTACTCACCAGGTGGATTTGATTTTGAGAGTTTGGGTTTCAGCAGAATGCATGGCACTAGCAAGAGGAACGATCCGTAAAATGATACCATGTTTCTAACTTGGGAGACCGGGAGCATAATGATGCCATTGCCTGTGACAGCGACTGTGGGAGGTGAGCGTGCTTGCGGATGGGAGGCGAGCGTGGTTGGAAGTAGAAGTGAGCATGGTTGGGGGTGGGAGGTGAGAGTGGTCAGGGGTGGGATGTGAGCATGTTTGGAGGTTGGGATGTAGCATGGTTGGGAGTAGGGGGTGATTGTGCTTTGGGGTAGGAGGTGAGCATGACTGGGAGTAGGAGGTGAGAGTGCTTGGGGGTGGGAGGTGAGCGTGTTTGGGGGTGGGAAGTGAGGATGGTTGGGGGTGGGAGGGAGGCATGCTTGAGGGTGAGGGATAAGCATAAGCATGCTTGGGAGTGGGAGTGAGTCTGCGTAGGGTGGGAAGTGAAGAGGAGTTCAACGTGGTGTAGTGAAGCTGGTGTTCTTGTGCAGTATCCTACTGGAAACCCCTGGATATGATTCTCCAATTCAGGGAAGTGTCTAGAGCTGGAGTTGCAGATTTGAGAGCTATCAACGTACGGATAGTAATTGGAACTATGCAGGTTGATAGGATGACTCAGAAATAGGAAGAGACAAAGAGAGGGTAGGAAAATCAAAAGCATAAAGTGTGACGGATAGCAAGATGGCAGAGAACTTTGAGCAAGGAATGAATGACAGTGTAAAATGCTGAGGTAATGTCTCATAGGGTTAGGATAGAAAAAATTATCTATTAGGTACGGCTTCCATGAACTTCTTTGAGTCTCTGGTGATAGCCATTTTACAAGAGTGGTGGTTGGGGGAGAAATTGGCCTATTAATTGGGCCTTAGATATGAGTAAAGTTTCAGGGAGTTTGTAGTATTCCTATTTTCATGCATAAAGTTGGCCTTTGTATGGTGCCCAGAGAATCGTTACAATGAAGATGGTTACGATGGTTTAAGAAAGTTTACTCAAGCTTCCATTTTAAATAACAAATTCTCAAATTCCCAGCTCTGCTTAAACATCATGGGAGTGGAAAATGAAAGCTCAACCAAACTAATTTAATAAACCAGGGATTGTAGGGATACAACAGAATACCTTGTGTGACCTTTTTGTTATTTGAATTTTAACATTTTTTTTAATTTTTAAAAAATGTTTTATTTGAGAGGGTGAGAGTGAGCACACGAGACAGAACATGAAGCAGGGAGAAGGGCAGAGGGAGAAGCAGTCTCCCCGCTGAGCAGAGAGCCCGACGTGGGGCTCAGTCCCAGGACGCTGAGATCATGACCTGAGCCAAAGGCAGAGGCTAAACCAGGTGGACCACCCAAGTGCCCTGTACGTCTTCACTTTAGTGTCACCTCCTCAGAGAGGGCATTGTTGACCTTCCAACTTAAGGTAGCTCTGAGACACCTCTATTTTATATTATTCCATTTAAATTTTCTGCCTTGTCACTACCATTATCTGATTTTTCAAAATCTATTCCCCTATCTGCCAATTACAAAGTAAGATCCAAAGAAGACACCATGACTCTTGCTCCTTGCTGTCTCCCCAGTGGATTGAATAGATCCTTCTTTGTGGGAACGTCACAATCTGGGATATCAATAAGTATGTGTTAAATAAACAAATGAGTGGATAAATGAGGCCTTCAACCTGAAGTTCCCAGACTTACAATCTGATCTGAGATCCATAATACAACAATTACAGCAAATTGAATGATTACAGTATGCCAGGAACTGTACTAAGTGCAGATGGAGTCCTCCCAATGGCGATTCATTGAGATAAGCATGAATTTTGTCTTCTTAATAAAGTGTCTGAGGCTTAGAGTAGGAAAATATTTTATTCAATGATCAAGAGTCATTAAGGAGAGAACTTAGATTTAAACCTAGGTCTGTCTGACTCTATGGCATATAACTACTATGCATCTGGCCTCCCTTTTGTACTGGATTATTGGCAACAGGGTTATGTCAAAGCCACAGGTACTCTGAGCTGAGAAGGGACACACGAAGCCTTCCTGATCAAAGTATAATGTTCCATAAGTGCTCTAATGATGAGTGAACTTCTAATCTTTAGTTAATACTTGTTTCAAAAACAGCACAGCCAAATAATGAGGCCTAAGAGCTGTTCACCAAAGCCTTCTATTGAAGGATTTTTTATTAAAAACATAATGAAAACGTAATAAATACAATGATATTTATTTATTTTTAAATAAAATTTTATTTATTTATTTATTTATTTATTTATTTGACAGAGAGAGAGAGATCACAGGTAGGCAGAGAGGCAGGCAGAGGGAGAGGAGGAAGCACGCTCCCCGCTGAGCAGAGAGCCCGATGTGGGGCTCCATCCCAGGACCTTGAGATCATGACCTGAGCTGATGGCAGAGGCTTAACCCATTGAGCCACCCTTACAATGATATTTATTAAGATAATACATGTACATGATACGGTTGCCACTGCTCTCAAGTTTTACTTATATTAACCCATTTAATCCCCACAACAATCCTAAGAGGTAGGAATGTTATTACCTCCGTCTTACAAAGGGAGAAACTAGAATAAAGAAGTTAAATGACTGCTCCAACTCGCTTACCTAGGACAAGGTAAAGCCAGGATCGGAAACCAGGGAGACTGAAACCAGGCTACCTCTTTCAAGTCATTCAGGCAAACTGAACCAAGCACATGGTAGAAAATTTGGTGTTCCTCCTATAGCCAGTTTGACCAGACAGTGTGTAAAATTTCTTAGTAACTTAAAATGTATACCTATATTTAATTGTCATTTCAGGCTGGATAAAGGTTTTTCTATATGAAAGATATTAACTAATTAAAAAAAGAAAAAGAATTAATGGGTAGTTATCTCAAAATGTTATACTTCAAAGTCTTCAGAATTTTGAGTAAGTGGATTGAATCTCTGACATCTGCTAGTTTTAAGTCTTAGACAGGTTTCTCTGCTTTAGAGAGGATATTTTTTAAGATGTGATTAATGTATTTATCTTAAGATATGATACCGGTTTGTATCACCTGAGCTGATCCATTGTCCAAAACAATGTCTTATGATGATAGAAATGTTCTATATGGCCAATGAGCATGTGAAATGTGGCTTATGCAACTGAGGAACTAATTTTTTAACTAAATTTGATTTTAATTAAGTAAAATCCAACTTTAAGCAGCTACATGTGTCTAAAGGCTACAATATCGGGGAACATAGATTTTAAACTACTTATTCTTAGGTGTATGAGGTTGTGAGACTTCCTTTACACAATTAGAAAATATTTTTTAAGATTAGGAAAGCAGACCCTGAAAATGTTATTTTACAAAGGTAGAGTGGAACAGATAAGTTATAATCCTGTTGGTGAGTGTTGAAGAGTTCAGTACACAGAGTAGCAGAATTTTAAGTAAGATGGAGGCTTGTCAATTACATTGATCTGGTCCTACAGAGACAGGAGCTATTCTGATTACAGTCAATAGTTACTGAGAATATTGGATCTAATCCCCCCAAAACTATAAATAACTGACCCATATGCGTAAATAAAAAATAATATTATGCATCATAAGCATGATGACTATTGTCACACCTCAGTAGCTACTTTTGCAAAAAGAAGGAGAAGGAATTTTAGAACATTAAAGAGAGGAGTTAGAATTGGAAATCTACCCTTTCCAAACCAAAGAAAACATCATGCTAGTATCAATTACATTGCTGCCAATGATCAGTCCGGGAATGATGATCTCATCAATGGGGGTCGGAAGTGACACGGGCAAGAATCCTTGGAAGTTGTTACAGTGTATCTTGTCCATCTGTAGTTCGGTGTTGATTCAAGAATCTTATTTTTTGTATAATGCATTGTAACACCTTTTTGGGAATGTAAGTATTATTTTGGCACATTGCCTCCACATGCCATATCTAAATTTAGTTTCAAAAAAAATCCATTCAGAATATTGCAAATTCGGAGTACTTATTTTTGCTCTCAAAGAGATTCTTTTTGAAGCCATTCATCTTATTGACTACTCCACCATTTACTTTTCCATTTGCTTCTTTGAGTAAAGCAAGAAGCAAAGGAGGTAGGTACCTAAAACTCGTAAGTTGCTATTTTGATTACAATTACAAAACATAATCTTCTTTTCATTCTAAGCCGTTGTCTCTCTCTCTCCCTCTCTCTCTCACATCTTCATTGTTCAATTTTCCTATTTCCCACCTTTTTATAGAAGTAGAAAATAAAAGCAATAGAAATACTTGAAACTTTTGTGGTTTTATGGGGCACCTATATAAATAACATGTTTTTATTCCTCAGACATCCAACCATTGAAAGTTTACACTAATTACCTGTAGTTTCGTTAATGTTATAAGCTGCCCTTCATCTCTCCTACCCAGACATACTACTCAGTTTCTTCAGCAGATATAGTCGACAGCTTCTGTTCACACCTGACATCAATTTCCTTTGATGTTCACAGCCTAAATGAGACCGTTACAGCACGCTGTATTTGTGAAGTATACAGGATGCCTTTAAAATGATGGCAGGTATTTTCCTCATTAAAGCAGCCATAACAGATAGTTAGATATGATGCTGTCCCTCACCTTTCTACTAATTAATGACTATGATTGCAACCCAAATAAGATCAGGCAATTAAATGTGATAACATTTCAGAAGCAAAGAAAATATACAACAATCTTGGAATAGCTTTTTACCGATAAATAAAGTTGATCTTTGGAGAATTACCATATAAATGTACCATTCTATCACAAAAATCACACAAACTAAGGAATGTAATAATTTTACTTTTAATTGAAACATGAGTTAGAAATCCCATTAAATTAAAATGTTATGAGTTGGTTATAGGAAGGTATTGTAAACAAGCTTTGTCGTGTTCTGCAGCAAGGTATGGAGTTAGAGCAGGGGCTCGTTCAAGCATGTCTTGAAAGGCACTTTGGGGAATAGATTATGCTCATCTTGGCAAAGTATCTAGGGGATTGTTTTGGTAACAGATTGGTGACCGGGTCTGGATAATAATAAGAGTCTACCAAAGAGAAGCTATTGACCCCACCGTGGTTCACAAACATGCAAATATTCAAGAATACCTTCCAAAGGAGCTAGTGCTTTTCAGAAAACAAAAAGGAACAGTCCGGTAGGTAACAGCTGCTTTTTAGTTTTATCAACTCTGATGCAAATGGTCTTCTTGAGAATGGTCATGGCTGGTGGTGCTGAGAATGTAAAGTTCATTCTCTAGCTGATTATCCGAGTGGGGGGTGGGGGAGGAAGTGGAGTCTCAAGGAGGCTTTCTTTCCTTGGTGCATTTTCCTTAGCTGTCACCTGAAACTTGACTTGGATAGACCCTGATGCTGGCCTTGAGGAAGTGGCTTTGTTTTATTGTTCGATCTGCATAAGCGCCTGTGCACACTTTTTTTTTTTTTTTAAAGATTTTATCTATTTATTTGACAGAGGGAGATCACAAGTAGGCAGAGAAGCAGGTAGAGGGAGAGGGGGAAGCAGGCTCCCTGCTGAGCAGAGAGCCCGATGCGGGGCTCGATCCCAGGACCCTGGGATCATGACCTGAGCTGAAGGCAGAGGCTTTAACCCACTGAGCCACCCAGGCGCCCCTCCTGTGTAGACTTCCTAATGCTTATAATGATCTGCAGATTACAATAGCAGCAAGGGATATCAATTAAAACAATCAGCTTATCTGAAATGCCTACCACAAAAAGTCCCTAAAAACTATACACAAACACTCTTGCAGCCGATCCTTCCAAGGGTGTGTGTGTGATTCAAAGCATTTCTGGGAAACAGCCAGTTGTGGTGGTCATTAGGCTTGGTGTCAGTCTCTCCAGGATGGGTAGAGCTGTTCTTCAGAATGTGACAGAAAAGGATGGTGCCAAGACCAACTTGACCTTAATCTAGTAAAATACAGATATTAATGTGTGGATAAATGTATAGATAGTTATATTTATGAATCTAAGAAAAAAAGTGAATTCTTTAAAGGCAGAGGACTTTATGCTAGTTGTATTCTCAACACAGGCCATCTAGAGCAGTGTCTGGTGATTCATAAAACTCCCTTAAATCTTGTTGAATGAGCACATACAGAGACACACACTTCCTGAGCATTATTAGAGGCGTGTTCCCTGGGAACAGGAGCTTTCTTGTTTTTCCCCTGTGTAAATCTCTCAAGCCTTGTGAAGTCTTTGTCACAGCCTCTCCCTCTTTTTATTTGGACCCAGAGTGGTATTCTCTGTACCTCCCTCTATTCCTCCCTCCCTACGGCATAGCTTTGAGTATATTGCTCCCAAAGACGTTCTAAGCTTGGAGTTGATCTCATCTTTATGTGAAAACAGATTATTCTTGTACTCTTTTGGATTTGAGGAGTTAGTCACCCGGACAGTATTCTCAAAGGAGGATTAGAATACTTTGCTACAAACAGAACTCTAGGTGAGGTGCATGTATCTGGAGAAGGTAAGTTCTTGTTTTTATCGAAATGAGCCTAAACTGTGTTTTAAATTACAAAAATGAGCATTTACATATCAGTCGATAAGCACATGTTCACTGTCATTTTAAAGATTTATTTATTTATTTGAGAGAGAGAGAGAGAGAGAGTGAGCCAGCCGGGATGGTGGGGTGCAGAGGGAGAGGGAGAGAGAAACTTAAGCAGGCTCCACGATCCCTGGGGAGCCCCACACAGGGCTTTAACTCACGATGCTGAGATCCTGACCTGAGCTGAGATTGAGAGTCTGACACTTAACCGCCTGAGCCACCCAGTCATCTATGTTATTTTATTTTTATTTTTTTAAAGATTTTATTTATTTATTTGACAGAGAGAGATCACAAGCAGGCAGAGAGGCAGGCAGAGAGAGAGGGGGAAGCAGGCTTCCTGCTGAGCAGAGAGCCCGATGTGGGGCTTGATCCCAGGACCCTGAGATCACAACCTGAGCTGAAGGCAGAAGCTTTCACCCACTGAGCCACTTAGGTGCCTCTGGGTCACATTTTATATAGAAATAATTATTTTTATAATTGATCCAGTGGATTCCAAAAGAATTGGTTTGCCATGCTTACCTTCTTGCTGTGTATCCTGACTCCGATATCTTAATTTCACCACAACTTGGTTTCTCCAATGCCAATGAGAGTAACATGTAACCCAAGGGTTTTGTGGGCATCAACTGATATAATAAACTGCTAAGCAGGATACAAGTGTGTCTATTTCTTGGTGACACATTTCAAGAAGGAAAGTGGAAAAAAAAAAGAGTTAGCCCAGAGAAAACTGGTCATAATTTTAAGAGATCTGCAATTACTAGCCTGTAGGGGAATTGAGTTTGGAGAGAGTAAGAAATAGGATAAATTTGAAAACTGTCTTCTACGATTTAAGGCATTTCTGTATGAAACAGAAATGAGTTTTTGTAATTTCATACAGCAGAACCATGACCTATGGATCAAAGTTTCCAGGAATGTGACTGCAGATCAATGTAAAGCGGAATTCTTAGCAACCGTTAGTATCCAAAGGGAATGAACAACTTAGAACAAGGGCTATGGGATTGGAAGACACCTGAATTCTAGTTCCAGTTCATTCATTGAGCTTGATCTTCCTAAATGTCAATCCTTTCATCCTTAAAATGGGAATAAGTATCTGTATAGAATATAAATAAATATTCATTTAGGTACTTTAGACAAATTTCTTAGCATAATGCCTGAAATAATTAACCCTTAAGAAATTGTATTTAAGGGATGCCTGGGTGGCTCAGTTGGTTAAGCAACTGCCTTCAGCTCAGGTCATGATCCCAGGGTCCTGGGATCGAGTCCCACATTGGGCTCCTTGCTCGGCAGGGAGCCTGCTTCTCCCTCTGCTTCCGCCTGCCACTCTGCCTGCTTGTGCTCTCTCTCTCTCTCTCTGACAAATAAATAAATAAAATCTTTTTTAAAAAAAGAAATTGTATTTAATTATTCCCTAAGAATGGAAGAACTCCAATCCCGTGATGGGGTCACTTGTCAAGAATGCTTCGGAAGGGCAAGGATCATGTCTGTTTCGTTCATGCTAATATTCCCAGTCCTAAGAGAGAGTGGGGGATTCACTTACTATTTCCAAATAACGAATAAGTAGAAGAGAAGGCTTCTACTTCTTGTAGAAGTAAGACAGATTAAGACAGATGGTTAAGACTGATGACCTTTAGTCTCTTCCTACTTCAAGAAGCTATTCTTTTTGGACTTAGTGATCCTGCCTGGAAAGTAGAAAAATAATTGTAAAACCTGGAAGTAAATGAACTAGATAACTTTTCATTCCTAACTTTGGTTAAAATGAGAAATTACCCTTCTTCCTTAAAAGGCTGACCTAGAGTTCTTAATCATCAGATAACCAGTTTGTGCTTTAGAAATCAGACATATAGTCTGATATATTATTTCCTTTTAGTGGGGAATAATATAATGGCAAATAGTTTTACTTAAAACATCTTTGAAGAATAAGGATCAAGAGCAGATGTTTTTCTGATTAAAATTATTTCCATTGATTTTGAAAACACAGACACTAGGCTTCTCAGATACTCACAATTTTTGGTAGAAGCCGCAATTGCCAGTGAGTTCTGACTCCTTTAGTGGCAACTAATTAATATTATTTCAGAAACACATATATATTAACACTGCATGGAAAGGCAAGACAAGGTTTCCAGACGTGATTTTATTCCTTTTGTATTTTTTTGTTTGTTTTTACTTTAAGTGCCTATGCTTTTTCATTGCTGACACATCACACTTAACACATTTCTATGCATGCACAATACTAATAGCAAATCCATACAAAGGCAAGGCTGGTAAAAAGTCATAACTGTTAAAAAGTTCTTCTATAAAATGCCGTGAGATTATTTAGTTTAGTAAAAAACTAGCAAGGATTGTTAAAAACTCCAGAAGGATCTAATCAAAGTGTGAGACTGTGCAACATAATGACAGATGGAATTTAATGTAGATAAGAAAAAGGTAATGCATTTGGGGAGAAATCATTTAAACTTTTCATATACATTGGTAGGATCGGAATTAGCTGAACTTCTCAGGGAAAAAAAGAAGGGGTAATTATGGATGGAAGTATTCATTGAAGACATCTGCTCAGTCTTCAGCAGCAGTTAAAGCTAATAGACTGATGGTTATATTAATAAGGCAAGGGAAAATAGTATGGAAAATATTATGACATTATGCTATATAAACCACTGATTTAATTTCACTTTGAACACTGTGTTAGTTTTTGGATTCCTAGCATTTTAGAAGAGGTAATGTTTACAAAGTAAAAGTTAAACAGGCACACACACACACACACACACACTCACACAGAAATGAGAGCAGAGGCAAGAGAAACAACAGGGCGCTAGCAGGTAAGATGGAACCATGAGTCCAGGAGGCTGCTCTCCCCATCCCTACCTGTGCATGGTCTCATTGAATTCATAATGGCAGCTTACAGGAACTGCCTTCCCAGAAGATGATTTACTGAGTTCTGAGCAGAACATTTAATGCTTTTTAGGCCAACAGAAGGATTTTATCCTCTGCCTGTCTGATACACGGTTGGTAGCTGCCATGTCTGAAAATATTTTTAGAAGTGGAGAAAGGATCTTTCTAATGCAAAGATGTTTTTCCCCACTCTGCATCGCGTCAGGCTCTCTTAGATAAAGCACAAGATGGTGGCTGTTTGTATAACAGTCCCATGATCCTTTGCTGTTTATCCTTTCTAAATTTCTGGTGTCAGTGATAGACCTCTAATGAAAAGGGCCTTCAGAGAAAAAGTGTCTCTAAGTTGGTAGTAAGATGTCTATGGTGATAAAAGAGTTTCTGTTCAATTTTTCTCTACCTTCCTTATTGATATAATTTAAATGAACTACTTATAAAGGTGCATGTCCTTTCATTGTAATCGCTCTGAGCTGCTGTGCCAAACCACTTATCTGCATGGCAGGGTGAGGTAAGAGGTAAGCATTTGTGTTAGATGGCCTGGACCCAAAACTGGCTTCGCCAGTTTTGAGACCTGAAATTTTTATTTTATTTTATTTTATCTTTTCAGTGTTCTAAGATTCATTATTCATGCAGGACACCCAGTGCTTCATGCAATACATGCCCTCCTTAATACCCACCACCAGGCTTGCCCAATCGCCCACCCCCACCTCCCCTCCAAAACCCTGTTTGTTTCTCAGAATCCACAGTCTCTCATGCTTCGTCTCCCCCTCCAATTTCTCCCAATTCACCCTTCCTTTCCTTCTCACAATGTCCTCCATGTTTTTCCTTATGCTCCACGCCTAAGTGAAACCATATGATAAGTGACTCTCTCTGCTTGACTTATTTCACTCTGCATAATCTCTTCCAGTCCTGTCCATGTTGATACAAACGTTGG
>CM053610.1:45896457-45909511 GCA_028646535.1 Procyon lotor
TTGGCTCTTTCCTCAGTTTGGCGATTGTGGCCATTGCTGCTATGAACATTGGGGTACATGTGGCCCTTCTTTGGGGTAAATACCCAGTAGTGCAATTGTAGGGTAATTGGGTAGCTCTATTTTTAATTTCTTGAGGAATCTCCACACTGTTTTCCAAAGTGACTCCAACAACTTGCAATCCCACCAAAAGTGTAAGAGGGTTCCCCTTTCTCCACACCCTCTCCAACATTTGTTGTTTACTGTCCTGTTGATTTTGGCCATTCTAACTGGTATAAGGTGGTATCTCAGTGTGGTTTTGATTTGAATCTCCCTGATGGCTAAAGATGATGAACATTTTTCATGTGTCTGTTAGCCATTTGTATGTCTTCTTTGGAGAAATGTCTGTTCATGAGATCTGAAATTTTGTGGAAGATCTTTTTTACTCAATGGGTTTTACTTTTTTTTACTCAATGGGTTTTAATTTTTTCTCTTTTAAAATGACATTGATACTATCTAGCTTACAGCATTACTGTAAGAATTAAATGTAATAATTTATGTAGACTTCTTTGTACATGGGAAGTACTCAGTGTTAGCTATATCATCGCTATCTGGTATCAAATAAAATAAATAAAAATAAAACAACCATATTATCATTTAATCTCAAAAGAATTTTTTGTTTCCCGTGCTTTTTAAGTTCTCCATGCATTTAGTGCCTCTAGAAGCTGTCTTAAATTGCAGTTTTCCCTGATCTAACCCCAAATTCCCATTATAATTTCTCTGCCAGTAATCCTTGATGATCATTTCATTCCACAGCAGAAAGGGGTACTTCTATTAACTCTCCTCAGAATGTTCTCGATGCTTCTCCAGCATAGAGCCTGGTTCATGGCACAACCATTATTTCAAATGCCCAATCCCCTCTTCAGCGCTTGCCTCAGTCCTGCATAGAAAGACAGAGCCAACACTTCTTTTCATTTGGAAATGTGTCTCCAAGAGCATGAGACCAGTCTATCTCTAAAATGTCATAGCACGTAATCTGGGCTTCTCCTTGATTCCAATAACATCACGTGTTATGTTATTTGTCTTATGTTATTTACTCACTCCTCATACTAATGTTAGCTATGCAGCTTGGTGTGTCCGACATTATCCAGCATAGGGCAAAAGAACATGTTGCATGAATTAATAAACATACAAAGTTATAGACTCACTTCTTACAATGAATTCATGGACACAGCAAATTCAAAGTATAACAAGCACACTGCAAAAAAGGAAAACTATAATCTCATATAGTAAGCACAAAAATATAGCTAATATTCACTTTTACTGATTGTCGCTTTCTAGAGATCTATTATTAAGGTGAGGATTTATGACTTTCCGAAAACTTGGAATCATTTTCTCCCAGAAATACTGCAATCCCATCTCTAAGCTTGGACCAGATCATATTAAAAAGTCTGTGAAGCTGATTTGGGAGGAAATAAAAAGCACCAATATGCAATATGTTTAAGATTCTATTTTTCTCTAAAAGTTCACTGCAAGAGAATAAACAGAAGGTGTCATCATGGATTGGTTTGTAACCTCACTTACTTTATTTTGTACGCCAATCTTTGCTTTCTAATTTAAGGACTGCTTTTTTTTTTTAAATTTTTTTTTAAATTTATTTATTCGACAGAGAGGAGAGAGATCACAAGTAGGCAGAGAGAGGGGGGAAGCGGGCTCCCCGCTGAGCAGAGAGCCCGACGCGGGGCTCGATCCCAAGACCCCGAGACCATGACCCGAGCCGAAGGCAGAGGCTTTAACCCACTGAGCCACCCAGGTGCCCATAAGGACTGCTTTTTCTTCATTTCTTATATCTTCCCTCCTAATGACTCGCCGTGAAGTTTCAGTGTTTCATATATGAATGAGGGAAAAGAAATAACATTCTGAAGGATCGTTTCTTTCATTGAATTTTCCCATTCTGTGGCTAGAGTGAATTACAAATTTTCATGGATGAGGATCATTATGTTAGTCTGTGGTGAGTGTTATATGAGATAAAAGAGAAGGTATGAGATCAGCCCCTATACAGCTGCTAGACATATCCTCTTTATTGAAAAACGTATTTAAAATGTCCCCTCTTCAATGGATGGGCAATGATTTAAAAGACGCAGCTGCTAGTTAAGTTACAGAAATGGCACCTGGGCTCCAACTGGGCTTAGGTGTGAGCAATTTTGAGAAAAGGATCAGAACAGAAAGCAATGAGGTGGGGGTAGAAATCCTTTTGCCATTAAAGTCATGTCATCATCAAAGTCTATAGAGATCCCAATTTTTAAGGTATCACACTTGGAGATTCAAAGCAATTTTGGGAAAAGACATTCACCATTATATTGAACTATCTTTTGAGTTAAAAATATTAACTGAATTAATGCTAGATGATTGAGAGGGATTTTTAAATCATGCAAATGAAAGAGGTATTTTTCTCAGGGCAATGAAATTCACATACAGAGGAACATTACTGATCATTAGCATGGGGAAGGCATACTTCTGCCTAATCAAATGTCCATTAATACTGAGAATGTCTGTCCTTTTCATTGATTGCAGTTTAAAAAGAAACACATGAAAAGGTGGTCACATAAGATAGAGATGCCTTCATTAGTCAACACGAATGGCGTACTCTTCTTTTTAATGTTCTTTCTTTCCCTTCTCTTTTTCCTCTGAGCTTCCTGAGAAGTGGCATGTGTAAACTCTCTGTATAAAACACAATTAATAAGTTAGGGGTAAATCAATCACATTTCCTGTTAAAAAGTCCCTCTTTGGCAGCATCCTCTTTACAGAATCCTAGACAGTGTTCTTGGCTGTGGGGATAGATTAGACCCTCCATTTATTTCTGCTATTGTATTGGTCATGACCCCAGGGGGCTGGATGCAAGAACATGGGACTTCCCTCTGTCAATGTTAGTGACAGGGACCAGTCATTTGGAAATATGAGCAAGGACCCGGCATACTGGGGGGACATGTACTTGCTGTGATGCTGACATGTGTCTGAATTTTGCTTTTCCTTCCTATTAACTGGATAATCTGGTTGGGATAGTTATTGGATCCCTCAGATCTCCATGTTTTTATGGCACATATAGTTATGGAATCTCTACTCCTTGCCAGGCACTATTTTTGGTCTGGGATCCTGGTGATAAACCAAACAGAGGAAATGCCTGCCCTCCCAGAACTTCAGTACGACAGTGGGAGATTAGCAGCAAATAAACAAATGCATATATATTGTAGTGCTGAGTGATAACAAGTGGAATGAAGAAAAGTGAGTAGGAGAAATGAGAGCAGATGCCATTGGATAGAATAGACATAGAAGGCCATCCTGTCAATGTCTTAATAGATGAGATCCAGTTGAATAAAATGTGAGTTCCTCATTTCATTATGATTATTCTCTATACTGGAAATAATGGTAGCTATGTTGGTGTAGGTAGGAAAATGGATGGTAAATGCCAACAGGGGTGTAGGGAGCTCAATAAATAGCTCTGTTACAATTCTGAAATGAGTGGTCCCCAATTATACTTGATAGTCACTTCGAATGTTGGGTTCAAATATGATTTTCTTTTCTCCAAAAACAAATTTTATACTAGAGAAATTAGTATTAGTTCAATTCTTGTATTTCTCTTTGATCCATAACAGAAAAGTTAAGCAAGTTCTAGCTTTGTTTTAACACCAGGCAGTTTCCTCATCATTTAACACTAGATATTGGAAAACTTGTTAGGTGGGATTTCATGAATACTAAGTGTTTTATTGTTTTCAGCTTTTAAATAGTGGTGTTTTGTTTTGTCTTTTGCTTTTTTGGGGGGGGGGCTTATGCATTTTGTCAATCAGAGGCTATGAAATTTTAGTCCCCAGGTCTATAATTCAACAAAGGACAAGATAGATATATACAAGGTGGCTAATGTGGTAGGATTTGGACAACGAACTAAGATTTACACTTGGCTTCAAGAAAATTGTAAAGATCAGGAGAAGGAAGTTAGTGTATACAGGAGAAGCTGGTAGAGGTGTCTAAGGTAATAGTGTGAACCCAGGGCTACTTAGGTGGAAGAATGACATGGGATTGTAGCTGGTCAGGAGATAGAAGGTAGTAATCAGAGATGTGAAGATAAATTTTAATGTACAATACAAAAGTACAGAAGTCATGAGGAGTATTTAACAGTGCTTCATAATGAATGAGAGCTCCCAACTGAAAGAAGTAGGGAAAGGGGTATTTGAGTGATACTCACTAGCCTCAGAACAAAAAAGGGAGTCAATTTTCTATCACATTGATCTAAACACAAGGGAGAGAAGAGATATTGTAGGGGATAGAGGTACATTATAAGAGGGTTTTGTCTTTCTTGGTTTAACCCTATTGTAATCCCTGAATGAATGGAGGGGAAAGCCTGCCACTTCTGTTATCCTTCTGATACTGTTAAAGGGAAGTGAACTAATTATTGGGTAATTAATGAACATACCTAAAACTTATTGAGGTTTATCACATGTTCCAAGCCTTTTAATTAAGTGTTAACTCTTTTAATCCTTGGAAAGGTTTCATCAGATGGCTATGGTGATCCTCACTATAAACACAAATCTGAGGCACAGATAGGCTAAGTGACTTTCCTAATATCACACAGGAATTTGAAGATCCTTGATCTTCACCTAGAGGGTGGCTCCAGAGCCCTTGTGGTTCATGTACATTGTACTACATCGTCCTTGCTAATTTAATTAAATCCTTCAAGAAATCGGGATGGTGGGCGCCTGAGTGGCTCAGTCCGTTAAGCATCTGCTTTCCACTCAGGTCATGACCCCAGAGTCCTGGGATCCAGCATTCTATCAGGCTCCTTGCTCAGAGGGGGGCCTGTTTCTCTCTCTCCCTCTGCCCCTCCCCTTGCTAACGCTCTCTCTCTCTCAAATAAATAAATAAATCCTTTTTAAAAAGAGAAATTTGGACGGTTGATCTTATTCTCCTTATTTTACAAATTTATGAAATGGGACAGAGAGAGAGAAAGCAAATTTTTCAGGACAACACACATTATAAGTGGCATAGGAAAACAAAACAGAACTGCATCATTTGGGTTAAATCCCTCATACTTTATCTTAGTTGACAGGGAGAAGACTAGCTATCAGTTCTGGCAGTTGGATGGCAAGGCTGCTGTCCTTGGTACACCCTATCAGAATGCCACTCTCAAGGCCAAAGACTTTAGAAAGACAAAGCATTAGATAAAGTCCCCTGGTTTCTTCTAGGCCTGCTTCTCTTCCGCACTCCACTGGGATAGGTGGTCCAAAGTTGGAGTTGGAGCGAAGACATGACACCATCCATTCCACTCAGAGGACTAATCATTTGTTTCTTGCCACTTTATCATATCTGTACTAGTTCTTTCAGTTATTAACTCTTACATGTTTGCTAAGCACTTACTATCATCATTTATATAATCCAGTGGGATAAAAATTGGCAAGAATCCAACTCTCAAGGACAGGGCAGATGCCAGCCAAACACACAAACAAACCGCACTGTTGAACAACAATAACAATAACAACAACGCGGCAAATAACCGTGTGAGAGAGTGAAATGTGCCAGGGATGGAGATCAGGGTGGAGATTGGAAATGAGAGGTTGCTCCCAACTGTCAGAATCATGGGAAGATTTTGCATCAAGGTTACATTTGGAAGTAAGCCTGAGAAGACCATCAGAGCCATGTGGTTGGGGAGATACGATCACTGCAGGCAACGGGTGAATGGGGCCAGAAATGGGTGAGCCTTTCACTTCAGTGAGGCGCCAGCAGAAGCCTGCTTGACACAGGTACCAGCTATAAAAATCAGAGGCACATCGGTGCCTCCTTCTGTTGAAAGATGATGTTGGACCGCCAAATAGGGATTGCTCAGAATTAAGAGCTACTCGGGTTGTTAAGATATATTTAAGGGAAAATTAGTGAAAAGACGATCTATACAAACTGAAATCAAAACCTGGAGCATCAGAGCTAACATACTGGATTCAAAAGACTCATAGAAGCACTAGCCATAACCAATGATGTGAATAATAATTGGCCGAATCAAAATCACTCACGCATTAAATTAGAACATTTGTATTACAGTGCCTGAAGAAGAATAGGCTTTCTTATCCTAGATAGATGAAAGGTACAATTCCTGATAGAGATATTAGCTGGACATAGAATATTCTGGGAGCAGACACTTTCTCAGCCAGTCCAGACAATGGGATCAAGAACATATTCTGAGAGAATATGCTAATTTTCACACCCTTAAAAGTTAAAGGTGATCCCCAGACTTCTCTGTCTCTCACATTTGATGGTCTAAGGAAATAAGAACTCTTTCTACCTGGTTTCTATCAGGACTGCTTTTGTTTCATTTACTTTGGTCCTTCTCGGCCTCTTCTGCAACTCCTAGATCATTGCTCTCTAAAAATTCAAGCCAAGCTTCTGATTCTCTGAAGATCTTCATCCACCTAAATGGATACCTTATTAGGAGGCTTTTGATAATTTAACTTGGCAAATAAATCTGGGGGGCCCTGGGGCCTATCTTCATTCATTTCCATTTATTTATTTATACTCACTGAGGCTGCTGGGGCACTGACCCTCTGGGGATCATGATGGCCGCTTCTCAGAATCAAAATGGCAGCTGGGAACCTCAGGACACCCAACCACTAGCAGCAGGCAAGCAGGCAAGTGGAGAAAACCCTGTGATTGGCGCACTTCTACAAAATAATTGTACCTGATGGAAGATTGAGAAAATATTCTGTAAAGCCGATGTGCCATACTAAGAAATTACCATATGTTACTCAGGAAGTTAAATAAAAAATGAATAAAGGCAAAAGAATGCCCATTCCAGGATTCTAGGATTACTTAGGGGATATTTCTCTTTGTTACATACTACAGAAATGAGACTTTATTTTGCACATGAGTCACAATTTCATTTTAGGGAAGAAACTTGATAAACTTGCCAAATATTGATTATCTTGACTGATATACTTTGAGATGACATTGTTGTACATAACGAAGTTCCAGTTGGATAAGACTCTGCCTTCAAGGATTTTATCATTTTAGGTGTAATTCTGAACTAGAGAACTAAAAACTCTGAACTAGGAAAAATTTTTCACGAAAGTAGTAGATTTATTAGAACATCCCTTAACAAATTAATACAAATTTAAGACAATAAGTGAAGCCATATGTCAGATATTAATTATAAATTACAAATTATTAAAATTACACATTTTTAAGTATTAACTCATTAGATACGTGGTTTGCAAAGATCTTCCATTTCATAGATTATCTTTGCACTTTGTTGGTAGTTTCCTTTGCTCTTCAGAAGCTTTTAAACGTAGACCCAATTGTTCATTTTTCCTTTTGTTACTTTTGCTTTTGGTGTCATATCCCAAAAACTCCCTGTAAAGACCAATGCCAAAGAACTTTTCCTTTATATTTCTTTTAGGAGTTTTATGGATCCAGATCTTAACATTTAAATCCATAACCCATTTTAGTTCATTTTTGTGAGTGGTGTTAGCTAGGGGTCTGTTTCATTCCCTTGAGTATGAAACCCCAATTACTCAAATATCAAGTCTTAAAATAAAATATAATTGACATATAACATTGTATTAGTTTTAGGCATAAAACATTATAATTTGAAATATGTATACATTGAAAAATGTTTACCATGGTGAGTTTAGTTAAAATCCATCACCACACACAGTTTCAAACTCTTTCTTGTGATAAGAACTTTTAAGATCTACTCTCTTAGCAACTTGCAAATATACAACAAAGTACTGTTAACTAAAGTCACAATGCGGTGCCTTATATCCCCAGAATTTATTTATTAACTGGATATTTGTACTTGCTGACCATCTTCACCCAAAAACTATTTCCTGAAGACACTATACTTTAAGATGTTGCCATTATTTGTTCTTGGTCTCTTGTTAAAGATTGGTTGTTTATATATGCTCAGGTTTAGCTGAGTTCTCTGTTCTGTTCTATTGATCTATGTGTCTGTTTTCAATGTTAGTATGTCCGTATCATACTGTTTTGATTACCATGGCTTTGTAATATAGTTTGCCATTAAGAAGAATACTTTCAGCTTTGTTCTTTTTTCAAAATTGCTTTGGCTATTCAAGGTCTTTTCTGGTTCCATATGAATATTAGAATGGTATTTTCTTTTTTTAAAAGATTTTATTTAAATTCAAGTTAGTTAACATCTAGTGTGTTATTAGTTTCAGGGGTAGAATTTAGTTATTCATCAGTTGCGTATAAAACCCAGGGCTCATTACATCACATTGTTTCCTTAATGCCCATCACCCAATTACTCCATCCCCTCACTCACTTTCCTCCAGCAACTCTCAATTTGTTCTTTATAGTTAAGAGTTTTTTATGGTTTGCTTCCCTCTCTGTTTTTACCTTTTTTCCCTTCCTTTCACTTATGTTCATCTGTTTTGTTGTATTTTCTAGTTATGCAAAAATTTCAATGGAATTTGAATAGGATTGGATTGAATTTGTACTTTACTTTGGTTAGTAGGAATATTTTAACAATATCAATTCTTCCAACCACAAACATGGGATAGCGTACCATTTATTTGTATCTTCCCCAATTTCTTTCATCAGAGTTCTATACTTTTCAGTGTACAAGTCTTGCACCTCCTTGATTTGATTTACTCCTAAGTATTTTATTGTTTTAATGGTATTGTAAGATTATTTTCATAATTTCTCTTTTTAATAGTTCATTGTTAATGTATAAAAACCACTGAATTTTGTACATTGATTTTGTGTCCTACAAATTTACTAAATTTATTTATTAGTTCTAACAATTTTTTCATGGAGTATTTAGGGTTTTCTATATATATGATCACGCCATCTTAAACAGAGACAATTTAACTTCTCCTTCCCAATTTAGATACCTTTTATTTCTTTTTCTTATCTAATTGCTCTTGTTAGGACTTCTAGTACCATGTTGAATAGAGGTGGTGAGAGTGGGCATCCTGGTCTTGTTCCTGCTCTAAGAGATGAAGTGTTCAGCTTTCTATTGTTGAGTATGATGTTGGCTATGGGCCTGTTATATATAGCTTTTATATGTTTAGGTGCATCCCTTCTATACTTAATTTGTTGAGAGTTTTTTATCATGAAAATATATTGAATTTTGTGAATTTTTTTCTGCATCTATTGAGATGATCATGGCAATTTTATCTTTCATTCTGCCAATGTTCTATATCACATTTATCAATATGTATATGTTGAATCATCCTTCAGTCCCAGGGATAAGTTCAATTTGAACATAATGTAAGATTCTCTTAATGTGCTATTGAATTCAGTTTGCTAGTATGTTGTTGAGGATTATTGTATGTATTTTCATCAGAGGTATTGGTCCATAATTTTCTTATAGTGTCCTTGTCAGACTTTGGTATCAAGATAATGCTGGCATCTAAAAATGAGTTTGGGAGTGTTTTATCTTGTTCAATTTTTTTGGAGGAGTATTTGGAGTATTTGTACTAATTTTTTAAATATTTGATAGAATTCATCAGTAGAACCATTAGGTCCTGGACTTTTCTTTATTGGGAAGTTTTTGCTTAGTGAGTCAATCTCTTTACTCAATATTGGTCTGTTTCAGTTTTCTATTTCATCATGATTCAATTTTGGTAACTTGTATGTTTCTAAAAATTTATCTATTTTTCGAAGTTATCCAATTTGTTGGCATATAATTGTTCACAGAAGTCTCATGATTCTTTTGTATTTCTGTGGTATTGGTTGTAATGCCTCTTTTCTCCTTTCTGATATTATTTATTTGAGTCTCCTTTTTTTTTTCTCAGTAAGTCTAGTTAAAGTTTTGTGAATTTTGTTTCCTTTCAACAGTCAAATTTTTAATATTGTTGATCTGTTCTGTGGTTTCTGCTCCCTACTACATTTAGTGTGGCTCTTATTTTTTATTACTTTCTGCCTTCTGTTTACTCTGCACTTAGTTTGCTCTTGTTTTCCTAGTTCCTTGAGGATTAAAGTTACATTGTTTATTTGAGATCTTTCTTTTTTTCTAAATGTATGCATTTATTGTTATAAACTTTCCTTTAATACTTCTTTTGTTGCATCTCATTGACTTGGTTTGTTGTGTTTCTATTTTTGTCTTAAGATATTTTCCTATGTCCCTTTTAATTTCTTTTTTGACACATTGGCTATTTAGAAGTATGATGTTTAATTTCCACATATTTGTGAATTTTCCAATTTTCTCTTGTAATTGATTTCTAATTTTATACAATTGTGGTTGGAAAAGATACTTGGTATGATTTCAGTCTTCTTAAATTTGTTACTTGCTTTGTGATGTATTTTGGAAAATGTTCTGTGTTGGCTTAAAAATAAGTATTCTGCTGCTGGTGGATGGAATGCTTCATGCATGTCCAGAGTACTTTCAAGATCAATGTATCCTTCTTGCTATTCTGTCTGGATAATCTATTGATTGCTCAAAGTAAGGTATTGAAGTCCTTCACTATTATAACATTGTCTACTTATCCTTTCAGATCTGTTAGTACTTGCTTAATATCATTAAGTGCTCCAAATTAGTGCATATATACTTAAAATTGTTATGTCTTCTTGATGAATTGACACCTTTATCATTATATGATGATCTTTTTGGTCTTTTGTTACACTTTTTACTTAAAACCAATTTTGTCTCAGTACAGCTGCGCTTATTCTCTTTAGTTTACATTTGCATGGAATATCCTTCTATATTGCTTTACTTCAGACTATGTGTGTCCTTTTTTTTTTTTCCAGACTATGTGTGTCCTTAAAGCTAAAGTATGTGTCTTGTAGGCAAATGGTAGGTTCTTGTTTGTTTTTTTATCCATCTGACCACTCTATGTCTTAAGAAATTTAGTCCATTTATATTTAAAATAATTATTGATAGATAAAGACTTAGGGATTTCATATTGTTTTCTGGCTGTTTTGAAGTTCTTTTGTTACTCTCTCTCTATCTCCTTTAGTGAATTGGAGATTTTCTCTAGTGGTATGCTTTGATTCCCTTCTCTTCAGTTTCTGTGTATAGATTTTTGCATTGTGATTATCATGGGGCTTACATGAACTATCTTCTAGTAATAATCTATTTTAAGCTGAAAACAACTTAATTTTGATTGCATAAAAAAATTTATCCTTTAATTCCTCCCCTTCTAATGTTTTTGATATTACAATTTACATCCTTTTTTATTTTTTATCCAGTAATAAATTATTACAGTTATTGCATAATTAATAATGATCAAACAAATTTAAATGGAATTAATTGAATTAATAATTAAAATAATTAATTTTTGTCTTTTAAAATGTATACTAAAATTAAATGGTTAGTGCAACACTGTCTTACAGTATTAGAGTATTCCTAATTTGGCTATCTATGCCTTTGTAATGTGTTTTATATTTTGTACATTTTCATGTTGTTAGTTAGACTAAATTCTCCCTTGTTATTTCCCTTGTGTATAGATATAATTTCCATTTTCTTAATGGCTGCCCTGAGGATTACAATTAACATCTTACTTTAAAACTATATTGTTCAGATTAATACTAACTTATATAGTTTACAAAACTTTATTCCAAGATTGTTCCATTTTCCTTTTCTTTGTACTACTTTTGTCTGTACATTAGATCTTTATATACTATTGGCTAATTAACCCATTTTTGTAATTATTGCTTTATGCAGTTGCCTTTCAAATTATATGAGAGAAAAAATATTAGTAAAAATACATTTACATTCTCTTATGTTTACCTAATTAGTTGCCTTTACTAGTGCTGTTGATTTCTTCCTGTGGATTTAACCTAATATGTGGTATTCTGCTCATTGTACTTGGCCTAAATAATTACCTTTAGTTTTTCTTGTAGGGTGGTCTGCTAGCAAAAAATTCCCTTTTTGTTTATATGGGAATGTCTTAGTTTGGCTGAATGTAGTATTCTTGATTAATATTCATTTTCTTTCAAAACTTTGAATATATCATCCTACTGCTTTCTGTTCTCCATGGTTTCTAGTGAGAAGCCAGTCACTGATTTATATTGAAAATCTTTGGTATGAGGTTAGTCCTTTATTTATTACATGCAATTTCCTGAAAACATCAATGTTGACAATTTTGCCAGTGTTTTTGTTGCTTTTAATGTACAGGTAGATTTATAAAATTCCTCACTACACAGTACTGGATGCCCTTATCTTTGAGCTCATTTTTAAATGGATATTTATCAAGGGTTCTCATACACATGAAGAAGGTACTAACAAGTCTCTCAAGTTTTTCAAGTGCAAATCAAGTAAGCTACAACAAAAAGAGGTACAGTGGAGTTGGAAAGATACATCCCTCAACCCCGCAGATGTTGCTACTTGATTTCTGTGTGGCTACAATTTTTTTTAATTGTGTCTTATAATTTGAATTCTCCATTATTAAATATTTTTATGAAGGTCTAAATAAATAAATAAATATTTTTATGAAGATCACACTTTGTGGGATTTTCATATTTATTGTAAATATGTGCTAATGGGAATATTTCTAAATATATAAACATTTATTATTAAGTATTAGTAGGCAAAATTATTTCACATCTCTTTCATAAATCAAAGAAATAAGTTTTAGCTTGTTAAAAACATTATTAAAGTCCTGTTAAATACTTCATGTATTTCTCCCAGCAGAAAATTTTACTTACATTCCAATAATTTAATATCAATATTAACAAATATGGGCCAAAATATTTTGCAATTACATGGTATATAATAAACTAGGGCAACTATAAAATAATCTCTTTGTATATTATCATTTAAGAGAAAAGATAATAAGGTATCAAAGTATTTATTACTCTTTGCCCATATTTTTTTCTCATCTTTTAACTCAAAAGACAACTATAATCACATAAAGACTTGATAAACCAATTTGAGTTCATGCTACATGTTTGGGGCTGCAAAAGAATGTCTGAAGATGGCCAATATTTTCAGCAATGTGTGCAGTAGTATTTTTAATATTTGCTAACAAAGAGAGAAGTGTTCTGAAGGCATTTGGGTGAAGATTCTATTTAAAAACTATTATATTGTTGATAAATATTTGGGTTGTTTCCTTAATTCGACTATTGGAGATAATGCTGC
>CM053610.1:45909611-45978163 GCA_028646535.1 Procyon lotor
CCTCTCTGCCTGCTTGTGATCTCTCTCCTCTCTGTCAAATAAATAAATAAAATCTTTTATTTTTTTTTAAATTTTTTTTAAAGATTTTATTTATTTATTTGACAGAGAGAGATTACAAGTAGGCAGAGAGGCAGGCAGAGAGAGAGGAGGAAGCAGGATCCCTGCTGAGCAGAGAGCCCGATGGATGTGGGGCTCGATCCCAGGACTCTGGGATCATGACCTGAGCTGAAGGCAGAGGCTTTAACCCACTGAGCCATCCAGGTGCCCCAAATAAATAAATAAAATCTTTAAAAAGATAAACAAAAAATAAACATCCGGGTGCGTGAATCCCTTTGAACTAGTATTTTTGTGTTTTTTTTTTTTAAAGATTTTATTTGACAGAGAATATCACAAGTAGGCAGAGAGGCAGGCAGAGAGAGAAGGGGAAGCAGACTCCCTGCTGAGCAGAGAGCTTGGTGCGGGGCTCCATCTAAGGACCTTGAGATCATGACCTGAGCTGAAGGTAGAGGCTTTAACCCACTGAGCCACCCGGGTGCCCTGTATTTTTGTGTTCTTTGGGGAGTGCAATTGCAATAAGGTAGTTCTATTTTTAACTCTTTGAGGAATCTCCATACTCTTTTCCGGAGTGGTTACACCACTGTGCATTTCCACCAATAGTATGAGGATTCTCCATTCTCCACATCCTTGCCAACACCTGTTGTTTCTCATGTTCTTGATTTTAGCAACTTTAAAAAATTATAAAAAAAATTATTTATTTGAGCGAGAGATTGAGAGAGAGAAAGCATGGGTACAAAAGGGGAGGCAGAGGGGGAAGCAGACTCCCCACTGACTAGGGAGTCTGATGTGGGACTCAGTCCCAGGACACTGGTATCATGACCTGAAATGAAGGCAGACACTTAACAGACTGAGCCACCCATGTGCCTCAATTTTAAAGGTGTTCTGAAGGTGTGAGGTGATATTGTAGTTTTGGTTTGTATTTCCCTTATAATAAGTGATGTTGAGTAACTTTTCATGTGTCTGTTGACCATCTGTTGGTCTTCTTTGGAAAGATTAATGTCTTCTGCCCATTTTATAATGGGATTATTTACTTGTTGGGTACTGAGTTTTATAAGTTCTTTATATATTTTGGATACTAACCCTTCATCAGATATATCTTTTGCGGATATCCTCTCCCATTCTGCAGGTTGCCTTTTAGTCTTATTGATTGTTTTCCTTTGCTGTGCAGAAGATTTTTATTCTGATAAAGTCCCAATAGTTTATTTTCACTTTTGTTGCCTCAGGAGACATGTCTAGTAAGAAGTTGTTGCACCTGATGTCAAAGAGGTTACTGCCTATGTTCTCCTCTAAGATTTTAATGGTTTCCTTGTCTTACATTTAGGTCTTTAATCCATTTTAATGAATGGATAAAGATGTGGTATAATACTCAGCCATAACAAAGAATGAAATCTTCCCATTTGCAATGACTTGGATGGAGCTAGAGTGCATTATACTAAGTGAAATAAGTCAATCAGAGAAAGAAAAATACCATATGATTTCTCTCATATGTGGAATTCAAGAAACAAAAATGATCATAGGGGAAAAAAAGAGAAGCAAACCAACAAACAGACTCTTGACTATAGAGAACAAACTGATGGTTACCAGAGATTGACAAGTGGAGTAGAACCCACAGTTTTAATTATTTAAAAAAAATTTTTTTAACATGACTCTTCTTAAATATCAGGGATGGTTGTACAAGTTTTGCGTAAGAACTAAAGTTTATTAAAAATTTTTATGAAGTAGAATGTGAGAGAGATTAAGCTCTGACTGCCATTTTTATGTCATACCTGCTTCATAGATCAGGGTGGGTCTACTAGGTTAAAGGGCCATAAAAGAACAAGCACAAGTTCATTTGGTTTTATGTTCATTCATTTTCATTGAATTTAACAGGTGTACCAAGGAACCCATAAAGTATTTTCATAGTATATCCCAATATATTAATATCAAATTTCTTCATAATGGACTCTTTATTATGAAGAAGTCCTTGCTTTAGTAAATTTAAGAAGTTAATTCATAGAGAGAGAAATAAAATCCTTTCAAAATGTGACTATGTGAATCAACGTGCATAAAATTCACTAAATCTGTCTTATGTGTATGGTGTGTTATGTTTGAATAGCCATTTATAATTCTAAAAGTTATTTTACATATAAGTGTAAGGCATCATCAAACAAAACTTTGGGTTGCATTATTGTTTGAAAGAAAAAGATGAGACAAATACTCAAATGTTAAGTAAAGAGAGAGAAAACACGATTGCTTAGTCTTCTGGCTCTTTGAGCAGTGTTTTTTCTGCTATTACATGTGACTAATGACTTGTCCTCCATTTATTCAGCAGAACTTCATTGTGGGGAATGCTTAGTGTGGCCAGGTTTGGATTGACAGTATTACACTGTCAGTACAGAAATAGAAAACATTATCATTGCTGCTTGGTTGCTAAAAACCTAGAAGGCAGGAATCAAATAAATAATCCATTGTGATCACTGCTATGATAGAGTTAAAAGGAGGACCCCTTTATAGTGGGATATAGGGTAAATAGATATATGTGACAAAAGAGAACCCAGAAAGAAGGTGCCTGAGTATGGTGGAAGGCAAGGAATTTGATAAATATTGGAGATCAGGTGAGCTTGGCCTTGAACATCTACAGGCTGAGGAACCTGTTGAATATCCAAAGACTTATATCCAATAGACACTTATCTCTATACATCTGAGTAGGAAAGACTTTGTTTAGGTATCTGAATAAAGAATCAATTAGCGCAGTAAAAATTCTGTCTGCTAATTAGTTCAACTATGGTGAGTAAGTATATGCAAGAGAAGAGGGAAGAGGGTAGAATTCTATAAAACACCAGACTCAAGCAAAGAGAAGAAAGTGGTATACAGAGACTTGTAGTGTAGGTTTCAAAGAAGGGACGTTATCAAATATAGCAGAACGTCTAGTGAGTTAAGAACTGAAACAACCTTTAGAACTGAAACATCCCTTTACATTGGGAAAGGATGCACTGTAGGTTAGCTTTGGCAGAACTATTTCAGTGAGATGGTTGAGAAAAGTAATATACTCAGAAAAAGTGATATTGAGAAACTGGAAAACATATTATAACTCGCTGTACCATATTCCCTTGAAACTTTTTTCCTTCTTTTCTTTCTTTGTTCCTTGCTTATTTGCTTTCTTCCAACTATTCTTCCCTCCTTTCTTCCATTTTTTTCTATTTTTTGTGCAAAGTGAGAAAGATGTGGATCACCTTAAAGGAATTTAATGGAATTTTTAACCTTTCGAAATCACATATCCTTCCGAAAATATTATTCATCCTCTACCAAGAAAAAAGTACACATACCCACAATTTTATAAACAATCCCAGGAAGTTTTCAATCCCTTTGATATTCATTCATTAAGTCAAAAGCTTTCAGTGGATAACTATTTAAGAATTTCTGCTAAATCTTAAGATCCTAGTAGAATGGGCATGGATATATGGAACTATGTGGGTAGACCAACTTAATATAAGTAAAATATAAATTTCCTGCCATTTCTCTATTTTTGTTTGTAAAAAAATAAAATATAAGTGACTTTAGCACAGTAGATTGGAAACATTCATTCACTTAATAAACATTTATTTAACATTTCCTAAAAACCAGGTGTTGGGCTAGCTGCCTAGTATACACATAAGAATGAAATGTTGCTGTTGTCCTCAAGATGCTCACAGCCTTCTCAGGGCAATGAAAAGTCAACAAAGGAGGATAGTACAACAGGGAGAGCTCTATATCATATCTATCTTTGTGGCATTTTCTCGTACAAATGGATATTGCTTTGTAGGATCACAAAGTTAGTTCTTTGATTTTGTGTGCATGTGTGTGTGGTTACAGTACAATTTTTAACTCTAAAACTTTTGTAATATTAAAATTGTTTAGGAGTCAAAATCTGAAAAGGGTCTACTCTCCTCAACCATGACCCAAGAAACAATGTTGGGGGGATGAGCTGTAGCTACCATCAGACCTGTATTCAAGTCTGGGAAGTAGCATTGCCACCTGCATGACTTTGAAAAAACATACTTGATTAATGTAAGACTCGGGTCCTTTGCTTGTAAAGTTGGGTTATTCACAGAAATGTTGGTTTCCTGTGCATGTTAATAATCCAAATGCATTTAAAGCACTCAACTCAGGATCTGACAAATAATAAGCAAAATAACTTTGTAAGTGATGATGATGATGATAATTGAATATGTAACTGTGGTGGTTTTTAAATCTGAAAGATTTGTTTTGGTTGGAAATCCGTAGATATATTACTCAAATACTTACATTATTAGAGAAAATCATGAAGTAAAATGAGAATGATGCTTTGTTGATAAACTGGTTGTGAAATAATTAAGATTGAATATCTTTTCATAAAACAAAATCAAGTGGAATGTAAGTTAAAAGTAGGAGAGAGTACCAAAAATATCAATGAAAGGGGTGCCTGGGTGGCTCAGTGGGTTAAAGCCTCTGCCTTCAGCTCAGGTCATGATCTCAAGGTCTTGGGATCGAGCCCCGCATCGGGCTCTCTGCTCAGCAGGAAGCTTGCTTCCCTCCCTCTCTCTGCCTGCCTCTCTGCCTACCTGTGATCGCTCTCTCTCTGTCAAATAAATAAATAAAATCTTAAAAAAAAAATCAATGAAAGTTAGAAAAATCTAACAAAGTGCAAAGAAACAACAAGGAATTGTTTAAAAAGACCATTATTTGGGGATTTTGCTTTCAGCCAAGATGGAGTAACAGACTAGGTTTACTTTCCCCATGAACTAGTTGAAAACAGAACCAAATATTTGTAACAATGATTTTTAGGCACTGAACATCAGGCAGCAATTCAGGAAAATGATTCCTGAGACAGTACACAGAGTTGATGTGATAGGAGCCCTATCATTGACTCAGGTACTGCCTAAAGAGCATTTCTAGACTGCAGTATAAGATAAAGGAACCCAGTCAGAAGCAGACTGCTGAAATTCAGAACCTACACAAAGCACCATCTTGGGATACTTCTTCATGGCATTTAAAAAAAAATTAAGATTTAATTTATTTATTTGAGAGAGAGAGCGAGCGAGCAAGCACCAGCTTGGGGGAGGGGCTGAGGGAGAAGGAGAAGCTGGTTCCCCACTGAGCAGGGAGCCTGATGTGAGGCTTGATCCCAGGACCTTGATCCCAGGAACCATGACCTGAGCCAAGGCAGATATTTAACTGACTGAACTACCCAGGTGCCCCCTTCATGGTATTTAAAAAAAATATATTTTATTTATTTATTTGAAAAAAAGAGAGAGCAAGCAAAAGATTGCACCAACAGGGGAAGGGACAGAGGTTGAGGAAGAGAGAATCTTTTTTTTTTTCAAAGATTTAATTTATTTATTTGATAGAGGGAGAGAGATCACAACTAGGCAGAGAGGCAGGCAGAGAGAGAGAGAGAGGGAAGCAGGCTCCCTGCTGAGCAGAAAGCCCAATGTGGGGCTCGATCCCAGGACCCTGAGATCATGACCTGAGCCAAAGGCAGAGGCTTTAACCCACTGAGCCACCCAGGAGCCCCGAGGAAGAGAGAATCTTAAGCAGACTCCCCACTGAGTGTGGATTCCCAACTCCAGGGATCAAAGCCAAAGTCAAGAGTCAAACGCTTAACCAGCTGAGCCACCCATGTGCCCCCTTCATGGCATTTTTAATTTCCTTTCTGACACTGGCTCTTATGTTTGGTGGCTGTCTTGAAGAAAGTCGTCTGTGTTTCCAGTGTGGAAACCTTCTACCTGTTTCTAGAGGGATTAAAACAGACTTTCTGTACAAATTATTGTTTGTCTGTTCTATCGGGCTGTGTGTAACCTGAAGGACAGATGCAAGACTCTTGTTTATGGTTTTCCCAGCTCAAATTCAGTCAGTGTGGAAAAGCAGCAGGCATTGATCAAAAGAATTTTAGGATGAATGAAAAAATTCCCAGCTGAAACAAAAGACTAAGGTTGAGACAAGAAATATCTGGGTTGGCTATACTATACAAAATACAGACTTTTTTTTTTCCAATGAAATTTATTTTATTTTTTCAGTGTCCAAAATACAGACTTTAAATCAAAATTTGTTAGAAAAGACAAAGGAGAATTTATATATTGATGAAAAAGATCAATTTCTCAAGAAGGTATGAAAATTATAACCATATATGTATCAAACAACAAAGGCCTAAATACATAAGAAGCAAGCATTGACTTACTTGACAGGTAAGATAGATAATTCATTACCACAGTTGGAGACATCAGTACTACACTTTCAGTAGATAGAACATCTAGCCTGGAGATAAGTAAGGGACAGAGGACTTACTATAAACATAGAACACACCATCCAACAACAACAGTATATATATACATTCTTCTCAAGTCCACATGGAACATTTTCCAGATATGTTTGGCCACAAAAAGTCTCAGTAAATTTAAAAAGGATTGCAATTTCACAAACTATTTTTTCTGACCATGATGGAATGTAGCTCTAAATCAATAACAGAAGGGAAGCTATAAAATTCACAAGTTTTTGGAAATTAAACAAGTGACTTTTAACCAATGGATCAAAGAAAAAAACAACACAAGGGAAATTCTTAAAGTGAAAATTATAAAAATCTTAGAAGAAAATAACCTAACTTTATATTCCGAGGGACCAGAAAATTAAGAGAAAAGCATACCCAAAGGTAGCTGAAGGAAGGAAAGGACGGATAGTAGAACAGAGATTAATGAAATAGAATAGAAAAACAATAAAGAGAATAATGAAATCAACAGCTAGTTCTTTGGAAACATCAGCAAAATTGACAAACTTTTAGCAAGACTGACATAGAAGAGAGAAGACTCAAATAACTAAAATCAGAAACATGTGTAGAACATTACTACTCATCTTACCAAAGTAAAATGGATTAAAAAAGAATACTATGAATAATTTTATGCCAACAAAATAAGATAACCTTGATCAGATGTACAAATTTCTACGAACATATAATTTACCAAAATTAACTCAAGAAGAAATAGAAAATCTAAACAGACTTATAATAACAAAAGACATTCAATCAATAATAAAAAGCTTCCTAACAAAGAAAAATTCAAGATTAGTTGGCCTGACTTCTGAATTCTACAAAACATCCAAAGAAGATTTAACAAAATTCTTGAAATTTTCTGAAAACAGAAAATGAGGGAACATTTCTTAAATCGTTTTTATGAGATCAGCATTACTCTGATATCAAAGGCTGATAAAGATGTCATAAGAAAGGGAACTTGTACAGCAATATCTCTTATAGGTATATATGGATATATATGCAAACATCTTCAAGAAAATGCTAGAAAATTGAATTTCATAGCATATTAAAGGATTATACTCCATGACCAAGTGGAATTTATATTAACAACTCAAGGGTGGTTCAATCTAATAAAATCCATCAATGCAATATGCTACATTAACAGAACAAAGGAGGAAAACCTTGATATCTCAAATGATGCATAAAAGTATTTGACTAAATCAAAACTCCTTCCATGATAAAAATACACAGAAAGCTCGGAATAGAAGGAAACTTCATCAACATGATAAAGGACATTTATGAAAAATGCACATTCTATGTTATATGCAGAAAGATCGAAAGCTTTCCCACTAAGATGAGAATGAAGACAAAGTGGGCGATTTCATGACTCCTATTCAACACTGTCCTGGAAAGTCTGGTGAGAGAATTAGGCAGTCAAAAGAAATAAATGGTTTCCAGATTGGAAAAGAAAAATGAAAACTATATTTGTAGATGGCATGATCCTATACAGAAAATCCCAAAGAGTCTCAAACCCTTAGAGAAAATAAATTCAGCAAAGTTTCTGTGTAGCAGTTCAACAGACAAATATTAATTACTATTTCTATGTACCAACAACAAATGCACTAAAAAGGTAATTAAGATAATTTCATTTATGATATCCAAAAGAATAAAATACTTAGAAATAAAGGAGGTGAGAAAGGTGTGTGCATAGAACTACAGAATATTAGTGAGTGTAATTAAGATCTAGTAAATGGAAAGACATCCCTATTAATGGATTGGAAGACTTTACATTATTAAGATGCCAATACTACCCAAATGATCCATTTACATATTTAATTCAATCCCTATAAATTCCAACAGCCTTTGCAAAATATGGAAAACTCAATCCGCAAATTTATATAGATTTGAAGGGAACTCAAAGAGCAAAAACAATCTTGCAATAGAACAAAGTTGAAGGACTAATCTTTAACCAAACTTACAACAAAGTTACAGTTCGCTAGACATAAACACCAATGGAATATAATTGAGAGTTCTGGATAAATCAATATATTATTTATATATAAATTATATAATTTATAAATTATAATTTATATACAAATATATAATATATAAATTATATTTTAATTATAATTAATATGATAATTTCTAGAAGCTTATATAAATCATATATAATCATAAAATTTTATATATGATTTTTATAAATTAATATATACTTTACATATAATTTATATAAAAATTAAATTACATAATTTATAAATTATATATTATATATGATAAATTATATATATTTATAAATAATATATACTGCCTTTGGTATATATGTATTGAGATTTATATCAATATATATCAATATCTATAGCCAGTAGATTTTCAACAAAAGGACCAACATACTTCAATGGGAGAAAATAGCTCCTCAACAAGTAATTCTGGAACTGTATATTCATATGTAAAAGAACATAGTTGGATTGACTTCTACCTCACCATATATAAAAATAAATGTATCAACATCATAATTCTCAAAGTAAAAATTATAAAAATCTTAGAAGAAAAAATATGGGTAAGTGTTCAGGTTTTTAGATGGCAATGAATTCTTGGATATAGCACCTAAAGTAGGAGCAACAAAATAAAACCAATAAAATTTAGCAAAATTAAAATTTTTTGTAATCAAAGAACATTATCAAGAGAGAAAAGATACTCCACAAAATGGGAGAAAATACTTTCAAATCATTTGTCTGCTAAGGGTCTTATAAACAGAATATATAAAAAACTCTTACAATTCAATAAAAAGACAAACTACCGAATTAATATAAAGGGAATAAGCATTTCTCCAAAAATGTATACAAATGACTGAGGTGCCTGGGTAGTGCAATCAGTTAGGTGTGCAACCCTTGGTTTCAGCTCAGGTGGTGATTTGCTTCGGGCTTGAGATGGAGCCCTGCGTCGGGATTCATGCTCGGCTTGGAGTCTGCTTAAAGACTCTCTCTTTCCTTCTGCCTTTCTTCTCCTGCAGGCATACTCTCTCTCTCTGAATCTCTCTCTCTCAAATAAATAAATAAATATTTAAAAATATGTATACAAATGACTATAAAGTACATGAAAAAAATTTCCACTGCCACTAGTGATTAGGCAAACACAAATCAAAACCACAAGGTAAATTTGTGTACAATTTTTTTGTTAAAATTTTTATTTTGAAATAATTGTAGATTCAATTGTAAAAAAAAAAATAGGGGACACAGAATTGCCAATTACCACTTACAGTTTGCTCTGGTGGCGGCATCTGGACAACTGTAGTACAATGTGAACATCAGGATATTGGCATTCTTATGACCTGGCTATCGTACTCAGATTTCCATAGCTTTACTTGCACCTGTGTATGTATGTGTGTGATGTGTATTTCTATGAAATGTTGTCATAAGTATAGGCTCATGTATCCATCAACATTAAAGTTACAGAACAGTTACTTTCCCACAAAGATCCCTCCTGTTATCCTTTTATAACCACATCTACTTCTCTCCATCCTTTCCTCACAAAGCCATCCCAAATCCGTGCCAAGTGTTACTATGTTCTCCATCTCTACAGTCTGTCACTGAAGGAGTGCTATATAAATAGAATCCTAGAGACTGTAATCCTTTGGAATTATCTTTCCATTTAATATAATTTCTGAGGTATTCATTCATGTTGTTGCAAGTTCATTCTTTTTTCTTGCTGAGTAGTATTCCATGGGAAGGGGAAACGTAAGTCCCTTGAAACATTCACTAGTTGAAGGAGCTCTGGGTTGTTTCCAAGTTTTAGCAATTATGAAGTAAGTTGCTGTAAACATCTGTATACAGGTTATAAGAAATTGCCAAACTGTTCTCCAAGTTTTACTTGCATTTGTGGAAGTGGCTGGTCCAGTTTATATTCTAGCAATATATGAGTGATTAAATTTTTTCACATCTCATTTTTATACATATATATATAATATAGATAGATATAGATATAAATTTGATAGATTGGATCCCATCAAAATTTAAAAATAACTTTTTCTCTGTTACATACACTTGGAAGAGACTAAAAGACTAGTGTCAAAACCGAACTTAATGTTTACAAATCACACATCTAACAAAGGACTTCTTTCTGGAATATATATAAGAACACTCAACATGTAATAGTGAACAAGTAACATGATTACTTCGATGAAGTTATGCTTCATCGAAGCATAAAAGATGTTGAACATCGCTAGTCATTACAGAAATGCACACTTAAAAACATGATGAGATAGCACAGTTCATATATTAGAATAGCTAATATTAAAAATACTGACCAACACACATTGGTGGGAATTTGGAACAACTAGAACTCTCATCCATTGCTGGTGGGATTATAAAATAGTATAACAAGTTTTAAAATAGTTTCACTGTTTCTTGAAATGTTAAGCAGACATTACCTATATCATCCGGCCATTATATCCTCAGGTAATTACCCAAGATAAATAGGGGATATATTCATATAAAGATTTTTATATGAATGTTTATAGTAACTATATTTGTAATGGCTCCATAAATTGTGGTATACCCATATAATGAAACGGTAGTTGGCAATAAAAAGGTGCTAACTATTGATACACAACAATATGAATGGATTCCATTACTTGGAATGACAGAATCCAGAGTATGTACTCTATGATCTCATTTTGTACAAAACTTTAAAAACATGTAATCTGATCTCGATAACAGATAAATGGTTGTCATATAGATACTAGATAAATGCCTGCCTGGGGACAGGAGGAGGAGGTAGAAGAGGCAGAAATTATAAAGGAGTGATTAGTATGTTCATTATTTTGAATGTGCTGGTAGTTTCATCAGGGTATGCGTGTGTATATATATATATGTGTATATATATATATATATATATATATATAGTCAAGACTTACCAAATTATACTCCATGCACACACACATGCATGCATATATATGAAATTTATGTCAATTATGTTTCAATGCAGCTATTAAAAATGTATTAGAATTTAATAGAGGGTAGGAGTGGTTAGTGAAAAAACTAGCAGGTATAAAATTTATACGGGCAATATGTGTATGGTTTTAAGTAAGGACATCATTAAAAGTGCCACAAGACACCAATATTTTTTAAATCAATGATAAATAAAATGATAACAGAAACAAAAATATTACTACTTGAAAAAATTTCCGGGGGTGCCTGGATGGTGCAGTCAGTTAAGCGTCCAACTCCTGGTTTGGCTCAGGTCATGATCGCAAGGTTGTGAAATCGAACTCCATGTTGGGCTGCAAGCTCAGTGTAGAGCTTGCTTGAGATTCTCTCTCCTTCTCCCTCTGCCCTTCCTGCTCATGCTCGTTCTCACTCTAAAATAAATAAATAAATCTTAAAAAAAAAATAAAGAAAACAGGAAAAAGTGCCCGGATTATTTCACTCATTTTCCAAAAACTGTAATAATTAAGGGGAGTGGTGTAAATGGTTTCAGAAATAACAAATAAATATGTTTTCAATTTAATGGAGACAAACAGTCTTTGCAACAAATAATGCCAGCATAATAAGCTTCCACATTAAAAAAAATAAAAATACTTACATCCTCACATCCATTATATGCAAAAATTAACTCAAAGTTCACAGTCTAAACCTAAAAATTTAATTCTTCTGGAAGAACATAAGAGAAAAACTGAGGTAGGCAAACATTTCTTAAATATGACAAAAGCACAAGTCATTAAGGAAAAAATGGGTTTCATCAAAGTTAAAGTCTTCTTGTAATTGAAAGACACTGTTAATAAAGTGGAAATATAAACCATAAACTTGAAGAAAATACTTCAAAGTCCATATCTATAAGGGACATGTATCGAGAATGCAAAAAAGAATTCTCAAAACTCGATAAATAACCAAACAACCTAACAAAATAGGCAAAATATTTGAACAAACACTTCACCAAAAAAGCTCTATGCATGGTAAATAACTATGTGAAAACATGGTCAATGTCATTAGTCACTGGGGTAATGGAAATTAAAAGCATCATGAAATATCATTACATACCCATTTTTTTTTTTAAATAACAAAACCTGCCAATTATCTTATGCCAGTGAAGGGCATAGGGCAATTGGAGCTCTCGTACATTCCCAATGGGAATGCATAATGGTAAAGACACTTTGCAGTACACTTTGGTAGCTTCGTATATGGTTAAACATGCACCTATCAATGACCCCAAAATCCCACTTCTAAATTTTTACTCAAGTGAAAAGAAACCTTGTGTTCACACAACATTTCTTCCAATGGTAACTAATCATCTTTATGGTGTGGCTCAAGGGTTTCCAAACCTGTGTATTGGAATCATCTGGAGGTTTTTTTTTTTTTAATATTCCAAAGCTTAAACCATATCTCTGACCAATTAAATTAGAATCTCTGAACTTAAGATACAAGCAAGAATTTTTTTTTTTTAACTTTATGGCCAATTATGGGCACTGTATAGAAAGAAAGGGAAAAAAAAAAAGGAACACTGATAGAATTCCTGATGCAAAATCTAGAAGGGGTTAAGAGATGTTTGACATATGATGTGGCTTTAGGGTAAAGGGACAATTCTCAGTGACTGACAACTTAATTCTTGATAAATGATGACCTAAGGTCCATTGCCCTATCATGGTTAATACTTTTAGTCATCCCTCATTGGCTACCAGAATTTTTCTTAGATTGTTTGAAGATTTCTTTGATATTTTTTCTTGTGACACTCTCCCCAACTAGGACAGTAGACTTTATAAGGTAATGTCTAAAAATTAATTTGAATTTATCTCCTTCTTTCCACACCAAAAGGCCACACAAACATATATATTTTCACCTAGACAAACTCACAATTTTTTTATGTATCAGACACCTTTTAGTTGTAATTCATCTGGCATTTAGCATCACTGTTTGCATAATTTTGGCAATGATTAGTATTCTTTAATGTTGCTTCTGAGCATTCTTGGAGTCTCCAAATCAACATACTGTTGGATATAAATACATCCTTGATCCCACTTTATTATTGAAATAGACTAGTCTAAGAGCTAACTGTGGGAGTCATTTCCATGATTTTAAGGGTGAGGTCATTCACAAATTAGTTCTGCAATTTCCCTCTGGCCTTTCTGCAAAATACAATGGATACTCGAATACATTTAGTTTTATTTCCTACCACCAGCCTCTATGAAATAGGTTTTCTGCTTCTTTGCACTCAGAAAAGTTGAGCTGCTTCTTTCCTTTATTTTTGCTCCCCTGGTCAATGATCTTGGCTCTCCTATTCTTAGAAAACACACTCACACACACACACACACACACACACACATTCTCATTCTCATCCTTTTTTTTCTTATAGCCCTTCTAATAATACCAACTCTGCAACATCTACCTGTTTATAACTCTGTATGAGGGCTCATTTAAAGTAGACCTTTACCTTGCCTCCTACTTGCCATTGTAATGGTTCACATCACGTGTCTCAATTTAAATTAATTTCTATATTGTGCATTTATCATGGCAATCATGAGACGCATTCTAAACCCTGAGTGTAAAATGTCATAAGACACACAACATGAAAATGTCATTAACCTGCATTTATTTAAAGAACAAATTGCTTTACAGTTTTAATTTATAGTGAGAACAACTGAAGGCATTTCATTATATATATTCTATGTATCTAAAACTATATAAATATACTTTGATGTCTCTGCAGCCTAAACCTATGTTTTCTACATGACTTTTTATATCTGTATTATTTGTAAATATGTCTATAAAGTAGTTTGAAAATAAACCCAAAGGCAGATTTTTAAAATATAGGAGTAATTATGGTGATAAGTCAATTAACTTGATATCATTGTTGAAATCTTTGAGTGGAACCTGTACCTATTTCTAAGGATTGCATTGTATCGAATAGATGAATTTAATACTAACTCTGTCATTGGATAGAAAGGCAAAGATCATAATAAATTTAAAAGGGAGAAAACCTTATTTTATGAGATGAGTAACATACTTACTGAACTTACTCCTTTTTGGAATTTTCCGGGAAAATTGTAACTGAAAAAAGCACAACGGTGGACAAAATACATCCCTGTCATGTAAGGCAGCGTCCTACTCTTGTTCCAGCTCCATAAATACTTCCTGTCCCTGGCACATCATCTCTTCACTCAAATCATGAATGTGGAATGATCTTGTACAACCACTCCCAGTACCGGTGACTTCTGACGCCGTCATGAAGTGTCAGAAAACATGATGACTACGGGAATGTGTCAAGAACTAAATAAAGACCATGGACTGAATAAAGCACCTGGACACAGAAAACTATACATCATCTCCTTTGCTTCCTTTTTGAAAGTTGTCATATACAGTGTATTTTTAGCAGGAAGGGAATGGGATGATTTTGCTTAATGCTCGACAGCTGCTCATTAGGCAGATCAGAACGAGATAAGCGGGATGAGATATTGGTGAAAATTGCAGAGTAGGTACTAGGGGTATTAGATTTCAAGTCCTCCTCACTGACCTTGAGTGACCTTGAAGGCTTATTTTCCTCTTGCTATTCCTGGCTCTTCCAGCCTTAGAGTTGGGGCGAGACACTCTCCCAATATTTCTGGCTCTGACTGGAATTTGTAAGCTTTGAGATTCTTCAAGTTGCCGGTTCGCCTTAAAATCACTGACCAAAAAAGATGCTTTTGTCACTATCTCATTTGAATGGGATCCTCATGAAACATAAAGCATGAGAGGAATGTACAGATGGAATGGTTGAGAAAGCAAAAGTTTGTTTGGTGAAAATCTATTCTTGGTGAGGTTTTAATCAGATTGGCTTCACAGGGTGGTTACCTTATCATTAGGTAATTCTATTTTATGTCAACTAAATTGAACGTATCCAAACATGAGATGTATAATCTAATGCAAACATATATTTTGGTCCAATCAAGTGAATGTAGCCAGTTGCCAAGTTTGTAATGTATAGTTATCTACAGATCTATGTTTTTCAGTTAGTCTTTTGTTCCTGGGTAGAGAGATGACCCCTCCATTTTAAGTCAAGAGTTCAGAAGATAATAAAAATTTTGCTTATTAAATAAACTGAGGTTAGCAGATTCGAACACATTGAGATGTCAGTGTTTTATTTATTTTTTTTATTTTATTTTTAAGATTTTATTTATTTGACAGAGAGAGAGAGAGAGATCACAAGTAGGCAGAGAGGCAGGCAGAGAGAGAGGGGGAAGCAGGCTCCCCACTGAGCAGAGAGCCCGATGCGGGGCTCGATCCCAGGACCCTGAGATCATGACCTGAGCTGAAGGCAGAGGCTTTAACCCACTGAGCCATGCAGGCGCCCCAAGATGTCAGTGTTTTAAAATATTTTTGGTCTAGAACCTGAGTGAGTTTCCTTTTCGGGGCCTTTGAATTCTAAGATGTTAAGGTGAGAACTACTTCTTGCAAAGAAATTACTTGGTGTTTCTGAAAAACCTGAGTTCATAAGAATCATGCATTTTTTCACTAGTGATCCACTGTAGTAAACACTTCCTATTAGCCTCAGTTCCTTTTTCATGCAATCTAATACTGATACTATTGATTTAATGGTTGTCAGAAGTGCCTAATTTGGTTTAAGTTTAATGTATAATTTTGGAAAGAGCTCTAGCCTCTTGCATGTTTTACACATTATAATATTGATTTGAATGAGAGATATTATTTACAAAATCCAGGTAGTGAAGATCTGGTGTAGCTACAGCATGACCCCCCTAAATGAGCTTTGTGATGGACTCCATTACAGTCCGTCACCTGGGGAGCCATGAGGAGCCCAAGCCGTCAGCCATGTAGATTATGAGGCCTACTGTGACTAGGGGAGGAATATGGAGCCATCATTAGCTGTGGGTTTCCACAAATAAGTTGCCTATGGTCAGCATTTATGATTCTGATGAGCCTCTGTTGCCAATGTTTGAGATGCCATGGGCCCATGCCAACGTTCAGGCTAAGTCTGTGCCAGAGCTCCTCAGTACCATCCGTGGCCTAGAGTACATTTCTGTGGAAAGATATGACTCACTGGATACATTTCCATTATAATGGGTTATAGAGTAATAAATTCATTTCTCCTAAAAATATATATTTTTAAAGAGCCTCTCCAATAAAAATTTATAGTGTTAAAAATGCCCACTCATAACCAGACTCCAACTCTGTAAATTCCTTCCCCAAATGCAGTTCAGTTTCCCAAATCATCTGAAGACAGAGGAAGAAAAGGGACTAAGAATTGCATGTGATGCGTGCTTTAAAGGTCATCATGACATAGTGATAATGGTGCTGGATGCGTTGTCCAAGCCTGTGGATAAGTCCCAGGTCAAGTCCTTTTCATCTTGAACTTCAAGCTAGCTTCTAGTGCTCAGGCCACTGAAGAGAAATGCTTTGAAATTCCTAGTCCCAGGACACATCATTTACTAAGACCATTTGAAGAAAACAAAATCTACATTTTTGGCAATATATTTTTCCCCTAGGAGATAAAGTCAGTTAATACTTTGGAAATATTCAAGTTTTGACTAAAGTGTTGTGCTTTATCTGATCTCAGTAAACTAATTCTTGCTGCAAAAGTCAGGTATTACCATGTTTTGCTCCAAAAAAAAATCACATAGGATATAAGCCAACTTTTTTTTTTTAAGATTTTTATTTATTTATTTGACAGAGAGAGAGATCACAAGTAGGCAGAGAGGCAGGCAGAGAGAGAGGCGGAAGCAGGCTCCCTGCTGAGCAGAGAGCCCGATGTGGGGCTCGATCCCAGGACCCTGAGATCATGACCTGAGCTGAAGGCAGAGGCTTTAATCCACTGAGCCACCTAGGCACCCCGTAAGCCAACTTCTTAATGAAAATCTGGCTGTAGCTAACCAGAGAAGACGAGGGGGCCATAGGCAACATGAGTTAACTTGTCTCTGCCAGAGCCAGCTGATTTATTTATTTATCTATCTATCTATCTATCTATCTATCTATCTATCTATCTATCTATCTATCTATCTATTTATTTATTTTTCTGACATACAGCCCCTACTACTCAAAGCACACTTCTGTCTGAAAATGGCTTTTCTCTGAAGCACAGTAAATAGCTGTTCACCCAAGGTGAGCACTACAATATGTCTGGACTAACATAACACACTTTGCTCTCCAGATCAGATGTGACCAGAAGACAACACATGACCCAGGCTGAGTGAGTTGATTGGTTGGCCATATGTCAATTGCATAATCTTCAGCAAGAATTCCATAGCTCCAAGACATGGAGTTGCTCCTCTTGGGTGTGCTTGGGTTTAGCAGCTTCACTAATAAATGGCAAACGTGATGTCTGACACTAATGAGATTAATAAAAAGCTTGTGACTTGGGTCTGGATTCTCTCACTCTTTGCATCTCTCTATCTCTTTAGGTCTCTGTCTGTCTCTCTGGGATATTTTTTTCTGGGGGAAACTAGTTATACTGTGAGGCTCATGTGATGAGGTCCTGACAGCTTTGGTCAACTGTATGAGGAACTGAGTCTTCCAATACCCATAGTAGTGAGCTTGGAAGCTGACTTACCAACCCTAACTGAACCTTAAGATGATTGTAACCCTAGCTAAGAAATTGAAACTTTGCGAAGGGCCCTGAGGTAGGACAGCTCAGATAAGAAGCTCCTAGATTCTTGACCTTCAGAAACTGCGTGAGATAATACATGTTTATTATTTTAAGATGCTAAACTAAGTTTGGGGGTTATCTACTACATTGCAATAGATAACTAATCCAATTGGTTTCTTTTTTATTTAAATTCAATTAGCCAACATATAGTACATCATTATCATCCAATTGGTTTCAATGACAAATCATGGTAGGAGCCCAACATTTGCTCTTCATTTCTTTGTTGTTTTTTTTACAAGACCCTTTTGAAAGCATCCCTACTCTTCCCACTGACTTTAACAATTAGAACTTAATACTCCATCCTTGGTCCTAACTTCCTCTTATTCCATAATCTTAGGAGACTTTATTTGCCTGTATCTCCTCAAATACCAATCAAGAACTTACCCATTTGTAGATTCGATTTTCTAGACTAGGGTTTTTCAACTTTGGCACTTTCAACATTTTGAATAGGTTAATCCCTTATTGGGAAGGACTGTCTTATGCATCTTAGAATACTTAATAGTATACCTGATCTCTACATTCTGGATGCCAACTACATCCTCCCCCTCTCTGCAGAAAACCAAAACTGTCCCCAGGCATTGCCAAATATCTCTCCTGGGCTCATGGGGTGGGTGGTGGAATCAGCAGGATGTGGCCAGCTGAGGATAATTTTTCTAAACCTTTCTTGAGATTCAGATCCATATATTCAACCACTATCTAAAGCTCATCAAACTATCCACCTATAGAGTAGAATTTCATAGTCATCTCAAATTCTTCATGTTAAAATTTGAATTCACAATCTCCAATCTTTTCCCCCAACCCTTGCTGGAAATCTCGTTACTTGAAGTGTTTCCCCATTTCATGCAATCTGCCAGCTGCTCGGAGCCTAAACGGCAAACTCTTCACCACTGTCAACAGGGCTTTGTATAATCTATCATTGCTCTGTCTTTTCAACTTTACCTCAGACAACTCTGCCCTTCCATCGTTGCACAGTAAATATTTTATTGTTTTCAAAACATCTTTTGTGCCAGTCTCCTTCCCATGTCATTGCCTTTGCATGTGTCTCTTCTGCCTGGAATGCAATCCTCTTTCCTCTTTTCCTTGCTAATTCTAAAGAATCTTCAAATCTCCTAGCTAAAATGTCACTTCTTCCAGGAAGCCCTCCCTGATTGAGTCAAATCAGAGTTAGTCCTCCAGTTATACTCTCAGGCAGTACCTGCCTCTCCTTTTTAACAATCATAATTATTTTTTCAAACTTTAGTATCACCCCTCTTCTCATCACCAATAATGTTATCTTCATTAAAGAGGGTACCATGGGTGGGTTCCTTCACCTCTGTATAACTTATACCTCGGTCAGTATCTACATAAAAGTGGGCACTCAGAAAATATTTGTGGATTTTAAAAATAAATGGCTCAATGAATAAACCAAGAAGTAATAGGAATTTCACTATTCACGTTACTAAAGTCTGGAGATGACCCAACAGGACTTGGTGAGGTCCTAAGTATCTCTTTCAATATCTTTTTTGTACAGATATCTCCCATTTTTGTAATTCCGGAAACATATGCTAAAACTTTAGGTGTGAGCTTCTCTAATTCCTGTAAGAGACAAAGAACATTATTGAACACTAAATTATGAAACTGTTATCAGAATTAATAAACCAACCAGTGAAACTATATATATAGCTTGAATAGTAATATATAAATGGAGTGAAATTTTACTCTGAAATGTGTCAAAATACTCCAATTCTATAAGTGTAAATGAAAATACTTTTTTTTAGAAATTTTAATTTAAAAATGGATATATCTGAGCACATTAAAAATTTCCTATATGGCTAAAAGTGACAATCATACTTAAAATTTTAGAGAAATGACAAATATATAATAAAGTAGTACCATCATTATATTTTTAAAAATTCCTACACATTAATAAGAAAAAAGGCAAAGAATTTACTAGAAATAACTGAAGAAGAAGAAGAGTGTACAAAAAAATAGAATGAATAATAAGTATCATTTCAATAAAAAAATAACACATCCTGGTTTATAATGGCAAAACACTGGAAACAACATATATGTCTAAGAATAAAGAAATGTTTAACTAATCGAATCTTCCTAAAAAAAATTTCTATTCAGAAAATCAAACTGGGAATATAAGTCTATATTTATTAATGAAGAGGTATGTGTATATTTATGAACAAACACTCCTATACACGTAATTTTTTTCACGTAAGTGAAAAAAGGAATAAAATACAGACACTATGATACCATTTTCATAAAAATGTGTATGTTGTGTGTGTGTTCATAGAAATAGGTTAGATAAAAATGCCTTAGTGTGGTGATTATGTTTGGATAGAATTCTGTAATAACTTAAGCTATATGTTTTGGTCTAAATTGTTTACGATGCATAACTGTTTCTTTTATAATCAGGAAAAAGCCAGATTATTTTGGGAGAATAATCCAAAGAACCAACCATAAAGGTCTTGGATGTTTCTTCAAGGAAATAGTTTAAATTTTGAGAATTTTAGCTCTAAAGATCTGTCTCCTGGAAATAAAGTTTCTCTTAAAAACTGCTTTGGATAATATAATTTTGCATTCTTTATGCAACTATTGAATAATGTAATTTTGCATTCTTTATGCAACTATCAAAATAAAATTTCAAATTTTAAATCTTCCTAAAACTCATTCATCATATCAGTCAGGAAATTTTGGATATGCCTTACTATCCCAAATGAAAATTAAAGCCATCTGTTAATTCCATAGCATAGTATGCCTAAATGTTTTGCAAAATCTTGTAACTTGATAAAAGCAAAAAAAAAAAAAAAAAGAAAAAAAGAAGCTAAGAGGGCATCAAGCCTTTAAACTTTGGCCAAAGACCATACAGTGGGGACCATGCCATCAATGGAGGGGTGTCTTCTGCACAGGGGGCAAGGGGAGCTCCTTCACAAAATAAATTATCCTGTTTGTCCCTGAGTTCTGATTCAGTTTCCTAATGGCTAGCAAATGAGCTGGGCTCGTCTGATGGGTCAGAGGAAGGCTGTTACTGCACCGTTTTATCCTTCTTTTGCCACAATTTTCTGTTGAGCCCTAAGGGCCAAATTTAGTAATATAGATACGCCAGATGTGCTCATAAAATTGAATGCATACCTGTGCTGCCTACCAAACCCCCCCCCCCCCAAATTATCCTCTTGCACCGTATTCTAATTTCCTCCTGCTGCCTGTAATGGCCCCAGCAGGCGGAGTTTCCTCCCCTTACTCTAAGCAGGCTGGCAGCCCCAGCACCAAGAACATCAGTGATGAGGCCCTTGCATATAAGCACAAGTTGCATTATGTCAACCTCAAATGAAATCATAACACAAAAGCAAAACATTCATAAATTGATAGAAATGATAGAGCATCAAATGAGATACACGAATTTTATCTCCTCATTTGTATATTCTTGTCTCCCTGTCTATAAACATATGTTTGCACATGCTGTGTATTGATAGATTAACATATAAAATTACAACATTGCATTTGCAAAACTGTAGTTAAGGTTGTCTTCCATTTATATTTCTGTGGTTTTATATCTGAACCATAAACATCCTCTCTGCGCTGAAACTTGGCTTGTAGTGGAAAACTAGAAGTGGGCTCATCTTTCTCCTCAGTGTGGGGTAAATTTCACAGAAGTGCTTAGATCTTTTGGAACATTCTTGTTTTCGTTGACCTAATAAAACCTCTTTTAAAAAATTGACCTCCAAAAATGTAGAGGTTAGAATTCCTCACCACAATCCAAAACAGAAAATGGACAGAACATTATTTTCTATATTAGGGAGAATGGAGTATGTGGTTTTTAACCTAATGGTAATTTAAAGTATTGTATAATTTTATAATTTGACTAGCCAGAAGTATTTAATGGCATTTCAAATGAAATAGTTAAAAAAATCCAGAACAACCTAAGAAACCCAGTTAGCTTTTGGTGAGAAGATGAAATATTGTGACATCGTGATTTAAAGTTGCTTTCTAAACTGTGCTAACAAGATAATTAAGAAGCCCATTAAAGTATATATTCACATTGCATTTTTTTTTAAATTGTTTTTGAGGAAAAGAGTTTCTCAAGTATCAAGGGTATTAACACTATTTGAAATTAAATGAGTTTAATATTCTGCTTTGAAGTAAATTTTTCGTGAGACTTAGAAATTTGGAACTTGAAAAGTCAAATTTACTTGCTGGTTAGGTTATTTTTTGTACATTACTGAAATTCTCATTATTTTTGTGGTGGTTCTGGACACTGATTATTTTAATCAAATTGCTTGTTTGCTTAGACATGGCTTCCATTTATTAGAAAAGCATGTTTTGAAAATTAAATCTCTCTGTCACAACAATGGGTTAAATACAAGGCAAATGGTTTTCAAATCACATGTTGGTTTTATAACTTAAAAATACCTTTAAGTCCTTCTTCAATACCTTCCAACAATTCTCAGAAGACCTTCCCTTTCCTTCCTTCCTTCCTTCCTTCCTCTCTCCCTCCTCCCTCCCCCCTTTCCTTCCTTCCTTCCTTCCTTCCTTCCTTCCTTCCTTCCTTCCTTCCTTCCTTCCTTCCTTCCTTCCTTCAACTTTCTTTCTCTTTCCATTTTGGAAGTGAGAAAAATGGGTATTTAGTGGAATGTCAGATGCATGTTTACTCAAAATTAGCTGTGAACATATGGAATATATTTCTCCCAAGGTACCTGACCTTAAAAGTTCAGATCAGGAAATATATGACTGAAATACTTTGGGGGCTTGCACACTGAATCTGAAACATTGATCATGATATTTCACGCTCTTGATGTCTTCCATTTCGGCTATGCACATACTCATGCAGGATATCAGAGCATGGAGGAGCAAGGAAATGACCAATTTTCCAGAGTTGGCAACACGAACTTTGGATTAATTTCCCCGGTGGTGTTAAGTTATAACACTCATCCCCAAAGGCTCTTTTCTGTTTGCCTAACTTCTGCGGCTGCCGTCTCCTGGGAGTTGAGATGTTAACGTGAGCTCCGCCGCTCTGGAGCCTACAATGTGTATGATTTAGTAAGCTCTCCAGCCTTCGCCACTCACCAGGTGAAGCGTTTGGACTTGCTTACACTTCACTGCCTAGTAGCAAGTGCTTCATGTCATCGTTCCCTGCGGACTGTATCAGAATAATTCACTCATCATCCAAGCGGGAAAGCTAGTGATGGGTCTGTACCAGGAAGACCCAGCAATCTTGATACAGGGTAGAACACTGACATTTTTCAAAATTAGAGACTTAGACCTTATTTCCTATGCTGTCAAGTGTATACATTTAACAATCGTACCATTTCTCGTAGGACTTAAATGTTCCCTTTTTCTTACTTCTAGGTGGCACTTGTCAGATCTCCAAATATGGTATAGTCAGCATATTCATATCCTGAAGTTTTCAGTGGGAAAAGTAGATGGTTTCTGGAATGTTTATTAATTTATTAGTAAGTAAGCATTTGGGAGAAGAAGAAATCTCTCTAACAAATGTAATACGCTCTGAATTACAGAAAATACAGATTCTTGGTCATTTCTTTCCCCCTGACTTGTCCTCTTACACCTGGTAGAAGCAGATATCTGAAAGCTAATGGTTGAAGGGGGCCTGGGTGGCTCAGTGGGTTAAAGCTTCTGCCTTCAGCTCTGGTCATGATCTCAGGGTTCTGGGATTGAGCCCCACATCGGGCTCTCTGCTCGGTGGGGAGACTGCTCCCCCCTCACCACCACCACCTGCCTCTCTGCCTGCTTGTGATCGCTCTCTCCCTGTCATGTAAATAAATAAAATCTTAAAAAAAAAAAAAAAGAAAGCTAATGGTTGAACACTTTTCTCAGGAAATAGTCATTTCGTATATATATTTCATATATAGTCACACGTATATCCTCTTATGCATATGGGATAAAGTGAATGAAGTATCATGCTAGTTGAGGGCAATGCTAAGAACACATATGCTTAACATGGTTCTTAGCACAGAGACCTGCTGGTAGTAATCAAATAAAGGAGTGCAGGAATGAGTCAGTAAATACACAAATGAGGTATTGTTTGGGGGGAAGTAGGTGGCCACTTTGCCTATTAGTCTCCTGCAAAGATCTCTGAGGCACACTGCTTCTGGGAGCCTGGAAAATTCACCAACGTATAGATGCTATCCTGTCTGCATCCCCGCCGGCTTCTGTGCGCAGACTTGTCATTGTGCTGGCTAGAATAGCCCCTGTGTGGGCTCACGGGATGGGGGAACAGTCTCCATATCTAGGCTGGTGCTGGCGACAGGGATTTTATGTTATGAAAGCATAACTGTGAAATAGTTGTGCCTTACTGGATGCCTGTAATGCAACATTCTTCCTACCAAGAAGGACACTTAGCAAACATTCTATTGCTTTGGCAAAGTCTTCAGGCCTTTAGACCATCATCCCCATTTTTAGTTGGAATCACATGTGTTATTTTAGGTGGTAGGTGACATATGACTTGATTTCCATATACTTCATCTATATATATTACTAAATATATACAAGTATACATATATAAATATATTTTATTATTATATAATATAGTAATAAAATATATAATATATATATTTAAAATATTGTTCTTAATATACACTGTCATGATGCCATTATCATTCCTTGATGCCAATAATATAAGTCACATTATTAATGTGGGTGTTAACAATGCAGTCACACTGTGTCCTATGCTACTCTAACCTCCCATCCTGCTCCTGTAGGTGTTTTCCACTGCAAGCAAAGAGTCTACTGACTACTTCCAACATCTTGAACTGATGGGCTGCATTTGTGAAGTGATGGCCGAGTCCACACTGTTCCTTGCCCAACTGTATGTGAAAGTGACAAACATGGTGGCTTCTAGGAAGAGGATCTTCATTTGCCCACTAAGGGGCACTGAGTCTTAATGGCATTAAAAAAAAAATTAAAATAAATAAGAAGAAGCCGCTAAACAAATCTAATATTGTTCACGACTCAGTCTCGCAGTTTCTTTTGTTTCTTTTTTTTTTAAGATTTTATTTATTTATTTGAGAGAGAGAAAGAGAGAGAGAGACAAAGAGCATGCATGAGGAAGGGGGGAGGAGCAGAGGGAGAGAGGGAGAAGCAGACTCCCCACTGAGCAGGGAGCCCCATGCGGGGCTTGATCCCAGGACCCTGGGATCATGACCTGAGCTGAAAGCAGATGCTTAACTGACTGAGCCACCTTAGAGCCCCTCATAGTTTCTTTTTATTGAATATCCGATGCCCCGAGAGACTCCACCTTAGATTCCATCCCCAGCTAAGTTTACAGTTCAAAGCAAATTGGAGAAGATGCTGCAGAAGCAAAGCATTCAATGCGAGTCTCAACCTTAGTCTTTGCTGAGGACACGTCCTTCCCCGGAGGCAGGAAAGAAGAGCTCTATCGCCCAACGTGCTCATCTGCTCATCTGGAGAGAAACTTCAGAACCTAGTAGAGGAAAGAAGAATGTGTTTTTAAGGGAACTTTAGATGCCTTCTAATAAATCTGATGTGCTTAAAAAATCCCCGAGGAGTTTAAAAAAAAAGTCTGAATGTGTTTTCTCAAATAACTATTTAAAGCATATTAGAGTTTTTTAATTGCACCGGGGACTTTTCAAAGCATATCAGGACAAAACAGTAGAGTATAGGCCCCAATATGCTAATTAATAGATAGCTAGACCCCTGAAATAAAGCTGCAACACTCCATTAATCAGGCAGTAATTGAATTGGCACCGTGCTTTTGTGCAAACTACATGATAATTGAAAACGCAAACCTGGCAATGGTGAGTCGAAGGTCCTCCCTCCACCACGGCGGATACCAGGGCATCCCACTTCCCGTGGGCAGTGGCCCTTGGCCTTCAACGCCAGGGAGCTCTGCAGAGGGAGGAAGTCAGCCGCTCTCTGAGTCCTGTGCAACTTTGTCTCCTGCTGAGATGGTCTTTTAGGTGCGTGATATCCAGTGGTCTCATGCATGACCCCATGGAAATACTCATAATGGCTGATATACTTTTCTCTGTTACCTAAAGACATCTGCCAATTAATGTGATTATAAAATAATAGTGAAGAGCAGATGTTTCATTTGCTAATTTTATATCTGACTGTTTGAAAGCTAACTACCTGGGGATTTAACTGGCAAATACTACTTTGCTTACGAAAAAAGAAACAATGCATGCGTTTCCCTCCCCTCCATACACACAGCTGATATGGTCTAATTCTGGATATTGGTTGCCTATAGTAAGCACTCAGTGAGAGGGAGACTGATTGCTTCTAAATGAAGAGAAGAAAAATAGCATTTTAAGCCCTTTTTTCTACAAACAAAACATTAAGCATATCGCTATACCCAAAAAAGGCTGTCGCAATAAAAGAGTTTAGCTTGTCATGCTGTGACGATAATGGGTGGAAAAAAGATGTGTGTAAAATGAAGATTGACATGAGTTTTCCATCTAGAACTTTAAAACAAGTTGTATGGAAAAGCTGGAAGAACTTTGACATTTGCCAGCCATCTAACTAGAGGGGGAGAGTGTCAGGAATGCCAAATCATGGTGGAAAAATGAGTTTTGGGGATCTGGCAAGAAATATTGTAAGAAATTTAGGAAAAAAAACCTTAAGGAATATTGTAATTAAATATTTTCACTCTACTTTATGCATTTTCTTCCCCAGTGAAGGCGCTTAGAGTGTGAGATAGACCTGAGATGTGTTTTTCTTAGCCAAGCTTTTATCTGAGACCCTTACAGCCTTGACCCCTTGTTGTCTCTGTGGCAAGAGGTCTGCTCTGGGTGGGAGTTCCTTTTACTGCATATGTTATTAACAACTACTTAATAGAGTGTCAGTGAAAAAAAAAAAACAACTTGGATTTGGGTACTGACTACGTCCCTAACTATGTGATATTAAGCAAATTCCCTAACCATCTAATTCCCTTATCTGTCCAGAGAAATCGGTATAAGATTAGGGTTTTTTAAATCCTCTCTAAATTTATGCCCCCTTTTGTAAAAGTAACACTCTTAGTTTTCCTTTAAAATATTTCATATTTAGGGGTACCTGGGAGGCTCAGGCAGTTACGCATCGGATTCTTGGTTTTGGCTCAGGGCATCACCTCAGAGATCCAGGGGCCCCACCTTGGGCTCTGTGCACGCACTTGCTGAGTCTGCTTCTCCCTCTCCCTCTGCCCCTCCTCCTGTTCACCCACTCTCTTCTCTCTGAATAAATAAATCTTAATTTTTTTTCATATTTAGATATGTAGCACTATCTGAAGAAATCCCAAATTGAAGTTACATGAAAAATGGCTTGATTTTTGAATCTCAACTTCCCCCCCGAGTTCCTGAGAAGTAAGTTCCGTAATGGCCACCACCAGCGCTCCTGACTGCCTATCAGGAGGCACGTATTCTCGGAGGAGCCCCAGAACCAGGGTCAGGACTTCTAGGCCAAAAGGGAAGTTTTCACTGTGCCAGAGTGCCTTGTCCTTTCAACCCCTTGCTTACAGTTTGAACTTCGTTGTCAGTAAATATATAAATTTTCTGTTACTTTCCATGTAATGTGACAGAACATTAGCGAGCATCCACCAATGACCATCAATTCAAAACACCATACCTATGCCATGGCTTATGAGTCTCCCTTCTGTAAAACAAAACAAAATATCTGATGGTTTTTCTCAGAGCTCTTCGTAAACCCAAAGGTGCTTGGTTTTACTCTTCTATCTCAAGGTTTTATACAGTGAGTTTTTGTCATCTTGTGCTAGGAAAGCGTGTTTGATTCTGTTTCTCCCTCTGGTCACAGGCTTTATTCCTTAGCATCTGCGCCAGATCCCTTTTCTCTTAGGTTCATGGTCATTCACGGTCATTCACGGTCCTACAGAAGTCCATGCTCCAGTTTTTCCATTTCAACGCACTGCCAGGGCTGAACTTTCTCCACCCCTAGGTTGACTTTTATCTCAATTTTGGCTTAGAATGGGCTTGGAATCGTTTTCAAAACCCTGATTTCTTCTTTCTTGACTCCCCTTTGTTTCCTTTGTCTAGCTCAGGTCCAAGACTTCTAGCTTTACCTCCAAAAAAGAACTCATATTTTCCCATTTCTCACCATCTGTATGGTCCCTACACTTCTGCAGGAGCTCCCTATGGGTTCTCTGCTTCCACTTATGCAACCATACATAGAATTGACGGGGATGGCCCTGGGGAGCCTGGGGAGCTCAGTGGGTTAAGTGTCCTACTCTTTTTCTTTTTTTTTAAGATTTTATTTATTTATTTGACAGAGAGGAGAGAGAGAACAAGTAGGCAGAGAGGCAGGCAGAGAAAGAGGGGTAAGCAGGCTCCCTGCTGAGCAGAGAGCCTGATGTGGGGCTCGATCCCAGGACCCTGAGATCATGACCTGGGCCAAAGGCAGAGGCTTTAACCCGCTGAGCCACTGAGGTGTCCCTAAGCATCCTACTCTTGATTTCAGTTCAGGTCATGATCTCAGCGTCCTGGGATGGAGCCCACTCTCTCTCCCTCTCCCTCTGCTCCACCCTCTCCTCTCTCCCTCTCCTAACAAAAACAAAAACAAAACATAGATGGCCCTTTTGAAAATGTAATCATATCTCACTTTCTCCACCCCTTTTAAAAATCTGCTAGTTGCTTTCCATCATGTTTGGAATAAAATTCAAACTCCTTACTGTGACATAACAGACATTAAATCAAGATCTGGTCCTGATTTAACTTTCTTATCTCTCCTGCCCTTCTTTCCCTCTCACCAGTCTTCTCTCCATCAGTGAATCTCAGCCATACATTTGCTTTTTCTCAGATACCATGGGGGGCTCTCTTGGACTGTGGGTCTTATGTTTACTATCCTCTTTGCCTGGCATGCTCTTCCTTGGGCTTTGGGCATGGCTAATTGCTTCTATCCTTCAGGATTCAGCTCAAGGATCATTTCCTTTTCCTTCTTCACAAAATCTCCATGCCCATCCACATCACCCCCCCACCTCTATTGATTATATACATATGGCTTACCACAATCTCCATTCTTCCAGTTCATCTGTTTACCTTTGTTATTGTCTGTCTCCCACTGCAAGAATGTACCCTCTGTGAGGACAGGAACTTTGGCTGTCTTTTTCCCTGCCACGTTCTCGTTGTCTGGGACAATGCTCAATAAATACTTGCAAAATGGATAAAAACAATGTTTCCACTACAAACATATGTTTGCAGTCTGTGCAACTGTTGAGGAGATACTAGCCCAGTGGGAGACACAAACTAAGAGTCTGGGTCTCATCCAAGTGTTTTCAGAAAAAGGGAAATCAATAACTGCCCCCAAATTATATTTTTTTCACTAAAAAAGAAAAACAAACAAACAAACAAAGAAATCCTCAACTTTTAGCCAAAGTCTATGTCTATCAAATTTGACTCTATGGGAACAAATAGAGGAAAGTCAACCTATTTTAAAACAAGAATAAAAGAAAAGTCAAGCAGATTCAGTTTTCAGGGCTGCCTGATCATTCCACAAAAGGCCAGAGGGTGGTAAATATTTTAGGCTTTGCAGGCTACATGGTCTCTGTTGGAACTATCCAGTTCTACTGTTGAAGTCAAAGAGCATAACTGTGTACCACTAAAACTTTATTGACACTGAAATGCAAATTTCACATAATTTTCAAATGTCATGAAATATTTTTCTTGTTTTGATTTTTTTCAGCCATTTAAAATGCAAAGCCATTCTTTGCTCATGGGCTGTATTAAACACTGGCAGCGGGCCACATCCCACCTGTGGGCTGTTTGCCAATCTTTCCTTTACAAGTATTGAACTGTCCCTAACGCTTTCTTGTTTAATTTGCTAAGAAGTGATATTTGCCTTAACTTAGAGCTTCTAGTTTCTCACTCTGTGCATAGAGTGTGGGTCTTCTGAAGCCATTTGCATCTGGGATCTGTTGGCTAAGAATCTTCTGTGAGTATCAAAGTCATGAATCCCTTGAAAAGCTAAAATGACTTTATTTCTCGATACCCCTAGAAAAGTTTCACTTGCATGGGGAGTGGAAGAAATGCCCCTCTCTGTCCTAGCTTTCCCAGTGGGTGGCATCTGTCTTTGGAAAGTTATTTCCCATAGATCAATATTAGCCTGCAAACATTCCCCATCATTCAGTTATTTTACTCTATGCTATGCCATCTAGTCCATTATTCCTTCCCTCCTTATCTCTTTCCTACTGTGAGGAGGTTTATTCCTACTCCCCCTTTCCCAGGTTATCTGTGCTTCTTGTGTTCTAGATCCCATCCCGTCTAATGGTGTCACCTTTTCACTGGCTTAACAATAGCAAACCCCTCCCGCATCCTCTGACTTTCCCTCTCCCGGACCTTTCTCCACGTCCTTGCTCAAGATCCTAAATCCTAACAAACCTTCATATCCACCCCACCTTCTTTTAAACCATAGTCCTATTTAAGTTATTCCCTTCACTTCCTACCTACTTAAAAAGCCAATTATATGTCATTTTATCACCAACACTTCCAGTTACTATTGCTGCTTCACAAACCTCCTTAGAGTCAATTGCCTTGAAAAAAAAAAAAAAAGAGTCAGTTAACTTGTTTATGAACTTGCAGTTTAGGGAGGACTGAACAGAGACATCTTCTCTCTACTCCATGGGGCACCAGTTGGAACGACCATAGTCACGGCTGGAAGATCTTTTGTTCACGGCTTTCACCCGGCCTGGAAGTCGGAGCTTGTCCATCCATTGGCTTCTTGGGTGGCCAGTGCATGATATCTGGGTTCTAGACCAGGCATCTGAGAGACAGGAAGTGGAGCTACCAGTTTCTTAAGGCCAACAGAGTGTTAATACTTTGATGGGAGGACAATTGGGGGGACATCTTTAAAAACCTCCCCTTAAAATTCCTTTGGTAATAATACTATTAACCTCTAGGGTCCCAGTTCCAGTAGCTTCTTTTCAGTATTTCTTGTTTGTGACCTCTTCTCTTAGCTGAAAATCATGGACCCCTTTTCTCGCCATATTCTTAAGCGCATGGGATGATGTTTCTTCTTGATCCTCTTTTAACCCTCGATTCGTGTCACTGCTTGTCAATTTCACTTTCCTTTCTTGTTCCTATATTTTAAAGATTTTTATTTATTTATTTGACAGAGAGAGATTACAAGTAGGTAGAGAGGCAGGCAGAGAGAGAGAGAGGAGGAAGCAGGCTCCCTGCTGAGCAGAGAGCCCAATGTAGGGCTCGATCCCAGGACCCTGAGATCATGACGTGAGCCAAAGGCAGAGGCTTTAATCCACTGAGCCACCCAGGCACCCGTCCTGTATTTTGGATATTGGAATTCTCCTGGATTGGATGTTCCACCTTCTTCTCTTCTTTCTAGGCATTCTTACTGAGTCCTAGAGCACCAATGAACAAACATCTATCCTCTGATGACACTTGACTTCTGTCTGAAATCCCATCCATTTGGCTGTGCTCCAGAACTTCTTTTGTAAGTATGCCATGCAGTGCAAATATTCATATTAAATAAGCAAATTCTACATGTTTTCAGAAAAAGAGAAATCAATAACTGTCCCCAAATTATCATTTCTTTTGTAATAAAACAAAACAAAACAAAACCAACCTCAATTTTCAATCAAATTCAATTCCCCTGAACTAGATATGGGGAAATAAATCTATTTTAAAAACAAGAATAAAAGAAAAATAAAGAAACTTCTGTTTCAAGGACCAGAGTGACAAGCCGGCCATGTGGAACTTTCTCTGCCTTTGAACCCTGCCCATCCTCAAAAGACTCTGTGCCCTTCACTCATGCTGCGAGCTCTATAACCAGATCACCTCTTGCTCACTTGGATGAACTCCTACTCATTCTTCAAAACCCAGCTAAAATGATTTGTACCGTGTGAAACCTCCCTGATTCCCAGGCAGAGTAAATTGCACTGAGAGGGTGCCCATAACACTCTGTTCTTTGAACATATGAGAGATAATCTCAGCTGCAATTTTATTTGATTACAATCTCCAGTTCTATTCAAGATGTTCAGCTCCAGGTCATGAACTCCTTATGCAGCACCATTAAAGGAATAAAATATGCCTTTAACTTAAAAAAAAATGTGGAGTGTTCATTTTCAGAAAAATCCAGATATGAATTAAAGGGAGTCACTTACTTGGGTGTTTTTACTTGTGTGAAACTAAAACTGGAGTTTTATTTTTGTTTCATTTGGATAAGAAGTGGGAGCAGGTTAACCTTCAAGACACAGGGCAAACTCTGTTCTTTGGACTAGAAGAATGTGTCTTTCCACTTAACCACCAAGGTGGCCAAACAGATTTATTGAGACAAAGTTCCTGTTTCCCTATTTGACTTTAACTAATTTTTGAGAAATATGGAATATGTCAACTGGCCGAACTTGTCCACCTAGGACCATTTATAATTAAAAGTAGAACTGATCAATATCCCATGTCCTTTATCGCCTGCTGAGGTGGTCATGTGGCCAATTCCTGCAGAGAGACAGGTCTTAACCAACAACGTTGGTGAATATTTTCAAACTATCTTTATATACCTATCATTATCAGCTTTTTAATGCTGTGATTCCGAATAACATTAGCCACACAAAGGACACTAGTGTAGCAAACACCTATTATGGTAAACAGAATGTATCAGAAGAAACCCAGTTCTTTGATTCAAAAGACAAAGAAACTAACCTAGCATTTTTTTTTTTTTTTAAGATTTTATTTATTTGACAAAGAGAAACAAAGCGAGAGCGGGGAACACAAGCGGAGCGAATGGTAGCGGGAGAAGCAGGCTTCCTGCCGAGGAGGGAGCCCGATGCGAGGCTCAATCCCAGGACCCTGGGATCATGACCTGAGCTGAAGGCAGACGCTTAACGACTAAGCCACCCAGACGCCCCTAACCTAGCATTTTTTTTTAACAAATAGTTTCATCTTATTAAGCATGTTGAACTTCCAGACTTATACAAAGAAACTCTATACTTAGAGTTGGCCTGTTTTATTTATTTTTTTTTAAATTTTTTTAGTAACACATTGGGTAATATTTTCTTGAGCTATCCTGTTTCTTTTAATCATTGTCTCCACCCTCCCCTTCACTGGAGAATTTCCCATTATTCGGCAACATATGGATGAAACATTTTTTCAGTAATCATGTCTGAACAAAGTAATCATTCTCTCATTAACCAATTATTCTTCAAAATCAAATGGAACAGACATATTTGCTAAGACAATTTACTTTAATAAACCCTATGGAATCAAATCTCACATATCTTCTGTTCAAATGGTTTAATTCAAAGATCACAGTATAGATAACAAGTGGTTCTTTCTTCTTTTTTTTTTTTTTCCTTTTTGTGATGCATTGACAACATTTGCTCTCAAGAAATCAGCTAGAGATGGAATAAAAACTAGGTTTTTAGAAGGGAGGGAAGATAAAAGAATGAGAACGTCTGGTTATACGCAGAAATCCCTAATCTATCCAGCTCCAAAAGACTCCTTCTTTCTTCTCTCCTGTGTCATCAAAAGTTTGTGATTTAGAAAAAAAAAAAAGTTTGTGATTTATTTCATCTCCTCTACTTTTAGATGTTGGATTAACAGTCTGACCAAGAAGACAAAGGGTGACTGGTATGCTCCAATGTGTTTTCCAGAAGGATCCAACACCGTCTTTGGGAAAGGTAAATTATTTCAGAATTTCAGTGACTTCTCCAGTTCCAAAGGATATCTCAAGGCATAGGGAAAACGAGAAAGCATTTTCAGGGTGTCATCGGGATGGGAAGAGAAGAGAAAGGGAGTCCAGTGGTCTTTTGTGTTTTTACCCCATGATATTTTGCTAGTATTTTGCTGCATGGTATTCCATGTGAATTTTTTACTCCAAGTCATTCTAATGAGGTGCACTTGGTTACACTGGCTTCCCTTCATTCCTGCTTTATTTCTGTTTCTGACCGACTTTCTGGGAATCTATTTCAGACATTCAGTTTTGCAGTTTCAGATCTTTTTGGCATCCCAAATCAGAGTGCATACCAATAGAATTCTGGATTTTCTGCCATAATTCAAAGAGCACCAAATATTTTCAGGTAGAGTCCTAGTACAGTACAAATCATTAAGGCACATCCTGCGAACGAAAATTTTTCAATCCTAGTTTTTGCTCCAGTTATCAGAAGAATATTTAGCTCACTACCAGACAAAACATTGAAAGCTTCGAAGTTCCAGTCCTTCCTTGACAGCTAATGGGTCATGGAAGTGTAAGCCAGAAATGTATCTTCTCTCTGTACCTCAGTTCCCTTTCCTGTAAAATAGATTCTTCTCCGAAATTCTATTCTTTGTGTTTATCATAAAGTGATTTCGCACATTTTCTAGAACAGCAAATAAGGAGAGGTCTGCCGAGATCAAAAGTAACAGTAACAAAATACTCTCTCCCTTTAATTTAAACTTCACCTACTCACAAGGGGGAAAGACACACAAAAACCACACAAGAATATCAATATACAATACTTCACATGATTATTTAAATGATCTCATATCCCTACACTGGTTTATCTGTTACCAATGCAGCGAAGTTTTACTTCCAATAACTTTTTGAAGAAAAGTTCCTTGTCCATGCTGTTAAATGCCACAACTTAATCTCAGGTTTAAGTCATTAATGACTGCCGCCACAGTTGTCGGCATGGCGTAGATTTGGGATGACAGCTGTCACTGCAGCAGGATGCATTTTTTTATAATAGTTTTATGATTCACCCTTTGAGATGAAGATTTGGACACCTGATACCAGCCTGTGATTTTCCCCCCTGTAATTTGCAGAATGGGTAAAACCAAATAACAGTCTCTAGGACTCATAGGTCTTATGCCAAGTGTTTCAGAAATGACATCGGTGGGAATTGAAAACCATATTCATTTTTTTTTTCTAGTAGATGCTGATCACTTTCATTTGCTAACGCTGGTTGATGATGGGAATGGGGTGGAGGCTGGCTTTCCTTCAAAGTCATAGCAAAGCAATAGTTTTTCTCCCCATTTCACTTTTACATGATTACGGAGGTGTTTACCAATGTTATGTCAGCTCGGTGTCAGCAATTTTCATGACAAATATGTGGTCTGTAAAAAAAAAAAAAATCTATTCAACAGTATACTGAGCATGCTCTCCTTAAAATCCAGAATATCCTTAAAAATATTTGGCTTGGACATATAGACAGTTTAAATGCAAGTAAGAAGTTTATAAGCAAGGTTGTTTTTGTTTTTTTTTTTAATATAGCTTAATATTGACAATGCACAAACCAACAGCAAAGAGGCAGATTTTGACCTTCCTTGTACGTGTTTTCCTAAGTTTTGGCTTTGATCAAACAGACAGATTCAGGATTCTGAGAAGTCAGTCTGTCCTCAGCCCAGGTTCAAAGTGCCTCTTCCCTCCAGACTTGGCTTCCTCCTTCCCTGCTCCTCAGGCCAGTTTCCTGAAAACATTGGACTGGTTTTGGAACCTTCTGAGCAGTTGACATTGATGAGGGAAGGTGCAAAAGCAGGCACCATCATTCCTGTCCTGGCAGTGAGATCAACAAAGAAAGCATTTGGTATCCTGCACGGGCCTGAGATTACAATCCTGGGATAGTCAGGATAGTACAGAAGAAGATGGGCTGCGGCTTTGTGAGCAGAAACAGTTTTATGTGAATGCTTAGAAACATGGCCCACGTGGCCTGCATCAAGAGGTCAAGGCCAAGAACCAACGTAATGAAGAGACAATACCCATATCCTCCTAGATTCTTTCTCAGTGAAATGAACTTAAGGCAGATGGAAGAGATATACTAAAGTACTCTGAGCCGAATAGGGAAAAAACAAGAACAAACTTATACTGTGCTCATGAGTTCCTCAGAGGCTAACCAGGTCTCTCAACCCTCAGTCTCCTCCCACTCAGCAGGAGGCATCCCGGGATGAGATCCTCCAGTCACTCTGTAGAGTTGGAACCAGTCCCAGTGAAAGAGAGGTATGTGGGAGAGAGGAATGAGGAGGCAGGGGGAGCCTGACCTCCTGGTGGTTGGGAAAGGAGTATCTGAGGATTTGTGAGAAGCTGAAAAGAAATAGGAACTTAGTCTTATGATATTGATGAAAACCAGAGAGAGCAAAATCACCAGTTTTTTGTAGTAGTCACAAGAGATGTTATGTGATCTGTGTATCAGATCATGCAAATGAAAGCAAGGGGGGCCATAAAAATAAAACCTCGAAGCCACCATGGCTGCTATCTACTGGTCTATGATGGCAAAAGGATAAGAACTGCTGGCAGCTAAAAAAAAAAAATCCCCAAATGTAATTCACTCTTTATTGAAAGTACTGTTAAAATATAAGCTACTGAAGGACAATTGATAATGTCATTTAGGAAAATTAGAGAGAGCATGATTTTTTTTTTAAAGATAGAATTTGAAATTGATTTCTTAAAAAAATCTAAGGCATTTGTAAATCTTAGAAATAATACAATTATTAATCTGTCGTGTGAATGTATAAAGTGCCAGGGGGCATTGAACCACAGGACTCTATCCTCCATACAATTCAAAATAAATGCCAAACAGAGTGTTATGGACTTAGAAGTTTTCCTGTATTCTAATCCCCATAAAGGCAGTGGGATATGAGGAAACAACATAGGTCTGGAGTCTAGGTATGTTGAGTTCACATTCTGCTTTCACTGTCTGTGGACCTTGAGTGTGTTGTTCAACTAACCTGAACTTTGCTCATTTATTCTTCAGAAAGTAGAAATAAGAATACATGCATCACAAAGCTGATAGGAGGATTAATTTCCACGGCATTTACAACTGGTTTATGGTCCCATCTCTGCTTGGAGCAGATGTGAAAAGAATTGACCTTTCTCCCATCAATATTCAACATTGCTCTTGGATCTCTGCTCCTTGTCCCTTAATGAAATCTTGGGTGGATTTCCTAACTTTTCGATTACATTGAATATTAAAACACTGATTTAACACTTTAGCCTGAAATTTGATTTAACTCTGTTCCTTTGCCCAAATGCCAAAATCAAGCTGAGCTGGAATGCTGCTTAGAGCATGGTATGATCTCTCTCTGGGTGCCTCTCCTCTCCCCTTTCTCTCCAAGGACTAGCTATGCTCATGTGTTCAGAAGGGTTGGAAAGAGAGGGAAAGGCACTTGTGTCTGTAATTAGCTGACTTCTCTGGTGGTGTTCTTCCTGTTAGCTAATGCTGTGTCTCTGACTCTCACTGACAGATCGTTGATATCTTCCATGCCAACCATCTAAGGAGGGTTCATATGGACATTCTCCAGAGGGGCTGCTGTCATGCATAGTGCCTGATGTGGAAGGTGGGGTGCAGCTCTGTTGGGCATCTTCAAGCCCTCTGCTGGCTCTGTGTTCCAAAGCCTCTTGGGCTGAGTACTAGAAAGATAGCCCAAGCCTACCTACTATCTATGATGGGTCAACGTCTTGACCATGGGGGTCCATAAAAATACCTACCTTGTCAGTCTGGGGGACTCTGGGCTTTTCCAAGACCACAGCTTTTCAATTCTCCTCCATCTGTCCACATAGGTGAGGGAACATGTTAACAAATTCACTGGACTTCCTGCTGGACCTCTAAATGGGAAACAAGAATGCAGTGTCTTCGTCATGCACCTCAATACTTAATGAGTAGGTCTCTTGGACCTTTTCTTCACTTGGCTTGGGGGAAGGGATGTTTCTTCCTACAAAGCAAACTACTCTTCCCCAGGTCCATGACTCTATGGGGTCAGTGAGGACTGCAGCTGGATATCCAGGGGGACGACTGAGTGGCAACATGACTCTTATTTTCACTATTCTTGGTAAGACCTCCAAAATACTGTGGGCTGGGAATGGCTTGCTTTCTTACTTTCCATTTCTCTGTTTATATTATCCTTCTGTGCTTTCATGTTGTCTACTTTGTCCATTAGCACCCAAAGCTAAAGGAAAAGCTAACATTAATCATAATTGTCTTAAGTTTCTGATCTGATAATTCCAGAATCTCTGTCATATCTGAGTTCAGTTCTTAGACTTGTATTGTCTTCCTGGACTGTGTTTTTTTGTTTTTGTTTTTGTTTGTTTTGCCTTTCATCAGGTCTTATAACAGTTTGCTTTTTTTTCCTGGAAAACCAGACAGGATGTAGTGGGTATGAAGAACTGGGGCAAATGGGCTTTTAATTGAGGTTTTATATTTACTTGGTTAAGATTTAGGCTGTGTTTACTATTTGCTGTAGATATGTTCTCAGAAGCTAAACTTGCCTCTGGTGTCCCTGTTTTGTCTTCTCTGTTGTCTTTGGGTTTTCCTAGAGATTCTTTCTTAAGTAGGGTCTGAGCCTTGGCATTTTCTCTGTTTAATCCCCAAGAGCCCTAGTGATGTGATGATAAGGTCTTGGAGGAGGAAGTGTGTTCTATAATCCTGTGATTAGGTCCCAGTCCCTTACCACATATTGAAACCTAGAGGGGGCTAGAACTGGACATTTGCTTTGGAGTACAGCATTGGGTAGCTGTACATTGGTTAGGCTCTGGTAAAACAGTGTCCCTTGGGGTGCCTGGGTGACTCAGTGGGTTAAAGCCTCTGCCTTCAGCTCAGGTCATGATCTCAGGGTCCTGGGATCGAGGCCTGCATCGGGTTCTCTGCTCAACAGGGAGCCTGCTTCCCCCTCTCCCTCTGCCTGCCTCTCTGCCTACTTGTGATCTCTCTGTCAAATAAATAGAATCTTTAAAAAAAAAAAAGGAAAAAAAAGAGTGTCCCTTGAGGGAAGGCCTTTGTTAAGGAGAAGAGAAAGCTCTAGGTATGTTTCAGGTGTTTACTTTTCCGTCTCTTCATGCCAGAATGGGAATTTTCTCTAATTTTCATAATGAGAACCTAAATCGACTCCTACAAGTAAAACTCCTACAGTTTAGAAGCTTCTCCAAGGCTGGGACCTGTCCATCCAATCCATGTCCAGTTTCCAGCCAATAGTTCACTATCCTGTAACTGCCTACCAGTTGCTGGCTCCAGCATGACCTCTGCTCCCAGTAAGCTGTGATTCTACCTACCTGTCTACCCAGTTTCTGAGCTGATTCTTTCTTCTATGACCTCAATCCCTGATGGGTCTAAAAGGAGGTGATTTTCAGTTTGTTCAGCCTTTTTTTTTTCTTGTGAGAATGGTAGTGACGATTTCTAAAATCTTTAACTATTGGGCCAGAAATCACAAGTCAATAGCTTGCTTTGGTTGTGTTTCCTAGTGCCAATATATTTATATAAAACACCTCAAGTTGGGCCTGGTACACAGTAAAGAAACCATTTTGAAAGAAAAATTTAAGGGTGTCTGGTTAGCTCAGTTGGTTAGGCGTGCTGCCTTTGGTTTGGGTCATGATACCGGGATCCTGGGATTGAGTCCCACATCGGGCTCCCTGCTTGGCAGGGACCCTGCTTCTCCCTCTCCCTCTGCCTGTTGCTCTGCCTGCTTATGCTTTCTATCTCTCTGTCAAATAAATAAACAGAATCTTTTTTAAAAAATTTAGCTTTGTTTTATAAATCCTCTAATCTTGAAGTTGAAGATGTAGCAGAAGTCGCTTTGACTTTGACTTTGAATGCAAAAAACTGTAAGACATACAAATGTGGCAGGAATCAATATATGCAGCTAAGACCGTGGTTTTTTTTAAACTTCTATTACCCTTATAAAGATTTATAACTTCTAAGTTTTGCTGAATAATTACTAAATATTTAGCTTCCTGAAACAAAAGTAAAAGGTTGACAGGAATGGACAAAAATACTGACAGGTCACTGAGATAGTTGTATTTTATGACAGCTGTTTTTGAGCACTACCTTATGTAAAATGCCCTCACCTAACACTTTGCTTCAGTCCATATCTGGTCAGAATGTCTGTCTGGGCCAAAGTGTGGGCACAGAGGTGGAAGGCTCTTATTTACTGTTTATTCCCACTGTCAAAAACAAGAGGGATCTATCTATCTATCTATCTATCTATCTATCTATCTATCTATCATCATCTATCATTTATCTATCTTTTATCTATCTATCATCTATCTATCTATCTATCTATCTATCTATCTATCTATCTATCTATCTAATCTATCATCTAGCTAGCTAGCTAGAGAAATTCTAACCATGAAAACTGCTGGTGTTTTCAGTGGAATGTTAATCTGAGAACATCATATGGATGGCCACCAACAAAGGTGACTCATCATTTGAACTTCTAGAGAGTTTTGTAAAATGTGCCTTGGAACCAACTTGCAGGGGATGAGAGAGGAAGAATTTATTCATCAGCTCGTGTCTTCCATTAGTCAACAGTGGCCACGTGAGCACTGACCTCCCCCTGACCTGCCGGAGAGCACGCCGAGGGTGCCCTTCTGAGACTGAGCTGTCAGGGAGGCAGGGCGAGGAGCAGCACAGTTGGGGCTGGAGCTTGTCTATGGTACATGCACTTGAAGCCGGTCCTGGCCAAGTTTGGGGTGTGAGTCAATGTGACGGTCAGGTATGAGCCGGTGGGACAGCTCTGGTGAAAAGTGTGTCGTACAGGAATCAACCCCATTTCCTGGCGGCCCAGCAGTGATTACAGAAATCTTGAAAGTGGAGCCAAGAAGGAAGCAGCTGTTTTCCTTCTATTGCCTCTGAATACTAAGACTTAAGAGAAAAAGCAAACAAACAAACTGTATTCATCTGTGTCTCAAACAACTGGATGGACCTACTTACAACCGGGTATTTTTTCTGGATAAAATGTATTGCCAGAATAAGCTACCCAGAACATTACTCTGAGAAAAGAACAGGAGACATTGTTAAGATTTACTTGTTTAAATTACTCAAATTTCAGAGTATGTTTAGGTAAAAAGAAGCAGTTTCCTAGTCAATTTAGGTATGGCTTTATGTCCAAATAAAAATCCTCTTTTTGTATACAAGTATATGTATTGATGTATGTATATGTATTGAGAAAAATACACTCTATATATGTGTGTGTGTGTGCAAATCAGTATATATATATATATAGATAGATATAGATATAGATGCAAATATATATATGTATTTATTTACACACAAGGATACATGTATATACACACTATATATCCATATATACATGCAGATATATATATATCCCTCAAAATGGGGCCTCTCAACTCAAGTATAAGATACATAAACAGAATATAAACTTAAGGCATACTTTAAAGGTTAAAATATAGTAAATTTAGTTTTCTTTTAAACGTAGATTTTTCCTGTGGCGTTTTCTCTGATAGCTAAGATTTAACATTTACTGATGTCGATTCAGTAAAAGAAAAAAAAAAAATAAAGCAACTTCTCCACTTTTGTATTTCTAATTCCTTGATCAACCTTCCCAGCACATCCTCTTTCATCAAGGACCACCTAAATTCCCTCATGGTCCCACCTCGTCTCTTATCCTTTTTTGCAAAACAGATGAAAGAATACGTTTAATTCTTAAGACTACATCACTTTGTCAATAAATTACTCTTCTCTGTCTTTCAACATTCTTCTCTCCCCTATGATGACCCCTTGTCCCTTAGTTCTTTGAAAAATGTTCTGATATTTATCTAAACTTTTCTGTAATCTTCCTTTCATTTTTCACCTTTGCTTTTGTGATATATTTTTTACACTTGAATTCCTTCTATAATCTCCTTGGTTCCTTCTATATGTAGTGCTTTTTATTTCACATATTCTTCTCTCTGACCCTGATTACTTTCTGTACCTCCTTATTTATCCCTGTTGACCTTGAACCACTCTGAACACATTTATTGGTATGTGACATTCCCAACCTTTGGGTAGACACTAATTTGTCATCTAATATTTTCCATTTCTCTTATCCGGCCTTTGAAGAATTCCATTACCTTATCCCACTGGTGGCACCCACCTCTTATCACACTTCTGTAAAGAATGCAGTCTTTTGAAATGTTACATTCTTTTTTATTATTATTCAGTATTTGGATCCAAACTAGGATCACTTATGTGGTTGAAGTCATTATTTCATAGTGAGTTGTCTGTGTGGAGGGCCCTGCACTGGGCATAGAATGTCATATTTTTTAGTTAATTTTCCTCAGACAAGAAACGTAGATTGTGGAATTTAAATAGATTTAGTTTCTCTTATCAGTAGAGGAAATGTGATGACCAGGTTCACCAACTTTATGTAATAGTAGGTAATTGCAGTTTGACTCACTCACCTAAACAGTGGGCTCATTACCAAATTTATGCACATCCTGTGCTTTTCTCTCCTTTCCTTCTGCTCTTGGTCAGCCATTGTCTGACTTTGACCACTTTCCCTAAACTTTCTTTGAGTCTCTGGCCTTATATACATCTGGGGGCTATAAGTAATTTTAAAAACAATTGATGTAAAAATTAGACTATAATCAAATATATTTGTGTCTTTCCTCTCATAAATGTATGCTTTACTTTAAAAAAAAAAAAGGAATTTCCAGGGTGCTTGGGTGGCTCAGTTCATGATCCCAGAGTCCTGGGATCAAGCCCCACATCAGGCTCCCTGCTCAGTGGAGAGTCTGCCTCTCCCTCTGCCTCTCACCCTACTTGTGCTCTCTCTCACTCTCTCAAGTAAATAAAACTAAAATCTTTAAAAAAAATTAAAAAATAGAAATTTCCTATTTTTTTCACCTTTTTCAAAGGTGAAGGATTTAGGATTTTTTCAAAGGTGAAAAAAATAGAAATTTCCTTATTATTTAAAGATGTTTCCTAGAAAGTCAGCTTAAATATTACTGGCATGTATATGTATATGTATATGTATATGTATATGTATATGTATATGTAATGTGTATACACATATATACGTATATTTTTTTCTTCTCAACTCTCATCTATGGACATGTTTTTTTCTACTTTCTCCACCTAAACTAAATTTCTTTCTATTCTTTACAGAGAAAACTCACAAAATTCAGATTTTGTCAAGAAGTCTTCTACTAAAAGTGAATTGCTGATTTTTTTCTATCTCTGGGCACAAATCCATGGTGTCATGTGGGGTAGGGATAGAGTCATGTTTGTACAATTACACACAAAATAGTTTTTCTTTTTGCTAAAGCTGTATTCATTGTCCACTGAACAATCAATAGTGGAAAACTTGAAGGTGTTTTTGATCGGAAACTTACTAAGAAAACAAACATCATAGATACATGGGTATCCAAGTTATGATCTAGAGTGAATTTAAATTTAACTTTTTAGGGTTTTAAATAAATCTGGGACTTGAAGCTACCTCATAGGAATAGAGCAATAGCTTTTCCACAAACCATCCTAATGATGTTGCCTACATGTTTTCATGTTTTAATTTTGCATTTTTAAAAGGTTTTTGCCCTATGAATGCATGAATGGTTTAAATTCTCTCTCTCTTTCTCTATGTGGGTGTGGCTGTCCATAATTTGATCCTAATTTGATTTACCACTGATATTCTGTTTCTATAAATACAGACAAATATTGCCTGTTTTAAAGGTAAGCCTGATCTTCATGAAACACTTACAACTGTTGCACTCCATGTTACGTACATGGTACCGTACAAATGAGAAATTCTTTTTAATGATGATATTTATTTGTGTTTGGAAAGAGCACAAAACATAACTCTGGAGACCATACTTTTGGGTAACGGACATGTAATAACTTACTTAAATCTTCTTTTGGTAATTTCACCAACACAGAGAAGAAGTATAGTGACAGTGATGTTTAGAATTCCCTGGAAGAGAAATATGTAATTTGGCAGGCCTAACAGAATGGTAAATGTATTTGAAAATTGTGGTGGTTTTCCTCCCAATTTATGAAAAAGATTTCTACAGTTAGAGACTATGCCCCACAAAATCAACCTCTTCCAAAAAAGACGTAAAATAATCTTAAAACAAGAGGCAAAAAGAGAGAAAGAAACCTCTCATATCCTTGTTCCATTTAGTAATACTTACTGTTTATGCATCAGATAAATTTCCCTGTGTTCAATATGACTGGGAATTGAAAAAGTTTTATTAGTTGCAGTATAAAAACCTAGATGAGCAGCTAAGACAACAGAGTTTGTCACACCTTCCATCAGGCACCATCTTGGTAAGAGTTTTCCAACAGAGATTGCTGAAGCATTGTGTATGTTGTTTTTCAGCTTTTTATCAGATAGTGAGAGGCAATGGAAAAGATGCTGGATAACAGATTGAGAGGAGAAAACAAAGTGGCAAAGAAGGTGTTCATCAGATAAAAGGGAAGATAAGAGGGAAGAAGGCAATGTGGTTAAAGTCTGGTGGATATTGAAGTAGAAAAATGGGCCTTTGCTTAGTGGGTGACAAGGAGACAGACTGAGAATTTTGTTGAAATATCATTGTTTATAATGTCTGCATAGACATAGGACTTGTAGTAACAAATGCATACTTATAAAGGCTGAATAGTAGTTAAATAATTTTTGTTAGTATTTTTAGTGGGTGAAGAAATGGCCACAATCCTCAACTCTTGGTGAATCCAAACTACCAGTAAAAGATTTCATCCTGTGACAGTTCTCAGCTTGATATCCTTGTTATTGATGCAACAATAATTTTGCTGGTATGACTCTATACCAGGTGCTCAGTCAGAAAACCACAGACAGCACATCCCCATGAAAATGATTTATTCTGAACTAAGAAATATATGTCCCCTTATTCATTTCTTTGATAGGTCCCACACCCAGAATATTAATTTATTATATTTACAGAGAGATATATACAAAGTATTTATTAGAAAGCAGAGACTATTAAAATCTTTCAAGTTTAAAAAAATCTTCCAATTTTTAACTTTTTGAACTATCACCTATATAATGACATACCATTTTAATTTTTGTTTCTGAAAGTTGTTTTGTGCTTCCATACCACTCTGAAAATATTTGTTTTTCTTTTCCTTTGAGAAAAGATTACTTTGGATGTGAGTATAGGTTATTGGGACATTATTCAAAGAAAATCATTCTTTAAGATCCTCAGAGGTATTGAATATGTCCTATAAACTCTTGTGAATGCACTCAGTTGATATTATGGCTGATTCTGAGTTCAAAATTTTAGTGTAAGAGATCTCTCTCTGTTATAGGAACCAAAAGATAGGAACTGAACAGGAAATAAAATATTAGAAAGGAAACAAGGACACTATATTAATTAGCAGAGGAATACAAGATAAGAATAAAGTTGAAGAAGGAAATAATGGCCTTAATATTTAAGGCAAGGGTACTAGGTGGGTGATGTGAACTGGAAGTTATGTAGCTTGAATGAGTTGGCATAAAGAGTTATAAGATGAAATATAATTATTGTTAAGAACATATCATAAGTTGTTTTCTTTCTATTTTTATTTTTCATTACTGATATGTGGTACTTTCTTTTTTCTTAATTTTGATTTTTTTGGGCGGGATTTTTATACTGTTTTATTTTTATGTGTCAGTTTTTTATGTACAATATAGTTTGTTAACATACAGTGTAATATTGGTTTCAGGAATAGAATTTTGTGATTCATCACTTACATATAATAAACAATGCTGATCATAACAAGTGCCCTTCTTAATGCCCATCACCCATTTAACCCATGCTTCTACCGCCTCCTTCCCCCTTGTTCTTCTTGATGGCTGAGTAGTATTTCATTGTATATATATACCACATCTTCATTATCCATTCATCAGCTGATGGACATTTGGGCTCTTTCCATAATTTAGCTGCTGCTGAAATGCTGCTATAAACATCAGGGTGCATGTGCCCCTTGGAATCAGTGTGTTTGTATCCTTTGGGAAATATCTAGTAGTGTGATTGCTAGATCATAGAGTACTTCTATTTTTAACTTTTTGAGGAATCTCCACACTATTTTCCAGACTGGCTGTGCCAGTTTGCATTCCCACCAACAGTGTAAGAGGGTTCCCCTTTCTCTGCATCCTCATCAACAGCTATTGTTTCCTGTGTTATTAATTTTAGCCATTCTGACAGGTGTGAGGTGGTATCTCATTGTGGTTGTGATTTGTATTTCCCTGATGATTAGCGATGGTGAGCATCTTTTTATGTACCTGTTGGCCATCTGTATGTCTTCTTTGAGAAAATGTCTGTTCATGTCTTCTGCCCATTTCCTAATTGGATAATTTGTTTTTTGGGTCTTGAATTTGATAAGTTCTTTATAGATTTTTGATACTAACCTTTTATCAGATATCTCATTTGCAAATATCTTCTCCCATTTCATAGGTTGCTTTTTAGTTTTGTTGATGGCTTCCTTTGATATGTGATGTTTTCAATGCATTACACTCTTCTAAAGCATTTACCACAGGAATCCAAATATAGCAACACCCCAATTTTCTTGAAATTAATAGACTTTCCATACTCTAAATACATAACTGATGAGCCATTTTTATATTTGAAAAAAATAAATTAGTGCTTTATGATTTTTTTCTATTTAAGAAGGTTTCTTTTTTCTTTTTTAATGAGGAACAGATTATTCATGATTCACTTTAAAAATAGAATATATATATGTATATATATATATATAAATACACATATACACACAAAAATGCTGAAGACACACAAACACAATTCAGTGCAGTTAGAAAAACATAGTATGAGAAGTGCCCAATTAACAAATATGAAAAATAAAGCAAGATGTCTTTTTGAGGGTGTTCTCTATTTAGTAAATAGTTCATGTTAACATATCTTGAAGGAATAAGTTATCACTTATTCTTTTGTAAATACATTGTTTGAAACATGTCATGTTAGTAGCTAGTCTTTAAAAGTGATAAAGGGTTGAAAATAGTCATGAATCACTAGCTTGCCAGTGGTTTAATGGAGTTTTGAAAGTTATGTTGCCCAACACATGCTTGAAAGATTGATTTTATCCAAGCATTGTCCAACACAACTCTTTGGGAGCATGAATATTTTCACCATCTGCTCGGTCTAAGAGCAGCCACTAGCTGCACATGACTGCTAAGCCCTTGATATGTTTCTTGCATTAGTGGAATAGTTAAATTTTAATTTATTTAAGTTCAATTAGTTAAAATCAGAATGTAAATAACTACATGGGGCAAGTGGTTACCATATTGGATGGCACAGATTTAGACAAATGTTGAGTTTTAATTGTACACTTCAGATTTCTTGAAATAAAATTTCTTTCAGGGAATTACAGAAAATTTGAAAGAAGAATTAATACTTTGTTACAACCCCAGGCTGAGGGTCAGGTGCCTAGGAGTCATCAAGGGCTACTTTTTCCCCTTTCTTTCTTTTATTGTATTGTGTTATCAAGTCCATACAGCTGATATTAAAGCAACATTTAAATTTGGTGCTCATGTTTGGCATGATAAGGAGGTATGCAAGAGTAAAACCAAGGTTTTATGAGTCAGGTGGGTTAGATTCTTTTTATAACTCTATCCGTGACAAAGAAGGTATTAGAAGAAAGAAATTCTCCTCTCTCTTTTCTCCCCCAAAGTGAAGCTGGAGTGTCACCATCTTCCTCCCATCTAACACTGTGATTTCATTAAATTTTAAACAATATGAGATTGTGATTTTTACAGTTTAAACCCAATTGACTAATGACAATTGTGTCTAGTTCAATAAAGTAATTAGGAAAAATGTATGGTGGGCTGATGGAAAGACAAATGCCATTTTAAAGCGCAGTCACCTTCATGTTGTTAAACACTTATTATTTCCAGGAAGTATATTTTTGGGAAAAATAAACCAGAATGAAAATGTCTGTATGAATATATATATATATATATGCCATAATTTGTCTCCAGACTGCAACTTAGAGAGTGAATCTCTATACTCTCTAACAAGAATATGACTTTAAAAAATTCCAGTCTCTGTTTCTCAGTTAATATATGGCTTAAATTTGCACATAGATGGTATAAATTCAAATTCAGAATCGCCTTCTTTTTGTTGGAAAGACCTTAAGAGTTCAACGGTATTCATACCAAATACCTAACCACCTCGGCAGCCCTTGGAAGAGTGCTGACAAGGTCTTGAGTAGACCATCCCACTGACTGCTTTTTACTGTGCGAGGCTTTCTCACGTTTCCAAGGGTCTGGAGGTTCAAAACTGATGATGCTTGTTTGCAGATACAGGAATTTCTAGATGTGGAAGACACAGGGGCCAGGGGACAGAGCATGGCATTTGGACTACTGGTTTCAAGGAGGAATGGGTTACCTGGTCGCACAGAAAGGAGTCTTAAGATCTGTACCAGCTAGTTTCAGATTCCCCTTTCTCTGTCTTGGTGGATGGAAAACCCAGGACATGTCACCCAGAGAGGGTCTATGAAAGACAAAAAAGCAATGTGACCGAACTGAAGCCGTTTGGGGAAATATCTCTGAGTGGCTGCTGAGAAGCCGGGAGGAAGAAAACAGTCATAAAAAGGTGAGGGTGCCCCAGGGTGTGTGGGAAGGCGGAGAAGGCAGATTTGAAGCACTGTGGGGGCTCCTTGGGCAGGGCTGTGCCCATGAGCTGCATTCCCACTGACTTCACATATCTGGGGGCTAAAACCTGGGCTCAGCCTTCATGTGGCCAATGAAAACTGACATTTCCCATATCCCAAGGTTAGCTTAACAGTAATTAAAGCATCACATTGCACACGATTCTTTCCATTATAATTTAAGTGGATTTTATGCTATTTTAAAAACCATTCTAGTTCCCACTGTGAATAATGAATACAAATAAAGTTGAATGTCAGACCCGGAATACAAATCAAATAAGAAAACCTATAAGTATCCCAAACATCTGCCCCCCACCAGCCCCACATCTCTGGTGCTCCGCTGCCCACCCGATATCCTCATAAACCGTGGCCCTGGTTTGCTTTTGCTGTCAGGCCACCGCACTGGGCCACTTATGCTCCATTAAGAGTGATAAGGTGCTTTCTACTCTGAGACATCTTTCTAGCTTCCACAGTATTTCGCAATTCATTCATCTTTCTAAGGAGCTAGATGAGACAGTGCCAAGAGGATTTCTGAGGAAATAGACACACCTACCCTGAAATCACAGGATCTTTCAGATATGATTGTTGTGCATGTGTGTGTGGTTTTTTTGTTTGTTTGTTTGTTTTGTTGTTTTTTACCACTGAAAGGATGGGTATTTTGCTCGATTCATTTTCTGCACCTTCAGTCAGTGCGCTTCAAAATGTCCCTGCCTTTCCGAGTCTCTAGGAGGGGCTATTTACAGGTAGGATTTCCTCCAATCGAGGCTGTGATGTTGTCGTGTCCTGACTGTAACACAACACACGGTTGACATCTGCACATCTTGCCCATCTCATTGTTATTTCATGAAATAGGAAGAGAAATTGGAAACAGAGCCTCGTACCGTCTAGCTTGGAGGATAGCGCAAAGAAAGGTTGTGCTCTTCTAACTCCCTTTATAAATGCGAGACATGGGGCAGATTTGGGTGTCTGCTGCCTTTCCCCACAGACCTTGAGAAGGAAACCAGGGAGAGAAACCTCCAGCCCTGCAGTGTCGCTCATTGTAATGCACAAAAGCCCGGAAACTGGGAGTTGTTTTTAGGTTGTCTTTATTATTACTACCCCGAAAAGCATTAATATTGTCATACAGATGGTCACCTATGTTGGAAGCTTATGAAAGAACTCTAAATTGTGGAAAGATTATTCTAAATTTAGGAAAGCATCAACTCCCTAATGCTAAAGGTGGAGCCCTGCTGCTAAACATATTAGTGTTTCTTAATTCAAACACCTGTTCGGCCCCTACCATACATAAAAAAGCTCTTATTTATTGCTTGCATCTCCGGTTCAGATTTAATCTCACTATAAATTCATCTCATGTTAATTTATGTGCAAACAAAGACACACACATTTTAAATATCCGAAATGCTGGAAATAAACTTATTTTTAATTTTGTGCTTGTTTTCCATTTGTCAACCAGCAAATGAAAGGACTGAATAAATCATGCACTAATTGCCAGCGGTGCTAAATTTAGTGTGAGATCTGGAATCCTTTTGATCAAAACCGCTGAATATGAAATCATCCTCAGCTCTCTAGGCAACTTTATCTGCCTTTCTATTCTCCATCTGTCAGTCACCTGGGAATTTGTGAACTATTCCATATGTCAGGCTTGTCAATCACAATGGGATGTGGGAACTATCTGCCTACTGCATAGGAATTCTTGTTAAAAAATTAATCTGCATTTAACTGGAAGTTCTATATTTTGAATACCATATTGTTTGGTGTTTTGAAATTTTTTTTCTCCCCGGATAAGGTTAATAGAAATAAATTCTATTTCAATAGTATAGATCAAAAGTCTTCATTTAAATAACATTTACAAGCATGGGACCGTTATACTTATATCTCATGTTATATATAACCAGTGGAATGTACTCGAACAGTATAGCCGTTAAAATAGAATGTCCCTTTTCTGGGAACTCTGAGTCTGACATCAACCTATTTTACGTACCTACATTCCAAATATATATAAGTTAAAAAGTAGTAAACACACGGACAGCTCATTGTTTCTGAGATCCATGAATTTATTGAGATAGTTCTGAGAGAAAATGTTTTACCAAAGGTAAAATCTTTTTTCACTTTTAGTAAAAGGTGAAAAACCAACCTGGAAACCAACCAATCATTTCCCTCCACATTTAATGCCCTTCAGACTTTTCCAGTTGTTTGGAAGAAGGGAAGCCTTAAAATAGCCTGTAGTCCCCCAAGAGCAAAGTTAATTCTTTTCCTGGTTTTTCTTCTATGCTATGTAGCCTTAATGTAGCCACTTTTTTTTTAACCCTAAATAAGATCAGAAACATCTTGAAATTTTGTATTTAAAAGAAAAAAAAATTTCACTTCATTTAGCAATGCTCCAGAACTATTGTCTAATGATATCTGAATATAGCTCCTAAAAACCAATATTAGATATATCAACACATTTGCCTAGGTTACTATTCATGCAAAAATAACATAAAATCAGAAACAAAAGTAATAGAGAGCAAATCAGAAGATAAAAAAAATTAAATTAAAAAAAATTCTTTGGCCCTAGCATTATTTATTTTCTCAGATATGGTTACTATTTTGTCTAATCAAGATTGAAGCCTAATATAGGTAGTGTGATAAATAATTGCAAAAATTAAACATATGGTTTTGTTAAGAATGTGTAATCTTATGCTTGAAATTCAAGTTGGAGTTTTTTGTTTTTTTTTTTACAGGACATCGCAGGTTAAAAGATAAAATGAACAATATTAATAAATACATGAAGGGCGATGATTTCATTTGATTTCCTTCCAAAATGAGTACACTTGGTGTCTCCAATACTAGTCAACATTATAGTGGATGTCCTGGCCAATGCAGTATGCTAAGAAAAAAGAAAAGACATGATATGAAAATTGCCATGAAAGAGACAAACTGTTTTCTGGACCATATGAGAGACTAATCTACCAAAGTAAAAACCCTAAGAAGAACCACTAAAAATCTATTATGATAAAGGAGATCACTGAGGAGTGCCCATAGAATTTGACATTAAAAATTCAATTTTTCTAGGAATAACTAAATAGAAAATTTATGTATAAAGATCTGACTTACTGGGGCAACACAAACTACAAAATACCTGTAGATTAACTTAATTAGAAATGCTCAAAAGAGGGGCGCCTGGGTGGCTCAGTGGGTTAAAGCCTCTTAATAATAAATAAAATCTTAAAAAAAAAAAGATATGCCCAAAAGATATCTAAAGCAGTCTACATGTTATTTGAAAGGATATTATAAATAAAGTAATTTAGATACTTACCTCATTAGAAAACAGAAAGATGTAATATTAAAAAGGCTTCAATTCTCTAGATAATCAATAAATTCAGCCAATCCAAATAAAAATTCTAACAGAAATATTTTAATGCAACTGATAAGCAAATTCTAACTTTCATGTGGATAGAAAATTCATGGAATTTGTTTTAAAAAATTGGAGAACAACAAAGATACTGGACTTGTTCCAAAAGATTAAAAATATATTATAAAGCCAGAGTAATTAAATTAGTAGGGTATTGGTATGGAAAGAAATAGAAAATCAATGAAATATTATAGACAGTATTAAAATCGATTCAAGTATGATAAAATAGCACTCAAATTAATGGGGAAAATGAAAGACGACAATAAATGCTATTGGGAAATTTGGCTATCTTTTGTATAAAAACATTTATGTTAGACCATATATAAATTAACTTATTTTTTTAAAGATTTTATTTATTTATTTGACAGAGAGAGAGAGAGAGATCACAAGTAGGCAGACAGGCAGGCAAAGAGAGGGGGGGAAAGCAGGCTCCCTGCTGAGCAGAGAGCCCGATGCGGGGCTCGATCCCAGGACCCCGAGATCATGACCTGAGCTGAAGGCAGAGGCTTTAACCCACTGAACCACTCAGGCGCCCCTATAAATTAACTTTTAAGGAAAGCTATGAAGCCTTAGAATAAAGGTTGATCTGTGCAATGGAGGTCTTACCATACCTTAGAGTTTTACTGAAGCTTGAGTAAATTGATACTTGTAATGCATCCAAGATATGGTGAAAAATTCACTGTTCTATTATTTTTTTATAGCATCTTGGTTTTATGTCTTGCTTAAGAATACCTACTCACACACCAATAGGAGCAATTTCTCTGATACTATTTATTAATACTTCCTCAACTTGGATAAGGGCACTAGGACTTGAAGGCAGCTAGTCTTATCTAGAACTTTTTTCTTAGTCATTATCTATGCTACTTCCCTAGGTTGACTACATAAATAGTAAAGAAGAAACTTTTGTATAGAAAAAGATATGGTAATTAATGTCTAAAAAATAAGTTACAGTCTTAAGGAAAAATATTTGCAAAGTATAAACAGTAAAATAATAAAAAAAATTGCAATATACACTAGGCACTTATTAATCTAAAAGAAAAAAAAAAGCCCTGAAAAATGGACAGCGGATACATTTTAGGGAGTCAATGTAAATATAATTTCAAATTTATTTGTGGCTAGGACATGTAAACTTAAATATTAATGAGATCCTGTTTTTCACCTGAGTCATAAAACCAATTAAAAACTTAAAAAATACCATAAACCAAATATATGATAAATGGTTACTATCCAAACTATTCCAGGAATTAATATAATTCACTAGCTAATAATATAATAATATGAAGAAGAAGAAGAAGAAGAAGAAGAAGAAGAAGAAGAAGAAGAAGAAGAAGAAGAAAAAGAAGAAAAAGAAGATGAAGAAGAAGAACCACCCAATTAAAAATGAGTAAATAACCTGAACAGACATTTTTCTAAAGAAGACATAGAAATGGCCAACAGGCACATGAAAAGATGCTCAATGTTATTGACTGTCAAGGAATGCAAATCACAGTCACAATCAGACATCCCTTCACACTATTAGGATGGCTTTTATCAAATAAACAACAGATAACAAGTGTGGGCCAGGATGTGTAAAAAAGACAGCCATAGTATACTTTTGGTTAACTCGTATAGCCAGTATGGGAAACAATATGCAATTTTCTCAAGAAATTAAATATAGAACTCCCATATGATCTGGCAATCTCATTTCTAGGTATATAACCAAAGGAAACAAAGCTACTGTCTTGAAGTGATATCTGTACCCTCTTCATTGCAGCACACTTGGTGTGCTTGGTGTGTATTTTTTTTTTTTCCAAAGCAAAAATGTAATTGTAGAATGAGACACATAAAGGACAATTATAGAACCTATGGGGATCCATGTTCATTGAAGGAAAAGTAGCAAGACAAACCTCATTAAGGTGAGGGATGGAGAGCTTAAAAAGGAAATGCCAAAAGCTTTTCACCTCAAAAGAAAATTTACAGTTTGTAATACACTTGATAACCTTTTCTTATTCTCACAAACATAGAAAAACAACCATTTTATTAAGCAGGCCGAGTGTTATTCGATCCCAGATAAGGGACATGCATGGTGACATGCCCTGACCAGCCAGAGGGCTGGTCACTGGCAGAGCAGGACCTACAGCTCCATCTTAGTATGCAAGCCTACTTTCCCTCCATTCCCCTCTGGAGAATGGAGAATAATAATCCCTATTATTGACAATAGCCCAAGTATGGAAACAATCTCAGTGTTTGTGAATGGATGAATGGATGGATAAAATATGGTTTTATATAATGGAACATTATTCAGCCTTCAAAACCTGTCATTTGTGACAAGAATGAACTTGAAGGCATAATGCTAAGTGAAATAAGCCAGATAGAGAAAGACAAATACTACTCTGTATCATATACAACTAGGATCTACAAAAGAAAAAAAAATTAAAATCATAGAAACAGAGAGTAGAAAAGTGATTGCCAGGAGCTGAAGGTAAGGGGAAAAGGGAGAAGCTGGAAAAGGGTGCAGTGTTTCAGGTATAAGATAAATATGATCTGAGGATCTAATGTATATTGTGACTATAGCTGATAACACTATTGTGTAACTGAAATTTGCTAAGAGATTAAAACTTAAATGTTCTTAGCAAAATAAATAATAAATAAATGAACAAACAAAGAAATAAATAAAAGGGGTTGTGAAAAGAAAGCATACAGAAAGCAAAAAAAGCAAAAATTCAAAAGTGAGAAAAATAAAGAATTAAAGCTGGAGATTTTGATACTCTCTTCACAGTAAAAGGAAAGAGGTAGACAAAAATAATAAAGATGTAGAATATTTATACATTGTTATCAATCAATTAATCTAAATGATCCTTATGGAATAATATGTTTGACACTACATAATATGCACTATATTCAAATATACTTGAAACATTAATCAGGACAGACTGTATGCTGGGACATATAAAGAGACCCAATAAATAGAAAGGACTGAAGTTATACTTGTATGTTCACTGACCACAATGTAATTAAATTATAAAGAAACAGTAAAAAGTATCTGGAAAATACTCAAAACTAAAAATTAAAGAGTTGTAAATATCCTATGGATGAAAGAATAGATCAAAAGAGAAATTAGTAAAAAACAATGTATTAAAATTTGAGTGTTTGAATGTTGCAACTGAAGTAGTGATTACAGAAGAATGTATGCTGTACTCAGAAACAATTTTTTCCAAATATGTTTATTTTATTTTTTCAGTGTTACAAGATTAATTGTTCATGCACCACACCCAGTGCTCCATGCAATACATGTCCTCCTCAATACCCACCACCAGCCTTACCCAACCCTCAACCCCCTCCCTTCCAAAACCCTCAGTTTGTTGCTCAGAGTCCACCATCTCTCATAGTTCATCGCCCCCTCCGATTTCCCCCATTCCTCCTTCCCTTCCTTCTCACAATGCGCTTCATGTTTTTCCTTATGCTCGACACGTAAGTGAGACCATAAGAAAATTGGCTCTCTCCACTTGACTTATTTCACTCCGCATAATCTCTTCCAGTCCTGTCCATGTTGATACAAAAGTTGGATATTCATCCTTTCTGATGGAGGCATAATATTCCGTTGTATATATGGACCATATCTTCTTTATCCATTCATCTGTTGAAGGGCATCTTGGTTCTTTCCCCAGTTTGGCGATTGTGGCCATTGCTGCTATGAACATTGGGGTATATGTTGCCCTTCTTTGTACAGCATCTGCTTTTTTGGGGCAAAGCAGCCAGTGCAATTGCAGGGTCATATGGTAGCTCTATTTTTAATTTCTTGAGGAATCTCCACACTGTTTTTCAAAGTGGCTGTACCAGCTTGCAATCCCACCAACAGTGTAAGAGGGTTCCCCTTTCTCAATACCCTCTCCAACATTTGTTTTTTACTGTCCTGTTGATTTTGGCCATTCTAACTGGTATAAGGTGGTATCTCAGTGTGGTTTTGATTTGAATCTCCCTGATGGCTAAAGATGATGAACATTTTTTCATGTGTCTGTTACCCATTTGTATGTCTTCTTTGGACAAGTGTCTGTTCATGTCTTCTGCCCATTTTTTGATCTGATTATTGGTTTTGTGAGTGTTGAGTTGGAGGAGTTCTTTACAGATCTTAGATATCAGACCTTTGTCTGTAGCGTCATTGGGGAATATCTTCTTCCATTCTGTGGGTTGCCTGTTTGTTTTGTTGACTGTTTCCTTTGCTGTGCAGAAGTTTTTTATCTTGATGAAGTCCCAAAAGTTCATTTTCGCTTTTGTTTCCTTTGCCTTTGGAGACATGTCCTGAAAGAAGTTGCTGTGGCTGATTTCAAAGAGCTTACTGCCTATGTTCTTCTCTAGGGTTTTGATAGACTCCTGTCTCACATCGAGGTCTTTTATCCATTTCGAGTTTATCTTCGTGTATGCTGTAAGAGAATGGTCAAATTTCATTATTCTTCATATAGCTGTCCAATTTTCCCAGCACCATTTTTGAAGGGACTGTCTTTCTTCCACTGGATATTTTTTCCTGTTTTGTCAAAGATTATTTGACCATAGAGTTGCGGGTCCATATCTGGGCTCTCTATTCTGTTCCACTAGTCTATGTGTCTGTTTTTGTGCCAGTACCATGCTGTCTTGGTGATCACCACTTTGTACTAAAACTTGAAATCAGGCAATGTGATGCCCCCAGCTTGGTTTTTCTTTTTCAGCATTTGCTTAGCGATTCAGGGTCTTTTCTGGTTCCATACAAATTTTAGGATTGTTTGTTCCAGCCCTTTAAAGAAAGCCAGTGGAATTTTGATCCAGATGGCATTGAAAGTATAGATTACTCTGGGCAGTATAGACATTTTAACAATGTTTATTCTTCCTCAAAAACAATTTTAAAAGTCAATAATCTAAGACTCCATGTTAAGACTTTTTTTTAAGACATTTAAAATGAAAAGAAAATTAAAGTAAAGTTAATGGGAAGGAAATAGTGAAGGTATGATCAGAAATCACCAGGATAAATGAAGAGAAATAAACATCGAGGAAAATCAATAAAATAAAATGAAATAAAAATAAAAATTTGATTTTTTGAAACAGTTAAAATTGATGAATCTATAATCAGATTAAATAGATTAATTATTTTTCCTTTTTAAAAGATTTATTTATTTATTTATTTGACAGAGAGATCACAAGTAGGCAGAAAGGCAGGCAGAGAGAGAGGGGGAAGCAGGCTCCCCACTAAGCAGAGAGCCCAATGCGGGGCTCAATCCCAGGACCCTGAGATCATGACCTGAGCTGAAGGCAGAGGCTTTAACCCACTGAACCACCCAGGCACCCCTAAATAGATTAATTAAAGAAAGAGAGAGGAAACACAGCTAATATAAGCAATGAACATTATTATAGACTGTAAGGTTACAAAGCAGATGACTGAGCTTTATAAATAAATAAATTTGAGGAAATGGACATTTCTTGAAAGACACAAACCCCAGATCTGTCAAAAGAAGGAAAAAATTCTAATGTATTAGTCATTCTCAACCATTGATAATTTCTTCTACCTGAGGACTATTGGCAATGTTTAGACATATTTTTGTTTGTTACAATATTGGGGGGATGATGGCTGTTATTATGTCTACTGGGGAGAGACCAGGGATGCTACCAAACATTTTGCATTCTTATAATAAATGGGATGGCCTCTACAAAAAATATCTATCCCCAAATATTAATTGTAGCAAGATTGAGAAATCCTTTAATACACCCATATCACTTAACATTTTGAAATTGGTCATCAGAAACTTTTGACCAGGAAAACTCCAGTTCTAGCTGGCTTCACTGTTAGAGTCTATTGAACATTGGAGGAACATTAATACCAATGTTACACAAACTCTTTAAAAAAATAGTAAAAGAGGAAACATTTCTCAATGTATTTTGTGAAGCCAACTTTCCCTCACATTGATGCAAGACAAAGAAAATACAAGAAAACTACTGATGTATAAGCCTTATGAATACTGATGAAAAAATGTTCAACAAAATGCCAGCAAACATGATTTGGCAACATATTAAAAGAATTATATGGCAGGACCAAGTGGGATTTATTCCCAGAAAGCAAAGATAGTTTAACACATGAAAATCAATCAATGTAATACATCATGTTAACAAAATAAAGGGAAAATACCCGCATGATTATTTCAATTGAAGCAGAAAAAAAAATGTGTAAAATTTCAGCATCCCCTCATCATAGGAACACTCAGTAAGTAACAGAATAAAACTTCTCCACAATGATAAAGACCAAATATGAAAAACCCACAGCTACTATCATACTCAATGGTGAAAGACTGAGCTTTTCTCCTAACATCAGGGACGGGACAAAGATGCCTACTTTTGTTACTTCTATTCAACATAGTATTGAAAGTTTTAGCAGGAGCAATTGCGGGGATGGGGGAGAAAAGAAATGAGAGGTATCCAGATTGGAAAGGAAGGTATAAAATTATCTCTGTCTCAGATCATAGGATTCTGTATGTGGAAAACCTTAAAGATTCCACAAACAAAAACAACTGTTAAAGCTATAAATGAATTTATCAAAGTTGCAGCACACAAAATCAACACACAAATATCAGTTGCCTTTCTATACAATGACAATGAACATGGGGTGCCTGCATGGCTGTCAGTTAAGCATCTGCCTTCACATTGCTTCATGATCTCAGGGTCCTGAGATTGAGCCCCACTAGTCTCCCTGCTCAGTGAGAAGTTTGCTTTTCCCTCACTCTCTCCCTTTGCTCCTCCCCTCCCCTTGTGTTCTCTCTCATTCCTCTCTCAAATAAGTAAATAAAATCTTTAAAAAATAACAATGAATAATCTGAATAGGAAATTAAGAAAACAATTTCATTTTATAAAAAGAGAAAAATAAAATAACTAACAATAAATTTTACCAAGGAGACAGAAGACTTAAACACCGGAAATCGCAAAACATTGCTAAATGAAATTAAAGAAGACAAATAAATGGAAAGACATCCCATGTTCATGGATAATGAGACTTGATAGTTTTTAGATGAAAGTACTATCCAAAATGATTTACAGATTCAATGCAATATTTATTAAAAAATCACAGTTTTGTTTTTACAGAAATGGAAAAAAACAATTCTAAAATTCTTATGGAATCTTAAGGAACCCAACAGCCAAAACAATCTTGAAAAAGAGCAAACTTTGAAGACTTCTGATTTTAAAGCTTACTACAAAGTTATGACAATCGATACAAGGTTGTACTGGCAAAGGCCAGCTATATTGATCAGTAAAATTAAGAAAGAGAGCTCAGGAATAAACTTTCACATATACGATCAATTGTTATTTGGCAAAGGCGCTAAGCCCATTCAATAAGGAAAGAACAGTCTTTTCAATAAATGGGCGAATACTGGGAGAATCAAATATTAAAATGCAGAAGAATGAAGTTGGATCCATACTTTAGACCATATACAAAATTTAACTGAAAAATGAATCAAACATTTAAATGTAAGACTTAAAAATATAAAATGTTTAGAAGAAAACATAGGGGAAAACTTTACCATAATGGAGTTGGCAATGATTTCTTGGGTATAATACAAGAAGCACAGGCAACAAAAGATAAATAGAAAAATTGAACTTCATTAAAATTAAAAATTTTGTGTATCCAATGACACTTTCTAGTCAGTTAAAAAGACAGGGGCACTTGGGTGGCTCAGTGGGTTAAAGCCTCTGCCTTTGGCTCAGGTCATGATCTCAGGGTCCTGGGATCCAGCCCCGCATCAGTCTCTCTGCTCAGCAGGGAGCCTGCTCCACACCCCCTCTGCCTGCTTCTCTGCCTACTTATGATTTCTCAATCTCTGTCAAAAAAATAAATAAAATCTTTAAAAAAAAAGGTAAGTGAAAAAGACAACCTGCAGAAGGGGAGAAATATTTGTAAATCATATACCTAATAAGGAATTAATGCCCACAATATATAAAGATTTTGTAAAACTCAAAACCGACAAAACAACCAATTGAAAAATGAGCACAGGACTTGCGTAGATACGTCTTCAGAAAGGAGATATCCAAAATAGGCAAATTCATAGAGACAGAAGGTAGCATAGAGGATCCCAGGGGCTGGGGAAGATTGGAATAGAGAGTAGTTTAATGAGTGCAGAGTTTCTGTTTAGGATGAGGCAAAGGTTCTGAGAATATTGGCGATGGTAAAATAAACATTGTGAATGTACTTCTGCCCCTGAATTGTGTATCTTAAAATAGCCAAATGGTAAATGTTATGTAATATATATTTCACCAGGATAAATGAAGAGAAATAAACATATTCCTAGATGAATACAATTTGTAAGAATGTATTCCTAGTTGACCTGCTTTACCAGATACACTGAAGGAAGCTCTGCAGGTTTAAAGAAAGTGATATCATGTGTTAACACAAATATATAAGACAGAAGATTATCATAAATGGTAATATGTGAGTAAATATAAAGTTGTATATATTTTTTCTTTAAATGAACATATATTAATTAATGTAAAATAAATATATATAAATGTTATGAATATATGGGTCTATATATCCTTTTTCTTTAAAAAATTGATTGTATAGGGCACCTGGGTGGCTCAGTCATTAAGCATCTCCCTTCAGCTCAGGTCATGGTCCCAGGGTCCTGGGATCGAGCCCCACAACGGGCTCCCTGCTCGGCAGAAAGCCTGCTTCTCCCACTACCATTACCTCTGCTTGTGTTCCCTCTCTCGCTGTGTTTCTCTCTGTCAAATAAGCAAAATCTTTTAAAAATAAATAAATAAATAAAAAATAGATTGTATAAAGTGTTAATTGTAACATAGTACTGTTGAGTCTCTAATAATTATGATGTAATCCATATTTATTATATAACAATAGCACAAAAGACAGATAAGGAAGACAAGTCTGTATTGCAGTAGAGCTGCTTTATTTTATTATCGTTGGTATTGATCTGAAGTAGATTTTAGGAAGTTAAGAAATGTAATATAATTCTGAGAACAACCGCTAAGAAAATAATTTTTAAAGTGGTTAAAAAAGTGAACAAAGGAATTAAAGATTACAGTCAAAAACCTCTCTGAAAAATTAAAATATCTAACACAAAACAGGGCGATAAATGAGAAGTAGAAACACAAAAAGGATATGTGACAAATAGAAGATAAATAGTAAAAAGGTAGAAGTAAATCCAACCATACCTACAATTACCCTAAATGAAAGTAGAATAAACACTTCGATCAAAAGGCAGTTTTTAGACTGGTCATAAAGTAAAATCCAACTATATGCTGTATATAAAACACACCTGAGCTTAAAAAAATAGAACATTCTCAGGGCACCTGGGTGGCTCAGTCAGTTAAGCATCTGCCTTCCGCTCAGGTCATGATCTCTGGTCCTGGGATCCAGTCTCGCATAGGGCTCCCTGCCCTATGCTGCTCAGCAGGGAGCCTGCTTCTTCCTGCTGCTCCACCTGCTTGTTCTCTCTCTCACTCTTTCTACCACTCTCTGTCAAATAAACAAATAAAATCTTTAAAAAATATACATGACATTCTCTAGAAAACCTTGCCTCATAAAACCATGGATTCTGAGTTTACTTGCCATAACTATCCCTGCAGCTAGGGACAATTTGCTAAGGTTATTCTCAGTATAAGTTGTTTTCTTCCTAGCAATTGTAATTATTTCAATTGGCAAGTATAGACCAGTTCACTTTCCTTCCTTTATTTCCCCAGGGGAGTCCCTGAGTAAAAGGAATGAATAGATCACAACCCAGCTGCTTTATTTAACTCTTTCCTTTCCATGTGACAATTTTTTCTTGGGTATACAGTTGAGAGTGTAATTGCCTGCAGAGAAAGTTAACTTTGATAGATGTTTTTATTCAACTAGAAACTTCCTTATTAACATTTTAAAACTTGTTCCAGAAGACTCCTGTTTCTCAGTGGGTTTATCTTTGCTTCTTGGTTTCCATTTTGGTCTTCTGATCTTCGATCATCTTTATCCATATTAATTTTTTTTTGCATACTGTCTAGCTCTTTGAGCATAAATTTTGTTTCCATAATCTGAAGTCCTGCTGCTTTAATGTTATGATTTTACTAATCCCAATAATAATTCAAATTATGCCAGGAAGAAATAATTTTGTATGTTCTTGTGATAGAGGTATCTTATATCGTTTAAAAGCTTTCCTTAAGGATTACAAACAGTCATTTTCTTACATCAAGTGTGTTTTCAGAATGGGATTATCCTCTATGATTTTGTTTTGTTTTGTTTTGTTCTATTCTTTAGTTTGTTGTATTTTTTCCTTCTTTTCAAATAAACTTCTTGTTATAGGATAGTTTTAGATTCTCATATATCCTACACCAAGTTTCCCCTAATATTAATATCTTGTATTGGTATGGACATATTTCATAATGAATTAGTTAATATTGATACAGTATTATTTTTTAAGGATATACTTATTTAATTTTTAAATAGAGAGAGAGAGCAGTGGTGGGGCTGGGAAGAACCAAAGGAAGGCTCCACCCTAGCATGGAGCCAGACTAGGGGCTAGATCTCAGGACCCTGAGATCATGACCTGAATCGAAATCCAGAGTCAGATGCTTAACCAACAGAGCCACCCAGGTGCTCCCAATAACGTTTTATTAATTTTAATAATGAATTTATTAATTAAAGTCCATACTTTATTCATATTTCCTTAGTTTTTAGAGAAAGTTCCTTTATGTTTGAGAATATCATCTGGGTTATCACATTCTATTTAGTCATCATGTGTTTTTTGGCTCCTTTGGACTGTGACAGTTTCTCAGACTTCCCTTATTTTTGCATAATGGACATTTTATTAATTATAGTAAAATATATGTAGTGTATAATTTGCCATTTTCAGCCTTTTTCAGTGTATAATGAAACTAAGCAGAATTCAACAAAATCAAGTACTTTCATGTAGTTGTGCAACCATCACAATTCATTTCCAGAACTTTTCCATCATCACGAACTGCAACTGTGCATATCCAAAAATCCCATTCCCACCTCTGATCAGTCCTTGGAAATCACCATTCTACTCTTTATTTCTATAAATTTGCTTATTTTAGACATTTCATGTAAGAGACATCAAGAATCATGGAATATTTGTCCTTTTATGTTTGGTTTATTTCAATGAGCAAAATATTTTCAGGGTTCATCCATGTTGTAGCATGTATTGGGATTTAATTGCCTTTATTTTTATTTTTCTAAAGATTTATTTATTTATTAGAGAGTAGGGCAGAGGGTCAAGCAGACTCCTCACTAAGTGTGAAGCCCGATGTGGGGCTTCAACTCATGACTCACGAGATCATGACCTGAGCTGAAATCAAGTCAGATGCTTAACCAGCTGAGCCACTCAGGCATCCCTTGAATTTCATTGCCTTTATAAGTTGAATGATATCCCCTTGTCTGTCTGTGCCACATTTTTTTTACCCTATCATTTGCTGGTAGACCTTCTAGTTATTGTGAATAATGCTGTTATAAATATTTGTGTATAGATACCTGTTTAAAATTTTGCCTTCATTTATTTGGGAGATACACATAGAAGTGGAATTTCTGGATAATATGGTAAGTTGATGTTTAATTTTTCAGGAACAATCTTCCATAATTCTTGTACTATTTTACATTCCAATGTACAGGGGTTCTAATTTCTCCACGTCCTCATCCAATGTTTGCTATTTTCTGCCTTTTGGGTCATAGCTATTCTAATGGGGGTAATGTCTCATTATGGTTTTGATTTGCATTTCCCTAACGATTAGTAATACCAAGCATCTTTTTATGTGCTTATTATCCATTTTTATACCTTCTCTGTAGAAATGTCTACTCTAGTCCTTTGTCCATTTTTGAACTGAGTTTTTTGTTTTGCTATTTTTGAGTTCTTGGAGTTCTTCATATATACTGGATAGCAATTCCTTTACTGATGTTATATGAATTACAAATATTTTCTCCCATTATGTGTGTTGCCTTTTATTTTTTGTTGCCTCTGCTTTTGGTGTCATAATTGAAAAATGACCTCCAAATCCAATGTCATAAAGTTGTTCTCCTATGTTTTCTTCAAAGAGTTTTATAGTTTTAGCTCTTATATTTTGTTTCTTCTTCATTTTGAGTTAGTTTTTGTATACAGTGTAAGGTAGGAGTAGCACATCATTCTTTTACACGTGGAGATTAAGTTTTCCAAGCATCATTTGTTGAAAAGACTGTCTTTCTACTCATTGAATGGTTTTGGCACCCTGGTCAAAAATCCCCATTTGACATGGGGATTTTACATGGGGTTTATTTCTGAGATTTCCATTCTATTGCATTATTCTCTATGTCTTTCTTTACGGTGGCTACCATAGTGTTTGTTGCTATTTTCAATATAGACTTTTAAAAGACGTTCAGTATTTTTCTTTTGTTTCTTATTTTTCTTTTCATGAATGTGGTAACCCATTAGGAAATAGATCATTTGAGATGCATATTTAATTGAAAAATAGATTCCTTGTGTTCAGTGCCAGGAGTTAAGTATTCTGCTTCTGGATTGTTCTACATGGAGATAAAGTTAAAGTAGAAGACAGCCATGTTTGTCTCATATTTATGATTAAATGGCTTCTCTTTAATGTTGGATGTGATAATTCTATTGCCATGGTCTGCTTCAGGATTGGCTTGCCCCTGTCTAGATATTTTGCCAACATCACACAGCTTGTTCATACCCTTTTTTTTTTTTTTTAAAGATTTTTTTATTTATTTGACAGAGAGAAACACAGCGAGAGAGGGAACACAAGCAGAGGGGATGGTAGCGGGAGAAGCAGGCTTCCTGCCAAGCAGGACCCTGGGATCATGACCTGAGCTGAAGGCAGACGCTCAACGACTGAGCCACCCAGGTGCCCCTTGTTCATACCCTTTTAAGGTGGACACTGATGGAAGAGAGCCATGTTTCAGATCTTTTCTATGACCAACGTTCAGTTTTTGAAAAGTGAAAAATTTTAGGTCTGCTTTTGATAATGTATTTTAACAAACCTCACTGGATGTGGAATGCCTCATGGGTTCAAGAACATGCTCAATTGTTGCCATCAGTTTGCAGCCTTGTCAGGAATTTTTAACTTTCCAGAAACTTTCTTGTACAATGAAACATTGAATGGTGGAGACTTCAGATACTTTTATTCTGTCGTCCTCCCAGAAGTCATGGGTTCCTATTAAGATCACAATTGATCATTGTTCTAGATTTACATATCATAGTAATGAGATTAAAATAAAACACACATGCCATTTTTCATTTGTAGTAACTCTTTTGCTTTCAGTTGTGAGCACTGGGGAACATTTTAGAATAAGTCATATTTAAAAAATGCATATCTTTCTGGTTGTCTATTTGGTAACTACTATTTGATTAGAATGTTATTTATTTTTCTTTATTTAAAAAGTAAACCATTTTCTGAAGATAGCTACTCTCATATAAAGTTGAGTTAGTCTGTCTTGTGCTATCGTAATACGCAGTAATCTATGATTGTACTCACCATGCTGATATAGATCATGAACTTCTTGACACATTTATCTTGATCTTATTCATTTTTGTGAACCAATAGAACATAACATGCAGCAAGCTAAAAATAAATGTACAGGAAACTCATTTACTTGTTTACCGAACAAAAACTAGTTCCATCTTTTCTGTATAACATCCGTGGAGATAGGCACTGAAAACAGAATGGTAAGAATAAGATATATGACAACTATACTCAGTGAACTTATATTTTAAAGGGAGTATGTTTGTTTGAATATAATCATCAAAGAAGCACAACATTTCAAGTTGTTATGCAGAAAAAGAACAAGATGTGTTAAGAGTAGATAATAAGAACTCATTTTGTCTGACTAAAGAATGATTGAATAAATTTAGTGAAATGTTATAATGTGATTATAAAGATTCATATCAATAATTGGAAATAACCATTTTTAAAAAACCCAACAAATGTGAATAGGCCAAGATTAGTTCAATTGCCTAGAGTGAGAAAGTGCAATTAATTGGCAGAAGGTGTAAAATTAATGAAGGTCACTTGAGGAAGTTGGACAATCTTAAGAGTCTTCCTCTTCTAAATTGGTCTCCCTTTGCACAGCGTGATTGTTCCAGTTCTTCTTTGGTTGATTGGGCACAGACCTCAGAGGAGCAAGTGATGAAGCTCACCTTGCTAAGATGGTCTCGGTAATGAACATACATTTATACAGTGAGCTCTTGCAGTAGCATTGTTTTTCCCAGCCAACAGAAACATGCTCCATTAGAGTAAGCACAGATTTGCCAGAAGTACTATTGGTGTCCTTACAGACAGACCCTCTTCCCAGATAAATCGTCATTAGCTCTAGGACCATACCTTGGTCATCTTTGCTTCTCTAATATCTATCAATTGTCCAATTCTAAGTTTGTCAACTTAGAATTATTATTAGTCAACAAATTATAGTTGAGTAAATGAATATTCCTATTTCTAACATTTGCTAAATAAATAAGTTGATAGGTTATTATGTTAAACAGAATATTAAGTCAACAGTTCTTTTGCTTTGTGTTCATTTTTGTATTGCCACATATAACAATATACAAGTCATTAGAGAATCTAGGTTTATATGAAAACGTTAAGTGTACATATAACATGTGAAGTCATTTTAAGCATGTGTATATAGACAAACAAACACACACATAGACATATATAGTGTCATTTTAAAATAAGGAAACATTTCCATAAAACACATGCCATTTCAATATACATATAGACTAGGTATAATTTCTTGTTGATAAACAAACACACAGGTCAGTCATTCTCTGGAAAACCTTGTTTAAAGGATCTTGAAAGTCACTGAGATCCACAAGATTATTACCAAAATGTTCATGTTCAATTCTCTGAGTGGAACATTTGTACACTTAAAATTATTGATTGTATTGGACTTTGGTGTCCTTTTATGGACAACTGAATGTAAATGTCACATAATTTTTTTTTAATTTCCAATGTCACTATAAATTAGTAGAAAATATATGTATTTATGGATGCTACATATGTTATTCATATAACAAAATTCCAGATATGTTGTATATAGTGTATTATATAACATAAAAATCCAAAATCTACATATATTTTCATATATACTTGCAATATAAAAACCCAGATATCCTTCTTTTTACTTTAACATCAGGCCCATATCACTAGGGTTTGCTGCTAGAGTTGTGCATGACTTTACTCACTGGATCTTAGTGTTGTGGCATGAAAAGGGACAGCCTGTGAGAGCACATTGCTTCCACTCACTGTTATATTTCCTCTACCCTGTGCATATTCTGCACCTTTTTTTCCTCCTATTTTCACAATGTCTACTGTCAAATTCCAAGACTTATTTTCATATATTAAAAGGTGTGTAAAGGCGCCTGGGTAGCTCAGTCATTAAGCATCTGCCTTCAGCTCAGTTCACGATCCCAGCATCCTGGGATCGAGCCCCACATTGGGCTCCCTGCTCAGCAAGGAGTCTGGTTCTCCCTCTCCCATCCCCCCTGCTTGTGTTCTTTCTCTTGCTGTGTCTCTCTCTGTCAAATAAATAAATAAAATCTTTAAGAAAATTAAAAAAAAATAAAAGGTATGTAAAATATGTAGATGATAATGAGATTTCATCATGAAACCAAAGAAACATTGCAATATTTTTACATAATGGAGTATTTACCTATAACCTTTACTGTTTATTTTCAAACCTGCAATTTTTAAAAAATTCAGACTGGTCTCAATATTTGTTTATCCTAATGTTTCAAATTATGGCCAAGAGGATCTGGTGTATGATTCTCCAGAACTTAATATTTATAGCAAGACCATAGTTTAAATGAAATTTATTAGGATTAATCCTAATTAATTAATCCTAATTAATCCTAATTGCATTAGGATACTTAATGTAGCTGCCACCTAGCTGGCACCTAATGTAGGTGCCAGGTTCCATATCCCTGTGTAGATAGTTCTGGACAAAACACAATAGTCACAAAAATAGAATGCTCTAAATTAATGACACTTTATTATATCAAAAGATATTTATCAGTGTCTGCTAGTGTTAGGCAATATAGATAATATGCTATCACATGATACATGCACATATGATATGCATTCTTTATTTCTAGTTATGATTGTTTAGCCAGGGTTCTGCATCATATCTGGGAAATCATTGGAACCCTAGGCACTTCATCACTTAGGATGAGTTATATGTTACCAACACAGAAGTCACGAAGTGCTTGGAGTGAGTGGAAAGACTAGAAAACTAGAAAATTGATTTTTAAAGAGTTAGAATTGCTAAGCTTGCTATTTCCCACCCACAGTCTCTATGTCTGTTCTAAATTGTCAGTTTGGGGATCTTTTCCCTCACCACTGGACATCTTCCACGAGCAACTTGGCACTACTGCCTCAGAAAACAAGAGGGAATAAAGAGAATGCTCAAATAGATCCCACAGCAGAGAACAATAAAACTTTATTATGTTCTCAGAAAGTTCCTCCTCTTTTCATTCAACTCGGTTGTATACAGTTAAAGTTCACATAAATGTTATAGGCCCCCAAATCTCTTTTAACCCACTTGGGTTGCTCAAAGGTTAAGTACCTTCTAGCTGAGTCATTTCTAAATAAGTCCTTGAACATAAGTACACACGCGTTTCTTTCTTGTATGTCAAACTACAAGTCTAGAATGGCATCTTTCTGCCCACAGTTGTATATATATATCTTATTTTTAAAGATATGAATGCAAAGGAATTTGATGTCTCATTTTAAAAGACAAGCACAAGAGCCGACTTCAGCAGAACATTAACATTTAGAGACAATAAGAAATCTATGAACATTGCAAAAGGAGAAAAGCAAGTATTGCAAGGATTAGATGAGACACATTAAAAAAATTATTTTACCTTGGAAATGAAACTTTTTTTTTATTTATTTTTTTATTAATTTTTATTAACATATAATGTATTATTTGCCCCAGGGTACATGTCTGTGAATCTTCGGGCTTACACATTTCACAGCACTTAATAGCACATACCCTCCCCATTGTCCACAACCCAGCC
>CM053610.1:45978663-46048930 GCA_028646535.1 Procyon lotor
CAAGTGAAATAAGTCAGTCAGAGAAAGACAATTATCACATGATCTCTCTGATATGAAGAATTTGAGAAGCAAGGCAGGGGTTTGTTGGGGGATGGGGGAGAGAAATAAAACAGGAAGGGATGGGGAGGGAGACAAACCATAAGAGACTCCTAGACTCATGAAACAAACTAAGGGTGGTTGGGAGGTGGGGGGCAGGGGTAGGGATGGGGTGGCTGGGTTGTGGACATTGGGAAGAGTATGTGCTTTGGTGAGTGCTGTGAAATGTATAAGCCTGACGATTCACAGACATGTACCCTAGGGCAGATAATACATTATATGTTAAAAAAAAAAAAAAAAAATTAAAGATTAAAAAAAAAACACTTCCGCTGACGCTCTGGGTGAGGCAAGAGCCATTGGAGAGTTTTGAGGGCAAGAATAGCAATCTCTGACTTATGTCTCAAGAACATCACCAGGTACTATTTTTAAAATAGACATTAATGAGGAAAAGGAGGCAGTGAAGAAGCCTGTTAGTAGGTTTGAATGTAAGTGGTAGCAATAAAGATGAATTGAAATGGGTGGATACTGAATACCTTTGAGAAGCAAAGACAGGAGCATTTGCAGATAGACCAGATAGAGCGTGCAAGAGTAATAATTTAGTAATGAATGCTTTCCAATTTTAAGACCAAAGCCAATGGCGGGATAGAATCATTACTCGATGGGATGAGGAGGGCTGAGGGGGAAGAATGGGAAGGCAGGCACCAGGAGTTTAGTTTTAAATGTCTTAGTTTTGAAATATCTTTGATTAAGCCAGCGAGGGAGTAAAGGCAAGTTGAAAAATGACTATGAGCGTTCAGAGGTCAAGGGAAGAGGTCTAGGAGCAAAGTATTAATTTGGAAGTCATTTGTGTCTAGATGTCTTTATGGAAGTTTCCTGTATCTCCGTCTTGTTGGAGTTCTGCCCCAGAAATCCATACCCCGCCCCCACGCGGAGTGGGGAGTCAACACGCTGCTCAGGCAAGTGCCCAGGTAACCTGACCAAGATTCTGCTCTCCGGACTCTTCTCTCTCCTTGTTCTACCTCTAAGTTTACTAACTTTGTATCTCATCCTCTTCAGAGCCTAATTCTAATCCAGTCATTTGCATTCACAAACAGACCTACTTTGTTTTATAAAGGAAAATCCCATGAGGACTATAATTTTAAATAAGATTAAAAAAAAAGAAAAAAAGGTCTGTTCCATTCCCATTGACTACTCAATGACTCAAATGCCAGAGAAACCACTCAGAAACTCCTTGCCAACGTCTGAAGGAGCAACGTGATGTCATGGGCCTCGGCAGTGTCAGTAATGTATTGTCTATAAAAATAAGCAATACTCATCCAACCTAAGATTTCTGATGAAGGAAAAACAATGACTGGAATGATGTAACGGTAGTGAAATCGACATGATATTCCCATCCTTACCAGCAATATCCATGATATAAAGGGGACTAGCGGAAATATTTTTTGTTAAAATGGTAGAACATTTTCTTATAGATTATGTATGAAGGGCACCATGGTGAAAAGTGCAATTATGTCTTTGGTTTTCATTTGTTTGGAATGAGTGAGTACTTGTGTTTCTAGTTAAAACCAGCACTTGATTCAGCAATTCTTTCAATTCCCTGGAGAAGGGATGAAAATATAAAGTCATTTTCATCATACACTGTCCTGTGGTTATATCATCAGGTAACTTTGATACAAATGTTAGTTGGGGGGATTATGGAACAAAAGCAACATATTCAAATGAATTCCTATAATATTGAAAACAGATAGGGGCTAATGTAGCAAGAATTTTACTCTTGCTATTCATTTGAAGTTCTGTTCTACCCTCATAAATCAAAAACTCACCCAAATGATATTTTTGGTATTGTGCAAATGTAGATATGAGCACTCCTGCTTTTGAATACTGCAGAATTTCTAAGAACCCATCATCACTGTTGGTACATTATTTCATGTCAGAAATACTGTAGATGATTGGAAATCTTAACTAAAGTTTTTCTAGTCATCAATTATACCAAGGATCGAAGAAAGAAACATCGCCAACCACAGCTCTTTCTCTGTTTAGGTTTACTGATTTTTTTAACAATAGACACTAAAATGTCCTACTTTCTAGGGAATTTCGGGCAAGATCATTGAGACGGGGACTTGGCTTTAAAAGGATTATTAAGTCATAGAAACAAAAGGACTGGAAATGCTTAATTTCTTAAGCGTGGTGATGGTTCACGGAGATTTATCATATTTTTCCCTGTACTTTTTTGGAAGCCGGAATATTTCATAATTAGAAAAATATGTGCCAGTATTTGAGCCACTCAAACAAAAGTGAGTATGTAGAGAAACAGTTTTTTACTTATGTACTATCCATAAATTTGTCCATATGGGGCATAGTTAACTCTGAACACATAATTTATTTTGTAATTTGTATTATTTTAAATTATGATTGGCAAAATTGAAGAAAACCAGCAATCCCACCAGAAAAATAAGGATGTTTGATTTGCCAAAGTTAGTGAGAACATGCTTATGTTGCTATTTCCCTGTAAGTAAATTGTATTACCTTACCTAAAATTAACTCATAATAACAAAGTCTAATTTGGGAGAAATCCTGGAATGTGGGAGCGAAGGCTTCTATAAATTCACACCTCTGTGAAAGTGCTAAAAATGTTGGTAAAGGGAAAAAAAAAGTCAAAATCAAACTTTTCCCATCTCTAGAAATTTTCCAAAAGCTTGCAACACTCTGAAGAGCATCGATGAAAAGTTGCTGAACCTTGTTAAGAATAGCAGGGTTAGTGGTTTGGCCACTCCCATTCTCCTTGCTCAAGCTGTATAGCCTTGCAAACCCTCAGCCTCACAATTCCAACAGTTCTCAAAGCTGGCGGCCTTGCAGCCACTGGAGTGGGCAGACCAGGGAAGTTCATCAAAATGTGCCACTCCCAGAGCAGTGCTACTTGTTAGCTTGTCTTGAAGTTCCCTTCTGGAAAACCCTCACTTGCAAGGCACTGCCATTATCTGATCAATTTAGAGCTTACTCTGCAGGAAAGCCCTATTTCCAGAGTGTTTCTCAAAATAAATCAAATCAGGAAGGATCAGTACTGCAGCATCCTGATCTGTCATACCAACAAGAAACTGACTCAAGAAGAAAGAGAAAATATCAATGGACTTGTAAGAAGTGTTTAAATTAGTTATTCAGAAACTTCTGGCAAAGAGGAGCCAGCACCCAGATGGCTTCATTGTCAAATATTTAAGAACAGTTAACACGAATATTGTGCAAAACCGTACCAAAAAACAAAAGTGGAGAGAACATCTTCCAATTCATTCTCCGAAGCCATTACCCTAATACCAAAACCAGACACAGACATTACAATGAAAAAAACACCACCAATATTTCTCATCAACATAAACACAAAAATTCTAAATAAAATGCTAGCAACCTGAATCCATCAACATTGAAAAGAATTATAGAGACACAGAAAAATAGGAAAAAATAATTATTTGGACTTCATCAAAGTTAAAACCTTTTTATTTGCAGAAGACCTTATTAAAAAAATGAATATACAAGTTACAGATTTGGAGAAAATATTTATAAACCACATTTCTTGCAGAAGATTCATATCTAGGTATACATAGAGAACTCTAAAAAATCCAATAGTTTAAAAAAATCAAACAAAAACAAAAACAAAAACAAAAAATCAACAAGTATTCTAATTTGAAAATGGGTAAGAGACATGAACAGATATTTTACCAGAGGGTATATATGTATAGCAAATACACAAATGGAAAGATGTTCAACGTTATTAACCATTAGAAAAAATTACCTTCAAACCACAGTAAGGTACCACTCCATACCTACCAAAGGCTAAAATTTAAAAAAGAAAAAAAAAGTGATAACACTCAATAGTAGTAGAAAAGATGCTGAGAAACTGGAAGCTTCGGATATGAGAATTTAACATGGTTCAGTTTGGAAAAAAAAAAATTGGGGATTCCATTCTAGAGCATTTATTCAATTCCATACAAAAGGCTGTATGTAAATATTTATAGCAGATTTATTTATAATAGCTAAAAAACTGGAAACACCTAAATGTGCTTCAAAAGGCAAATGGGTAAACAAACTAGAAAATCCACACCGTGGATTACTACTCAGAAAAAGAAAGAGGTCATTGTTATACACAACCATCTGGGTAAATCTCTAGGGAGTTATATATTGAGTAAAAAAAAAAAAATCAACCCCAGAGTGTTATATACTACATGATTTCATTTATATGACAATCTTGAAATGACAAAATAATCGAAAAGAAGGACAGATGACTAGTGGATAGTGGTCAGAGACTGTCTGGGATGAGGGAAAAGATGGTGAGTGTGTTTATAAAAAGGGAATGTGAGGGATGCTTGTCATGACGAAACTGTTCAGAATCTTGCCTGTATCAGTATCCTGGTATTGACATTGTACTTTATATTTGCAAGATATTATCTTTGAAGGAAACTGAGTATAGGATATATGGGATATCTCTATTATTTCTCACACCTGCATGTAAACCTACGGTTAAAAGTTATGCACCATAACTAAGTGGACTTCCTTCTAGGAATGCAACTCTTAACATTGGAAAATCATTCAATGATACCACACCATATGTGGTATACGGGCAGAATAATGCCTTTCCAGGGTATTCATGATGTAATCTCTATAAACTCTGAGTGTGTCAACTTACATGGCAAGAAGGAATTCAAGTTGTAGATGGAACTGAGTTCGTCAATCAGTTCGCCTTGAGATGAAGAGACCATTTTAGTTGATCTGAGAGGGCCCGGAGTCATTGCAAAGTTCCGTATAAGTGAGAAATGGAGGCGGGAATGTCAATGTTACCATGACATAACGTGAGAAATATATGACCATCCATTAGCTGTCTTTGAGATGCAGGAAATCCAGAAGGAATGCAGAAAGCCTGTAGTAGTCAGAAAAATCCAGGAGATTGGTTCTTTTTTAGAGCCTCTAGGAAGGAACCCAATCATCTAGATATCTCAAGTTAAGCTCAATGACTTCAGACTTGGAACTCTCAGAATTTTAAGATATTAAATTTAATTGTTTTAAGTCATTAAGTTTGTAGCAATTTGTTACAGCAGCAATAGAAAATCCATACACTGTTCAATAGCCAATGTTTTATTAGACATGACAACAAAATTAGGGGAACAAAAAAAATAACAGAAATTGATCAAAATTAAAAAAATATTTAACCTCAATGACATCATAAAAAAACTAAGAGATAAGTAATAACCAAGGATAAAATATTTGCAGATCATAAGTAGTCCTCTAGCACTCAGATTTGTATCCAGACATATAAAGAACACTTAAAACTCATTAATAAAAGGATACATAACCTGATATAGGAATGGACAAAATAATTAAACAGAAGTTCCTCCAAAGAAGATATACAAATACAATAAGCACATGAGACAATGATTAACACTAGATAAATGCAAATGAAACCATAAAGAGATACCATTTTATACCTGCTAGGATTACTATAATTAAAATGGCAGACTATTATTACTGTTGGTAAGGAAGTAGGGAAAGCAAAACTCATGCACATCAATGGTGAGAATGTAGAATGGCCCTGAAACAGTTCAGCAGTTCTTCAAAATATTAAATATGGAATTACTCAGTCGCTAACACCTGGAGGAACTTTGGACACATGACACCGAATGAAATAGGACACACAAAAAAGGTTGCATAATTTATTATTACACTTATTTTAAAAGTCCAGGAATTGCCTAATGGTTGTGATAACAGTGAGGGAAAACAGGAAACCAGACAAAAATTTTAAAAGAATATTTGAAGACAAAAGTGTTTATAGGGTGTTCTGTAAGGTTCTAACCTCTCCTGGGGAAACAGAGGCTATTCGGGGCTATGCATTTGCCCAGAAAAGAACTTAGAGGCACCAATCACTTACTTCACAGGCCAAGCCTATGTCCCTGCACAAAGAGAGTGAAGGCTAAAGCAGACTTTTAAATTGCCATAGACATGAATGATTGCCCCAATATACACAAAACCTTTTGGCAAAGGGTGGGAAACTTGCAGGATCAAGCTATTTAAGGAAGTCTCTCACCAGTCATTATCTGATTACTAAGCTAACCAAACAGACTTCAGTAGCTGCGTACTACAGGGACTATGGCATAACAGAATTAGTCCAGAAAATTTACTGTACAAACAAACTGCTGCCAACAAAAATAGTAGAGAATGAGGGGAATAGGATTCCCAAAGCCCCATATTACCTAATATATTCAGTTTTTAACAAAAAAATTATGAGACATGCAAAGAAACAGAAAAGAATGACCCCCAGCATACACAAAAAATGGTCAATATGTACTACTTTTGAGATGACTCACATGTTGGATATATTAGGAAAAGACTTTAAATCAATTATTATATATGTAAGAAAAATTAAAGGAAGTAATAACTAAAAAAATACAGGAAAGTATAACAGTGGTGACTTATTAAAATGAGAACATACATAAGGAGATAGAAACAGTATTTTTTAAACATAACCAAATGGAAATTTTGGGAGATGACAAGTACAATAACTTAAATTTAAAACTTCACTAGTGGGGAGTAATACCAGATTTAGACTGGCAAAGAAATAATCAGCAAACTGGGAGATGAATCTATAATGATTCCTCTTTCAATCTCAGTTACTAAAAAAAAAAAAAAGAATGTAGAAAAACCAACAGCTTCAGAAATCTGTGGGTCACCAAGAAGTATAGCAATATATACATAATGTTAGTCCCAGGAGAAAGAGAGGAAGGGGCAGAAAAAAATATGTATCTATAACAAGTAAATAAATTGAATCGATAAGTCAAGATCATCTTGCAAATAAAAGTCCATGTCCAGATGGCTTCATTAGTGAATTTTAGTAAACATTTAAAGAGGAATTAATATCAACACTCCAGCAATACTTTCGAAAAATGGAAGAAAAAGAAACTTCTAACTCTGTGTGGTCAATGTCATCCCGATACCAAGTCAGACAAATCCATCATAAGAGAAGAAAACCAATACGCTTTGTGAATATATACAAAAGATTGGAAACAAGAAAAAAATATCCTTTCTTCTTCATCTATGTAACATATATTTTGCGGTTGTCCCTCAGAAGGCGAGATTAACCACCCTCACATGTTGAAACAGATAATGCCACACACACACTGTATTAATTCCATGTGGCTGCAATAACAAATTACCACAGATATAGTGGATTAAAATAAAAGAAATGTAGTCTCTTAAATCTGGGGAGGCCAGAAGTGAGCAATCAGTTTCACTGGGTGAGAAATCAAGGTGTTGGCCAGGCTTGCTTCCTCCTGCAGCTTTAGCAGAGAATCTGTTTTCTGCTTCTTTTAGCTTCTGATGGTTGCTGGCATTACTTGGCTTGTGACCATATCCCTCCAACCTCTCCCTCTGCCTTCACATTGCTTTCCTGCTGTGTACCTTTCTTTTTCTTTTCTGACTGTATCAAATCTCTCTTTGCCTCACTCTACTAAGGATACTTGTGAACAATTTAGTGCCCACCTAAACAATCTAAGATAGTGTAGCCATTTTAAGATCCTTAACTTAATCACATATGCAAAGAGCCCTTTTTCTTTTTCCTTTTCTTTCTTTTTTTTTTTTTTTTAAGATTTTACTTATTTATTTGACAGAGAGCGATCACAAGTAGGCAGAGAGGCAGACAGAGGGAGAGGGGAAAGCAGGCTCCCTGCTGAACAGAGAGCCAGATGCAGATGCGGGGCTCGATCCCAGGGTCCTGGGATCATGACCTGAGCCAAAGGCAGAGGCTTTAACCCACTGGGCCACCCAGGCACCAGAGCCCTTTTTCATAAATGTCACATTTACAGGTTTCAGGACTTGGTATCCTTGTAAGGCCATTATTCAACCTACCACACACACCAAGAAGGTATGAAGAGATCTATTATATATTTGGGTTTTCTGAGGTGAGCAGGGTAGGCACCAAAGCCAGTCTGAAAGTGGCCTGGGTAAAGGTTGAGTAAAGGTTTCTGCTTCCTACTGGGGCTGGAGCTGATGTGAGAGTCCCTACACAGGTCAAATTTTGCATGGCTTGATGAAGTTCTCCACCACTTTCAAGAAAGAGAGATCCTGGGATTTCTTAGAAACTTGAAAAGAAATGGAACAAAAGGTAAAGGAGAATGGTAGGATTTGAAAGCTCTTGACTCTCAAAAATCAAAAATAGAATCAGACTCTATTGTAACATAGCATTGAAGTTCTAGGCAGTGAAATTGGCAAGAAAAATAAAGAAGGAAGATAAGAGTAAAATTATCCTTATTCAAAGATGATATTATCTTGTATATAGAAAAGTAAAAAGTCCAACATCAATGACAAAGTTAAAAAACTATGAGAACAAATAAACAAGTAGATCAGATACATAGGAAACAAGATTAGTACACAAAAATCAATTGTCATTCTGTATATAAGCAATGACCACTTCAAAAATAAAGTTAAAAATACAACCTCATACACAATGGCATCCAAAATAAGGATATTTTTAATAATAAACCTAACAAAAATGCATAAGGCTTGTAAACCGAGAATTACAACACTTAAGAGAAACAGTCCATGTTCATGAAGCAGAAGACTCAGTTTATGTAAAGACAACAAATCTTTCCCAATTGATGTACAAATTTAATGTCATACCTATAAATATCACAGCAGTTTTTTTGTATTTTGTTTGTTTGTTTGTCTTAATTGGCAAACAGATCCTAAAACTTAGAGGGAAATGTAAAACATCTAGAATAGTCAAAATGATTTTTAAAAATATAAACACAGGTGGAAGACTTTTACTTGATGATTTTGAAATTTACTATAGAGCTACACTTATTAAAACAATGTGTCCCTGACATAGATGATTGAGAGATTAGATAGATAAGAGATGATGATAGATGATGATAGGTGATAAATAGATAGAAAGATAGATAGATAGATAGATAGATAGATAGATAGATAGATAGATATCTAGCATACATTTAAGTGGAACAACTTGAAAGCATGGCCCACATGAATGAAGAATAAACTAGATAGACCTCTTCAGAATTAAAAATATTCCATTTCAAAAGATACTATTAAGAAAATGAAAATACAAGAAACAGACATGCGGAAAATATTTGCAAAACATATGTTCAATATAAGACTTTATTTAGAACTTAGATCTAAAAGATCTCTCACCATTCAATAATAAAAGACAAATGATCCTTTCCAAAAGAGAGCACAAAGCAATGGAAATACATCTCATCAAAGAAGATATATAAAAGCTAGTAAGCACATGAAAGATATTTAACATCATTATCCACTAGGGAAATGCAAATTAAAACATTGAGATGTATTGCTATATATCTATCAGAATGATCAAACTAAACATCAAGAGTCAGATGCAGCAAGGATGTTAGAACTATAAAATAGGATATTTAAAACTACTATGATAAATATGGTAAGAGTTTTTTTGGAAAAAGTAGACAACATGCAAGAACAAATGGATAGTGTATGCAGAGAGGAAAAAAATCAAAGAAAGTAAAAAAAAAAATGCTAGAGATAAAAAAAAAACACTGCAACAGAAATGAAGAATGTCTCTGATGAGTTCATTAGGAGGCTGAACATGGCTGAGAAAAGAATTATGAGCTTGAGTACATGACAACAAAACTTTTCAAAAACAAAAGGAACAGACTGAAAATGACTAGACAGAATATCCAAGAACTAAAGGACAACTACAGAAGGTATAACATATGTGAAATGGGAATACACGAAGGAGAAGAAAAAGAGAAAGAAACAGAAGAAATATCTGATTCTGTAATAAGATATTTTCCCAAAATTAATGTCAGACACCAAAGCACAAATCCAGAAGTTCAAAGATTTCCAGAAATACTACCTACACATATCATATTCAAACTTAAGAAAATCAAAAATAAAGTCTTGAAAGAAGTCAGGGTGGAGGTGGAGATAACTTCCTATGGAGGAACAAAGATAAAAATGATATTCAACTTTTCCTCAAAAGTCATGAAAGCAAGAGAGTGGAATGAAATATTTAAAGTCTTGAAAAAAAAAGATCACCAACCTAGAATTCTCTATCCTTTGATATTATCTCAAAAGTGAAGAAGAAATAAACTCTCTCAGACAAATAACAATTGAGGGAAATTTTTTTTTTTTTTGCCAACAGAATTGCCTTGCAAGAAATGTTTTAAAAAGTTCATTATAGAGTAGGAAAATGATATAGGTTGTACACTCAGATCTACATAAAGAGATGAGAGAAAGTTAAATTAGAATAAAATAAAAACTTTAATTTTTTTATTCTTATTTGATCAAACAGGTAACAGTGTGTTCATATATAATAATAATCTAATGTATTCAGTTATGTATGCTTACATACAAGGGAAGTGACAGTAATGATACAAAGGAAAAGAGAAAGGAACGAGGGAGATTTTATGATTAAAACGTATTTGTGCTATCCATAAAGCAGGATAGTGTTATTTTAAAATGGACCTGGAATAATGGTTAACATAAATAGCAAACTCTAGAGTAACTTCTTAGAAATGTTTTACAAAGTACAATCGATACGAAAGGAGAAAAAGTGGAATTGTAAAAAATGTTTAACTAACGTCTCAAAAGGCATAGAAAATGTGGAAGACAAAAAGAGGAAAAAAGAACAAGGGAAATAGAAAATATTATGGACATTAATCCAACTATATCAATAATCACTTTGAATGTCAATGGTCTAAATATACCAATTAAAAAAAATAAATACACCAATTAAAAACAGTTTGTCAGAGTAGATCAAAAAACAAGTCCCAACTGTATTTTGTCTCTCCAAAACCCACTTTAAACACATATAGATTAAAAGCAAAGGAATGGAGAAAGCTATATACTGGTAATAGTAACCATGAAAGCTATACCTATTTGATAGTGCAGACATCAGGGCAAGGAAAATTATTAAGATTAAAGAGGGGCATTACATAATGACAAAAGGGTCAAATATTCCAAGGAGACATAATTGTAGGTCCTTAATGTGTGTGCTTCTAGTAATAAGATGTCTAAATATGTGAGGGGAAAAAATGATAGAACTACAAGGAGAAATAGATGAAACCACCACTATAGTTAAAGACTTTAACACCCCTCTATTAGAAATAGATCCAACATGGGGCACCTGAGTGTCTCAATTGTTTAAGCCTCTGACTCTTGATTTTTGCTCAGGTCATGATCACAGGATGGTAAGATCCAGTCCCGAGTTGGGTTCTGCATTCAATGGGGATTCTGCTTAAAATTCTCTCTTTCCCTCTGCCCATCCCACCCTCTAAAAGAAATAAATCTTTTTTAAAAAATTTCACACACACACACACACACACACACACACACACACACACACACACAAAGAAAAGAAAAAGAAAAGAAAAAAAAAGAATAGATCCAGCAGGAAAAAAAATCAGTAAAGATATATTTGAACTCAATATCAACATCAACCAACAGGATATAATTAACATCTATAGATTATTTCATCCCAAAACAATAGATTACACATTCTTCTCAAGCTGCGTGGAAAATTCAACAAAATAGACTATTTGGAGGGCCATAAAATGGAACTTCACAAATTTTTTAAAAATATAAATTTATTTAATGTTTGATCTCAGACCATAATGGAATTTAGCTGGAAATCAGAAACAGAAAGATAGCTGGAAAATTTCCAAGTACTTGAAGATTAAGCAATATGCCTCTAAATAACACGTGGGTCAGAAAGGTATTTCAAGGGAAATTTTAAAATATTTTCAAGTAAATGAAAGTAAAAATACAAATTATCCAGATTTGTGGGATGCAGCAAAAACAGTGATTATAAAGAAATTTATAGGATTGAATGTATACATTAAAAAAAGAGAAAGATCTAAAATCAGCTAAATATAAGAGTTTTCCACCTTAGGAAATTAGAAAAAGAAGACAGAGAAGGAGAAGAAAGCAGAAGAAAATAAATCATGAGAATTAGAACAGATATTAATAAAATGGAAGAGAAAATTAGTAGAGAAAATCAAGAAAGCTCAGAGCTAGTCTTTTTGAACAGATCAATTAGATTACACAGCCTTCAGCCAGGCTAAGAAAAAAGAGAGAAGACACAAATTACTAATATTGGGAAGGAAAAATGGAACATTTCACAAACATGAAAAAGTTACTAAATGTATACAATGTACAACTCTGTGCCCACAAATTTGGTAACTTAGATGAAAGAGAGCAAATCCTTCAAAGGCACAAGTTGCCAAAACCCTCATAAGAAGAAATAAAAACTGAATAGGCCTGTATCAATTAGATAATTTGAGTCAAAAATTAATACCCTTCCAGTACAGAAAGCATCAGTCTCAGCCAGGGTCACTGGTGAATTCATATCAAATATCTAAAGATGAAATGTTACCCATTTTCCACAATCTCTTGCAAAGGATAGAAGAAACAGAGAAAACACTCCCCCCTCCCATAATGTAATTCATCCAAGCATGTCATTCTCTGGTTCTGGCTTGTGTTTTCTTTGAAGTTGTCATTTCTGAATGAACGTTGAAGAGAAGGTGATTGTGTGAGAAGGAAGTTGGACCAGAGGCACAACCTTGGCTGTTTTCACACAGCTGCTTCATTTCTTATTGGTGCCTTTCATGGATTATAAACTATTGTCCAGGGCGCAATTAAAAAATACTTAGGCATCTTCTGGAAATTATCATGTTTGCATCATCTTTAGCAAACACTTACATATGTGTTTGTCATTTCCACTCTCTAGATCTTTTATTTCTCAAATTTCGACAATAGGTTGGCTATGGATTTTAGTTTTCATTGTTGTTTTTCTTTATGTCTGTATTAACATTGATATTTTACTGAGATGGTTAGAGAGCCCACAACAAGACAGATGACCAGGGTATGCTTGAAGTTAGAATTTCTGGTTTAAATTAGGATTTAAATCTGTTCATTCTCTTATAAACCATAAATTTCTGTCTCAAAGAGTTAGTGAATAAACTATTCTTAATACTTAACACTCTTGTTTTAAGTGAAATATAGTAGCTCAAAGTATAAAGAAATAATGTTATCAGAACCTTTATGAAGTAAAGAAGCATCTATTAATTTATCCAGATTTCCATAAGGTATAGTGTTAAAGAAATTATCCATTGTAATATATTTTCACCATCCCATTCTTTGAATTCCAGTTTTCATTGAGCTTTTACCTTCATCTCCCTTCCTGGTGCATTTCTCTATTCTACTTATTCAGTTTTATTCTTGGGTTAACTTGCTCTTTTTTCATTCTTTTAATATGCTGGAAACCTTCCTGCCAATTTGCAAGGAAGCAACATTCTTTGTTGAATCCCCTTTGAAAGAGAAAAGCAAGCTTCTAAACTAAGAAAGATCACATCAGCATAAACTGTTAGAATGGCATTATATTCTAACGCAGTGAACCTATCTATAACAAGAGAACGCGGTCAAAACACACCTGGAACTATTTCATCCTCAATAGTATGTACTCACAGACCGTATTTAACTGCAACATTTAAAATAATAAATTTTGTGTTTCCCTTTAATTGTAGGAGAGATTAAAAAATATTAAAGAAATTGAGATAAGGTCTAAAAATCACATGTGGGAAAGAAGGGGAAGGGTGATCATTCCATAATTTGACTCATCAGCAAAGCATATAGGTGCCTTAAATATTATATAATAACTTCAAAAAATAATCAAGACTTCTTAAAAAGAACACAACAGTACAATGGGCTTTTTATTTCCCTTTATATATCAGAATGAAATCAGCTGTAAGTAATTTATTAGCTATGACACAAAGCACTCATTGCGTGGCTCCAAGTTGATATAGAATATACATTTTGAGTGTTTCCAATTATAAACTTTAAAAGGGGAAATATAAATATGAATTTATTTATAAATCCCTAATTTAATTGTGAAAAAGACTTTTTTTTTCATATTCCAGATTTTTCATTATTTTAAATACTTGATTTATTTTTCCTAAAGAGCCAAGTAATTCTATCAGGGGCACAATGATGGTTGCTTAATCACTCAGTTACTCTGTCCAATGATCCAACTTTGGCTCCAGGTTGCTATAGCAATTAAAATGGGAAAACTGACAACAAAGCCTAATAACTCTTCATTCAACCCATTATATATGGTTACAGCAAACCAAAAAGCTTCCTACAGATTCTGAAGCGGATGCATCACCTCTGTAGATAATTAAGTGTTTTGGTGGGAATTTGTGCAAAAACCTGATATACAATTAGACAAATATGTTCACATATCATGTTTCATTGAAGTTTGTGTGAGCCTACATACTTGTCAATGGACCCTGGTCCTAAATGCTTTTCTGCCTGATTAATTGTCAATATCAGGCAAGAGCTTGCTCATTAGCTCCTTGCAGGACCCATTTTAGATGGCAATGAGCTTCATTTAGAGATGATATGCTAACTGTTAATAAAGTGAATTGCAGTTTTGTCTTGTGTGAAGAGATCCTATTGAGAAAATATACATTGAAATCTTCTGAGAACACTGAATAATTTTAAATTATACTCTGTTGAAAATTTTACTGTTCTTTTAGCTTTGTTCCCTTCGTTAAATATAAACTTTTCCTCTTTATTTTGTTTTTAATCTGTTTGGTACATCCCACAGATACATGTATGCTTTCAACTAATATCATTTCTATATATAATGAAGTAAATTATTTATTTATTTATTTTAAATATTTTATTTATTTATTTGACAGAGACACGGCAAGAGAGGGAACACAAGCAGGGGGAGTTGGAGAAGGAGAAGCAGGCTGCCCGCTGAGCAGAGAGCCTGATGTGGGGCGCGATCCCAGGACCCTGGGATCATGACCTGAGCCGAAGGCAGATGCCCAAGGACTGAGCCACCAAGGTGACCCAAAGTAAATTTATTGTAAGATTCATTGGATCTTACTAACTTTTTAAGCAGAAATTCAATTCAAATAGACCACAGTTATTATAATTTATAAAAAATGTATATTTTAAACCGTTAATCAAAACTCTACAAGGCAACTTGTCTGGTAAATTTTTCTTTAAATTCCTTAAAATTATTAGAAGATCCAATAGTAAACCTAACTTATTAATATATGTTGAATTTACTTAGGAGGTTAGGGAAAAAAAGTCCTCAAAAGCACAGAGGGAGATCATGTTAATAGGCATGGCTGAATTAGCTCAAGAAAGAGAATTTACAAGATGGGTTATGGCCACAATTATTCTTAATTCATGATTTTCAGATGTAACTTTTTGTCATGTTTATCCTTTTCTTTCTCCCTCTCTCTCTCTTTCCTTCCCTCCCTCTCTCTCTTTTTTTCCTGATTTCTGCTTCCTTCCTTCCTTCCTCCCTCCCTCTCTCTTTCTACTTCTTTCTCCCTCCGTTCCTTCCTCTCTTCCTCTCTCTCTTTCTTTCTTTCTTGCAGAAAGACAGATACAGACTAAACTTTCTGATAAAGAAAACTATCCTCTCAAGAATCACAAATTAAAATAAAGCAGAAACGTTCAAAATAAGCAAAGAACCACTAAGAATCATTATTTTATTAAGTTCACACTGATGCACTAAAGGTAGATCGAGTTCAGTAAATAATCTAGCTGCTCTTCTTATTATCTTGAGTAGGAGAATTGAAAGCAAGAAAATGTAAGAATTTACTTCTAGTTTGGCAAAACTAGGAGCCCCTGTGAGAGAGAAAAAAAGTGACAAGACAGAATTTTGTTTCAGAAAAGAATTGCAGATACCCTAATTAAAGAGTCAACATTAGACATAATTACATATATTTAAGGATACAACATTAGAAACAATTATCTGTAATCAATAATTATCTCTAATCATAAAAATAAAGATGATAGCCATCATTAAATACAACAGCATCTTTTTCTATTTTTTTAAGTCTTTGAGACATTGGAGTTTCTATTGAAAGATATGATAAAAAGTTAAAGAGAATGCCAATGACCCCACATGTAGAATAAAAAGATATCTTGAGCAGAGAGTGGGAACAGTGCACTCCTTTTGGCATTAGAGGATAATTAAAGATTTTACAGTTTCAAACCATTCATGTGTATGAAGAAAAAGTTCCTTGGTTAGTGGTATTTTATAGTTCTCACAAAGACATTGGGAAGGGAATAACAGAATGTTCTTATTTATTAAAATTTACAAAATAACATGGATCCATTCTTAGAAAGGAGAGGATACTTCTTGATGGATAGTTTACATTCAAATGACCCACAGCCTATATTATGTTTGTCTTTTTTAAAAACTAAGTTCAGGAGACGAAGACTTTTAAATTATCATTATCATAAAGAGATAGGAAGACAGGATTCCCGAGTATTTCTTTTTCCCAAATTAATTATATTATTTTTTTTAAAGATTTTATTTACTTATTTGACAGAGAGAGAAAGATCACAAGTAGGCAGAGAAAGAGGGGGAAGCAGGCTCCCTGCTGAGCAGAGATCCCCATGTGGGGCTCGATCCCAGGACCCTGAGATCATGACCTGAGCCGAAGGCAGAGGCTTTAACCCACTGAACCACCCAGGCACCTCTAGTTGTATTATTCTTACTACTCAATGGTTCATTTTAACTTCTGTCACTGATAACCAAAGTGAAATTAATTATATATTATTTTTATCACGTGTTAAAGATGAATGTAAATGGATGGGCACCTGTGTAGCTCAGTCGGTTAAACGTCTGCCTTCGGCTCAGGTCATGATCCCAGGGTCCTGGGATTGAGTCCTACATTGGGCTCCCTGCTCAGCAGGAAGCCTGCTTCTCCCTCTCCGTCCCTGTGAGCATTCGCTCTCTCAAATAAATAAATAAGTAAGTAAGTAAATAAATAAATAAATACATCTTAAAAAAAAAGATGAATGTACATGGAAATATTGCTTATGCCCATTTCTAAATACGTGTCATAACAATAATCTATCGACTTCCAGGAAAGAAAATAAGAATTCAAAATTCTTATTCATAATAATATGATAATTAGATAGATATTATAATTATAACATATATTATTATATATATTAATTATTATATAATTATAATTTAGATAATTCATAATCTAAAATATGATTACTGGAAAAAATAAAATATGCTTATTAGAAAATAGAGTTTCGGGAAACTTTGAAATAATAATAATGCCTATAATACTTCTTTAGTGAGATGTAAATTCTTTACTTACATATATGTTACTTCGGTTCTTAAACTAATGGGGTCCTTCTATGCATTCAAGAGATTGCTTTGAAGTGTTTGATGTTCTCACACCAGTTGGAGTTCACCTGCCCAACTACCACAATTTTCTTTTAGAGACCTACTCATTGAAAATTGCAGTAACTGCTGTTTTCTGAGCATACACTGGGGATTTTCTCTTCTCTGCCCTTTCTTATGAATATCTATAATATCAAGAATCTGTGTTATCCATCAAACTTCAAGATCATATCCATTTTTCTTAGTCCCTTTTAGTCTCACAAGCTTAATGCATTCCTGAGAACTCCTAAGGGATATAATCCCTTCCATACTGAATTCCCTGTGACATTTGTATTGTGCCCTTCTTTTATTTACTTTTCAGTGAAGTTACATGGCTTGAGTACAATCATGGAATCTTTTGATATTGGAATCTATATTCATTATGAACAGAGAGAGAGCAAACACAATACTAGCAAGCACCATAATAAGATGTAAAAGAGTATTTTGTCTAGTTGGGGAGGATGGAGAAAATACCTAGGAATGGAATTGGTGGTTAGTTGGAAAGCTTATACTAACTTAAAATTACATGCCAAACTTTGTCAAAGTGGTTAAACCATTATATATGTTCACCAGTAACATAGGAGGGTTCTAGTTTCTTCACAACTTGTCAACATTTTGTGTTGTCTTTAAAAAAACAAACAAGCAACAACAACAACAACACCTTTCTAGTGTGTGTAAAGTTGTATCTCTTGTTTCTTTAGTTTGCATTTCCCTAATAAGTAAGAGGCTTGTATCTTTTCATGTGACTGCCAGCCACCCATTTATCTTCTTCAGGGAAATATCTATCCAAGTATTTACCCATTTTTAAATTGGGGTTATTATTATTGTTGCATTGTAGGTGTTCTTTATATATTCTAGAAACAAGTCCTTTATCAAATATATGGTTTACATTTATTTTCTTTTGGTTTGTATCCTTTATTTTATTTTCTTGATGGTGTCTTTCAAAGCTTAATTAAAAAAAATAATGAATTCCAATTTATCTTTCTTCCTTGTTGTTATGATTGGTGCTATTGGTATCTAACTCTTTTTCCCTAAACCCATGTCACAAAGATTTTCTCCTGTTTTCTTCTTAAGTTTTATGGGTTGGCTTTTATGTTAGGTCTGATTTATTTTTGTGTTAGTTGTGTATGATGGGATGTGAGAGTATACATTAATCTTTTGACATGTGGACATCCAATTGTCCCTGTACTATTTATATAAAAAACTATTCTTTCCTCATTGAATTGCTTTGACACCTTTGTTGAAAATCAATTGGCCATAAATGTAAGTGTTTATGCCAGGACCCTCAATTCTGTACCATTGATCCATATGTCTATCCTAACACACGTTGTACTCTGTCTTGCTTACTGCAGCTTTATAGTAATTTTTAAATTGGAAAGTGTAAGTCCTACAACTTTACCCTTCCTTTTCAAACTTATTTTGGCTATTCTAGGTCCTTTGCAATTCTTTACTAACATAAGGATCAGCTTGTCCATTTTTAAAAAACAAAACAAACAAAAACCCCTGAGATTCTGGTAGAGGGGTTGTTCAACATATAAATTAATTTAGGGAAAAATTGACATTACAAAAATATTGACTTTCAATCCAAAAATATGGAATGTCTCCATTTAGGTAAATTCTCTTGACTATCTCATGGCATGTTTTTTAGTTTTCAGTGTATAAAAGTTTTTCTCTTCTTTTGTTAAATCTACTCCTAAGAAATTTATTATTTTAAATGATTTTGCAAATGGAATTCTTAATTTCATTTGGGTTGATTGTCACTAATTGATAGAAATACAATTTCTTTTTGTTTATTGATCCTCCATGGGTTATTATGCCAATTTCCTTCATTAAGTTTTTGTTGTGGACTCCTTAACATTTTTTACACAAATGGTAGCATTATCTGTGAATAAAGACAATTGTACTTCATACATTCTAATATGGATATCTCTTTTCTTTTATTATTATTATTATTATTTTCCTTTTACACTGGCTACAATCTCAATTAAAATGTTAAATAGAAAGTCATTCTAACATTTGACCTATGCTCAAAAAATCACCTTTTCTCTTCTATCTAGAACCATTTAGTTCACTTAAAATCACTGCATCCCAGTTGTTAAGGCCACTTCTGGCTCAAGGAATTCCTGGATTTTAATTGTTAAGATTAGAATTTGGACACTTCCTGAAACAGGATTCTATTGTTGCTTTGCATTATATTGCTGAGGAGTGAAAAGGGTTTCCTTTGTGTGTTTGTGTGTGTGATAAAATATGCACAACATACAATTTGCCTTTAAACTATTTGTAAGTGTATAATTCAGTGACATTAAGTGCATTCACAGTAGTGTGCAGACATCACCACTATTCATTTCCAAAACATTGTCATCACACCAAACAGAAGCTATGAACCCATTAAACAAGAACTACCCATTTATCCCTCCTCAGAGTCCCTAGTCAATATCTATTTTACTTTCTCTCCCTATTAGTCTGCATATTCTAGGTACCTCCAGAAGTAGAATCATACCATATTGGTCCTTTTGTTTTTGACTTCTTTTACTTAGCATGATGTTCTCAAGGTCCATCCATGATGCAGCATGTATTTTAATTATATTCCATTTAAGACTGAAGACTTCACAATTGTATGTATACAGCACAAAACAGCACATTTTGTTTACCATTATCAGCCAGTGGACACTGGGCTTGTCCTACCTTTTGACTATTGTGAACAAAGCTGCTATGAACATCAGTGTATATGTTTCTGTTTAAGTTCCTGCTTTCAATTCTTTTTAGTATATATACTTCTAGACATATAATATATAACAGATAATGTGGTACTTCAATGTTTCACTTTTCAAGGAAGCACTACACTCTTTTCCACAGTGGTGATACCATCTGACATTAGCACCAACAATGCACGCGGGTTCTGATTTCTTCACATTCTCGTCAACATTGTTATTTCTTGTTTGTTGTTTTTTTAATAGCCACCTTAACAGGTGTGAAGGTACATCTCATAATCATCCTGATTTGCATTTGTTAGGGACTACTGATTTTGAGCATCTTTTCATGTGCTTGTTGTCCATTTGTATATCTCTTTGGAGAAATATCTATTCAAATTCTTTGTCCATTGTGTATTTTTTAACTTGTTAAGTTTTAGGAGTTATAACCCACTTCATGGGTTGTCTTTTCACTCACTCGATAGTGTCTTTGATGTACAAACATTTTAAATTAAAAAAATAATATTAAAAACCTTTTTTTAAAAGATTTTATTTATTTGTTTGATAGAGAGTGAGCACAAGTAGGCAGAGTGGCAGGCAGAGGGAGAGGGAGAGGCAGGTTCTCCACTGAGCAGGGAGCCCAATACAGGGCTCAATTCCAGGATCCTGGGATCATGATTTGAGCTAAAAGCAGCCGCTTAACTGACTAAGCCACTCAGGTGCCCCTAATATTTAAAATTTTTATAGTCTAATATCAATTTTTTATCTTTTGTTACCTTTCAGGATCATAGCCAAAAAAATCACTGACAAACCCAATGTCATGAATTTTTGCCTTTATGTTTTCTTGGCTTTGTGTGTTGTTGTTGTTTTTTTTTTAATTTGTTTTTTGTTTTGTTTTGTTTTTAGGTCTTATGTTTAGGCGTTTGGCATATTTTGAGTTAATTTGTGTATATGGTGGTGTACATTGCATGTGCACTTCCATTCTTTTTCATGTGGATATCCAAGTTTGCTAGCACCATTTATTGAAAAGAAGGTCCTTTAGTCCATCAAATCACCCATCTGGACAGGGTCTTGGCACCCTAGTTCAAATCAATATTTCTGGGTGTCTCTATTTTATTCCATTGGTCTATATTTCTGTCCTTATGCCAGTAGAACATTATTTTAAGAACTATAGTTTTGAAGTACATCTTAAAATTTGACAGTGTGAGTCTGCCAACTTTGTTCTTCTTTTTCAAGATTGCTTTCACTATATGAAGTCCCTTGAGATTCCATGTGAATTTTAGGTTGGGTTTTCTATTTCTGAAAAACAATGCCATTTGAGTTTTTACAGAGATTTCTATGGTATGATTTATGTAGATTTGGTTTCTGCAGTAAATCTGTAGATTGCTTTGGGTAGTGTTGTCATCTTAATAATATTGTCTTCCAATCCATGAACATGGGCTGTCTTTTCACTTATGGTTTAATCATTCAGCAGTATTCTGTAGTCTTCAGGACAAGTCCTTTACTTCCATGCTTAATTTTATTTCTAAGTATTTAATTCTTTCTGATGCTGCTGTCAATGAAACTGCTTTCTCTGTTTCCTTTTCATGTTGTTCATTGTTAGTGTATAGCAAAGACTGTTTCTGTGTGTTGATTTTATATCCTGTGTCCTTGTTGAATTTATTAAGTTCCAATAGTGTGTGTGTGTGTGTGTGTGTGTGTGAAATCTTTATGGTTTTCTACATATAAAGTAATGTCATCCGTGAACAGAGATAATTTTACTTTTTTCTTTCCAATTTGAATGTCTTTTATTTCTTCCTCTTGCTTATATTTCTGACTAGAATTTTTAATACTATGTTGAGTAGAAGTGACAAGGTCAGGTATACTTGTCTTATTTCTGATCTTGAAGGAAACCTTTTCTCCCTTCAGCATTGAATATGAATGATCTTAGCTAGTGGGAAGAGAAGGTTATATATGGCATTTATTATATTGAGGAGTTTTCCTTCTATTCCCACTTTATTGAGGATTTTCATCAAGAAAGGGCATTGAATTTTATCAAATGTTTTTACTGCATCAGTTGAGATTATCAAGGCTTTTTTTCCCATCATTCTATTAATTTTTCTAGTTCCTGAAAGTATAAAGTTATGTAACTGATTTGAGACATTTTTCTTTTTAATGTTCTTTTATTGTTATGCATTTCCCTCCTAGCACCACTTATGCTGCATTCCAAAGGTTTGGTATGCTGTGTTTTCATTTGTCTCAAAATATTTTCTAAATTTCCCTATTCTTTTTCTTTGACCAATTTGTTGTTTAAAGGTGTGATGTTTAATTTCCACATATTTGTGAATTTTGCAGTTTCCTTTTTTAAATTGGTTTCTAGCTTCAATCTATTGTGATCAGAAATGATATCCTGTATGATTTCAGTCTTTTAAAATTACTTAAGACTTGTTTGTTGTTTAACTTATGTTCTATACTGGAGAATGTTTCCTATGCACTTGAGAAAAGTACTCTGCTGTTGTTGGGTAGATTGTATGTGTCTGTTAGATTTAATTGGTATATAGTATTTTCAAGTCTTTTGATTCTTTATTGATCTTTTGTCTCATTGTTCTATCCATTATTGAGATTGGGAGTATTGAAATTCCCATCTCCTATTATGTAATTTTCTGTTTCTTCCTTCAAATCTGTAAATGTTATATATATCGTGGCTATGAAATTTGGTGTGTGTGTGTTTATACTTATTATATCTTCTTGGTGAATTGACCTTTTTTATTATTCTATAATGTCTTCCTTCATTGTAATAATTTTTTATTTAAAGTCTCTTTTATCTGATATTTGTGTAGCTGCCCAGCTCTCTTTTAGTCACTATTGGCATTGACTGTTTTTGTTTATCCTTTCACTTTCAAATTATTTGTGACTTAGATTGAAAGTTTCTTGAAGACAGTGTATAATTGGATCAGATTTCCATCCATTCTGCCAATCTATGATTTTTGAACAGGAGTTTTAGTTCATTTACATTTAAAGTAAGTATTTATTAAAAAAAAAAAGGCCTTCTGTCATTTGCTATTCATTTTCTGTATGTCTAATGCCTTTTTTTGTCCTTAATTTCCTCTATTAATGTCTTCTTTTGGTTCAGTGGGCTTTTTTTGGGCAATGACATGATTTGTTCTCTATTTCCTTTTGTGTATATTTTATAGATATTTTATTTGTGGCTATGATGGGGATTACAGATAACATCCTAAACTTACAACTATTAAGCTGGTTTTAAATTATTATTTTTTGAATTCCAGTGTAATTAACAGTGTTATATTAGTTTCAGGTGTACAATAGAGTGATTCAACACTCATGATAAATTTACTTTTTTTTGGTTGTTTGTTTTTTGCTTTTTTGTTTGTTTTTTAATTTTTTAATTTTCTTTTATTTTTTCAGTGTTCCAAGATTCATTGTTTATGTACCATACCCAGTGCTCCATGTAATACACGCCCTCCTTAATAACCCCCAGGATAAATGTACCTTTAATCCTTTTCACCTACTTCAGCCATTGCCCCACCCACCTTCTCTCTGGTAACCACCAGTTTGTTCTCTATAGTTAAGAGTCTGTTCGTTTGTTTCTTTTTTCTTTGTTCATTTGGGGTTTTTCCTTAAATTCCACATGAGTGAAATCACATATTTGTCTTTGTCTTTCTCTGACCTAGCATTATATTCTCTAGTACTCTCTAGACCCAACCATGTTGCAAAGGGCAATATTTCTTTCTTTTTATGGTTGAGAAATATTCTCCTGTGTGTGTGTATTTATTTATGTATTTATGTATCTATCTATCTCCATAGACGAATGGATAAAGAAGATAGATATATCTATATAGATGTATCACACTTGGGTTGCTTCCATAACTTGGCAATGTAAATAATGATGCTATAAACATAGAGGTGCAAATAGCTTTTCAAATTGGTGTTTTCATATTCTTTGGGTAGATACCCAGTAGTGGAATCACTGGGTATTAAATCTGAGGAAACTCCATATGATTTCACACAGCAGCTACACCAGTTTGCATTCCTAGCAACATGGCACGAGGGTTCCTTTTTTTCTGTATCCTCATCAACACTCATTGTTTCTTGTTTTTGTTGTTATTTTTTTTGTTTTGTTTTGTTTTGTTTTTGTTTTTTTATTTTAGCCATTCTGACAAATGTGAGATGAGATCTCATTTTGGTTTTGATTTGTATTTCCCTGATGATCAGTGATGAAGAGCTTCTCTTCGTGTATCTACTGACCCTGACCATCTGTATGTCTTCTTTGGAGAAATATCTCCTCATGTGTCTGCCCATTTTTTAATTGGATTGTGTGTGTGTGTGTGTGTGTGTGTGTGTGTGTGTGTGTGTGTACTAAGATGTATAAGTTCTTTATATATTGGATATTAACTCGTTGGATACATCATTTGCAAATATCTCCTCCCATTCAGTAGGTTGTCTTTTTTTTTTTTTTTACAACATTTTAATGTGAATGAATACCAGCTTAACCTCAACTGAATTTGTAAATCTACTCCTATAAAGTTCAATTCTCCCCTTATATTATTAATCTCACAAATTATATATTTATGTTATGTGCCTAGTAACAGATTTATAATTTTTTAAAAATATTTTTCATTTTAAATCCTGTAAATAATTAAAGTCTGAGTTACAAACCGAAGTTATAATAATTGTGATTTTTCTACTTGCTTACATATTTACCTTTGCCAGAGATTTTACATCCTTGTTTCACTTCAAATTACCATTTAGTGTCTTTTCACTGCAACCCAAAGATTGCATTTCTTATCGGGCAGGCCTAGTAGTAAAAACTTCCTCAGCTTTTTTTTGTTTTTTGTTTTTAAATCTGGGAATGTCAAAATTGCTCCCTTATTGGTGAAGGACAATTTTACCAGATATAGAATTCTCAGTTGACAGGTTTTTTGTTTTTTTTTTGTTTGTTTTTATTTTTGTTTTTTTCCCTCTGGGCACCTCATTCCACTGCTTTTTGCTTCCACATTTCTGATGAGAAATTGGTGGGTAATCAAATTGAGGATCCTTCACTTCTTATTGCTACATCTAAAATTTGATATTGTCTTTGGCTTTCAACAGTTTGATTATAATTTATCTCAGTTAGGATCTTGTTGGGTTTATTGTACTTGGCATTTATTGAGTTTCTTTTATTTGTAGATTAATTTCTTTCTTTTTCAAAAGAATTTGGTCATAGTTTAAAAAAAATAATAATCATTCTTCTCCTTTCTCTCCTCTTTTGCTATTTCCATTTGTGTATGTTAGTTTGCTTGATGGTGCCCCACAATTCCATTGAGTTCTGTTCACTTTTGTCATTCTTTTTTTTCTGCACCTCCGACTGAATAACTCAATTGTTCTATCTTCAAGTTCACTGATTGTTTTGTAAATATTCTGTTGAATAGAATATAGTGTTCTATTCTGCTGTTGAACCCTTCTAGTGACCTTTGAACTTCAGTGATTACATTTTTCAGCTCCAGAATTTCCGTGTGGTACTCTTTTTATCATTTCTATATGTTTGCTGAGATCCTTATTTCATGTATATATTATGTCCTGTAATTCCTTTAGTTCCTTGTCCATGCTTTCCCTTATATGTTTCAGCCAATTTAAGACAGTCGTTTCAAAGTCTTTGTTTAGTAAGTCCAGTATCTGGGCTACCTCAGGGACAGTTTCTGTTAATTATTTATTTCATTCCTTTGAATGAACCAAAATCTGTTTTATTGTATGCTTTGTGATTTTTTTTGTTGAAAATTGGTATTTGATTTTTATAATGTTGTATTTCAGATAGTCTGTATTCCCTACAGTTTTCTGTTTTTTGTTTGTTTGTTTGTTGTTGTTTTGATAATTGAAGGCTGTTGTAGTCCATTTGTTTTGAGACTTTTACAAACTCTTTTTTTCAAAGATAGTTCTTTGGTATGTGTACTCACTGTCTCTGTTCCTTTAACTTGTGTTCAGCAAATGTTTTGACAGAGATTTTCTTGAATGCCAGGAGCTGAAAGAGACAAACAAAAATACACCAAAAAAGAAAAAAAAAGGATAACCATCTCTTTCAGTCTTTACAAACTAGCTCTCTGTGGGCGTATGCTTTTACCAATTAGCTAGGCTTGTTGTGAATGAGGGAAAAGCTGAGGAGAAAGTTTAAGGTCTTCTTAGGACTTTGGAGCATGTGTCTTGCCTGGTATGCACATGACTTTTTAAAATTTTCCTGTATATGCAATTTCCAATGCAGTTTTTGAATGTTCTAATTCTCCAAAGAGTCTCATCCCAGTTTTGTCTCTTGGTTTTAGATGATCTATTGTAGAGCTCCACTCAGAATTTCTTGCTTTCGTGTCTGTGGATTTGCTGTCTTCATAGCTCTTATGAGCAGTGCTGGTTGCTTTTCCTACCCATGTTTCTAGTATGGGATGAAGATGAGCAAGCCAGTTATTCAAGTACCTCCCAGCCAAGTTAGAATACACAGTAATTTGCAAACCAAGTATGCTCTGCTTCTTCCAGTCCAGGGAGAGTAACAAGTAACCAGGCTTGCATTGCTCAAAATCAAGATTGATCTGTGCTTGGAGGGGGTTAAGGAATGAAGACTAGGAACATTACAAAACTTAACATTTTGAAGATAGTTTTTTCTTGATTGAGCATTTGCTTGACCTCTGTAAACCTCTGATCATGTGCCAAAGCTCCTACAAAGTTGGTTCCCATAGTTTCTGGTTGTTTCTTATTGTTGTTGTGATTCTTGTTTATGTTTGAGGAAGAAGAGAATGAAATTTCTTGATCCGCCATTTTGCTGACACCATTCTTCCAAGAATTCCCATTTTGACACATTTGACACATCCCATTTTCACACATCTAGAAACCTTCTATTTACTCCCTTGTCATATTCTGAGACCTCTAGGAGGGGGCCAGCATCTTTTTAATCAAGTTCAACATTTTATGGCCACATCTTTTTTTTTTAAAGATTTTATTTTTAAATTTATTTGACAGAGAGACACACAGCAAGAGAGGGAACACAAGCAGAGGGAATGGTAGCGGAAGAAGTAGGCTTCCTGCAGAGCAGGGAGGCCGATGTGGGGTTTGATCCTAGGACCTTGGGATCATGACCTGAGCCAAAGGCAGACGTTTAATGACTGAGCCACCCAGGCACTCCTTATGGCCACATCTTTTTTACTTTCATTGTTGCTGGCTGTTTTCAGAGATTACATAATGTTTATAAGTTGCCACTCATCCATTTCAACATCTATGAAAAAAAACATAAAAAACATAATAAGGTCATTAGTTTGTTTTTCTATGAGTATGTATATGACAGACATTTCTTGGAACTGAAGATATAAGTATACTTTCTTTATTAATTGAGTTCATCTATAACGGTGAGGTTTATGTGGTTCTTTCAAAATTCTTATTTTTCCCCCTAAACCTGCTATTTTTCACTGTGATTTCCATTCTAGTTTTTATTTCTCTACCAAATTTAAACATAATTATCTTAAAAATTGTATTTATTTTTGTGAGAAAGAGAGAGTGCACATTTGTGAGTGGGGAGGGGAGAGGGGCAGAGGGGCAGAGAGAAGCAGACTCCCTGCTGAGCAGGGGGCCTGAGGCAGGACTAGAGACTGGATCCCATAGACCCTGGGACCGTGACCTGAGCTGAAGGCAGATGCTTAACTAGCTGAGGGACCCAGGAGCCCAATATAATTATTTTAAACTCATTTTTTAAATATTTACATTAATTTTTCTATTTGAGCATAGCAATTCTACCTGTTGTATCTGCTGACACTTTCAATGCTGATAAATTTATTTTGTAGTTTGTATCTTTAAATTATGATCTAATCCTCAGGGGCATTATATTTTCCATAGGTTCCTGGGTGCCCTGTGTTGTAAAATTATCTTATAGACAATTTTATTTGTGCTTCTACTATACCTCTTGGGATATACACTTGGAGATATCCATATAAAAGCATCCCAAGTTAAAATGCATTCCAGCCCCAAGAACTGAGTGAGGCATAGATTTAGTGCTTCTACTGTTAATAGAAAAGTTTTCCACACTAGAGCTTCAAAAAAGTGAAAGCTTATTTTCTTCTATTATGAGATGGTGGAGTGGATATTTTCTTTGCTTTTTTTATAAAGTGAGCAGAACTTTAGAATCCTAATTTTATGCAGAAGGTCTTATTTGAAACTCCCTACAGTTTTTTTTTTTAACCTAAAGAAGTTCCAATATTTTTTTGCTTGTTTTCTCTTCATTTCTCAAGTTTCAATTTCTATTCCAAACTGTTGAAGAGCATGTCCCATGGGAAGGTCTTTTCATTCCATTGATTAATTACATCTCACAAAAAGCACAAAATTTGTGTATGCTCCAGACATAGTTGAACAATGTCAAAATAGAATGGTCTGTTAGTATTCACTTTGTGAGATTTCAGAAACTACCCAACATTGATGAATGAATATAATTCATTTTTTAAATGTATCAGACAGATACACAGGCATTATGAAATTAATATATTTCATTCTGTCTACCTATATCTTAGCTATGTACACAAATAATGATGATATTGAATATTGTGACTTTATGATTTACTTTACTGGCCATACATACCTATATACAGGTTGGTTTCATAAGGTTAAGAGCCAAAAGCTTTTACAGTGATATTCCTAAACTCTTTTATCCTTTATTCTCACTGAAAGTGGTAAAATGCCTCCTCAAATTAAGACCTCTTTTACATTTACTGAAACTACTTGGAGATTTCATTATGTTTTTCTTCTACTTAATGTCCTGTGATAGCATCTAACTTCAAACTTTTATTTTAACCATATATTGTATGTATGCAAATCTCTGTCTCTCTCTGTATAAATACCATGAATGATAAATATTGAACATCAAGTTTAAACCTAAATGTCCTTACACTAGGAGAGTAGGGGTTACTTTGTGGCCATTACTATTGTCATAAGGTACAGTTTAAAGAATGATGGAGGGATATAGAAGCAAAAAATCCAGCAAATATTATCCCCATATGTGGGATTTCATTTCCTGAAACTCTCAAGTTCTATCAGCCCTCTACTTTGCTTTTCCAATAGCTGACTACACCTTTGGCTAACCTGATGTTAGGAAAGGGTATAATTTTATCTGTATGATTCCCCCTTACCAAATTTAACTGAAATCTCTATTTTGTTGATATTTATGGTTGCTAAGCCTCTAAGTGAATGTTGTAGAAAAAAACCCTGCAATTGCTGATTTTGTTGTAGGTAAGAAGAACAAAAATGTCAGCTATCTGCATTAAAGAAGTCATAGTAGGTATTCAATAAATGTGTGCGTGTGTGTGTGTGTGTGTGTGTGTGTGTGTGTGTATCGAGATTCTTCTTTCTTATTTACATGCCCAGTGTAAATGAGTCTTGGGATAGTACAATTTAGTATAAGTTGATATTGCCAGTGTTGAATGGTTTTTAATTACAATTTGTATAGGACTTTGACTGAGGGAGAAATTCTTTCCCTATTCTTTTGGGAGGGAGAGATTGGCCTGGGGGGAAGGAAAGGGCAGAAATACTTTGGGGGGCACCTGGGTGGCTCAGTGGGTTAAACCCTCTGCCTTCGGCTCAGGTCATGATCTCAGAGTCCTGGGATCGAGCCCCACATCAGGCTCTCTGCTCAGTGGGGAGCCTGCTTCCCCCCCTCTCTCTGCCTGCCTCTCTGCCTACTTGTGATCTCTCTCTGTCAAATAAATAAAATCTTAAAAAAAAAAAAAAAAAAGAAATACTTTGGTTTAATTCCGGGGGAACAGGTAACAGGAACTCGGGTTTCACACAAACTTGACCTATACTAATTGCATTATTTCTCAATGTTTGTCACACTTGTCTATTACTTAGTCACATTTCACCAATTTTAATCATACTCAAACATGCACACGTCTGCACACATACACACGCGTGCACACACACAATTAAAAGCATGGGGGCCTTTTCGGTACAGATGAGAGCTGTGATTCTCCATAAGGCACTTCTCTTAAAATAGACAATGACTTGAGACTCTAACTTTTAATTCCCTACCTTACTCCTACCCTTCGTCCCCCACAGAATTTAATGGAATTTAACTGTTTCACATAGAATCCCGGTCATGAATTTGAGTCGCCATGATTACAAACATCTTTTTAGATGTGTTAAGGTGATGAGACTCTTGACCATTCTTTGTGAACTGATTTCAAAGAATTCACATTGATTCTGATGTGACTGATACTCAGTTTTATAGTTTACAGCATCTCTTACCACAATCCAGGCAGGATTTTGCCATTTTGCAGAAATGGCCAGGAAAAGTTTTATTCTTCCCTTGGAGAATAAGTGTGATTTCACACTAGGGGGCTTTTTTCACTATGGTTTATACTTCGGCAGATTGAGGCCAAAGGGAGGCTGTCCAGTGTGTGGGATCTAGCAAAATCGGTTTTCCTCCAAAGAATTCTTTATATAAACGTAGCTTTGTAGATTTGGTTCTAGCTGGGAACAATAGCCGAAGTAAGATAACTCGGCCTTTCCCGCCAGTATGGAAAGCTGAATCTGTCTTGTTCTTCACATTAGGCTGTACATGAAACCCACTTGGGATCTTGGGAAAGTCTGCTCAACACTCCCACCAGGCTCCGTTTTGTTTTCCTTCTCCCACGGCCAAACCTCTGTGCACTCCCAAGGACATTCAATCTTTCCAGTTTTCCCACCTGTAATGAAATATACAAGTGTAAGAGTCCCATGAAAAGAATCCCAGTACAATTGCTCCTCAACCATTAGGTTAAACCAGTTGAAAATCCGGTAAAACAGTGTCATCAGAGCTGGTCACTGAACCTCAAATCTGGAAGCAATTTTTTTTTTCTCATAAATGCCATTCCATAGATATGCTCTTGGATGTTGTCAAATATAAATTATCAAAGGAAAACAAGGCAAATAGCACGACCTTGACAGGGAATGTCCGGCGGGTTCATTTTATACCTACATATCAATAAGAGAGCCTTTTATAGCCACGTTTCCATGACTGGTCTCGGCCCATCCTTTTTCTGGCTGCACAAGACTTGAGCATTCCTTCACGGATAAGGCCACACAATTACTGGAGTCTAATTCCGATCGCGTCGCTTTTTATACTTTTTAAGGGGAGCTGGAAAATCAGAAATGCAACCTGTGAGGCCAAGTTTATGTTCATACAGACTTGTAAACGTGTTAGGTTTCAAGAATGGTTTTATAAGAATCATTAACTTTTTAAAAGGCACCCGTTTCCTTCTGTCATTAATGATATGCGTAACAGTTTAATGTAATGCTCCTTTTAATTATCACAGCCCTTTCTTTTAAATATCAAATTTCCCTCTCTAAACTGTCCTGCCTTCTCTTTAGAGTCTCATCTGTCACTGTAAATGCCATCACTGTATTCCTCCTTTAGATGCAGTGACAAGTTCACTCTTATCCCAAGCTTTATCTCTTTTTCCATCCTTTATTGTACTACAAAGATCCCTTTTTCATAGTTTACAGCTGTATCCGCTTTCCACACGTGGCAAATGATTGCCTCGGTAAAGGTATTTTCTGTTTCAATCTTACATTTTCCCAAGGGAGAACAAAAGGGACAAGCTTTCTGGAGTTGGTTTCACTGAGAAAATTGTTTAGAATTGCCTCATTCCTCAGCAGATTAACGAATGCATACAATCCCAGCTTAAGTGCTATTGTACTGCACAATTTGTCCATTATACTTTGTCCTTTCCATTTAGAAAACCCCTCACCAATTAAAGTAATACAGCCTTCCAATACCTGCTCCCAATTAAATCTGAGCTGAATTACCTGCCCCATTGCAGCTGGTCACAGATTCCTACCACTTACCCGCATTCATTAGGCCCGTTCATTATCAAGGGGATGGTGGCAGGAATTCAAGCCCCTGCCTTTCTTTTAGGGCTCACCGAAATTATCAGCTTTCCACCCAAGGCCCCAATAAGGACAGGATTAAGTATAAGGAGGAGGAATTCATACAGTAGCAAACTTCCATTGTTTCTCTTTTGCTCATGTCCTTTCTACCTCAACACATCAGAAAGATACAGTACAGGTACAAAAGAACACTCATCTTAATTAAAGGATCACTTTTCCCTCCTTTTCCAGCCCAAAGCGTACCCCCCAGCTTTGTTCCTCTGTCTTTACTGCCCTCTGCCTTCAAGTCCTTTCTTCAAGACCACAGTGAGAACCGAAAAGAAAGGCTCTGAAAGTGACCAAGGAGCCCACTTACTGCGAGCTTTGTCATTTAAGAGCAGGCTTTGCTAGCTTCAGGCCGGACTCCATTTTTGAGAAGTGCTATTTTTCTACCCGAGGCTTAAAGCGACCCTGAGAAAGGAGAAGGCTGTGGATGGACGTCAGGGAGCGGGAGCTGGCACTTAATGACTACCCTGGCATTGTTGTGCTGGTGGGGGTCCCTCAATACATTGAATGGACTCCGGGCAATAAACCAAAATAGACAACCAATGCTCTTTACTTTCATTTTGGAGAAGGAGATACGGCCGTGACTTCCCCGGGAACTCGATTAGTTGTGTCAGGATTATTGGTCAGAAAAGGAAGAACGAGCTGAGGGGGAGGGGATGCCAGGGATGGGGGGAAAAATCACACGTTAATGAGAAGTATAGGGAAAAGCTCTTGAGAGAAAACACAAGCTAGCTGCCAGGTCCGGAGACTGCTGGTGACGTGGAAAGTCATGGAGTCCTGAGCAAGACATTCATACTCCCTCGGCTCGGAAGTGTCCAAACCTGAGGGCTCACTTAGCTACTGGTGGCCCTCGGGGCCAGGAGGGGGAACCCGCCAGGCCCTTGGTTCCCTTCATCGGAGGATCCAGAGCAAATTCCATCCATCTTTTCTGGAGAGACAGGCCTGTGATCCTGCACCAGAACGTCCCTATTAAGAGCATTTATTAGTATTATTTTTTTTTATTTTTAAAAAAGATATTTATTTATTTGTTTGTTTGTTTATTTAATTAGAGAGTGTGTTCACAGCACCACACACCACACACCCTCCACACACCCCAATGAGGGGGAGGGGCAGAGGGAAAGGGAGGAGCAGACTCCCCCCGCTGAGCAGGGCGCTGGACTCCAGGCTGCATCCTAGGGCCCTGAGATCATGCCCTGAGCTGAAGGCAAAGCCAATTCCACCCATCTTATCTAGAGACAGGCCCATGATCCCGCACCAGAACGTCCCTTTTTAAAAACATCTAAATAAGAGGTGGGATACACGTCCTCTCCCGCTTTCCTAAATAATCCCACATTCTTCAGCCAGCGACATTTGTAAAGGACCTCGGTCCCCTCGTGCCTCTAATGAGCAGGCACCGTAGGGACAACCTGAACCTGCAGAGACTCCAAACATTCACAAAGGAACAGATATATGGTGGGTGGATAATCAGTGAAAATCCATCCTTAGCCATCTTGGGATCGACTTTACTATAAGTCTTTATTGTATACATACAAATCTTATCAATGAACAGCACCGTATGCATATCCACGGATTTTTTTTTTTTTTTTTTTTTGTAAGGGGGAGGTTGTATATTAGTGTTTTCCTCTCAATTAACTTCTAGGCAATTTTCCCAGCTAAATGCATAACATCTTTGGCAAGATGCCAAACAAAACCTTAAGACCCAACACTAAATTCTGCACTTATGCAGGCAGCTTAGATTTTCACGCGGTGAACTGGAAGCATGCCAGCGACTCCCACTATAAACCCAGCAGTGGGAAAGCTATATATTTTTTTATCAAGAAACTCTACTTTAGATTTCCAAGACCACTTGAAAATTGCACTATTTTAATGTGCCTTTTAGACAAAATAAAAGAAAGATTTAACCTGCTATTAAATTAACCCAATTAGCTATTTATTCCATGTAACCTTACACTTTGCATGATGTTAAATCAAATAAACTGGCAGTGAATGAATTTTTTTTTTTTTGGTGAATTATGGAAATTACAAGATGCATTTCAGACAATAAGTTTTTCTGTCTTTTTCCTTATCCTTTTCACTCTGACAAGATTATCAGAATACTTTTTTTAATTTCCTTTTTTTTAAATATGTATATGAAATGGAATTGCCCAGGATACAATGGAGCTGAGGGGTCCAGGAGTAGTGGCTGGGAGAATTAACAAGTAGAGGAAAGCTAATCAAATAGAAATTTACACAACAGTCATTCCTTGGAAGGCTTGCCATCAATCCCTCAAACTTTGCTTTTTTGGTGTGCTTTTATTTGTACATTCCATTCAACACATGTGTTCTTCCAATAATGTAGTACTTTTCAAAGGCTAACTGCAGTCAGGCTGCTTTGGATCTCAGTCAAGTTTTGTTGATGTTAAATTTAGAACCAAACTCTATGAGTTTGAGTTCATGTCCAGTGGGATCTAAAAGTTGAGGTAAAAAACACTTTTGAGAACTTGTGTAGTGTCTGATAAACCTCTTTCAGCACTAAAAAGCTTTTGGAAAACAACATTTTGACGATTTAAGAGGCAGTGAACCAGAAACATATGGATTAAGTTTCCCCTGAAATACTCAGGGGTTTAAAAATTAAGGGGGAAATGCTTGGCCAAACAAATTTTGCTGAACCAAAAAAATGTGCAAGACGGTCCAAGATAGTGTGCCAAACCCGAAAGGACTGATGAACTCTCTTTCTTCAATATTAACCATTACAACTATTATTATTATTTTTTTTAATTTTCATGTGACAAATCCAGAGTTTTAAACACATCTGGAATGGGTTCAGAGAATAGCAGGTCACATCAAAGTGATTTTGCAATTTCAAAAACAAATCATAAATCACAAGCAAACAACACTGTGAATTTGTCTCCATAAAGTTGAGAGCCAGGATGGTTTGGCCACGTCCTGGCACACAGTCACACTCATGGCAGGGGCGCCCAACGCTCACCAAGATGGCGGGGCTCTTATTAGAATGTGGAAGCAGAGGCACCGCTTGTGCAATGGTCTACGGCATGAGTTTTGACTAGACAGACAGACAGGCACATGGAAGACAGATAGTAGACACCAGTGGAGAGTTTAATATAAAAATATGCAGAAAGATGATTTCTGAGGTCAGCTCACTACACTTTGCCACTTTAGCTTTGAAAGTCTGGCCACTCTGGCTTTGAAATCTGCCAGACACGCTATTAGAAGACTCCCATCCCAACCGAAGTCTTAATGTTTATTTTATTATTATTATTATTATTTTGGTTGTCAACAAATTTCAAAAATCGACACAGCAGCGACTCCTGCCTATTTGACCCTTAAGCAGCTTTTAGCAGCAACAGGAGTCTCCCATTGCACAAAGTAGCAACAAAATAGCATGACAAGCATCAGGGTGAAATAGACTGTCCTAAGCATCTTTCCCACTGTCTTTTTCTATATTTGTCATCTGTTTCCTCAAACCATGGTTGGAAGGGGGCAGATTCTTTGCCATGTTTGGCAGAGCCAATCCTGGAAAAACCAGAATGAGCATATACTCTGAAAGTAAGGATGCTGGAGGGCAAGCATAAATAAAAAAAGGCAGAAAGGTTGGAAAGAAGGACAGAAGGAAAAAAAGAAGGAAAAGAAGAGGAAAGAAAGAAGGACCAAAAAAATAAAAAATAAAAAAAAAAGGAAGAGGAGAAGGGAGGCAGGCACTCAGTATACATATACTAGTAAGGAAAAGGAGACTATAGTCAATTTGATAAATACTTGCTGTACGTTTCATCACATAATACTTTGCCATTGATTTATTTCAGTGTTTAAATACAATTTTCCAAGCAAGTCAATTACAACTGTCCATGAAATAATGGTGGCAGAGGTGATGGTAATGCTGGCAATAAGATAGATCAGCATTTAGAAACTTTAAAACTCTTAGAAGTGACAGTTTGATGTGGAAAAAAAAAAGAAAAAAGAAAAAAAAATCCCTCCCTTTAAATATTTCGGAAGAGCCATAAGAGTCATTTGACATTTAAAAATACATTTAAAGATACAGCAGCAGTTAACTAGTTGACTATGGAGAACTGATATTTAAGAAAAAAAATGTATTCATGCTGCCGAAACATCACAAAATCCCTGCAAAACTCTGAATGTATTTATAAAATTAACCGTACTCTCTATGGTCTATTTTACATGAGACCTTTGTGTCCACAGACTACAGTGACTGCAACAAAAGATCTTAGACTATTGATAGAAGAGTAAATTAATTTCTGTTTGAAACTCTTGGAAAAGTGGAAGAAGGGTGATTTTGTTAGTGGAGGAATTTCTTAAATATGTATTAATGAGTCAATTGGCAATTGAGAAATAGCTTAACATATCTTTCTTTCTGTCTTTTAACTAGAAGAAGAAAAAGTTTTTTTTTTTTCTTCCATAAGGGCAGTCTAGAAGATTGGGCATGATTCATATTGCATCTTATTACCCCCTGAATTTGTATCTATTTATATATAAATTAGCATAATTTGACTTAAACTTCTATTACTTTGTAAAAGAGTTATTTCACATATTTCTCACTACAAGCAGCACTAGGCTCTGAGAAAGAATTTTCTTCTGGGAAGGAATAGTCTAGCTTGTGTTTATACATAACTTCACTCCAACCTGTATAATCCAAAATCGCAGGGAAACGAGCTAGAAATATAACAGTATTTGCTCAAGTGTCTTTATAAGGATGCTTTAAAATATCATTTATTAAAAAAAAAAAAAAACCAAACCATTGGATTTTAAGCACTCGTGCTTTGATTTAAAAGGCATTGTTAGAGACCTGTGTCAAGCTTCTTTGGAAACCTGTTTGCCCACTGACAGAGGGGGCCATCCTCAGGAACTGAATTTCCATTTCGTACAGTAAAGTTACCGGTGACAGAAGACTGTAGCATGAAGGTCTTTGTCCAGACTGTGAATTGTTAGAAATCAGGAATTATCTTCATTAGGAATGAAAAGAGGTACAAGATCGAAATACACACATGTATTCATACATACACACATACACACATACCTAGGTCCATAAAACCTGGAAGTTTTTCAAGTCTGGAATTAGTGTCAGATAGCCAAAATCAGAATGTCTGATAAGGGTAAATGAAGGATGACATATAGTTCCCAAATCCAGCCACAATCAGAAACTAGAGAGGAGGCTGTTACCCAAACTTGAATCAGAATCCAAAGTCAGGGTCAACAGGCACATGAAGGGGTAAGCCTGGGAGTCCACACAGGTCAGGACGTGGGGACAGCTGACGGCCACTGATCAACCCAGGGCTCCTCAGGCTTTGCAGGGAGAGAGAGTGAGAGAGAAGGCAACGCTGGAGATAAAAGGCAGCCCGGAAACCAGGGCTGAGGGTGGGGTCAGCAGGTTACTGTGCCCTCATCAGTCAAGGTCCACACCTGGCAGCCAGGCCCCGGACCCCGGCAGGCTTCCGCTCAAGGGGAAAACCTTCTACCACAAACCGGGTGGCAAATAACCCAGATCTGGAGATAAGAGAGCTCTTTTACGCAGATATTTGTTTATTCAGAAGCCAGTCGTTAGTAGAAGGCTACTAAGTACGAGGAAAACGCGACTTGCTCCTGCGGGGCCCCTTTATTTTGGTCCTGTTACTTTCGCAAAACGGAGACTTCCCTGACCCGGGGAGGAAAGAGATTTGTAAAATGCGCATTATTTCAAGACCTAGTTCTCCTGTCTTTGTACTGATCTTTCTGCTCTTTTATTGATTCACGTCTCAGTGTCCAAACATAATCTTGTCTTTTTCTGCAGAGTTCAAAGCAGAGGAGATGTTATCTCATCAGTTTTCATAATTTCCATATGATCCACCATCTGGCTCTCCTCTGTCTGCAAGGCGAACCTCCCCGCCATACCGCGGCACTTGCCGCACACCCCTGCCACACCTGTGGCTCCTTCCCCGCCTCCTCGGAATCTGAACGTGTTCTTCTCCCAGCCTGAGGACTCTTCTCTCTCTTTACTCACACACTGCTTGGTTAGAGACCAAACCACGCGTTTAATCTGCGCTAGGGCCTGATAGGACAGCGAGGGGACCTTGGGAGTTCACCTGTCGGTGACGGCACCGAACTTGGTCAACCAAAGCTCATTGCCCCCTTCCTTTGGGAAACCTACTCCACTTTCCCGTTTTGATTTCACCACCCCTTTCTAAGGGTCACCTGGGGGAGGGGGAGGAAAAGGATCTATATATTTATATTCAACCCTATTTCACCAGAATCTGTATTTGAGTTAGTTATCTGCATGTCTCACCGCTAGGGGATAAGTTACACCCATCGTGGCACCAGAGTTTTGCGCCCTGTAATTATTCAGTTGCAGTAGCTCTTTATTAAATGAATGGTTGATGGATAGACGACGGGTGGACAAACAGGTGGATGGATGGATGACTGTGAATACATAAAATTGAATATTATGCCGTTTTTGTTCCTCACACTCACCGTGCATTGCCCATCACTGTTCAGTACAATAACTCTGCATTGCTTTTCTGCCTCAACCGGGAATTAATGACTTTTTAATTTTAGCAGTACTTCCTTATCACACAACAAATAGGATCATTCCTCATGTATTTTGTCATAGAACTACTCACTTTAAACCTGACTGGCTATATAATAGTTTTTGGCTTGCACCCTGAACTTTTACAAGGAGTAGTGGTGTATATGTGTTAATCTAACAGTACTGTATTAATTTAATAATTAACAACTGTGCAACTGTCAAAGGAGGGTCTGAATTGTGGATTGATGTATTTTTCTAAGTTTAAGAAAAATACATATGTATAAAAAGGTCTGTTAAGCGTTTATGCAGAAAGATATAATAACGATTGATATTTTAATTAAATTTGTCTCCAGTTTGCTTTGCTTACACAAAATTATTGAATCTGAATTATCAATTTATATATCTTTAACTTTCTTTTAGAGATATTTCAAAATGAATTTGTGACTATCTTTGTATATTTAAAATTCATATATAGTTGATATTCATATTTTAGTAGATTCTATGTGGAAAATGGAAGTTTGCTCTATCATGTTTTGACAATTTAAAAAAATTCATTTCTCCATCCAAAATCCTTGATACAGTAGACTGATTCTGGCACAGGTATTATAATTCAGAAATGTGTAAAAAAATGCTGAGAGAAAGGCATATCTAATATCACCGTCCTAACACATTTGATATAGATATAGTATCGCCGAGCTCATTATAGCAGACCCTATACTATAATTATATTACACACATTTTAAATTATCATTATAATTTAAGTCTGCAATTTTGTTTGGGGCTTAGATTTTCCATATTTGTTCTCACATGTGAATCATTTAAATTGTTGAAGTAGAATCTGTTTAGCTATTTTGAATTATATGAATGAAAGAAAAAAATACTTTCCCTTCAAAGCAAATTAAGATATTTGGGGATTCAAGTGAGACTGTCTGAATTTATAAGCTTGAAAATTTTGGAGTCAATATGAATTTAAAAATATTTCCTAATTTCCCTCAAACACAATTTAAAATTATAAATGAATTAAGTCTTTGATACAAGTCAGACAAAATGATCAGTTTATGTAGTCATTTTAATTTTGCTATACCAAGAATATTGAAGCTAAAATAGGCATCATAAATTATTAAATAATTTTAGATTTTTTTTCTTCAGTTACGGTACCATTTCAGAATGTACAAGTACATGATTTTTAAGAATATTTAATATTTGGGCATGACATTCAGAGGTACAAATTAAATAATTCCATTATTGTTCCCTTTATGGTTGATGCATAAATATATAAAAATGCAAAAGTCAAAATTTGCTCATCCATTAATTTTCTCTGAACAGATTCAGTGTTACTGGTAGCTGGAAATTTAATTGCAGACCTGGATACTATCAGTCCTTTAGACCCTGCATTCACGTATTTATACTTTGTGAAGAAACTTGGCAAATATTCTGAACAAACAGAAAAGATCGAGGCTGAGGTTTTCAGGAATGGAGACTTCTTTCATCTTTTCTAAAAATGACTTGAAGCTATAAGCTTTCAGATACCCCCCAAAAATCACTTAGTCCCTGCCACCCTCACCTTACTTCGCGTTTTTAATTTCATAAGGCCATAATTCTCATATTGGTTTTTTTCCCTTAAACGTTCACCTTTGGAAGTCAGCAGAGAGACATAATGATCAGCCTGGATTTTTTACTCTTAATGATGTAAGTATATCAAGTTGTTATAAAAATCAACGTATTAAAATTTGCTCTCCTGACTTTTATGCAACAACAAAGGGCTATTTGTTTATGAAGCCCCGAGGACTCGCAGAAGCAGCAGGACCTCTGAGCTTCTGTAGGTCTCCAGAACTCTCTGTCTCACCTAGACCAAGCAGTGATGGCTGAAAACAGCTCCCCACACACAAGCCAGAGTCTCTAGAGGAGCTGGCGGGGAGGGAAACAGGAGGAAAAAGGAGGATAGGACCAGATAGGATTATAGGGAGGGGATCCTAACAGTTGGCAGCCTATACCTACCTTCTTTTTAATCTTTTCTTCCGTATTATTAAAGAAACTTCATTAAATGCCTCATAGACAATAGGACACATTTCTTTTTCCTGAACACTCCAAATAGCAAGAAGCCCACAGAATATTTGTTACTGGTAATGAGAGAGGAAGGTATGTGCTCTCATGAAAGCTCTAACATTAATGCCCGTTCAAAAATCCTCTAACACAAACATAAGTAGATTTACCCTGTACAGTGGGACAGCATTATTTGGAAAGATTTTATATGTTGTGTGTCATAACAGAGGTTCCAATGCAACCGGTAAAGCAGTTAATTCAGATTTAAAACTAGAATTTCTTGGGACACCTGAGTGGCTCAGTTGGTTAAGCTGATGCCTTCGGCTCAGGTCCTAATCCCAGGGTCCTGGGATCGAGTCCCACATCGGGCTTCTTGCTCAGCAGGGAGCCTGCTTCTGCCTCTGCCTGCCTCTCTGCCTGCTTGTGCTCTCTCTCTTTAACAAATAAATAAATAAAATCTTAAAAAAAATAAACATAAAAGATAAAACTGGAATTCCCAGATTGCCTAACAGTATAGATTACTGCGTGACAACTTTGCATGGAAATTGTATTGCTGTTTAAAATTTTAACTCACTCACTTTTATGTTGAAATGTATTTTAGTACCATTAAGGGTAAGGAGAGTTGCCATTTTGGGTTTTTTTTCCCTCAGTGTTGCATTTCAACTAAATAACCTTCTAGCTCCTCTGGAGACTTTGCAATTTACATAAATTCCACTGTGCAATCTTTTATAAAATAAAGAATATTTGAGGTGATTGTTAATTCCTTATGAAATTTTTATTCCCATCTAACAAGCATCCAAATGCACTCCCTAATTTTCAAGTTTGATATAGTATGTCAAGTATTTTTTTTTAATGGTCTTGAGATTACAGTATTTGTGAGCCATTGTCACCCATATTCCAATTGCTACTGGAACATTAAAATGTGAGAGAGAAATTTTAATTTGTTAATTTCTTAATTGTAATTTTGTAATCCCTTCACACTTTCTTATGATCCATCCTTCCTGAGTGAGACAGGGGAGGGCAATGCTTTTATTTTTTATTTTATTTTATTGTTTTAAGATTTTATTTATTTGTCAGAGAGACAGAGAAAGAGGGAGCACAAGAAGGGGGGGCAGGTAGAGGGAGAGGGAGAAGCAGACTCCCTGCTGAGCAGGGAGCCCAACATGGGGCTCGATCCCAGGACCCTGGGATCATGACCTGAGCGGAAGGCAGACGCTTAACCAACTGAGACATCCAGGTGTTCCAGGTGTCTTTTAATTTGGTTAATTGTTTTGGCACATTTTCCAGATACTTCAGGCATTAGTCAGTGTGTCTACGTGTAGAATGTAATAGTTGTCACTTAGGTTTTGTCAATGAAAACTTTTTGCCTGTGTAATAGCTACATTATGAGGAAACATTAATTGCAGTCAACAAGGAAGAATAATCAGCAAGTTTAATAATGTGGGGTATCATTTCTAGATTAAAGTCATTTGTGATTACAAACCCCTGCAATTTGTTTTTTTTTTTTTCTAGTGCTTGGTAAGGCTGAGTAATCTAAAGCAGATTTGGTCTGCGAAAATGAGAAACCAAATTTTTAATTTTCCTTAATTTTAAACACTCTCTATTTATTTTTAAATACAACCAGACCACGTGCGCTTGGGAAGAAAAAACAAAACAAAACAAAACAAAACAAAAACCTGATTCTGTCTGGCTGTGCAATTGGGGGAAATTATATTCCCTGAGCCCAGTGCTTATATCTGTGAAATGGGATAATACCTCCCCCATACGGTTGTCCTAAGGATTAAGGAAGATGTCAAGGCTTCAAACATTACGTGGCACAGGTTAGGCACTAAACTACTAATTCCTGTTAGCTCTTAATACCACGCAGTTTTGTATTTGCTCTTCACATTGGTCAACACAGTTTAGCTCTGATTTTCTTGGGTTGGCATCTAAAATAGATGAATATAATTGTGACTAAACCAACAGATAGATTTGGATTCAGCCCTGTTTATAGCATAGGTGTGGAGTTCTGGAACTTTGTCTCACAAACCGATCCACCTGGACAGTGGATCAGCTTTTTCTTGGGTGGCCATAGCCACCTAAAATTGTTGATTTCAGATTTGTACAGTCTGCTTTCAAAACTATTTTGTGTGAATTTGACTAATTTTGGAGTTCTGAGTGTAAGAACAGAACAATGAAATATTTAAAAAATTAGTTTGCATTTATTGCAGAAAATACGCTGCTTTTATGTTAATTGTGTACCTGGCAGTCTTTAGGAAATTAAAATTAAGATAACTTTAGTGTTTAAAAAAGTTTATAGCTTTATACTATTGGACACGAATACTAATATTAACACATTTATAACTCTCACAAGACTTTTCCTTCCCCAAGGATTAAAGATAGCTTATCTAATTAGCATCTTTCATTGTCAAAATTAAAACTTTTTTTTTAAGATTTTATTTTTTTAAAGTGATCTCTATACCCAACATGGGGCTTGAACTCACAACCTCGAGATCAAGAGTTCCATGCTCTTCCAACTGAGCCAGCCAGGAGCCCCAAGATTTGTCTGTTTTTTATTTTATTTTATTTTATTTTATTTTATTTTATTTTATTTTATTTTATTTTATTTTATTATTTGACAGAAAGAGAGATCGCAAGTAGGCAGAGGGGCAGGCAGAGAGAGAAGGGGAAGCCGGCTCCCCGCTAAGCAGAGAGCCCGATGCGGGGCTTGATCCCAGGACCCTGAGACCATGACCTGAGCAAAAGACAGAGGCTTTAACCCACTGAGCCACCCAGGCACTCCACGGATTTGGGTTTTAATGGATAAAGCTAGACAAAAGTAAACCTCTAAAACTAAGCAAGCCTGGAGGGAGAAGGGATGTTAGTTAATAGAACCACATAAGTCTCTTTCTTTCTCCTATTGTCTTTTTTCATGGTTATGATGTTAAATTATTTCAAAGCAGCATATGTAAACTAATGAATTGCCTAAAATTAATGCCTCATGGTAAGTTTGATCCTGAGTGAGACGAGCCTATTTTGAAGCAAGAGAGCCAGAATCTCTGTGGTGGACACAAGACAGAATGGGCTCAGCCTACTCAGTGTTTTGTCAGCCTGGTCAATTACAAAATGCTTCCTGAAGTAGGTTGAAAGTGGGAATTCATCCCCTTCCAAAATGTTTTTCATGCTGAATTTAGGTTGTTTGAAAATGACTATCAGAAGCAATGTCAAGGAAGACAAATATCAGATAGCATCATCAACAAATATTTGCCGAGTGCTGAATATCTATAATGTCGAGTGTAGGAGGTTATAAAAGCAGAGGGAGGATGTGATTCTTTTCCCTTGAAGCCGGTGTTCTTAAATTTGATAAATGAAAGCCTGGGCATCACATTCAGGAAACCCTGAAATTACTATGCAAACTTGGGTGTGTGAGCGCCTATGCACTTTTATGTGGGTGTGGAGCAAGGGTAGGGTAAATTACGATAGTATCAACCTTTTTGTTGTTGTTGTTAGATCCTTAAAGTATCCCATGACTGTAAAAACGTCAACCATTAATCTCCTTGGGTCACATCTAAATGGTAACTGAAGAAATCTCAAATACAGACCTTGTTTTCATTGTGATATTGCTATGCTGAATAGACTAAGATTTGGAGGCTCTTACATGGTCTGGCATCATCAATGATTATAGAATTAAGCCTGGCTTAATCTCTGTAGAGATTAAGATCTATCTCTGTAGAGATATATCAATGCATTAGTTCTTTTCTTTTTTTCTTTCTTTCTTTCTTTCTTTCTTTCTTTCTTTCTTTCTTTCTTTCTTTCTTTCTTTCTTTCTTCTTTCTTTCTTTTCACATAACACCTAAAAATTTTGGACAATCCATGTGCTCTCTAGCATATAAAAAGTAGGCAAAATCTTTTTTTCATAAGTTTAAATATTTTCAAAGAATATAATTTCTGGTATGTTGTAAATATTGACATTTGAATGCGAAACTGCTGCCCCACTTTTTAAAAATGTATCCAATGGAGTATAAATATCATAGGGCCTTGATTTGGACCATCATGCATTTAAAAAATATATGCACACACAAAAAATTAAAATTCATGCATAAGATGTTCTTTAACAGTCAGGGATTTTATATTGTTCCTTTCTCTTATTGAGCCCAATTTCCACTCCACTCTCCCTTAATATCCTAATTTATCCTAATGTAGAATATTTTTATACTTAGAGATCTTTTATTGCTCATGAAATTTTGCAACAAAAGTGTATGTAATTAAACTCTTAAAGATAATATTCTGTGTCCATAACAATTTTTGTTTTATATTTTTTTTTCCGGATAGAATTATCTTTATAACACTATTTAGTACATCGTTGTTGAAAACAATATAAACATAGCATGAGATTGATGGCAAAAGCATCAAGCTCTACCATGGGCTGAAGTAGGGTCTACTTCCTCCAACACTTTGATTTGCTCTTATGGGACTCTCCCATTGAAGCATTGTGCTCATTGACAATAGTTCAGATAAGAACAATGCAAAATCCTTGCAGAAATTACTATCATTTTTCTCCACTTTATAATATGTCTGGATTCAGGAAGTCAAAATGTCATCCTTTGCTCACAACAGTGTTTCAGATGTTCTCTCTGATTAGCAGTCCAGAGTAATACAGCCCCCTACCATGCTGGATAGGCAGGAAGTATGCTTGATTTTGTCCAGTGAGGGAAGATTGGTTGTGATGAGAACATAACATTCTTCAAGAAAAGAATGGAGGAAATTAGAAAGTAATATTGTCCTGAAGAAAGTTTTTAGAGCTTCCCACTAATTTCAAGACTTGTGGTGATATGTCAATAAGATAAGGATGCCATTAAATTACCCCTGCTGGTGTTCACCCTCCTCCCCACCCCCCAGTTATATGATGATGCTGCTCTGCTCTTCCCATTGAACACTGTCTGTCCTATGCCCCTGTTTAAACAATAGGAAGTCATGAAACCGACATTAATGTGAGTTCTGGTGTGGAGATTTTAAGTGCCCTTCCAGCATCTCAGGGTGCCTGGGTGGCTCAGTCCCATTGGTCACTGACTCTTGATATTGGCTCAGACCATAATATCGGGGTCCTGGGATAGAACCCCGCCTTCCACTCTGTGCTCAGAAGAGAGTCTGCCTCTCTCCCTGACCCTCTGCCCCTTTGCGCCACTCACTTTCACTTTCCCTCTCTCTCAAGTAAGCAAATAAATCTTAAAATAAAAATAGAGAGAGCCCTTGCAGCTTCTGCTTGGACATTTTTGGGAACCTCAATGCAGTATGCTGTGTGAAAGCTCTGTGTAGCCTCCTTGATGATGAGCGGACACAAGGAGAAAAGCATCCTATAATCCACATCAACTATCAAGACATGAGAGTGGAGGCTATCCTAGACGCATAAGCCATGCTGACTCTCCAACTGAAGGCAGGAAAAACCAGAACTGTCCAGATTGCCCACCCACAGAATCATGAAGATGTAATTCACTGTCGTTTTATTTTTTTTAATTTAATTTATTTATTTTTAAAAGATTTTATTTATTTATTTATTTGACAGAGAGGAGAGAGATCACAAGTAGGCAGAGAGGCAGGCAGAGAGAGGGAGAAGCAGGCTCCCCGCTGAGCAGAGAGCCCGATGCGGAGCTCGAACCCAGGACCCTGGGATCATGACCTGAGCTGAAGGCAGACACTTTAACCCACTGAGCCACCCAGGTGCCCCTTCACTGTTGTTTTAAATCTCTAACACTTGGGATACCTGGCTAGGCAGCAATAAATAACTGAAGCCCCTGCATACTTATAAGACATTCTTTAATATTTAGGTACCAATTTTTTTCGTTGATAAGCCCTCCCATGAAACGAAGGGGTTTATTTTCACAAATGAAATACAAGATGTTCCAGATTTTTGATTAAAAAGAAGTGTGTCTTAGCAATGAAAAGCTATGTAAAAAGGGCTTTTTAAAAAAATTCTTAATATAAATAAATACAAATGCTTAAAGTTAGGTTTTGAATACGTGGAAACACACCACACACACACACACACACACACACACACACACACACACACATCTTACAAAGTCAATTAGAAATCAATTAGATTCAATTTGAAGTATTAAAGTCAGGTCACATTTTTATGTGTATTAAAGAGCAGACTCTGGCTTAAAATATATACACAAGAATATTACAGGGAATAATCAAATGAGTTATTTTATTGTGTAAATAATATCGACCACTTCTAACAAAAATGACATTGATTTGGGAATTTGGAACACAACCACAACATCTGTAACAAAGTATTATTTTCCATCTTACACAGACAACATCATAAAGTATTTCTTTTAGTTGAAACCACAATTCTTGTAGAAGTCTAAAAGGTTTTATGTAGTATACTAAAAAGCCAAAATAAAAACCAAATGATTTGGGAGAACTATGAGCTAATTTGCAAATACAAAATTAAAGTTCTCTCCACTTTATGTCTAAATCAATTTTCAATTGCTTTAAATTTCAATATTTTTTTTGTGGACACTCTGGGATTAAGAGAATTCCTCACACCACACTTGACATGCATGAAGCTGGGTGGCAGAGGGCAGTTCAGAACCATGCCTGGCCTCGTTTTGCTTCCAAGAAGACAGGGTGCATTATCAGAAGTTAACGAATGTGCCGAATTTAAAGAACATACATGGTGAAATTAATAGGGTCACAGAGCACAGGATCAGGCAAGACTTTGGAAGTCTGTATTTTGACCTGCAAATGAAGGAGACAGGGCACAGAGAACAGAATTACAATTAAACAGCAAGCCGGGTAGCCAGGATTCAAATTCAGACCTCTTCCTTTACACCAAAATGGGCTTTTGTTTAGAAGCACCCAATTCCCTACTGGAAACAGGTGGGGCCAGATATTTGGGATTCTGAGTGTTTCAGAGTATTAGCTGTGCATGATCTTTATTTCATAGCAGCCCCAGTAGGATCTGAGATAATATCCCCTACATGAATATGTTAACCGTTCTGTAATGAAAAGTGTGGCTATTCACTCCCAATGGTATAAACACAAATTTTAAAAGCTTCTCTCGGTTCAGGTCAGTTTCTACTGCCTGACGAGTTTGTTGCCAAATTTTCAAAGGAAAAAGAAAACGAGACAAGACACTTTTCCTTGGATTTTGGAACTCCAAACTAGGGATCTGGGTCCCCATACATATCTTACCTAGACTTTTCTTTTGGGCCGCCTGGCTAGCTCGCGCAGTAGAGCTTATGACTCTTGATCCCGGGGTTATGAGTTCCAGCCCCACGTTGAGCGTAGAGACTACGCTCTTTTAATCCTTGGCCATAACTTTCTTCTTTTTTTTTTTTAAGATTTTATTTATTTATTTGAGAGAGCACAAGAGCTGGTGAGGGAGGGGCAGAAGGGGAGGTGGGAGGGACCGAGGGGCCGAGGGGAAGGGCAGAGGGAGAAGGAGGTTCCCTACTGAACTAGGAAAGACTCCTGGCTGGATCCCAGGACCCTGAGATCATGACCGGACCTGATGGCAAATGCTTAACTGAGCCAGCATTTGGCGTCCCTTCTCTGGCCATAGTTTTCTTTTTTATCACACATGGGTTCTATATTACAATTCAGTATACAGAGTTGTTTCTTTGTTTTAGAGTCTTCTTTGATCTGTGATCTTTTCTGGTATCTCTTTAACTGCTCACGGTCTATGCCAGTGGGTACAAATGGTGGTTTCAGTGTTTTCTCTTCCACTTAATGTGTGTAGACGGTTCTAATGGGGAGATGGCTAAGTCGTTTTTTGGTGTTGGTCTTTACACCCAAAGTAAGGACTCTACACTGAGGGATCCAAACGTACCTCCGACATTAACGAGGCTTTGGTCTTCAGGTGCCGGAGGAAATTTAGAAGAATTAACATCAGTATCAAAACCTGAGAAAAGCATCCGGGGATTAAATGATGCAACAGTTTTATAAAACTCTGGAGTCACACAAGTGTACGAAGAACGAATCTGCCACATGTAGTGGAAGTTTAATTTCTTAAAAAAAAAAAGGCACATGGAGGGTCAGCCACAGCAATATAGCAATGTGTGTCAATGTGGCACAAGTATGGGCATTCTGGGTGACACCAGACGAACTGAGTGTGTACAAAGAACACGATTTCTAAACCACATACTTAAAAAGTTCTGAGTTAAATATTGAATATTTGAGTTATATATGATTCCAATTTAAAAATGGATTTTTTAAAAAAAGATTTTATTGATTCACCTGACTGAGAAACAGTGAGAGAGGGAATATAAGCAGGAAGAGTGGGAGAGAGAGAAACAGGTTTTCTGCTGAGCAGGGACCCTGATGCGGGGCTCGATCCCAAACCCTGGGAGCATGATCTGAGCCCAAGACAGACACTTAACGACTAAGCCACCCAGGTGCCTCTAAAAATGAATTTCAAGAAAGAGTCTGTAATCTTTTTTATATTCTTTTTATACTTTTCCTAAAACCCCCAATACCTTTAATACTCATTTGATTATTACTGGGTTTCGTGGAAACTTAGAAGTTCTCCAAACTGACCTATTCTTCTCTTTCTAGGCCCCTAGAATTTAGGCTTCTCCATTTCTTAAAAGGGGGTATGGTCATATAACTAGCTTTAGTTCAAGGATCGATGGGAGAAATGGCATGTGTCAATTCTGGAAGAAGCATCTAAAAGACAAAGAATAATCCTTTGTTCTCACTTCCACTGTTTTAGCAGATTCTTGTGTCTGCAAGTCAACGAGATCACACAGTGGAGTGCCTACCAGTCTGGGCTCCCAAGTAACGAGAAGACGCAAACTCTAGTCTTTTCCTTCCCTAATTCCAACCTGTGCTAAACCTCTAGCAGGGCTGAAAATTAGATTGCTGCTTTAAGCTACTGAGATTTTTCAGGCTGCGGGGTAATTTCAACATAATCTAGACTATTCGACGGGAAAAATAATTTCTCCACTGAATGGCTGTATAGCCATCCTCATTCTGACTCTGGACTTTGTCTACAAAGTTTCAGAATCCTTTTAATCCATATTCTAAATGCCAAAGCCAAACAGCGTGCCTTGCTCATTGAGAAGAATACATAAAATATAGATCCAACCCCTTCAAATGCTTCAGTAAACTACACTCCCACAGGATAGGTCCCATTCTTTCAAGGCTCAGGGAATATGGCTACATTTACATAATAATGTGGTATCATAGTTCTACAAATACTGAAGATTTAATGGCATATTCTTTTTCACTCCAGTTTTTAAAATTGGTTGTAGCAGCTAATCAAGAATTGTAGTGATCTGCTCAAAATAAAGAAAGATTCTGGAAAACTTAAGAGGCAAAGTATTATATGAGAAAAGCCAACTGTTGTACATGAATTTGAAAGAAACTATATTGATATTATAGAACAAAATCAGCATATCTAAAATCCAAAAATAGCCCAAATCCCCACATTAAATTCTATGAATCTTGGTTTAAGCTAGGTATTATAAAGTATTCGGGAGCTTAGAAGAATGAATATTTTAGTTAGAACTAGATATTTTAGCAGAAGTCCTTTGCAGTCACCCTAACATGCAAGCATGAGAGGTCTAATGTCTACAATCATCCTCATCCTTGAACTTTATGGTTTCTAGTTATTGTTTTTTCAAAAACTCTTTTGAAATCAGAGTCAGGGGTTATATAGTCACTTGATTGAGAATAAAATTGGAATATTGGAAAATTCAGTAAAGTTGCATTGGAGTTTTAGTGGTATGTGTGTGGCTACGGTGTGTGTGTGACAGAGAGCGAGCAAGCAAAGATTTTTTAAATTATCTTAACTGGAATTCAGATGTGTTGAAATTTGATTTTTGCCTTACATGGTCATCTTAAATGAAACTCTTTCAAAAATATCCTTTAAAGTCTCAATACTAATATGTGTAATGAGGAAACTAAAACATAAAAGAATACATTTATACAGGCTGGTTGTTTTGAGTTACCATAGCAAAGAAGCTGAATTAATAGAAAAAGCTAAATTTAGAAGTTTAAAAATGAAGTTTAAAAATCATCTTTTTGTGTAGTGATCCGAAGAGGCACATGCACCCGAATGTTTATAGCAGCAATGTCCACAATAGCCACACTATAGAAAGACCCTAGATGTCCATCAACAGATGAATGGATAAAGAAGATGTGGTATATATATACAATGGAATACTATGCAGCCATCAAGAGAAATGAAATCTTGCTATTTGCAACGACATGGATGGAACTGGAGGGTATTACGCTAAGCAAAATAAGTCAGTCAGAGAAAGACAATTATCACATGATCTCTCTGATATGAAGAATTTGAGAGGCAGGATGAGGGGTCCGGGGGGTGGAGAAGAGAAATGAAACAAGATGGGATGAGGAAGCAGACAAACCATAAGAGACTCCCAAACTCACGAAACCAACTAAGGGTGGCTGGGAGATGGGGGGGTAGGGATAGGATGGCTGGATTATTGACATTGGGGAGGGTATGTGCTTGGTAAGTGCCTGAAATGTGTAAGCCTGACGATTCACAGACATGTACCCTGGGGCAAATAATACATTATATTTTAATAATAAAAAAATTTTTAAAAAGGAATCTATTTTAGAACAATCTTTTAAATGAAAAAGCAAAAGATAAGATACATTAGGCCTGAAAAAAATAAAAAAATAAAAAATAAAAGTAAAAATCATCTTTTTAAAATAAGAAACAAAATCCATAAATTTGTGAAATCAAGGTTTATTTAAAAGTATTATTAAAAACATGGTATACTTTTCAATCTCTAAAATGGGCATAAGATCCTTTTGCAGCTGGTGGAGGATCAGCTGAGATAAAATCTGAAATACTTTGCAATGAAAAATCAATTTACAAGTGTAAAATATGGTTTTAACTTTCTCTTTTCCTTGGTGACAATTTTAATGTAATTTAATAGGTTTTCCACATCAGATCTGCATTTTTATATACTTCACATTAATTGCAGACACATTCACTGTTTCTACTTGTCAAAGTTGCAGTAGGTCAGCTGAGTTAAGCCTCATCTGAGCTAAACTGCGTTTATCGAAATGAAGTTGGTTGATATGCAAGTTGTACTGCTTTATTCCAAATCCTAATCTTGATTATTTTCAAGGAAATGTAAGTCTCTTTCAAGAACATACATCACATCCAATTTACCCACACATTTAACTGACCACTTGTGTACAAATATGGAAATACAATTTTAGTTATATATTTTTAAAAACTAGAATCCTTCAGTTACTCTGTGGTTTTCTTTAATTGCTACATACAAGTGGTCAATTAGGTGAACAGATACAACCCTGTAAGACTTTTAAACAAAATCAACACTTTCTGCAAGCTCATGAGAACATTTGTTGACTGCTACACTTTTGCATTATTTAAGCTGTCTCACAGATCCAAGATTCACATACACAAATTCAGCTATAGTTTGCATGTTGGAAGATATCACAAAGGGTCTCCAATAATGAATTCATCTACGCACAATATTTAAGATCTGGGTCCTTAAAGTACATTGGAGAATATTTATCAAAATTCTGATCAACAGCCAGCGGTTTATCTGAGATGCTGAATCTATCTCCAAGGCATTAGAGACTCCTTCCTGCTGCTCATTACATTTTTGGTTGTTGTTTGTTTGTTTATATATTTGCCTCCTAAAGTAGTTGCTTCCATCAAGTTCATTTTGCTATTTCCTTAAATCTTACCTCCCCCTGCTGGCTGTGCAACATGGAACTTGTCTAGGTAGAGTAAAGAATAGTTGGCAAAGGTTGGAGACCTTTTAGAAGGGTGACTGGTGAAAATAAACGCCTGCATACACGTGTATAGAAATCAATGCACACACGTGTACACACACGCATACAGGGAAACCGAACTTTTTGGTAAACTAAACTGAATCTTAGATGAGAAGTTTTTAGGTGATAATCAACAGGCACAAGTGTATCTGAAAGGGTAATATAGTTTTAACAGGAAAGATGCTCAAGATACATTGCACATTCAGAGATGCTAGATGCTCGAATGGTGAAGTGTGGTACTTTAATCCGGTCCTAATCCTAGTTAGCACATCACCTACCTAATATGCACAGTGACTTAATCAGGAATACTGAGAACACAGACACTCTTAGTCCTATATATCCATTCATGTACTAGTAGGCCAAAGCCATTGATTAGGTACCAATAAAGTGGATGGTTTTGTCCAACTTTTGTCACCTTATAACGGCATCGGTAAGTTTACAGGTACTTTCGACCCTGTCCCACCTTTCTGAATTACAGACGGCTCCTTCGACTAGGATATCTAATCTGCAATGCTGAAATTGCTTGCTAAATCAAACATACACGGAACCACAGGATGCATAATTTTCAGAACTGCTTCTACATGGTCTGCAATTTACATGAAATTGCTATGTTTTGGTTAAATGGCACCTTAGCTTCCAAGCAACACTCTTTCAATAGTTGTTTCTTTAATTATTATTTAATTTTGTGGTTATGACTGGTTTTCAGTTAAAGAGGGTACTACTGACAAATTCAATTAAATGAAAATAGAGGACTTAATGGTCCATGCTAACGCTTCATTTCATACATAATATTTTATCATTTTCTGTGCAAATTTGTAATGAGTGCTTGGTTTGTATTAATAAATGCTTACATTTAGGCCACATAAAGTACAGTAATTAAAATACTTTGCTAATAATATTTACTTATAAGTGCTCTAGAAACAATTAACCCATTGATTCCAATTACTTTTACTAAACTTACTTTGAAGAATGCAATTCTTTGGCCTCAAAAATATTATTTCAATGCTACTTTTAATAAAGTGCCCTGGGTGCAATTTTATTGTATTTTAATAGAGCGTGCTATACATCTGCTGCTCTCTGGAACACAAATTTCATAGAAAAGTGGCAAACAAAAATTTAAACAAAACTACCATTTTTGGGAATTTTGAACAAAGAACACATATGTTATAGATCTCTTTTCCAAATATTTAAACTGAGAAATGTAACTGTTTATTGTATTGGATGAGTAAAAGTTGGTTGCCTTTTGCTCTTTAAAGTAAATGTTGCTCTATGGTATTTTTTGCTTATAACCTATAATAGAAATCATCTGCAGACAATTTACATTCCTTCTCATATGACAAGAAGATACGCTGCCTCCCCAAATGAGAAGAAATCTTATTTACAAACACATTGCAGAATATGTGTTACTCATAATTCAAAGAGATTACAGCTAATATTTAAATATACATAGGCAAGATGTATAAGCAAACATAGAAGAGCGATAATTTTATTTTATGTTGTAGAAAGTTGGAATTAAATTTGCGTGGGATTATCCGGTTTCCTAGTCCACGTGAAAAGGAACAATTAAAGTCCTTTTTATATCCTATCTCCAGAAATGTGGTCAGTAATTGGCTCGTCACTGATTCAGGTTTTCGTGAAAGTGGCAATGTGCACAGGATGCCAACAGGAGGAAATTAGAGAGTTTTAAGATGAAACAACCTTCTTTTTCAGTACTTCTTCCTCCTGATGTTGAATCAATAACCTAAGAATAAGAAGAACCGAAACACGAACGGACACAAAGCACTGATGTTATAAAGTAAGTTAAGAAAAGTCAAAAGACATCTTGGTGTACTTTCCTCTTTTCAAACCAACAATGAGAAAATGAAAACCTCACCAAACTCGTCAGATTACTAAAGCATGAGGCATTTGCTTTGAAAAAAGAATGAAGGTCTAGGTTCTTTAGAAAGAGCCTTTATTTTTAAAGGCAAGTTAGAAATGCTGACCTTAATTTTCACATCAAAATTCAAGGTATCCAATGATAAGTCTTCATCAAAAGTGCCACTTCGAACAATTCCTTGTAAAGAAAATGCCACTTGGCTCGAACATATAAAGTGGACTTATTACGATTTTAAAGGTGAGAAAAACACAACGTCAGGTCAAACGCTGAATAATAGGAAGGCTGAATGTGTTGCTCAGACGGTCCTGGCCCACGGGGTTACTGTCTTAACTTGTCTCCTAGAACCTTATGAAAATATAAGCCCATACACTTTTATTTAAGGGTGATGTTTTGAGTGATTTTAATAGGATTGACACAACACATCTAGTTTATATATATAGTGTATACGTGTGTGTGTGTGTGTGTGTGTGTGTGTGTGTATCTCACATCATCTAAACAGAGTGGGAATGAAAATATTCCAGTACACATATGCATGCATAGAGAAGGCGGATTTGGTTGTTGCAAGTGATAGATGTAGCAGTTAGTTCCACCAACAGCTAAACAGGAAGAGGTGTGGGTATCAGCCTCCCCCGCGACGTGGGGAGCACACCGTTTATGTGAGTTCATGGAAGAAGAGAACTGGAAGCAATTTTAATCAATCAGCCTTTTCTACTAGGGCTTCGTGTCTCAGACTACAGGCTGCTGCTGCTGAGGGAATGACTGGATTTGAGCTTTGTGGGCAAAAATCATTCCCCCAGGTAAAACAATTCAATTACGTACATTCTATTGTTTACAAAATCAGTGAACTCCTCCCGTTTTTGCTCCAGAGGATTCTGCACCTGGCTATTTTTTTTTTTTTAATAATATTCAACAGCGAGGAAACCATTCAATAAGCTCTTTCTTTTTCCACACTTGGAATAGAGCTTCATTTGTAAAATATTTTTTTCGGATCTCTAAAATCAATTTTATTGTGGGGAATGCTTCTGTCAAAGTATTAATGGCTGCCTCATTTCTCTTGCTGAGGCTCCTGTTGGTACAACAAGAGCTGATTCTGCCTCTTGCCTGGCAAAATATGCCAGAGGAATCAGGAAGCTGGTGTTTCAGATCTCAGGGCTGCCTGCCTTTCTCATTTCATGCGTGTCACAGTAGCTTCAGCAACTGTTGCTCCAAGCATGGGAGATGTGAAACTTTTCTGTCTGGTTGCCTTTGGAGAAGTGGATAAATATGCCAGCTCCAGTCCAAGACGTATCCTCGGAGTCACAGAGAAAATGAAACGGTTTGCACTCCTTGAGGGGAGTGGATGCCACCCACCACCTGACTGGCCAGGGGAAGGCGGCCCTTTGCTCTCCCTCGGCTTTCTTTTTAAACTGGAGTTTGACAGCCCCCTTATTGACGCCATAAAGCAGATTTCTTAGACGTACGTATTTTCCACTGAATGAAAACGTGCTCACCCTGAAATCCAAGATGGTCCAGTTCACGAACCTCAACCTGACACTGGACTGTCACTCACATGAACTGAGCACAAATAGGCATTAGTCATCTCACCACACCCAGTTCGGGAAAGCATTTGTGAGTAATGACATTTTTCTTTTGCATTTGTGTAAGAGATACTGAGGGGTGGAATTCTTCTGCCTGAAACCCTGCCCTGCTCAGCTTAACCCCACGGTTCCCCCGGGCTTCCACTCACACGTGCCATTAAGATTTACCTCCTGTGCTTCCTTTTCACATCTTTCTACCTGCTTTCTTTAAAGTGACGTTGCTCCTTCACAGAATTGTGGCCGTGGATTTTTGCCCTGTTCGTTCTCTTGTTTACTGCGCCCTGCGCCCTGAGAATCAGGAATTATGCCAAAAGCCTTGAGGGGTCATTCCTTTTTGCTAGCCAGTAGCAGTAGAGAGAGGCTGGTGATTTGTCCCCAACGTCCTCATTTTAAAAGTTACCAACGAAGATTTGCTAGGCCTCCTTCTCATTTTAATATTTCATGATGTTCACACTAAGTGTTGTACTAAAGATACAGGCCTGGCAAGTGCTCATTGCTGATAAAATGCTGTGATGCAGGGAGATGGGTTTTAGCCACTGGATGAACAACTTATCCCCATGCTGAAAAATATCAAATCAGCTCTTCCCTTGTAACACAAATTGCTAAGTAAAGCAATTTAGTTAGAAGCAAAATATATCATTAAAGAAAACACTCAGTCTTCAGAATAACTTGATCAGTTATCTCATTGGCTGGGAAGTTAAGTAGGAGCCAAATTAAACCATAACTCCTCTTCTGTAAGATGCAGTGATAGAGCTGGAGAAAGGGAGTTACTTCGGTGACAAAATAGTTTTGTTCTGTTTTTTGAAGATGGAGAAACTAAAATGAGGCGAAAAAAAAAAAAAAAGAGGAAGAATATTTCTCTTTCTAGGTAATGACGGGGCAAACAAATTGATGTGTGAAATACTTAAGATTTTGTTGTCGTTGGTTCTGCTACGTGAATTTGACTGGGTTAACAAATACATATACACTTTAAAGAGAGGCGTGTTTAGGGCAAACAGTATGTGCCAGAAGATAGAGAAGCTCTCAGAAATAAGTCATGGCTTTGGGAGGCCAGATTGGTTTGGTCATGTTGTATAGGGAGTAGAGGAAAAAAATGCACACGAAATGCAGTTGGGGGTAAGGAAAAAGTGTTAACGTACTTAAATATCTTTCAAAAATACAATGCGAGGGGTGCCTGGGTGGCTCAGTGGGTTGAGGCCTCTGCCTTCGGCTCAGGTCATGATCTCAGGGTCCTGGGATGGAGCCCCGCAAAGGGCTCCCTGCTCAGCAGGGAGTCTGCTTCCCCCTCTCCCTCTGCCTGCCTCTCTGCCTATTTGTGATCTCTTTTTCTCTGTCAAATAAATAAATAAAATCTTAAAAAAATACAATGCAAGGCAAAACTCTCAACAGAGAAGGTACAGAAGTGGCATCTGTGATATGAATGAATGAATGAATGAATGAATGAATGAATGAATGAATGAAAGATGCTAAACCAGAGAGTCCTTCCAAAGAGCAGAGACACTACCAAGCCCCATGGTCTGGCTCTGAAGAAAACCCATAGTTAAAAAAAAATAAATGGAAGGAAGGAAGGAGGGAGGAAAGAAAAAAAGAAAGAAAGGAAAAATGTTTCAGATGATGCTCTAAATGTTGACTTTGTTTGTAAGCTCAACAAATTCAGTTACAGGATGCTTTCATCCAAAGGCTATCTATGTTATTCTTAAGACATGCTTAGGCTTCACTTAAGAGAGGTTTTGAGTAAAATGCAATTTCTAATGTATGTTTTACGGTCAATTGTTTGTATTATGCACTGGCTTTTTGGTAGACTTTCCATGTTTGGAACAAATCCAGTGCATCATACCAGGGCAGTTGGAACATGTCTGTTCAGTAATGTCCATGTGCTAAAAATCCCCCAGAGAGCTCTACTGGGAGAGGATTAAAACTTGCCATCGCGCCAAATAACAAATCTTTGTTGGTTCTCTGCAGCGTGCAGCGATGTTAGAGCTCATGTTACAGGTTAATTGCTTTCAGTGGTAGAGTAGCCTGGGTAAGGTTTTCCTTGGCTTAGCAGAGTATTAATAAGGAAACCCAACACAACGTGACCACCAATAGCAGGGGCAAAGCTCTGGCCAGCTACTGCAGCGAATGGCCAATGGGAACGCTCCAGCGCCGTGGGACCATCTGACATGCAGAGCCCAGAAGTTCATTACCCTATTGTGGTCTACCAACTCCCAGAAGCGAAGACCTCTTCCTGAGGACTTTGAGAGACTCAGACAAACGGTATACACAAAAAAGTTGTGTTGCAGGTGCAAAGTGGAAGAGAAAAGGAATGCCGATCATCAACCGGAAGTCCAGAGAATTTTGACGTGGTCCACTCGCTAGATTTGGGTAGCCTGGGACTAGCCTTGATTACTTTACTTCGCATTTTCTTAAATAAAAATAAGATTGCCCATAGCTGGAAATCGGGTCCCAATTTTATCTGCAGCCTTTTTTGCAGCCTGATTATAAACCCCTGAAAAATCAGCATTCTTGGTATAATGGGACGACTGTGTATCGTTCACTATCACAGCCTGAGCAGTACTAATCACCCATTCTGTACTTAGAAAGTAGAAGGATAGAGCCTATATGCATTTACAGCACCCATGTTTGCAGAGGTAGCTAGCCGTCAGCATTTTCATTCTGTACGAAATGCCTGAGAAGATTTTAGAAATGGCAAAGCTGCGTCTTTAGCATCAATCTACATTGCAATTTTAGCAAACCAACATTACTCAGAGCACCATACAGTATATTCCAGTGTACACAGTCAAAGTCCAATTTGAATCTGTGGGATGAATTAAAATACCATATACTAAAGAGCCGTTCAAAAATAGTAAAACTACCGTAGCTACCAGCTGCAATCTTATTTTTCTCGAAAACTCTTCTCCGTTTAAGTAAGATCAGCATATGGCTTAGCCAAACTGTACCTTTTAATAACTCCGTAAAAACGGACTTGTTGGAGCCTTTTACAGCACAGGTAGGGAGAAGGGCTGAGAAATTCGCTTCTTACAACTGGGGTCTCCCTACGTGCTAAAAACCGTGCCAGTCCCACGATACACGATAAAAAAAAAAAAAAAGAAAAAAGAAAAGAAATGTATGTATCTGATCTCTTGCCTTTTCATTGCTCTGCAAGCGTCGCATCGCGCATTTCTACTCCAGCGATTCTGTAGCAAGATACATACACAATAACAATTGTCAGAGCCCGTGCTCGGCCCCTGACCACCTAGAAAGAAATGTTCTCTGCTGTGAGTCGTGCCCCGCGCGCAGCCGGCTGCAGTTTCTGCATGGCTGGTGCCGGACAATGTCGTACAATCGGCTTCAAAATGTGGTGTCAGTCAGCGCTCTGGCACATGTGCAACCTCAAAGGGTGAAAGAAGACGCGCCAAGGCCGTGGTCGGTGACTGGTGGCCGGGCCGGGCCGGTGTGTGGGTGAAGTGGGGTAGAAGGAAGCGCGTTGGGGCGGTGGCAATCGGGTTTCCCAGGCTCTGACAGCAAGCGACCCACGGAGAGCATTCCTTTTCTGGTCCCGGAGCCTCCGTCCCCTCCTGCCCTTTCTGCCCCCTCCCCTCCCCCTTCACCTCACCCCCACCGCGCCCGCCTTTGGTGAAAGAAAGAAACCCAAGTGCCACAAAAGGCCAAGGGTAGCTCAGTTTCAGACCCGAGGGCAACATGTGTTCAGCGAACAAGGGTGTAAGAAACACTGAATATAGCAGTTAATACTTTAGACCTACGGTTTTCTGACTATAGTTTTCTTTGTACCCATGCATATTTATTGCCATTCAAAGAGATTGCGCTCGCGTACCAGCAAACAGCTATTGAGAACACGGCAAATCTTAAACTGATTAAGGCATTGGAGTTTTGCTAAAGATGTGGCATGCAAAGAATCAGGAGAAAGCCATGGAATATTAAAAAAATATTAATAATGTCAGTTCTAATAATTCAATCTCAGATTTATTTTGGTAGAGCCCTAGTCCAAGTGGCGTACCCTGTCTTTTTTCTTAAGGATGAACAAAGATCATGGAACAGATTGTAACCTAGGCAAATTGCATGTCTGTTTACAATTGTATTTCACATATTCTATATATCATTTGCAAACTATTCCCCAAAGAAATATGTATCGAACTTTTAGGGAAAAAAAATGAAGATTCGATGACAATCTGCTTTCCTTTCATTTGTTTCAGATGTGGCAGATTTCATCTGCTGTTTAGATTCTTTGTATTTTGAATATAGTGCCCTGTCATGTTCGTCATCATTTGCTTTTGTTCTCTCATAAACTACATTTCTTGAAATGATGTCACCACAATTAAGCAAAGAAGCCAAAGACCTTACAGAAGATTGGAGTGAAGTTTACATGCGCAGGGGACTCGTGAAATGCTGAACATCTCACTTGGAAAAAAAAAAAATCAAATTACACCCCCCCCCAACCATACCGTTTTACTTAGAGCAATAGGCAATTTGTGAGTTTTAAGGGCTTGTCATTGCAAAGATGTCTTAGGTTATACTTGGAGGAAACAGTTGAGTATTGTAGCATATTTATGAACATGTTTTCATAGTCTGCACTTTTGGGATGGGAAATTATTCCATAGTAATTAATTGCTGCAACTGTTTTAACTGTCAAAACTAAAGATTAATCTTGCAGGAGCCGTTTAACCAGTCGAAGAACCAATGGCAGCTGCTCAGGAGGGTGACTCATAGAAAACACTCAGGAAGAGCAGAGTCTGAACCACACACTAAATGGATCTAACAGCTCAATTCTAGCATTACTCACAATGTATTAATAGGATCTTCTTACTCCTAACTTACCACTGAACTCAGACAAAAACACTCTCATTAAGAGGAATTTCTATCCCATTACAAAGAAGAGCTCTTAGATCACACTAAACACCATTGTGCCCTAAACATTTAATTACTGTTTGTGCTGGAATTTAAATCATTGGGGAAAAAACACATTTTTTAAAATGTCTTCAAAAATAATTATGAGAAAAACTAATCAATACGCTGTGTTCATTTGGCATATAGGCGTGTAATAAACGCGCATTATAGAGCCAATCATTGTGATTAATTGTAAGCAGGCATGGGCGTAAAACTTGACTTTGGCTTAGGAGGGAGATACACACATTTAGAAATAAATGGTAAGGATCACTGGTGAGACACGTTACAGGGCTTGGGAAAAGAAGCAGTTACTCATTGAAAAGGCTTTTGGCAACTCTTGACCTTTGAGGTCCTGACTTAAAGGACACACAAACAACACCATTCTCCAGCAAGTTTTCCTTGATAACCTGCTGGAAAGGGGACAGAATATCCTGAAGCTATTTGACATGCACAATTTAGCAATTATGTGGTCAGAGGAGGAATGATTCTGTTAAACCATGGGGAATTGCTGGTGTTTACAGCCTTTACACATTCATAGAAAAATCTAAAATCTAACACAGCATAATCAATATCAGGATGGATTCTCCTTTCCAGCAATGAGTAGTAACGTACATTCGATGGGGGAAAAGTAAATTTGAAAGATTTCGTATATTTGATTCAGTCTGACCTTCCAAAAGGAATAAATGAAGGCTTAAGGCTATGTGGTAAGGGGATATTTACTGCTATAGTTAAATGAAGGATACAAAAAACCGTGATTAAAATCAATGTGATGATTTTTTTAAAATTTGGATTTAAAAAAGTAACAGCTAAGAGAAGTTGTTCGCTTTCTAAGTCACCATTGATCTCATAGCCATTTTTGTTTATTTTTATTTTACTTTCTGTACAGAAGTGCGGACATGAGACCAGTAACATTAATGCCTTAAATACTGCACCCTAATCGGGACTCTCCATTCATTTCCTCTCTGAATAATTTAAAGCTGTTTTCCTTTTGTTTAGTTGTCTTGATATGAAAATCTATTGTATTTGCATTTTTCTTTGTAACAGATAAGTAGAGAGAAAATCGCTTTCTTTCCCTCCTTAAGAAGTAAAATCATGTTCCAGCTCTTATAGTCCTATGAAGCGCTGCTCCCCACTTCCGCTCCTGAAACTTCACTTTTAAGGGGTTGTTTCCACCAACTCATGTGTTCATCAATCAGATATCAATGGCAGCATGGCTGATTGGGTGCCCCTCCACCTCCGTCATTCCCTGCTGCCCAGGCACTGCCTGCCAAATGTTGTAGGAAGTGACTTGAAGAGTGACAGCAGATCCGGCGGCACCCTCAGTGTGTGCTGGTGGGTCACTGCCATCCCCACGGAGAGCCCCCAGCAGCTGCTCTCTGAACAGAGGCAGAAGTACCATCAGCTGGCCGCAGCCCATCTCTTACTGCGCAATTAAACCAGCTCCCCACATCTACATCTTACTCCAATGTCTGCTCCAGGACACTTAGGTGGTATTTGTAATGCAGACTCCAGTTTTTGCTGTGTTTTTGTTTTTGTTTTTTTTTAAGAAAAAAAAAAAGTAAAGCAATCTGAACTACACAGGTTAAAGAATGAATGAAGGCCTTTCATAATCTAATCGGGAGTATCTCCATATGAAATGATCACAGTGATGGAGGCAAATTCAAGAGATAAAGAAAGATTGGTTGGCATAGCAATTGGATATTGCTGCTAAACACTGGAGTTTTGCTTTTGGATTGGAGCAGCAATTGGATATTGCTGCTCCAAGGATCCCAAAGTGCACTCTTTCTCTGATGTAGTCTTCATGCAAGTGTGATTTTTCAGCATATGGAATATAGAAGGATAGGGCTCCCTGAACTAAGTCGCAGAAAATTGATATTCCCCCATTGGGACTTAACTTTTGGAGAACTACCTGGCGAGGAAATTTCTGTGAACATTCTGCAGAATACAAAAGATAATACAGGGGCTCTTGAACTGTTTCCTTATTGTGCTTATCTCCGACAGATGTCTTTTTGTTCATTGCATCTCTTGTACAGATAGAGCGGCTGTAACCTTCTGCTTTAGAGGGACGAAATATGACAATCTTACACATGCTGGTCTGCTGAACAAAAGTGTCTGTGCCTCTTGTTTGATTACTTAAGGCCTTAGTGGCAAGAGACAACAAATTGATACCTTTGATAGTAGTACTTGTATGAATTAGGAAAGCTAAATTTGGCTTACTGTATTTTTGTTATTAAAATATTATTGAATTATCACAGTCTTTCTTTTTAAAGTGAATTTCCAGTTCTATCGGAAACACTGACATACACACAAACACACACATACCCCACACAGAGTGTATCATCTGGTAATAAACAAGGTCTTGCTGAATATAAAATCATGGGTACTGTGTTAACAAGGAGGTTACCAGGTAGAAAACTTGGCTGCAAATTTCTGATGCCTCTACACTTTAGCTTTGTGACCTTGAGCAAGTCACCTTACCTCTCTGAACCTCAAATCCCCTCAAATGAGATAAAACCAATTTGTAGGTTTTGGGAGAGGTTTAAATGAGATAGAACATAGGAAGAGCTTCTTACATAAAAGACTGGCACCATGACCTCCCTCAAATCTTTGTTAAAAATGCAACATACTCATGCCCCAACCCCCACTCCTACTCCCAAGACTCTTTCTTTTCCTTGCATTATTCTTTCTCTAGAATACTCTTCACTCTTAAACATGCTCTGTAATTTCCCTGTCTGCTTCTTTTATTGTCTGTCTTCCCCTCACTAGAATGTGAGCTCATGAGGTCAGAGATCTTTGACTATTTTGTTTATGACTCTATCCACATTATGACAACTCTGTAAATATTTGTTGCTTGAGTGAATAAATATATTAACAAATTAATAAGGGGTTGGATTTATTTAAAATTCCTCTTTGCCATCTTGGGGGAATTACATGGAATACTTTGTCGTAGATTTATTGAAAATATCTCTTTCCACAGTTTTTGGGCCAAATAGAATATTTTCTTCCAAATATACGAAGTAAAGTCTGTATTTTTTAAGCATGTTTCCTAAAGCACTAACTGATGTTAAATCTAGCATGGAAATTAGTCCTTTGTCCTTTTGAGAAAATACTTTGCTTATTGAAATTGGATAGCCAAGTGTAAGAGCCTGATCATGTTGTCTTCCCATTCAATGGAATGGGTACCATTACCATTACAAGACGCAGTGATGTGGCATGGGGACCCAGGATGCTACAGTGCCAGTGGTTGAGCCTAGAGCCATTTCCTAGTCTCGACAGGCCTGAAAACAAGCTATCTCACCCTTGAAGAGTGAGGTGAACCACCAGCGCTTCGATTTCCTCGTTTATAAGAATCGTGCACTGAACCGATGTCCATGCTATTGTTACAATTACTCTTAGGAATTCTCGACATTTTGTTTTATATCCTTTCAACTACATAGGCTAAGAATGGATCTTGATAATTGTTCTGCAATATATAAGGGTATCAAATCTCTATGTTGTACACCTGAAACTTACACAATGTTAGGTGTCACTTATAACTCAATAAAGCTAGGGTAAAAATGGACCCCACCTCATGTCTAATTCCATTCCGTGGTGAACAGCGTCTTTTGGTGTGTGAACACTACTTAGGGCTCACCTTTTGTAGCTATCCTGGAGTACTGGGAGGTCTGAGAGAGACTCCTGGAAAATAAAGAGACTGTAGTAGTACCTGGAGCCTGTAGTCCCATATTTTCTTTCTCTTTCTCTCTCTCTCTCTCTCTTTTGTTTTGTTTTTTTTTAGAAGAGCATCTACAGATTTATTAAATCAGGAAAAGCAAGAGAAAAAAAATCCTAATTTTAAATGCATCCCTTAGCATCAACTATTCTTAATGTAGATGAAAGTAAAGTAAGCCTACACTGAAAAGCATATGATTACAATAAAGAGAGGGAAGAAAATCCTTTTTCAGGAGAGAAGGTTATAACTTACATATGTTTAGAATTACCAAGAGAGCTATTTGTCCTCCTAATGCACACGGAGGAGTGCTCATGTCATTGCTGTGCACACTGCCTTGAACAAGTCCTCTGCTCTTTTGTGAAATATCGATGTCACTTACCTTAAGTGGGAGTGTTAACACCTTTGCTATTTCTCTAAAAATGGGGTTTGCTGCTTTTTGAGTTAAAAAAAAAAGATTGCTATAAAAGGGAGCATTAAGGAACTTAACAAAGTACTTTTTTAAAGGATCAAGCTAAGGAAGGCAATACTTCCTTAAAAGGTTTCACTTCTTATTTCCCAACTTAACAGTATGACAGAACACCCGTGGAAAGGCTCAAAGGAGAAATATGTTGAAACTCAATTACCTGTGTTAGTGAACCACCTACAGATATTTAAAAATATTCTCTTCTCACAGGTACCCAGTATGAACCAAGTGCTTTATTTGTGTCTCTCATGCCCCATTAACATAATGAAATGCTGTATGCCTTTTTTCACAGTGGGAAGAAAGGTCCGGAAGGGTGATAAAATATCCATACTAACTATAAGCTAGTGGACAGCACCTTTAACTGCTTTCTGGCTGCTTAGCATGTGTGGAATACCAAGCAGGCATAGACGGCATCTCTATTTGTAATTCCCAGGGAACCTGAAGCAGACTTGAGTTTTGATCTGGACAAGAGCCCTTTGGTCCAATTGATTTTCTGAAACTTGTGAAATCAGCAGACTAGATTTACAGCACTGGTGACTCTTTAAAGATTCAATTCTCTGCATAGTTTTATTTGAAATAGAAAGGTTATACGTGTGAATATATTCTCCCTGGATGAAACCCCTCTTTTCCCCAGGAGATGTGACCACCTTCACTTCACATTCTAGGAGGGGAAATATTCTCAGATCAGAATGAATCTGTATACCGAATATTTAGTCTTTATATAAAATTGTTCTTGAGGTTTCAGACACCAAATATTCATGTAGAGCCATTCAGCATTGTTTTTTTCATTCATTTGGTCTAAAAATAGTTTCAGCGTGCCTGCTAGACACAGAATCCTGTGCTTGGATATTCTTGGTTCAACTGTTGATTTTTCAAAGATTCAGTGTTGATTTTTAATCCAATATGTGTCGGTTCAACAACTATTAATACAATAAATCTTGAGAGAAAGTGTGAGTGAATGAGTAAGATGCTATCGTGTCCCAGACACAATACAGACACTCATTCTCTAAATTCCCCACTGTTGGCTTTGCCAGGCTGGATGGAACCTCCGACATCTCCCTCTGCTAATGCATTTTGCCCATTCTCTCCTTCTAGAACATTCTTGATCAAAATCTTTCAGCAGCTCTCCATCGCCTGCCCACAAGACCAAGTTCAATGACTAAGCCTTAGCCTTTAAGAAACGTCACCATCAGATCCCTCTCTGCCTAGGTCTTTAACAGCTCCTGCCATTTGGCCCCACTCATACCAGCTCATCACTGAACTTGTCTGCTCATTTGCTGCTTCCATGCTTCTCTGGCCTGCTACCTTCTCCCTGAACATCTTTTTCAGTCTCACATTAACACCTCATTCAAGCCCTCATTCCCCAACAAGCCTTTTGGAACAATCCCAATCAAAAGGGGCTTCATCTTCTACCATTTTTGTGTTCTGAGCATTTTCTCCTGTAACACCCATTCTCTCAGTTTTGACATTTCTTTTTTATTTGTTATGGCCGTTTCTCCACAAATAAATTCTACTCTTGAAGCAGGCAAGGGCTAGGTCTTATTTTTATACATGTCTTTGCACCCCTGTTCTTTCCCAGCCTCCAAAGACTGAAGACATGGAAGAAACTCATTTCAAGATGAAAAACAAAACAGTCAATTGACCAATAAACAAAGAATTCAAAATGTTGAATGCTTCCGCTGCTTACAAATTGATTTCTTACAATACTTCGTCATTTGCTTTACTAATAAAAATGTCTTATTTATTATTCCATTTGATTTTTAAAGCACCTCTATTAGATAAATGCCCAGCATAAGAGCAAACAAATAAATAAGTTAAATGAAACCCCCAAGGAACAAAGTAAAAATTCTCTATGAAATAATCTAAAGTTTGATGGCCTTTAGTTGACTGCTAAAATAGCCATGTCTTGTAGATTTGAAATTAAACTGTCACACTGTGTGTGTGTGTGTGTGTGTGTGTGTGTGTGTGTGTGTGTGTGTGTGTGCGTGCATGCAGAGGAGGAGAAGATGGATGTGCGCTCTTATGTTGATAGAGAAACTAAGAGTATGGAGAAAAGAGCAAGACAGTTCAAGAGTTACAGACTAGCAGATGATAATATAGATGGGACTGTCCTTTTGTTTTTGTATTTCTAAGTGTTAGGAAAGAACTACATGTAAACCAGTATTTTATACTGAGCAGCCTGACTGAGCAGAGGTTATTGGGCACATCACAGGGCTTTAGGCACTATGTATAGGAAAGCACTCTAAGAAATTCAGTCAGGAAACCAAAATAAAGTGAAGAACATAACATTTGAGGCAGAGTACACTAATTCCAAGAGCAGTAATATAGCAGAGAAGTGTTTTTATTTTCCAGGTAAAAGTCTCTTTTAAGACAGTGCAAGAAATAGCAAAATAAAAGAGAAAACAAGAATAAAAGCAAAATATTTCATAAGAGAAATGGGAGCATTTGTGAACCAAATGGATCTGCCAAATACAACGCTGAAGGCGGCAGACAATTAAATTTCATCATCCACTGATCAATCAGAGTCATTAAACCGGTTACTATTTATTTACTTAGAAAAGCTCAGCCTAGTGTTTAGAAACAACCATGACTGTTCTACTTAAAATATTATGTTCGTTAGACTTATTTATAGCACTCTCTATGAACACAGTGCAGATTCAAAGACTGTTTCATAGACATCTTTGTATCCCTAAATGGACAGAAGTTGGTTAGGTAGTGGATTTATGCTCAAAGGTCTATGGGAAAGAGCCCAGGACAACACAGAAAAACACTCTCTGACAGAAATATAACGTAAGCTATGTGTGTCATTTTATATTTTTAAGTAACCATACAAAGAATACAGCTGGATTAACTTTACCATTTTAACATATAATCTATATGAAATAATATTAATGACGTCTTTAAATCATTCTGTGGGGGGGTGTGCAAAAAAGTCTCTAAAATTTCTAAAAATGTACATTTTTCACTTACATACACTCAATTAAGACCAGCCATATTTTAAGGGCTTATGGCCACACGTGGGCTGTGGCTACTGCCTGCTGTATGGAGCAACACATTTCTAGAAGATAGCAAGAGATCAGGTAAGACTGGAGCTTAATTCTGAGTCCTGGCAGGAAATAATGATGTTGAAATTCTTTTCTTCTACATCATGGATTTTTAATTTTGTCTTTTGGACCACTAAGGAGCCTGAATGTGTGTGTGTGTGTGTGTGTGTGTGTGTGTGTAGTAGTTGTAAAGGGGTGACACGAAAGGTTTAAACTGAAAGAAGCTAAGTTTGGCTAAAAATCACAAATAAATTGAGCATCTACACTGTTCCAGACAAATCACTGGAAATGAAATAGAAACATTAGCTGTTGCATGCATATACAAAAATGTGCAATGTAGTTCGGTGGGCTGTTTGTATAATAGTTAAGATCAGGGACAAAATCTTAACTAGATAGTAATATTATTATGCCTTTTTATGAGAATTTTTAAAAGATTTATTTATTTATATGACAGAGAGAGAGAGAAAGAAAGAGAGAGCGTAGGAGGAGGGGCAGAAGGAGAGGGAGAGAGACAATCTCAAGCAGACTCCCTGGTGAGCGGGGATCCTGATGCAGGTCTTGATTGTACAACCCTGAGATGATGACCCAGAGATTTTGATCTGAGCTGAAATCAAGACTCAGATGCTTAACCAACTGAGCCACCCAGGTACCCAATTTTTATGAGAATTTTAAAAGCTAGAAAAGAATCATAGGAAAAGAAATAACATCAGTAGAAACTTGGGAGGAGAGGCAGGAATTGGGGTGAGGCGCATAGATGGAAATGAAAAAGACATATTAACATAAATTTGCCAGATAAGTATAGAATGCTCAGTTAAGTTGGGATTTTTATATAAAAGACAGTTATGGGGTATATAAGTATGTTTCAAATATTGCATAATTATACTACAAATATCTTGGTGGTTTATCTGACATTCACAACTCTCTAATACCCAAGCAAAATCATGAAAGCTGGGATTAGAAGTTCATATTGAAAAGTCCATGAAGAGAATTTCTTAATCAGTTCATGTACATTATCACATTTAATTTTAAAGCAGCATTAGGTAGTAATCCCTTTGTATTATCATTCCTAATTTAAAGATGAGGGAAACTAATTCTTAATTTAGGTAACATGTCAAGAGGTCATATAGCTAGTAGATGACAAAGCCAGTATTTGAATCTAGGTACGTTTTCTACTATAAGAATATTTATTCCAGGGATAAATGACAGTGCAAAAAGATGGGTTAGAAGTTTGCATAGAAGTTGATATCTGAGCTCCTTTGTGACTGAAAGATTCAGAATCCACTTCTGGCAAAGATGTACTAAATCCCGGCTCAGATCAGATCAACCCTTCTGCCAAGGATAACTAGATAAAATCTGGATAAAATGCGGAACCAGAGAGCTACCCAGGGAGCCAAAACTTGAGAAGCCAAGATCTTGGAAATGGAAATCCATTAAAGTGAGTCAACATTGGCTCTGCCTTTCCACTGAAAGCATTTGTTTCTTAGGCAAGATGAGCTGTGAGACTGAGCATTTAAGATCAAGTAGCAGCTAAGAAGCTGAGGAGCTGAACAAAGTTTCAAGTGGTTTCATGAAGTTAAAGAAATAATATATTTAAAAAAAAGAAATAATATATTTTAGACCTACCATTGTAGTCAAGATTGACAAATCAGGATTCTTTTTTTTTTTTTTTTAATGATTTTACTTATTTATCTGACAGAGAGAGAGAGATCACAAGCAGGCAGAGAGAGGGGGAAGCAGGCTCCCCACTGAGCAGAGAGCCCAACGCGGGTCTCCATCCCAGGACCCTGAGATCATGACTTGAGCTAAAGGCAGAGGCCTTAACCTACTGAGCCACCTAGGTGCCCTGACAAATCAAGACTCTTGAGAGACATAGATGCAATGTTCCATGCTGCTTTCTCTTTCAAAACATTTGCCTGTTTATTAGTGGTGGCCAAGCCAGAAGAAAATGATCAGAGGTTTTGGCAGTCTCACAGTTCTGGGGAGACAAAATTGGAACCTAGAAGCCAAGGGGAATAAACTGAAGACAGCTCAGACTTGGGGCCATTGAAGGGTTATTCCTTAGCTTGAAAATGAACAAGAATTAACAAAGACTAAATTCAGTGTCAAATCAGATCAACTCCAAACCAGACTGAAGTAAAATATTCCTGCACTAATAGACTCCAAAAATAAAAATAAATGATTTCTTGGCAAAGAACCTTCATTCCAAGTCTCAACCATATTTCATATCAAGTTTTCCAACAAAATTTTATCAAAAATCTTTGGACACACCAAAAGATGGGACCAAAGTAAAGACAAAAAGAAACAGTAGAAGAAGATCTACAGATGATTGAGACATTGGTGTTATTAAATACAGATGATAAAATACTGTGTTTAATATGATAAAAAATGTATGACAAGATTGAAAATTTCAAAACGGAAACTGAACTCATACAAAGAATCAAATGTAAACTCCAGAAAAAAATAAAAATGAAATTAAAACTCAACAAATGATATTAGTAGGAGGTAAAACACTGATG
>CM053610.1:46056374-46111986 GCA_028646535.1 Procyon lotor
CAATAGCCAAACTATGGAAAGACCCTAGATGCCCATCAACAGATGAATGGATAAAGAAGATGTGGTATATATATACAATGGAATACTACGCAGCCATCAAGAGAAATGAAATCTGGCCATTTGCAATGATTTGGATGGAACTGGAGGGTATTATGCTAAGCGAAATAAGTCAGTCAGAGAAAGACAAGTATCACATGATCTCTCTGATATGAAGAACTTGAGAGGCAAGGCAAGAGTTTGTGGGGGTGGGGGAGAGAAATGAAACGGGAAGGGATGGGGAGGGAGACAAACCATAAAAGACTCCTAGACTCAATAAATGAACTAAGGGTGGCGGCGGGGGGAGAGGTGTGTGTGGGGGGGTAGGGATAGGGAGGCTGGGTTGTAGACATTGGGGAGGGTATGTGCTGTTAAGTGCTGTGAAATGTGTAAGCCCAAAGATTCACAGACATGTACCCTGGGGCAAATAATACATTATATGTTAATAAAAATTAATAATAATAAAAAATATGGAATAGTAGAAGAAATACAGTTCATTAATTGAGTCTATCATTTGAAGATTAAAACAAGCAAACAAATGTGGAAGCTCCTACATTAAATGCAAAAACAAACAAACAAAAACAATAAAAAAAACTTCCACTGGATTAAGTCTTTCAGTGTAAAAATAAACCATAAAAACTAAAAAAATACATACATATGAATAGTAACGTTAATTTTATTATTCATACTATCAAGGTGAAGCTATGAATAAAAATGCTGTTCCAATTGTATAAAATTTTTAAAGCCTTGGGATGTAAAATACAAGTTAAAAGGCAAAAAGTACATCAATGGAGTGAATTTTTTCTCATACACAAAAAGATACAAGAAAGACTTAATATCCTTGAGATATACAAAATAATTTCAAGTACATTAGAACAACACTAAGCATCTCCATAAAAATTGACAACATATATGAACAATTTGTTGTAAAAATTGTTCTTTTACAATTGAAGAATTGTATGTAATAAAAAAAAGTTCACTCTTTTTATAAGCAAATGAATTGAAACACACACACGCACACACACCATTTTTCTGTCTTTTAGATGAATGAAGCCTACAAAGAATGGTGATCATAGGGAAGAGTAGGAGAAAAGCAGCAGGTCAATCCCCTAATGAGGATATTGTAAGGCAATTTGACAATGTATATGATGAAACATTTTGAGTACATACTCTGCAATTCTACCTTTAGGATAAAAGGTGATAAGGGCACAGGCAAACCAAGAATTAGACTCTTAGTGTTGAGAACAATGTGATGGTTACCAGAGAAAAGTGGGTGAGGGAAATATGTGAAATGGATGATGGGGATTAAGGAATGTACTTGTCATACACCAGGTACTGTATGGAAGTGTCGAATCACTCTGTTGTACACCTGAAACTAATATTACACTGTATATTAACTAGCTGAAATTTAAGTAAGAACCTAAAAAAAGTGACAAGGTACAATGATGTAGGACCAGAATATATATTATAGAATTGCTTACATATACTTGCCCACCAACATTAGACTGATTAATTATAATAAATCCATATGCTGCACTATTAAGAATGATGATGTGGACAATTATTTACTGATATTTGTGATGTGTTTTTAAATGCAAGATATGCAAAACCATATTGACAGAAATAAAGACAACTCTTAAACATAAACCTTACAAGGGTGAAGTAAAACGTGGCCAACAGTTGGGATTGGTGAGATGGCACATAAATTGGCAATTTTTTTCATTTTTTCATATTATCTAATTTTGATATAATGAGCATGCATGACTTCAGCAATCTAAAAATATAATTTACTAAACATTATCTCTCAAATACAATTAGAAATAAATTGGAAAATAAATTGATTTTATGAATCAATTATTGAGTTATTGAATTTTATGAATCAATTATGAAACAATTATTATTGACAATGTCAAGTAAGTAGTGGATAAATGAATTATGGTACCTCTATATAATGAAATGTAAGGTAGCTATTAATTTAGTTATTTTTTTAAATTTTTTTTTAAAGATTTTTTTAAATTTATTTGACAGAGAGAGAGTTCACAAGTAAGCAGAGAGGCAGACAGAGAGTGAGGGGGAAGCAGGCTCCCCGCCGAGCAGAGAGCAGATGTGAGGCTCAATCCCTGGACCCTGAGATCATGACCTGAGCTGAAGGCAGAGACTTTAACCCCCGAGTCACCCAGGTGCCCTACTGTTGTAATCTTTTCAACATTTCATTAATGATTAAAACAAATAGACTGATATTAATGACAAAGAACGTAGGCTTCACACTTGCAGGGAAGGGAGATTTTCATTTTACTTCGCCACTAATCCATCCGGATAAAGATGATTGTGATAATGCCTGAATGACAACGACAATGAGAAACATAAGGGAGATCTCCTCTCCTATGTACTTAATGATAATTTGGTGTTTGGTTTAAGCTTTAAAATAGATATCTCAAAAAAATAGATGTCTCCATATACACGATGCATACATAAATATACACATAAATCAGTTCTTGAAAAGTATATAAAGTTTCACTTACATAGGATGAATTAAGTCCTAGAAACTCACTGTATAACATCAGGCCTGTAGCTAATATTATATGAAGTGCAATACTATACACTTAAAATTTTGTTAAGATGATAGATCTCATGTTCATTGTTCTTATCACAACAAAGTTAAATGTACATAAGTTAATTGTATTGGGATAAGTAACTTTCATCTACAAAAACAGAAGAGATATATATGTATATATAGACATACAAAAGATGTATGTGTATATATCTATATAATCTTAATTCTCAAATTTTCATCACAAAAACACTAATGTGTTCATATTTACAGACAAACAAAAGCTCTGGTCAAAAACAAAATAAATTGTAAATTAGCAACTTAGTTTTTTGTGATCTCAGAACCATGCAACTGTTCACTTAGAAAAGGAAGCCGTTTGGGTACCTGGATGGCTCAGCTGGTTAAGCAACTGCCTTTGGCTCAGGTCATGATCCTGGAGTCCTGGGGTCAAGTCCTGCATCGGGGTCCCTGCTCAGTGGGGAGTCTGCTTCTCCCTCTAACCCTCTCCCCTCTCGTGCTTTCTCTCTTGTTCTCTCTCACTCTCAAATAAATGAATAAAATATTAAAAAAAAGAAAAGGAAGCCATTTGTCTTGACATTTTGACGCTCTTTCTGAAAGATATCCAGTTTTCTCTTTTCTTTTCTGAATTTCATAATTACTCTGGAGTCCTTCACATTCTTCCCAATACCCTGAAGACCATTTTACTATAGACCTTCCTGGCCACCGTCCTAGACATCATGGTCTAGACATCAATATACTGTATAACATAAAATATACATTTGATTGTTTCTGATTATTAAAATTAGGTATGTAGAAATTTTGAAAATTAGGGTGAATTCAGGAAGTACAAGAAAACTAAAAATTTCCCAAAATTTCTCTAGTTAGAGATAAATAATATTAACCTCGAGCTGTATTTTCTTCAAGTTTGTGTATGTGTGCATATACATATATACATCTATTATATGTATATATAAAATATAATATGATATTACATTATGCTCTTTCCACATAAACCCTTCTCAAAAATCTCAATTTTCGATCACTTTCTAGATTAAGTACCGAGTCTGCAGCTTTTGTGTGCATCTCCATATTTACCCTTCTGGTTTGTTTTTTAATAATGCTCTGGGTTCAAACTGCATTAGTTCAAATCCCTAGTTCTACAGGTTAGAAGTTATATAGTTTTAGATGGATGAATTAACCTCAGATTCTTCATCTATCAAATGGTTATAACAATAATTACTATTTTGTAAGATCATCTTGAGATCAAATTGTGGTTTATGATTTAGGTTATGGTTAACCTAAATATTAACTATAATGATTGTCCAGCAATACTGTATTACTCATTCTTCCCAAATGTGGTCCATGATTTCTCATATTTCATCTTGGCTAACACATGTGTTATTATGCCTTTCCCCCACTCCATTCCGTCTGTTAAAATCATTACTATCTTCAATAACTACCCCAAATAAAACTTCCTCCAAATTCCTATTCAAATGACATATTTGCGGTTTTTAAAACCATTTAACACTTTCTTATATAATTCCTCTTATTGCATGAATATTCTGTCTGGTGCTATGGTGACATATAAATTACTTATTCCTTTATTGAATTTAAATATTGTAAGTGTAAGAACCAACTTATACATATTTTTAACCCTCTCAGAGTCTAGCACATTTATTTGGAACATAATAATAAGTTAAATGAAGTAACAATTTAAAGATTGTGTCTCAAAGAATTCTTAAGAGCATTTGAGTGTGATGTTTCTAGGCATTTCGAACTAGGTAAACTAGTCTGAATGTACCTCCATTCATTATATACTCATTTGTTCATCTGACAAGAGTTTATTGAGCTCCTACCATGTTCTATCCTGGAGAAACATTGGACAAGATAGGCAAAATCTCTGCTCTTAGGGAGCTAGTAGTCTAATGAAGGAAGAAAGACAACCAAGATGTAGACAGACAATGAGATAATTCTAGAGCAAAAAGAACTAGCTCAGACAGAGTGCTAGCACCTAGTGGGGTAAATCCATTTAGAGAAGTATCCGGAGGTGGCTTCCACAAGATGACATCTGGAAGAAAAGAAGCCAGCTCTAGTAAATTCTAGGGGAGTTGTGTTTCAGGCATAGAAAACAGCTTGTCCAGAAAAGGCCCCTGGACAGGAGACAGTTTGGTCTTTTCCAGAAACAGCAAGAGAGCTAAATGTGGCTATAAGACGGTAAACAGGAGTGGATTGGAATATGTGAAGCTAGAAAAGTGGAGACAAATTTGTTCCTGCAGACCTTAAAATAATATTTTTTTCCATACATTTTTATTACAAGGGCAATGAGAACACTGGCAGAGAGAGATATCATACTTTGGGTTTGGCCATACTGAAAGGAGGCACCAGTAGGAGTCTGAAGAGTGAAAGGGAATTATTCCTGCCCCACTGTCTTTGCTCAGCAGGGTCTGGTAGGGACTGCCCTTAATCTGATGGTGCTTGCCTGGTTCCCCTCATGCTCAGGTTAGCTTTCCCAGGGTTCTAAGCACATGGCTTCCTCCCTGGAGACCTCCAGGCCTGAGTCCTCTAATGGTGACCAGTTGTTGTCGGTCCCAGAGTGCCTCACTCTTCCTTGTTCCCTCTGCTCTGCTCACATCTTTGCAAAATGGCCTTCATGAGCTTCTATTCAGTTACACTCTTGAAGGCAGCTCTTTCTGCTGGAACATTGCCTGAGATGGATGTTTTGCAATCGTGCCAGACTCGCAAGACTGGGAGATTCTATGTGGGGCTGTGTCCCTCCAAAGGCTAAATCCAAGAGGCTCTTTCCTTGTCTGGTACAAGCCAAAAATGAAACTGGCACTGGTTACATATATTCTTTCCATCGCTGAATACTCTTGAGATAGTACTTTTAGGGGGTACATTGGAAAGCCTGTCTGTCTAGGTAGGAAGTCCATGGCTGTCTCCATCAAAACTCTGAGGTAGGCTGTTGTGTCTTGGCCACTGAGCTCCGCTGTGAGCCACACAAGGAATGTCCACTCCACGTGCCCTGGCAGAGACAGGTCCTAGGGCCTAGGGACTAGGGACTCTGTGGCTAAATTTTCTGCTATCCTTTCTAGCTCAGCAAGGAGCCAATTCTCAGATTTGGTTTGTAATATGTATCTCAAAAAGAGATCATGATTATATGAATGGCAGTAAGATGGCGGGTGCCATTCTGACTTTAGTCTAAACCATGTCTTGAAGAACCACAGAGAGCAGTTTTTCACACCCATTTCTTTCAGAATCCTTAATCTTACACTCCTCATACATTCTCTTCTAGGAATGCCCCCAGATTTTTTAAGTTACAAATAAATATGAATATTTGGTGAAGCAAATGTACTGTTTATAAATGAGTATTTCCCAACATAAACTTGACTGCTACTTATAGTCACACACAACTGAGATGGAGAGCAAAAACTGGGGGCGATTCTACATGCAAGGTCTGGGGACTGATGTAACTTCACCCTTGATACATTGGCATGGTCTAGAAGTCACACAGATAGGCTGGGAAAAGAGCATTCAAGCATAAGCATAGCCGATTAAGACCATAAACAGACCTAAGCATGATAAACTTTCAGCCTTCATTGAGAAAGGAAAGAAAGGGGCACCTGGGTGGCTCAGTCAGTTAAGCATCTGCCTTTGGCTCAGCTCATGATCTCAGGGTCCTGACACTGAGTTCTGCATTGGGGTCTCCCTGCTCAGGGCAAGTGTGTTTCTCTTCCTCACTCTGCCCTTCACCCCACTCATGCATGCTCTCTCTCTCTGTCTCTCTTCAGCTTGTTTGCTCATTCTCTCTGTCTTGAATAATATAACAAATAATGTTACGAACCCCAGTAAAGTTTGGATACTTTTTGAATGCACTGCACTCGTAAAGCGCTTACTTCCCTCATGGAAAATATAGATACGTTATTACGTTATTTAAATTAAGGACACTTCAGCCTTTTCCTTTTCCAGTCTGGAGATTTACGGCAGATAAGCAGGGAATGCTTTTCTGGTTTAGTTGTCTTTCATTGTTACATTCATCCTGGCCCTTCACTGTCAAAATGTATCTTTAAAGCATCAGAAAAGGCATTTGATAGTATTTGATGCCATTTCAACTTTACTTTTTCTTAAATTCATTGCTGCTTTTACCTCCCAGACATGTTAACATTTCTGCTATGAAAATGGTCCCTATAGGTTTCAAAATCCCCAAGAGAACACAACTTCATGTATAAATACTCATTTCTGTTTTGTTTTTTATATCCTACTCCTTCTCATATATATATACAACACATCCATTGTAGCATGGTTTATACAGTTTCTTCCCAGGTCCCCAAATCCAACACATTCTGCTGTAGCTTAAAACAAAAATTTTTCCTGTTTTGGAACATTGCTTTCACTTTCACGGTATATCATTCACTTACCTGTGTGCCCTAAGAAAAATAAATGGCACATTTTTGTTTTCAGAAATTCAAATCCATTGGAGATTAAGTATATTTGCTGGATGTCACATATTCCCCATTAATCTTTGGCAAACATATCTTCTGATTCACTTTGTTATTCTTAAAATTTCTAATATAGCATTGCTTATATATATCTGTATGTATGTGAAGACATGTATGTATGTGTAGATAGATAGCTGCATCTTCCTCTCTACTTTATTTGAAGTAGAATTTGAGGTCATTACGTAAACCATTTAATTATGCAACCATTTTACCTATTTAGAAAATATGAGGGGTATGGAGCACCTAGTTAATTCAGTCAATAGAGCGTACAACTCTTGATCACAGGGTTGTGAGTTGAAGTCCCACACCGGGTGTGGAGCCTACTTAAAAAAAGAAAAAAAAGAAAATATGGGTAATATCTATGAAAGATGGAAATATTATGAAATAAGGGTAGTTTGGGACACCTCGGTGGCTCAGTCGGTTAAGTGTCTGCCTTCAGCTCAGGTCATGATCCCAGGATCCTGGGATGGAGCCCCGCACCAGGCTTCCTGCTCAGCGGGGTGTCTACTTCTCCCTCTCCCTCTGATCCTCCCCCCTGCTCATGTTCTCACTCGCTCTCTCTCTGGGTCTCTCAAATAAAAAAATCATAATAGTAACAGTAGGTTTGTAAAACTGAATTCTGTAGGAGTCAAGTTTTAAAAGTGCAGGGGAAACATTCTCTACTCCCAAATTTTCAAAGTGAAAATCATTCACTGTGCATTCCACGGTTTTCCATAGTTCCTGGGTTTCACATGCTAACATTTTATATCACAACATTTACAATGCATTGTTAAAATCTGAAGCTGTACTTTTGAAATATCATCCAATCTTGCCTGCTGAACTAATGAGAAATTCGTTAATACTCACTAAATTTGTTCAATAAAAATTAAAGAACTGTTGCAAGGATTACTAGCCTGGGGATTCATTTAGCACATTCCACGGGACACTTTCTGTTTACTGCATGCTTAGTTTTTGCCAAAGAATAAAAACTTGCCCATTTTGCAGGATTGATGAGGGATTATGTTTTCATGGCTCTGTCAAAATTTCATTAATTTGATGCCAATGACATAGAATTTATGACAATTCTGCCTGCCACTGGTGATGTTCACCCATCAGGGTTTCCAGAAACATAACTGTGAGGCAAATGAATGGGTATAAACATGACTGCATGCGCTGGGTTGGCTTTCAGTGAGAGTATCACTTCTGAACAAAGTGAAATATCTATACCTCAATATTTGTATCTTTTTGTTGAAATGGATTAAATGTGTTCTTTTTCTTTCTTCCTAAAGGTTTTATTTATTTATTTTAGAGAGATAAAGCACCAGCGGGAGGGGCAGAGGGAGGGGGAGAGAGAATCTCAAGCAGGACTCCACTCTGAGCTCTGAGCCTGACTCAGGGCTCGATCCCAGGACCCTGAGATCATGACCTGAGCTGAAAGCAAGAGTCGGACACTTAACAGACTGCACCAACCGGGTGCCCCTGGTTTAAATATGTTCATAGTGGTTCAAGGGACTTTATACTAGAAGATGGAAGTTTCGCTTCCACCTCTGCTAATCTTCCATTGTTTCTGTCCTCAGAGATCCCAACAGATTGAGATTCCTTTCCATCGCCAAACCCTACAATCCAGACTTTTCACTATTTCAAACTGCCCTCCAAAATTAATAAGGCTACCCAAGGTAAATAACATTATATGTATTATTCAAAACCACCAATTCTCAAGTACCTATAATACTTAAGGGACTATTTATGAACCTCAGATATCTAGACACTTTCCACATTTTAAAATGTTCCACATTTTAAAATTCCACATTTAAAATTCCATGGATGTGGAATCCATAAAATTCCACAAAAAAAATTCCACATTTAAAAGTATCTGCACGTTTTATGGAACCTCCTGATATTAAAGACAGTAATGTGTTGGGTCTCATCTCCTTATGCATTCCCTGGTCCTAATAGCTAGTGAGACTGTTCTAAAGGAGGAGGAGAATGTCTAGAAAAGCTTCCTACTAGATGATGAGTCTATGTGTACCCAGAAATTACATGTCTATTAAGAGAAAATAACCCTTGAAAAAATTGACATGTCTCCTTAAAGAGCTGCATTTATAGCACAGAGCCCAGGATTGAAGTGAATATTCTTGAGGGTCCTGTGCACTCTTATTAGAACAGTTCTAGAAATTGACCATCTGGAAGTTGCTTTCCACAGCCAACAAAATATATATAAGGACCCTTGCAGCTGTAGGAGAACCTAGGCCATGAAAAATACCATTTCAAACATCTGCCCTTTATGAGCCATATGAATCTTGTCCCTACAAAATTATAGATTTATAAGCATTACCATGTAAAGTTTGATAATCAAAGGACCGGGATTTTTTTTTTTTTTAGCAATTATTTACAAAAATGCTTCTTTATCATATGCATTTTCCAAATGTATTCATTCAATTGAATAATAGGGATGAAAAAGTCACAATTACTAGAATTGGAGTTGTTACTAAGGTATTTATCTTGTTATTGAATGTAACATTTTGCCTCACTTTGAGTGAGTTTTGGAACTGTAACTCCCTGTTTTTTCATGTATATGTATTATGGACTATCTCATAATTTCCCTTATATGTGATGAATTTTGTCCCCAGTTCTTCTACTTCCAGGCACCTGGATAGAAAAGCTTTTATTTTACAGATAAACCATATTAATGGGAAAAACTTGAGACATATTATAATAATAGAACAAATCAAGATTTTTTTTTTATGCGATCACTGGTTTGTAATGTCCAAAATATTCTATGTCTGCTTTGACCAAATGTAATGAAATGAACAATTGACCACATTGCCTTTTCTTTTTTTTTTTTTTTTTAAAGATTTTATTTATTTATTTGACAGAGAGAAAGAGATCACAAGTAGGGAGAGGGGGCAGGCAGAGGGAGAGGGGGAAGCAAGCTCCCCGCTGAGCAGAGAGCCCAATCCCAGGACCTGAGCCGAAGGCAGAGGCTTTAACCCACTGAGCCACTCAGGCACTCTGACCATATTGCTTTTATTCACAGAAGCAAACATGGTAAGGTTAAAAATCTTTATTTTAATTAATTTAGTACCTCTTGGGTAGCATTTCTGTGTCAGAGGTGGTATGGGGCCTGGATGTAGAGAAATAAAGGAAATGTAGCTGTTGGCACAGAGTGAAGCCTAGGGGAAGATTAATCCATGAACTGAAGTTTCAGGTAAGTCTTTAATGAAGGCCAGGCCTTACTGAGGAGTGGAACTTGGGGTGTGGGTAAGTTTCCTATAAAGAGGAATAGCATGGGTGTGCTGTGTGTGTATTTACATTCTCTGTGCCGGCTTTAGCATAGGTTTTAGAATGGCACGGGATTGTGACTCTTTGCTAAGTAAAATTAATTCAGTAAATATCTAACTAACTGACTGTTGCTTGGCCCTGGGTCCGCTATTTCAGTGAGTTGTGATGGAAGTTTCAAAGTGAGTGTGAAGTGGTGTCTTTAAGAAAGGTACAGGGTGGTTGGAGTGATTTTATATCCTTACAGTACACATCAGATTATTTTTAATTGCATACCAAAGGGAATGGTAAGTATAGAAAATGGGTTTCTTCATTCAGCAAATAATTGCTTGACCATTATGCACGAGGAACTGCCCTTTTGGAGGTACAGCACATTTTATCTTTTACATAGATGGCTGATTTTATATAAGGAAACATATGAATGGTCCTTGACAGAGAGGTTTTGGTTGAGAAATCTCTGGTTCTGGGCAGAGCTGACATAACAAGTCAATACAAAGAGACATCTTCTATGCAATGCTTAATAAAGTGGGAGATGGGCACATTTTCCATGGGCAGCCAAGGGTGGAGAGAGTGAAGACTGGCAAATAGAAATTCAAGGAGAAGGAAAACAGGAAGAGTATCAGGAGATGGAAGGGTTCAAGAGGTTGGCAAGAGAAAAAGGCCTAAAGAAAACTTTCCCAAAGGAAATCGTTATGCTGAAGAGGCCAAGGACTATTATGTGTTTGTACTTTTGGCTCAGCTGGGCTGTGCGATCCGTCAGGCTCATTTCCCTCATTCTTCACGAAGTTTGAGGAAAAGACTGACACAGAGTGACATCTCAAGGGGCAGTGCCCACACCAGGGAAACAGGGATCTGAGGGAAGAGGAAAGCTGCACGAGCCAAGAGCTACAGTTTGGAGTTAAAGGACCCAGGGACATGATCTGCTTGTTACATGGTCTCATTTAGAATATGGTGTAAAACAAACATTTTTTTCCCTCCATAATTATACTAAAATGAACCATGGGAGAAGGAAGAGAATATCACCGGGCATCTCTTGTGTCAGGATTTATGTAAAAGGAACAGGACACAAATAGATTAATATGATAATTATTACCAGATTTGGGGGACGGGGTGTTTTTAGGTTGCCATTGTCAATTTTGGTGAAATGAGGCGGTTCTGCCAGAAGAAGTAACTGAGGGACAAGAAAAGGAACTTGGGAGTGATGGGGATTCATCTCAGACAGAAGTAAGGGTGTAGTGCCTGCAGGGGCTGAGATGGCACTTGAGGGGACACAGCGGATGGTTAGGGGCATCAGCTTTGGGGTCAGATGAACCTAAATGGGATTCTCACTCTCCCACTAATGTGTAGTAACTTCTGGGATTTCTGTTAGTGCGCTTGTGTTATTAGGGGAATTAAGTGGTAAAATGTCTGCAAAATTATTTTCTTAGTGTTTGGCACATGATATGCCTTTACCAAGTGACAGTCATGTAATTGGGGTTGGACTGTGGACAGGTGACTGAGTGAAAATCATGGCTGAAAACTGCAGGTCTACTCTGTGGACTAGGGTCTGAGTCTCTGTGGTGTTTGAATCGAGAGCTTATGACTAGAAGGATGACTCACCCAGGGGCAAATAGGAGTAGCCTGGGGAGAAGACCCCCAAACAGAGGGCCCGGGTTGCTGCTTGGATAATAGTCCAAAAGATATTTCCATTTGAACTTTGGACACCATCTTGATACCGGCCTCTGTGGGTACCTTAGCAAAAGCTAAAGGGGCTGAATTCATAAGAGCATTGAAAGGGTATGGACACAAACTGTGTGATCTCGGGTCCAGGTTTTTAAAGGAAACTCAGAGTGGGGAAAGGAATGTTGTTCTCCAGCCACGGTGAAGCTCTTACCCCTAAGGATACTGAGTGTGACAGAAAGAGGCCATGCCCGGGGGCTCCTTCTCACGGACAGACATGCAGCTGAGACAGGACAGATGTAGTCTGTTGGGGAAGGAGGGCAAGACAAAATTGCAGGACTTACTTTGCGCCCTCAGAGAGTTACTGTAGGAGAGCCTGGAAGAAAAGAGTAGTGGGAGATGATTAGACTTGAGATAAGCACCTGCTTTGCGGATTATTCACTTCATTGTATTTTAATATTCAAAAACAGAGCCGGCAGAACCATGCAATAATCAGGGTCTTACCAGTTAACCCTCTGTACAGTCTTTCTGCCAAAAGGATATCCTTATCAGTCTGTGATACACACTGCCAAGTGGATTTTATTTTATTTATTTATTTTTTTAAGATTTTATTTATTTATTTGACAGAGAGGAGAGAAATCACAAGTAGGCAGAGAGGCAGGCAGAGAGAGGGGGAAGCAGACTCCCCGCTGAGCAGAGAGCCCGATGTGGGGCTCGATCCCAGGACCCTGAGATCATGACCTGAGCCGAAGGCAGAGGCTTTCACCCAGTGGGCCACCCAGGCACCCCTGCTAAGTGGATTTTAAACTAATGTAAGTTGCTATTTTATTGGAAGAGTATTAACCTTATCATAAGAAAAAAGTCCACCATTAACCTGAATTATAAACAAGATGTTCAAAGTTTATAGAACGAAGCTGCCATGTTTCTGCCGAAACAAGAAGACAAAAATAAGCATTCGCTCTTACTCTACCTCTTTCAAATAAAAATCAGTGTTCTCGTGCGATGTTCCGACTTCCTTCTCTTCTCCACACATGTCCTTTGATGATGTCACCAGAGTTGGAACCAGTCAGTATCAGAAAAGCTGAGATGGCATCTACACTTGTAACAAAGTTTGGTTCTGTCTCTGAAGGTCAGAGTGCCTGAGTGTACCTCTCAACTTGAGCACCAATCAATTCAATCCAAAAGCAAGATGGATCATAGTGTTGGGAGGGAAAGGAAGGGAGAGCGGCTCTAAGCATGTCGACCTCATCAGGGCGCAGCGCAGTGCCGACCACAGCGTGACACCTGTGAGCACATCCTCAGGCTGATTAATGGGCTGTCACCTTAGTTGTTGACTGGTGAATTATTTATACTTATAAACTGCTAAATAATTTAAAACTGATATCTTAAATTACAGCTGAGAGTGACAAGGAGAAGGTGGCCTAAAACTCCAACCAGAGAGATCAATGCCCTTGTTCTCAAAGCACTTTAGGACACAATTCTTGCTGACTGTTCTCAGCAAAGAGAAGGAAAACAAAAAGTGTGTCCAACTGGTGTAGCATGTTGGGGAAGGTAAAATGCTTCAGCAATCAAAGGCAAAGTTGCTTTAAACAAAGCAAATGTGGTACAACTCTGAAGGACGCTAGGATTACGTAAGAAATAAAAATATTTGGCTTCCCAGTGTAATCATGAAATCTAGACCCACGGTATGTTTTAAAATTTGGCTCAAAGAAGTTTACCGTGGTCTGTGACACAGAAGAGCTGGGCGCCTAGTTTATATTGTCACCTGTGGCTACTGCATTACATTTTGTTTTGTTTTGTTTTCTGGAACAGCAAAGGCAGCTTGGAAATAAAATATTAGTTAACATAATGTGGAGGTAGGATGTGGGGCTGCAAATAACCAATTCCAGACCATTTGAATAGAGAAGAACAGAAGGAAGGGGGGATTGAGAAGGAAAAAAGTTAAGACCCTTAGTATCTTTTTGTTGCCACACACAAAAAAAATGTCCTAAATAACCCAATAGATTGAAGAAAGTTAAAAATGATTCTTGTGTACCATTTAAGAACATTAAATACATGTTGTGTAAACAAGAGGTGAATGGGTTGTAAGACAGCATTGCCTTATTGCAAAGGGGTTTTTCCATTAACTTAAGTGAGATTTTCTTTTTTGTCTTTTTAGTTGATGAAAAAAAAAATCCTCTGTGTGTGTGTGTGTGTGTGTGTGTGTGTGTGTGTGTGTGTGTGTGTGTTTAAGGCAGGATATCAAAGAAAAATTGAACTATCATAGGTCCCCAATTCCTCTGGTCACTACCTTTCTTCACACATATCATAAAAGTCTCCTTTGATGGTGGCTTGTATAAGTGTATCCTTTTTTAAATGCTGGGTTACTTGTAAATACCTATATCTAGTGACCATTCAATAACTGACTTTTGTTGCTATGTTGGCTTGCTCTGAAATTACTAGTGGCTTGCCTTGCATCATGGCTTCTTACAAAGAAGCTTTAATATATTTGCCAAAAATTAGATGGGGCCAAGTTCCCAGAGTCTAGTTCTTTCCCTGAAAGAAAAGAAAAAAAAAAGTGAACTTAAGTGACCTTTCTTTTATTCTTTCTTTTTCTTTCTTTCTTTCTTTCTTTCTTTCTTTCTTTCTTTCTTTCTTTCTTTCTTTCTTTTGGAAAGATATATTATGATGGTAAATAAAGAAAAAGTATGCATGGGCCTTAGGGTTATACAGCCAAGGGTATGTTACTGACCAGAGGCAACCAGACCTCTGTATGAGAGGACAGCCTGCCTTGTTGTTTGCCTGAACCAGCAATGCTCAATGTCACCCTCCTACTTCCAGAAGGAACTTTCTGGATTCTCTGTCTCCTACAATGAAATGATAATTCTGCAAGCCTGTTCTTGATTTCTCATTTAGTCTTCTCACATTTTGACTAGACACTCCCTGTCATTTTCACTAAGGACAGGAACGAAATTCTGGAGTGATCAAGTTCTAAATAAGTTAATCTCCTCTCCCTAGATTTCATAGACTTGCCTAGTGATACAATTATATTCAGTTTCCAAATTTAGGTATAATCATCTCCTTCTTTGTAAAGGTTAATAGACACTTAAGAACACCAGCAAGTGATTGCATAGGCTTCTAAATTTGGGAAACAGGATAAAGAAACTTGACTTAGCGCTACTACATATACTAGAATATTGAAATATTTACTATTTTAATATTATATCTGCCATGTACATGCTGGCTTCCAAATTTATTTATTCAAACAAGACCACTACCATGAACTCTAGGTTCATACAGTAAATTGCTTATATGACTGCATCCAACTTTGTTGAGTGATAAGTACCTAAAACTTAACATGTAAAAACAAAACTTTTCACATTGGGCTACTTGGCTTTTCTCAATTTTTTTTTTCCCATCTCAATTAATGGGCCACTCTTTATCTGTTCTTCAGATCCCAAATTAAATCCTGTCTGATTAGATTACTTTCTTCCTTGAAGTCCACATCTAAGCATTGAGTACATCCTATTGACCAGCTTCAAAACATACCTATAATCTGAACTTCCTGTTAGGGCAATATTTGCATTGGAGAATAGACTGTATAATATTCCCAAATTTCATATAAAACAAAACAAAACAAAGCCAAAATAAAACAAGCTTCCGTTTCAGACCAAATGGCCTAGACCTGTTTCTCCCTGGTACTCTCTACTAAGCACAACTAAAAACATTTGAAATAACATGAGAAATAAGAATTCTGAAAGGAGGGGCGCCTGGGTGGCTCAGTGGGGTAAGCCTCTGCCCTTGGCTCAGGTCATGATCTCAGGGTCCTGGGATCGGGCCCCACATTGGGCTCTCTGCTCAGCCAGGAGCCTGCTCCCCCCTCCCCCCCCGCCTCTCTGCCTACTTGTGATCACTCTCTCTGTGTCAAATAAATAAATAAATAATCTTAAAAAAAAAAAACAAAAAACGAATTCTAAAAGGAGGTGAGAAGAACAGGCCTGCGAGACCAGGACTAAAGAGAATATGGTCTCCCCGGCCAACAGAGGGGATGACTCATACCCAGTGTTCTGACTGCTGACCAAACAGAAGAAGGCAGTACAAGTTGGCTCCTTCCCCTCTTGGCTTGGACAATGTCAGATGAGCTAACACCCTCAAAGCAAGGGAGAGTGCTCTTCTTCCCTTGGAGCCAGAGACTCCCCACAAAGAGGTATGGATTTGGAAGGAAAGATATGCCAGAGGGGTTCAGCCACAGCAAGAGGATCAGAGCCAAGAAAACTCTCTGTGCCTGGGGGACTGAGACTCCTGCCCTCCACCTAGTGATACCAGAGGCCTGGGGACACTACCTCAGCAGAAACTGATTGGCAACACTCTCTGTCCTTAATAGGCAGGGGGCTTCTGCTAACAAGTACCCTCTTGGGGAAGCCTCTTTGTCCCCACAGGTTTGAGTCCACTGTCCTCCACCAGGAAACATCTAGACTGGGAGACACAGCCACATGAGCTGCCTGTCTTGAAAAGCTTCTTTGTCCAGACAAGCCTGACTTCCTCCCCCACTGAGAGAAACCTAGCCCACCTGGTGGGGAAACCCTGTCTTCTCCCACCCAAAGCCCTATCAGGGGCCCGCGGAAGCCCTAGCAGCACCAGATAAACCAAGCAAACCAAGATAAAACCACTAATATACTGAAGATTAAATTGTCATGGGAAACCCAGCTCCCAAAAGTCTGAACTGAACTCCCCGTTGTTGAGATTATCTGACAAGATTCTTAAAGCAGCCATCATAAAAATGCCTCAACTAGTGATTTCAAATTCTCTTGAAACAAAAGAAAAACAGAAAATCACAGGAAATAAATAGAAATTATTAAAAAAAGAGCCCAGTATAGAACTGAGATATACAATAACACAAAATTCAAAACAAAACAAAATAAAACTCTCCTATGGGTCCAGCAGTAAAAGGGAGCTGACAGGCAGTAGGACTAGCACACTTTAGAACTAAGGACAGATCAATAGTTTTCACCCAATCTGAGGGAAAGAGCACAGTAAACTAAAGGAAAAACAAAAAACAAAAAACACAAAGCCTCAGGGACTTGTAAGGCAATAAGGGACAATTTGAAATCTCAGAAGAAATTGAAAAAGAGAATGGGCTAAAAGAATATTTGAAGGAACGATCACTGAAAACTCCCCAAATTTGTTGAAAAATGTAATTTGAGAAAAGATGAGAAAATCCCCAAAAGAATAAACACAAAGAAATCCACACCAAGATACACAGTAAGTCAATTGCCACAAGCTAAAGATGAAGAAAAAAAATCTTAATGATAGCCAAAGGGAAATGACAAATTACATATAAGAAACTAATTCTAAAGACAACAAACTTCTCATTTGAAACTGTGAAAGCTAGAAGAGAATGGTATAATACTCTAACAACAAATACACTTTTTTTTCCCTTCAAGTGCTCATGGAATATTTATCAAAGTAGATGATATCCTGGGCAATAAAACAACTCTCAAGGGGCCCCTAGCTGGCTTAGCCTGTAGAATGTATAATTCTTGATCTCAGGGTCATGAGTTGAGCCCCACATTGGGTGGGGAGTCTACTTAAAAAAAGAAAAAGGAAAATATCAACAAATTTAAATAAATTGGAATCATGTCAAGGGTGTTCTCTGCCCACAATAGACTCAAACAAAAAAATCAAAAACAAAAAAAGGAAAATTTCTAAACACATAGAAATTAAGCAACATGCTCATCCATAATCCATGGGTAAAAGAACAAGTCTCTAAGAAATTAAAAATGCATAGAACTGAAAGAAAATGAAACTGAAAATGGGCATATCAAAATACATAGGATGCAGCTAATGCAATACTGAGAGAAAAATACCATTGTGACAGTTAATTTTACGTGTCTTCTGGGAGGATGTTTTTGGAAGAGATTGATTTTTAAATCAGTGAACACTGAGTAAGCAGATTGCCCTCCATAACGTGAGTAGGCCTCGTCCAACCAGTTCACCACCTGAGCAGAACAAAAAGACACTTCCTTAAGCAGAAGAAAATTCTTCCAAACAAAAGCTTCCATTGACTTCCCTGAGTTTTAAGCTTGCTGGCTCACGCTACAGAGCCTTCATAATTGTATGAGCCGATTTCTTATAAGAAATCTCTCTTTTTTCTCTATTTCTTAAATATGTTTGATGACCATGACAGAGGAAATTACAAACCAATATCGCTCGTAAATTTAAATGCAAGACTTCCAAAAATATATTAGCAAACCACACCCAACAATGTATAAAAATAATTATGACCAATAATGATTTATTTTACATATGTAAAACTAATTTAATATTAAAACTTCAATTTAATCCATGATATCAAAAAGCTTAAGAAGAAAAATCATGTAGTCAGGGTGCACAGGTGGTATAGTTGGTTAAACATCCAACTCTTGGTTTCAGCTCAGGTCATGATTTCAGGTTAGTGAAATTAAACCTCGTCTTGGGTTCCACACTCAGTGCAGAGCCTGCTTAATACTCTCTCTTCCTTTCCCTTTGCCCCTCTCCTCGGCTCTCTCCTAATATCTCTCTAAAATAAATAAATCTTCAAAAAAAGAAAAAGCACATTGATTTTTTTCAAAAGTATTTAAATCTGGGGCACCTGGGTGGCTCAGTGGGTTAAAGCCTCTGCCTTCAGCTCAGGTCTTGATCTCAGGGTCCTGGGATTGAGCCCTCCATTGGGCTCTCTGCTCAGCAGAGAGCCTGCTTTCCTCTCTCTCTCTGCCTGCCTCTCTGCTTACTTTTGATCAATCTCTCTGTCAAAGAAATAAGATCTTTTTTAGAAAAGTATTTAAATCCAATACCTATTTGTTATTAAAAAAAAATCCCAGTAAGTAAGAAATACAGAGGGATTGCCTCAATTTGATAAAGAACATTTACAGAAAACTTACAGCTAACATCATAGTAAATGGAAGAAAGACTGAGTTATTTTTCCATAGGGTCTAGAAGAGGCAAGAATATCTGCTCTAACCACTTTTATTGGAAAGTTATAACTGTTGCAATAGGTCAAGAAGAAATAGAAGGCATACATATTAAAAATAAAGAAATAATACTGTCTGTAGTTGCCAGGGACATGATTATCTAAATGGAAAATCCCAAGGCATCTGATACAAAAATTCCTAGAACCAATAAGCAAATTCAACAAAGTTATGAGCACAGATATAATGTATACAAATCAGTGGTATTTCTATTTACAAATAGTGAACCTACAAAAACAAAACTACAAACACAATACCATTTATAATTATTCCAAAGAAAATGAAATACTGTGGTATGCAATTAAAGCAAGCACAGAATTTATGTGCTGAAAATTACAAAATGCTGATGAAATAAATAAAAAAGACTTAAACAAGTGAAAAGCTATACCTTGTTCTTAGATTATAAGGGTCAGCCTATTAAAGACGCTAAATCTCCATATACAAATATACATACATATATACATACATATATATGTATATGTATAAAACTCCATATACATACATACATACATATATATGTATGTATGTATATACATACATACATATATGTATATATAAATGTGAAATCCCACCTAAGAATTTTTTTAAAGATTTAATTAATTAATTAATTGATTCATTTATTTGACACACAGAGAGAGAGGGAGAGAGAGAAAAGCAGAGGGAGAAGGAGAAGCAGATTCCCCACTGAGCAGGGAGCCTGGTATGGGACATGATCCCAGGGCCCTGGGATCATGACTTCAGCTGAAGGCACGTGCTTAACCAATTGAGCCACCCAGGTACCCCCATCAAAGTATTATGCAGACAGAAAATATTTTTTAAAATATTTTATTTATTTATTTATTTGAGAGAGAAAATGAGTGGGGAGTGAGAGGCAGAGGGAGAGGAAGAAGCAGATACCCTGCTGAGTGGGGATCCTGAGGCAGGGCTTGATCTCAGGGCCCTGGGATCATGACCAGAGCTGAAGACAGACACTTAACTGACTTAGCCACCCAGTTTCCCCTAAACGTAGAAAATCTTATTCTAAAATCTATATGCAAAGCACTGGCCCTAGACTGGCTAAAACAACTTTGATAATTGAACATAAAGTACTAGCAATCCCTCTATTTCCTATCAAGACTTATTTATAGATATGGGAATGAAGACAGTGTAGTATGGAGGAGAGATTGACATATAGGTCAATGTAATCAGATAGATGCCTGGAAACTAACCCATACAAATATGCTCTACTGATTTTTTTAAAGAAAGATATAAAAAGAATTCAGTGAAGGAAGAATAGCTTCTTCAATAGATCATGTTGGAGCTGTTGGAAGTCCCTAGGGAGAAAAAAATTAATTTTCAACAAAACCTCAAATCTTACACAAAAAAGTTAACTCAAAGTGCATAAGGGGCTTTAAAGTAAATGTAAAACTATAAAACTTTTAGAAAAAAACAACATGGAGGGAAACCATTGGGATCGAAGTCAAGGTAAGGAGCTCTTAGATGATCCCCAAAACACAATCCATTAAAGGAGCAATTGACAAATTAAATCTTATCAAACATTTTTTTCCATATCAAAGGCCCATAAAGAGGATGAAAAGACAAGCCACAAACTGGAAAAAGATATTTGCAAACCACACATATGACATAGAATTAGTATTTAGAAGATATAAAACATTGTCGTAACTTAACATTAAAACAAAACAAGCCTTCCTACTGGAAAATGGGCAAAAGGCATGAAGAGACATTTCACTGAGGAGGATATACAGATGGCAAGTCAGCATATTAAATGGTATTTGATAATCAGTCATCAGGACACAGAAGTTAAAATAGCAGTAGGATGTTACTAGGTAACTATCCAAATAACTAAAATAAAACAAACAGAAAAAACTTCAACATCAAATTCTGGGGAGGATGTAGTGAAACTAGATCACTCATTATACATGGCTGTTTAGAAAGTAAATGATATAGCCACTCTGGAAAACAGTTTGACAGTTTCTCATAAAACAAAGATATAATTACCGCACAACCCAGCAATTGTGATTTAGGCCACTTGTACCAGAAAAATGAAAACTTAAATTTTACAAATGTTCACCTTTATTCATAATAGCCAAAAACTAGAAAGAGTCCAGATGTCCTTCAAAAGATGAATGATTGAATAAGCTGCAGTACATACATGTTATAGAATAATACATAGTGATAAAAAGGAACAAACTATCAATAACAACTTGGGTACATTTTCGGGGAAATAGGGTGCATGACATAAAGTCAGTCTCATGCTGTATGATACTATTTATTTAACATTTTGAAATGACGAAATTTTAGAGCCCAGAGGTGTAAGTGGTTGTGAGCCCAGTGTGACCCTGTACAGGTTGGGCAACTGTGCATCAGTAGTGAAAAGAAGAGAAGGAAAAATTCTGAAAGTCCTAAAAACAGCCTAAGATAGAGACTGCCATCAGATAATCACCTCCAAAAGGAAAGAACCCATCTCTGAGCTTCATCTTCAGCAAGCTTATCTGAAAAACCCAGAGAAATCAGGAGGGATATCTTTGGCTCCAAATTACAAATAAGTTAAAAATAGACCATGGAGCTCTCCTAAGGGGTCACAGGAGGAGCAATGATAGTTGGGGTAATTCTCAAAAACCTCAAAAATACCCACATGTCTTAAAAAAAAAAAAGAAATAAGACCTGTCTTGTTTATAATGTCAAAAACCCACTAAGAGGAAGGTGGGGGGAAAATGCTAAAAGTGGAATTTATATTGGGCAAGGCTAAAAGACAAGGGATAAAGGGGAGAGAGAAGGTTCATTTATTGAAGGTAGGGATAGAAGCAATTCAGAATAATGGAGGTGGCTAGCAGAAAAACCATTTTGCAAAAAGAAATCCAGATAGCAGAGAGGGAGGAGGTCTTGATCAGAGAGGCAGTAATGCTATGCTAATTAGCCTGAAATCCTTACACATCAATTTTCTAAGGTATGAAAACTCATCTCATTTGATCATGATGACAGAAAAAATTGCAGGTGAACCCCAAAGCATAGGTACTATAGTAGTATAGAGCCAACCAAGCTGAATACTGAAGGAACACGCAAGGGAAGGCCATTCAACAACATGGTAAGGTAAAATAAAATTGAAAATGAAACCAGATCAAAATAATTGCCTGGTATTATAAAAGGAGCTAAAAACGTAGGAATAAGTAAAAAAATAAAGAAATTACTATACATCCAGGACAAAGGCAAGGAAGATGGAGTATCTTTGCCATCATCAACAGAACATGTAGAAAACCAAAATAATGGAGTTAACAACAACAAAAACAAAACAAAAACCCAAAACTTCCAGAATACTAAAAGTGACTTTATTTCTTAAGAAGAGGGGAATTGAACCTAGTTACTAAATGGGAACTTTGTTTCACTGAAATATTTCACCAGAAGAGTCAACATTCAACACATTTTAATAAAAACACTTAAAGTAAGAAAACACCACTTTAGACATTTAGGCAAAAAATACAAGCTACGAATGAGGGAAATAAATCAGATTGATATCTTACTTATCAAAACTAACATTTCATATCCATAAAATGTTAAGCATCATGTCTAAGATATTTAAAAAATAAGAAAGGCACACGTTTTGTCTCTAATCAAATTACCATTCAAAGGATCGGTTATAGAAATAGTGAAAATTTGTACAAGGGCTTGAATTATTTTTCCCACAGATTCTTCCCGAGAAAAAAACAAATGTCAAACAACCACATGTTAGCAGAAAAAAACAGGAAAAAAAAAAGCAGAAAAAAAAAATCAAAGCAGAAATCTGTTTCACTGCAGAACTAAGACCAGCAGGTGGGAATTACTTGACAGAATAGGCTTGACATTCACGACAACACGGATGGACCTAGATGTAGTTGTGCTAAGTGAACTAAGTCAGACGGAGCTAGACAATTACTGTGTGATCTCACTTAGATGTGCAACCTAAAAAAACCAAGAAAAAACAAAAAAACACCAAAACAAATGAACAAACAAAGCAGAAACAAATTCACAAAGACAGAGAACAAACTGATGATTGCTAGAGGGGAGAAGGGTGGGAGGACGGGTAAAATAGGTGCATGGAATTAAGAAGCCAAAACTGCCAGTCATAAAATAAATAAGTCACAGGGATGGAAAGTACAGCATAGGGACTGTAGCCAATAATATTGTAATAACTTTGTATGGTGACAGATGGTGACAACACTTATCATGGCGAGCACTGAGTAATGTATAGAATTATCGAACCACTGTGTTGTATGTCTGAAACTAATATAAACATTGTATGTCAGCTGTACTTCAATTAAAAAATAGAATCAAATATATAAAATAAATAAAACCTAAATCAACAGTTGCAAATGTTGAAAGAAAGAAAGAAAGAAAGAAAGAAAGAAAGAAAGAAAGAAAGAAAGAAAGAAAGAAAGAAAGAAAGAAAAAGAGAGAGAAAGAGAGAGAGAGGGAGGAAGGAAGGAAAAAAGGAAGAAAGGGGAGCATGTAAATGTTATATTTTCTGACAATACAGATACATTAATATCAAAAATAACAAAGTAGAAGAAACTAAATGGGAAGTAAAATAAGTTTATTGATAACATCCTATGTATTAAAAAAAATCACCTTTAATTAGATGTTAGTGACCAAGAGGAGGAATAAGAACAAGTCTCAGGGCACTGACAGTATCTACAGAAAAAAAAGAAAACTAAATGTCTTTTTATAAACTCATAGTAAAAATAATCACTAGAACAGTAAGTCGTAACTTTGTAAATGCCATAAGATCCATCCAATAGAGAGTGAGAATGGAAGATAGTATATAAGAAAAGGATTCACAAATTAAACAGTACGTTTTCAATGAGTATAATAAGCTTACTTCAACTACAATCAAATGCATCCCTAGCCAATCTCTTCCAGTTGAAAGAAAGAAGTCACAGCTAATAGGAGGAGAATGTTTGAATGAACACTGTGGTGTAGGATTTGAGTCAGAGATATCAGTGTAAACTCACATTTATTTTAAATAGAGATACAGATATAATATACATACATGGGCACACACTGGGTGTATACATATGTATATTTCCTATCCGGGTTTGCTTAAAGTGCCTGGAAACAGTGATATTCTAGTAGTCAAAAGAATACCGGTGCCCAGATCATGGCTTCTTAATGTTGCTCTCCAATTAGAGGAACCAGGACTTCTTGGAGAAAAGGATGATTCTGCGGCCAAGATCAAGAAAATACAAGATGAGCCTGGCACATCTTTACAGCACCCAAGAGTACAGCAGTGTATATATTTATGCAGCCATGTCAAAAGGACACAGAACTCAAAATGAAAGAACTACCAACTACCAATGTCTAATACTAGACCAATCTGAGCAACAAAATAAGTCAGTATTGGCTTATAGACCAAAGAATAAGGTAAATATCAATGAGTCTATGGTAATATAAATAAACAACTAATAAATAAATAAATGAGGGTAAGAGGCAAAATTTCCTTACAGAGTACAAATAATAAATGAAGATATACCTTCCCAGGGGATAGAGCTTAATTTCTCTTCCCCTGAGTGTGAAACTGACTAAAGATTCACTTCTGAAGAATACAGGATGGGAAAAGTAGTCACTTTTGAGTCTAGAAACCTGGGGAGAGGTAATGCATCCTTAATCCAAACAATTTTTGCTGCCCTTATCTGCTCATCCACACCTCTACAAAATACAACTGGTGTGAAAAAAAAAAAATGTATGACTATGCAAAGCAAAGTAGCCCACATTCTTACCCTGGACTCCTACATGAGAAAGAGATGATTTCTGAGTTCTTTAGACCACTGATTTATAGGATCTCTTGGTTATGGAAACTTTGCTTTTTTAACCTTATCCATGAAATCTGATTAGTAGTCCACTTGTCCTTCTGATACACTTTCACTTTGAGTTCCTTAAATTCCTTTGGCCTAGTCTGAAACCACATAGTTCGCTCATATCAGACAATTAAGAGACTTGATAACCACTTACAAGATTATGTTTCTTTGCCCAGGGATAACTGCATTTTAAAAGAAGAGCAAATGAAGCAGACATTCTTGGATGAATTAATCTTTCTCAATGGTAAATTTAAAAAAATCATTATTGGAAGGTGAGGGAGAGAACTGGAGGTTGTTAAACAAATGTATTTGTTAAGAATATGCATGAACAAATGAAACTAGGTGAATGCCATCACTATAGTTACTGACCCATCTACCTTAATAGGGCAAATGGCGTGAGAAGGGCTATTCAATGTAGTGAATAGCAGAGAAATGAATGCTTTCCAAGATTTTTTTTTATTTGAAACTGTTGAATATTTAAACTTAAGAGCATATATGACTCAACCATTCATGTATTTCCCATTTGAAAACAACTGGGTGATGTCTGCTCATCTTTAGACAAAAGCATTCCATGGAAATAAGGCAACCCAGTGCATTAAGAACAGCGGGCCATGAACAATCCATGATATATTACCTGTACAAAGAAAGCTGGCCATGATAGTCTTCAGAATTTCCAAACTTTCTTGAAATGAAGACATTTGCAATTGTGAGACCTGGCATTTTTATTTTACACCTCAGCAATTTCTTTTTGGTCAGGTAGATGGAATCATAGAATTACAGGATTTAGAATTTGAGAGGCAGAGTAGGTGTTAAGGAACATCTCGTTGACCACCCTGCAGTGTACAGAGTCCAATGCCAAGATCCTGATCGTCTTGGGCGCTTGGGTGGCTCAGTTGGTTAGGCGACTGCCTTCCACTCAGGTCATGATCCCGGAGTCCCAGGATCGAGTCCCACATTGGGCTCCCAGCTCCCTGGGGAGTCTGCTTCTTCCTCTGACCTCCCCTCTCATGCTCTTGCTCTCTCTCTCTCTCAAATAAATAAATAAAATCTTAAAAAAAAAAAAATCCTGATCCTCCTCACTTTGCTAGCAGGCACTGTGGCAACTCCACAGCCAGAGTCTCTTGTCAGGAGGGTGGTTCCAATTTCCACATTCTCCTTGCTAAAGAAATAGACACAACTGGATTTTAGCAGTAGCTACTTTCCTCCGTTTATATCAACCATTGTCTTCTTGTCTTTTGAGTCTCGTTGTATGCTTACTCTGAGTATGCAAAGCAAATACTCTGCTTTCTTTCAATTATTTTCATTAATTTCATACTGATAAGTTTTTGTTTAATTGGCCACCTCCTAAGAGAGTTGGTATGCGGGCTCTATTGTTTTTTTACTCCAGGACTCTGTAATTTTTGATTGAATGACTGTTGGAAGATCTGCTTTGGTAGATCTTTAGTAACTTGAGTTACTTTATCCCTCACAAGAATTTTTGTGTGTAGTCTAATGTGGAAGACCAGGGCTTGGCAAACTCTTTCTGTAAAGGAGCAGGTCCATAGAGTCTCTGTGGCAATCACTCAATTCTGCAGTTTTAGCACAGAGGCAGTCATAGAAAATACGTAAAGGAATGCATATTGCATGCAAAAAGAGTGGGTGGGCCAGCCTTGGCTCAAGGGCTGGAGTTTGACAACCCCTATGATGGATGGTTAGATGTGAGGCTGCTTTGTTAATATATATAAAATTTGAATTAACCACTCTAACTATTTGGCAAGTATGTTCAGGACTGAGCCTGCTTTTCCAAAACTAGGTAATAGCACTCATTGTGCATAAAGTAGATCATAAATGAATAACATATATCTGTGTAGTTTGTGTTATTACATATCACCTCATTTGGTAACATAGGTAGACAGGTTGAGGTAGTTAAAAGTAGTCTGAGACTTGGAAGCTATAGCTTTTACTAAGCAGATCATTTTCTACTTAGTGTATCTTCTTGGGCAAATGGCAGAATATTTCTCCAGTACAATTTTTGAAAGTAATGCATCGCTATCCACATGGTCCCTGGTCACATGTTATTATGCTAGATATCTTTGCATTACCCGTGACTTCCAGACCAATTTTGAGGATATGAGAATATATCCAATGCAACATTACAGATTCAAAATTACCCTAAATAGGAGGTGAGGCAAGTGCTAGAACAGAAGGGCCCTTGGTCAATATCTGGTTGGGTCTGTCTTGATAAATAGAATGTGCAGATAAAACATAAATTTCAGCATCCACAGACATCTGACAGGCAAGACAAAAGTTAGCAGAGGAAAATTTAAGAAGGAAAAGGGAAATTATACATTAGAAATGTGATACAATCAGCTTCATGATCCCAGAAAACAGTGGTGAATTTTCTGGGAGACTTTCAGTGAAACTGGCCAAAAGTTTCAGATAATTAGCAAAGATAAGAATCTGGATCCAACAGAGAGGCAGCCTCAGATCTCTGAGATGCGAAAGCAAGATGTGATTCTCTGTGCTTCTCCCATGAATGCACACTCCCCTGACTTCTTCATTTCACTGAATCTCCAGAGCTATCCTTGACCCGTTTTATCTTCACTTTCTACTTGCCCTTCATAGAAATTACTAATTTACGACCTTCGGTCATACAAATTGTTCTGGTGTTTTCCTTCTGGCTTTTAATTCTCCTGTTGTAAAGCCTGCAGACACCATAGACTACTATTTATTTTGTATCCTTACCCATAACATCTTGGCTCCAAATTTAGGTCCCTAAGCTATCTAAATTGTTCTGCTAACCAAATTAAATCCCAGAGCTTAGAGCAGCCACAGAAAAGGTTTCCTACATCTCATCCTGGTGCTTTAATTGAAATTAAAGTAAATTATTCACACAGTGCACATTAATGTTGGCGCTGCTCCTTCTGCCTTCTTCCCAAATGACATTATGAGTTATGCCAAACTAAACTCATTTCCATTTTTGATATGGTTAACGAGTGGTAGATGAGGGGAATGCCATTGACAGAGTATAACTTGATTTCAGTCAGGCATTTAGGAAAAACAATGACTCTCCGACTTTCCTTTTGGACACAACTAATAAATATTGATTGCACGATACAAGGATATTTGGATAACAATTGCCAAGACTCGATTAATTGATTGATAAGGATCAGAAAGAAAAATTCCACTTCTAGTTGTTTTCTTCAACATTTCCTCTTTGACCAAGCTTTGTGGATCAAATGCTATGTCACCATCCAAAACATGTTTTTGAAGATTAATGTCATAAGATATTTTTAAGGGGATAAAACTATGTGTATAGGCATTGCATGTGCATATATCTCTATCTATCTATCTATCTATCTATCTATCTATCTATCTATCTATCTATCTATCTATCATCTATCTAGTTTAGGGGAAAAAGACTGGTTGGAAACATGCTATTATATCAAATGCTGTCTCTGAAAGACATGTTTTAGGTAAACTTTTCCCCCTTTTATCTTCCAATATTTTCTAACCTTTAGGCAGCAAATACCATTATCTTTTCAATAATAAAATAAAATTATATGAGTTACAGAGAGAAAAACTGTGGTCAAAGCCAACTAGTAAATTTGAGTAAAGCTAAATGCAAAGCCCTGCATTTCCATGCTAAAATCAATATAAGTCTGTGTGGGATAGAAGAGACACCTGCTGTTTACTCAAAAAAATCTCTCAGGCAATTGCACTACTGTTTACCCAAAGAATACAAAAATACTAATTCAAAGGGATATGTGCACCCCAGTGTTTAAAGCAGCATTATCTACAATAGCCAAATTATGGAAACAGCCTAGATGCTGTTGACTGATGAATGGATAAAGATGATGTGATATATATAATGGAATATTACTCAGCTGAAAAAAGAATGAAATATTGCCGATTGTAATAACATGGATGGAGCTAGAGAGTATAAGGCTGAATGAAATAAGTCAAAGAAAGACAAATACCATATGATTCCACTCATATGTGGAATTTAAGAAACAAAACAAATGATCATGGGGGAAAAAACTGATGGTTACCAAAAAGGAAGTGGGTTGGGGGATGGGTGAAATAGGAGATGGGGATTAAGGAGGGCACTTGTGAGGAGCACTGGGTGATGTGTGGAAGTGTTGAATCACTATATTATACACCTGAAACTAGTATTGTGCTGCATGTTAATTAATGGGAAATTAAGTCAAAACTTAAAAAAAGTTCTGGTGCCTTAGCTAGGCTTAGACACAGAAAGAACCTTCGTAGGGTCACAATTCCTAAAAGAACTAGAAAATGCCAGGTCCTGCAGTCAAAGGTATTTGAAAGAATTCCAGTTTCTATTTCTCTCAGGGAATAACAATTCAATACCTCATCACACAACCCTTGTGTCCCTTCATCATTGCATCCAGAACTCTCTCCACTCCAGCCGCTCCCGAGTTCCTCTCTGGCTGAAACCACAAAACTGCCCCCCTTGAACACGATTTCCCACGGTGCATCAGTAACCTCACCTCAGGGTTCACTTTCCAGTTCTAATCCGATGAGAATCCGACTAGTTACTGGTGCTGCTCCCCACACAACTGGCCCCAGACGTGTTCACGAATGCATGTCTCGTTTCATTTTCTCAAGTTCACCAAAGTGGGAGTGAAGTGAGTGTTTCCATACTTAGAACTTTGTGAAATCAGAACTGAAGCCCCTTGTCTGAGATGTTCCCCATGATTTTATTAAAGTGCCCAAGCTCTTGTTTGGTGTTAAGGTTAGCAAGTCTTGGGGCACCTGGGCTCTGTTAAGCGTCTGACTCTTGATTTTGGCTCAGGTCATGATCTCAAGGTGGGGAGACTGAGCCTCCGTGGGGCTCTGTGCTCAGCAGGGAGTCTGCTGGAGGTTTTCTCTCTCTCTTCTTCTCCCTTTTCCTCTCCACCCACTTGTGTTTTCTCTGTTCTCTCTCTCTCTCTCTCTCTCTCTAAAATAAATAAATAAGTCTTTTTAAAAAAAGATTAGTAATTCTCTTTAAAGCTCAGTCTTTTCGTACTGACTGCAGGATTTTTGTTATGTATACCACGTATTTCTTTATGTCATTATTCATTGGTAAAACCTCACTGTTTTTCCTAAAACACGGAGAATCACTGAAGGTGCAGAAGCGTGTTAGAAATAACATACAGGTGAGCAACTAAAGAAAAAAATTGTCTTTTTTGTAAAAAGATAGTAGTCATAGTACTGAATTTCTACTGTTCAATGAGATGTTTAGATTATGTTTAGATTATATAGGATCAAGAGGAAACCCATCATTCTTATATGACTTTAAGATTCCAATATAACAGGTGAAATGCAGAATTCTTAGAAGAAATTCCTATAGTCTGCCCAGCCTCCCAACTTCATCTCTTCATTTCAACATTCCTTTCTTGCTGTTAGGAAAGAATGAGGAGAAGTCAGATGAAAGTAGAGATGACTTCCCTCTCTCTCTTGTGGGGTCACATGGATATGGTTCACTGAAGTTCCTCTCTAAATGGGATTTTGTATTTTACTTAAGATACTTTGTTTAAAATTCTCTGTGGACTCCAGTGCCAGAAGAGCACGTGACTTCCAGGATCTGTAGTAGATCTTTGATTCTAGTAAAAACAGATGACAGGAATATTTTGAATGGCCAGTTTTAGTTTTCTTCTATATCCAGAGCTCACTGAAGAAATCATATACTGGATAGTATTATAAAAAAGAACAGAATGCCTAAGACAGAACCTGAGAAGAACGTCCATCATTTACACCGAATGAATCATCAGTTGGGTTTTCTTTCTACCTCAGCTGTTTTATGTTGTGGTGGTGGTGGTGGTGGTGGTTGTTTTTTGTTTGTTGGTTGGTTTTGGAAGTGACTGTAGTACAGTAAAGAGAAAATGGTATCCTTCTGTCTGGAAAGAATAATTTCCCACTGAGGTATAAAATTTGAGACTTGAGGCTTATAGGCTAAGCCATGCTCTCATTCTGGACCAAACATGGCACACCAAATCAGCACATTGACTGGGTGTTAGCCTAGGAAATCTCACACTACAAACCTGAGAGACTAAGGATTGACTCTGGGACAACTCACGAATGAGAAAATTACCAAAAAACAAAACCAAAAAATAACCGACAAATTATTGCCCAGAATCATTATGCTTAAATCATCCCAGAGAGTTAGAGTTCATTCCCGAAATGCCTGGGAGAGTTCACATTTTTTCACATGACTGCTACTTTGAACAACACTGACCATTTTTCTCCTCTCTTCCTTAAATTCAAACCTAAACTACCTGATCATCCTGGGGACAAAAAGGAAAAAAAAACGAAAAAAAAAATCATGATCTGGTAAATTATTTGTACCTGTTTGAGAGGCTGTCTTCATCTGAAGTGCACTGTATTATTTATTACAATTTATAAATATTTATTAAGTGTGCAGCGTATCTTTTCTCCAAAAAGGAAGAACATCAACAACAAATAAACAAAACTCTAAACTCTTTTGGACACTATCAAACTAAATATTCTAGTCAGATTACAGCGTTCTGAAGCAGGCCACTGATTTAAATATCGTGTGCTTCAAACAAGCCGCCCTCTGGTGCTACTCCCATGATCACGTGACTCTCATTCTTATTTCCGGCCCGTGTGCATTCAGCACCGCCAGTCCCCATAAGCCCCCAGGGAAACTTCAAGAGACCCCTGAGTGAAGAGATACTTCGTTTTGTGCTTAAAAAAAAATCACAAGCTTTTTAGAATTTCATCTCTTTATATCCTTTGTTGTAATACGAGAAATGTCAAATAATTATTGAAGTTTAATCATTTCGAGGAAAAAAAATAAAACAAAACACACAATCTTCCCTCCTTATTAACAGTTACGACATGACGCACTTTATGTAGTTACCTTAAAATACTTAGTTCATGATAGTCCAGAAGCATCCTCATGCTTTTCCACAAAATCTTGGTGAATTCTAATATCTTTGTGAGTGAATAAATAAAATGAAAAATGATTACTATATGTACAAATAATGTTTCTATCTTGTCAAGTCAATTTTTATGTCATTTCTCATGATCGTATCTTTCTCTTTGTGGGTTCTGGCATAATATCTCAACATCGGGTAAAGTTAATTTTTTTTTAATTTTATATTTCTGTATCTGTGACCTCTTTGTATGAAGCTGCTTATTACAACTCCAATGTTCTCCTTTCAGAACGCATCAAATAAACAGACTCACTCATATAAACACTCAGACACACACCCGTACACAGTCATACACACTCACATGCAATTATGCACACACTCATAATACACTCATACACACACTCACACACTCATACACACACACACTCACACAAACGCATATGCACATTCATACACACACATTGTTCCCTTAATACAGTTTGGGTCTCGGAAACACTCTACGCTATCCTGAAAAGTTTATTTCTTCTATTATGCTAGTTTAACATTCAAGAGTGGGAGCTACAGAATTAAATATAAGACAATCCATCATCACCAGGGCTACCCTTGAAGGCCCACAAAGGCACGGCCAAGGCCTACCTGGTTCAGTGCTCTACTTTTGCAGGTGGCTACAGGAACTGACCCAGGCACTGCAGAATCCATGAATTGATGAGTATACAAATGAATACATCAAAAGTTGTTTTTAATTTTGGCTTTTAATTTTTAAAACTGAAGGCTGAACAAGTTAATTAAAATCGCTTTTCGTAAATGATGACTTTGCTATTAAATATTGGTAATTTGGCAAATCTGATCCTAAGCTGCCAAGAAAAGATTCTGAAATTAACAAGCGCTTTGAAATTTCAAAGTCGCTTATGAGTTTTTGTGATGGAAGCAATCCTACTCTGGTTGTTACAGAACAGCAAGAACATATAGCATACAAGATGTAATGAGAATTTACATCTCAGAGTTAAATAACGCTAAAATCTCTGTGTATTTCTTTCCAGATTTACTTCTGCAAATCTGTGAAATTTTAGAAAAGTTATATTATAACACGGGCTTGATAACTTGCTTTGTCTAGGTATTAATATACTGTGGGCACCTTCCTGTGATCATAAATTTATCATCTACATCATCTCTAATGGAGGTGTATCATCTCATTTATGCTATCGAGATTTATTTTTAAATTAGCTTTAAATTAGTCTTTTAAAAATTATTATTATTTCCAACCATTTTTCATCCTCTGTCAAACATTCTACTTTGGAGAATCATCCTGTTCCACATTTAATCAAGATTTAGGGCCGACGAGCAGAAGTGAGTTCTAGACCCTTTTCACAAAACCCCTTGCCTGGTGTAGCAACGCTTGACTCGCATCTGTTGCTGTGATTCGAAAGTCTAATGCAATGCCTTGAGCATGAAAGAGCTATAGAGGAGGCTATGATCTTCATTTTTCCTAAAATTCCCGGTAAAGAAAAAAAGGTAATTTGTCTTAGTTTATTAAGACGTAAAAGGGCTATAAAATGTAATGTATAAATATACATCATTGACTAGTGTTTTAATTGTCTTCCCTTAAAACATTTACTCAGTGGTTCCACAGGAAAATATATTCTTCAGTAATAGTCAGTCTCTTTGGGAATACTTGAAACAGCATATTATAAAATAAGATACATTTTATATGTGCATAACTATCTTTGTGAAGAAAATCCTCCTTGTAAGTTGTGATATCATTAGCTGCAATAATTACAACAAAAATAACATTATGGATATGTTATGTTTTGTGTAAAAGCTGTAATTATAACCAAAGGGAAAGAAATCTTTACATTAAGTTAAAACTCAGTAACCAATTTGATTTTGCATGGATTCATTCTCTTGCTCTTTTCTCGGTTGCATTTTTTTTTCTTTTCACAATAGAAAGTACGATTTTAATCACAACAGCTATCTTGCAAATAAATATTTTGCAATAAATAAATAAATAAATAAATAAAGTGAAATCCCCACTCTACTTGATTACAAAGCTTATTTAACTCAAAATAATATTGCAAATAGTCACTCACCCTTTGGTCCTGGAAAAGTAATGATTTATGCCACGCACAAGGCAGAAAATATACTTAATTTATTCATTGCACAACCTATACACCACCTCAGGGTTGGGTGGGGGGAAGGCTGGAAAAACATTGTGAGCTAATAAATTATTTCTCCTTGTTTGGAAGCCTGTCACTATGGTATACTGCTAGTAAAGCTTATAAATGATTCTTATTCTGGAGATGTTGATAAAAAAGGGGAAAATTGGGCTGTATGACTAAGCTCTGTTTATTTTTCTTTATAAAATTTTGATAGGAAAATGGGTAATTAATTAGTCTTTCATCAGAAAATTGTGGACAAGGAATGACCATGAAAAAATTATCTAAAACGTCCACGATTTTTTTTCTTTTCCTCACATGCGAAAATATGTTTTTCTGATTTCTGTATTCTCTTCATATTATTCCCTGTAAATGTCAGCATTTGAATAAACTTCCCAGATCCTACTCCCAGACAGACGTCTACACAGTTGACATAATCCAGATAATTCATGCAAAAATACGCAAATAAAAAACCCTTCTTATTGCATTTGTAATACCCTTATTTTTTTTCTTGACCTGAATTACCCCCATATTAGCTCTCTGTAGAGCACCAATTCAAAAATAAATATTGACCCAACACTTTATTTTGTGTTGTGTAGACTTGGCAATGTACAGCCAATAAAAGCTACATTAGAGCATCTGAACACTCAATTTAACCCTGAAAATTTGCATTTATAATTGATGGTTATGTTTAGCTGATTAACAGTATAGAGAAACACTCTGAAGATTACCAGTGAATTCCACTTATTTTGTAAAATAAAACCTAAGTAAGACACTGGTTGAATTTCAATCTACCCCACGATGAACCGGATTAGAAGTAATTCTGTGTGAAAGCTCCTAAATTCATTTTTCTAAAATAAGATGAAGTGAAGAGACAAAAAATCAAATAAATAAACACAGCAAACATAATGAAATAGTGAAAAGATTATTTAGTCGGTTTTAAATAGTTTGAGTGCTGTTGCTAAATATCTTGAAGCTCTCAGAGACAAATAATTTAGCATATCATATACATAAGTGAAAGAAAAATAAAATGGACTCAAGGACATTGACGATGCTGGATAGATCTCAAAATATTAAAATTCAAGTATTTTAGCATTAAGTAACTCAAGATTAAGAAAAATAAAAGGCCCTTCTGGAGAAATATTTTCCTTCAATTTTGTGTCACCCTGTAATTTCTTTTGGAAAACTCCCCTTTACAAAAGACTATCTGAAATAAGATTTAGTAAAAGGTAGCAACCAATAATTTAAGTTATTGAATGGATTTTAATTTTAGGAAGAAATTTTTTTTTTTTTACAGCATTCTCTTCACCGTCACCAAAGCTTCGAATTTTACCATTGACAGAAAATGAAAACAAACAAAAAAAACTCCACTCGGAGTGTTTTCTTTAATTAAAGAGAAGATATTATTTGATCAGAATTGATGAACAGAGCTTCTGTTGTTTTTGATAATTTTGCGAATTTTGCGATTTTATTGAGGGGGAAGAAATAAGAAAGGAAAATCTATCCCATAAGAAACAGGACCACGTTGGGAAAAGGGTGTTAATCACAATTGCATCATGGAGGATTTATCCAGATCAACACAAGCCACACCTGGATTTTCCTTTATTCAACCTGCTGGTATGGCACTCATTGTCACCACCAACCTGGGAAGCATGCTGTGGGTCATACAAAGATGACCACTAATTTTGCTTATTTTCTTATAGCTCTTCTTTCTTCCAGAAATCTTAGATGGTAAAAAGACGCATAGCACATAGTTTAATGTTGCTTAAAATAGAATTTTTTCACAGCTTTTTCTCAACCTTATTCACAGAGGACTCCAACTCTTTTTAAAACATGAGGGTCAGTATTTGGGGTCAGGAGAATAGGGAAATGAGCGCCTTGGGGTTTGGTCAGTGGACTGCATGTTCTCAAAGTAGGTGCAGCCTCCCCTGAGTCAGGCTGGGCGGAAATTTTAACAACCCTGATGGAATGAGTTTGTGTGCCAGGCCAAGGCCTCCCAGATCGGTTCTCAGCTACAGTGACCCCGCCCCATCCCACACCCCGAAGGACTTCTAGTCGCGGACAGCATGCTTAACTTGTATGAGCCTGACCGAGGTCAACCACGTTACAACCCAGACGGTTAGATTTTTGAAGAATCAGCTTTTTTCTTTTTTTTAATTTAATTTATTTTTTATTTTTTAGGTTTTATTCAAATTCGAGTTCGTTAACAGAGTGAATTATTAGTTTCAGGGGTAGAATTTAGTGACTCATCAGTGGCATATCACACCCAGTGCTCATAACCTCAAGCGCCCTCCTTAATGCCCGTCACTCAATTACTCCATCCTCCCATTCACCTCCCCGCCATGAACCCTCATTTTTTCCCCTATAGCTAAGAGTCTCTTATAGTTTGCCTCCCTCTGTTTTTTTCTTATTTTATCTTCTCAATTCTCCCTATATCACCTCCAACAGTCCCCCTAAAAACATTGACTCAAAACAACTTGATTTAAATTGAATAATGATCGAGCCAATTGCATGCTAATGAGTAGCCAAAAAAAAAAAAAAAAGCTTTAAAATAACAAAAAAAAACAATTTGGTGCTTTTTCTTCTTTGAAGAAGACAGAATTGCCAAGGGGGGAGGAATTAAATATTTGTGCATCCATTTTATAACCTGTCTTTTTAAAAATGTAAACTCTTTTCCAGCGTAGAGCATGCCTATGACTCATGATAAAAAAAAAAAAAAAATTTTTTTTTTTTTTTTTGCTTTAATGTCAGGGAAGTGGAGAAAGAACATAACACAGGTAATGATTAAGTAAAATTTCACAATTAATAAAATGGTGTGGGGAGTAGGTAAAAGGGCCTCAGGATATCTTGGATACATTTACTTATTTTAATTGTCAGAGGTAAGGAAAATCTAGGTATTTCTCCATGTTGAACTCGACTGACCTTTTGGTGAGGTTATAAGACTTCAGGGACCTTCTGAAAGGGTCTCTAGATATATACACAAGCATGTATATACAGGAACCACTTCCTAAAATGATTCTCTCTGATTCTCTCTGAAAATAAACATATATTTCCTATAGTCACATATACACAGGACCTCCTTGCTTATATTTGTCCCACTCTAACTTCGTTCTGGTGTATTTTCAATACAGTGTGTCATCTTCATTTTTTTAATCTCCCTCCTATATTCCTATTGTTTAATACATATATCTTACTGCGAAGAACATTCCAGTTAATTACACAATGAGGCATTTCCTCTCTTCTGTATTTTTCTGTTTTTTTTTTCAAATATCCACTAATGATACATTTCTTTAGAAAATTAATGTTAAATTCAAATAAAGGACAAAAGATGATTGAAATGACTTTTGTGATAGAATACATTCCTAGGCTCTGCCCTATACTAGTACTCATCTCTTTCCCCCTTTCCCCAGGCTTAGCATATTTGTCAGTTTCTTGACTTGAGATCGTGTGCCTACAGGGCAGATGTGATGTACTGCTCCATCATTCTGCATGGCTCAGAGCGGGATGTTGGTGCTTACAGAAATGCTAAACATAATACCAATAATAATTGTATGTAGTGCATTCGGGATACGTTCATTAAATAACAGTTATGCAGTAGCACGCTTTGTGGCTTCCTGAGAATATAGATGAGTGTGTCTGTGTGTGTGCATGGATGTGTGTGTGTGTGCATGCATGTAAGCATGTTCCCCAATACACCCTGACACACAAAACTAATTCATGGCAAAACCCTTTCCTCTTTTCTTTCAGTGTGCTTTTTTACTGTCATACCGAACATAATATCTCTAATTATCCCTTATATATTATCAACATGCTGTATGTTTCGGTAGTATGTCTAGTTTTGTACAGGCAGTATAGAAAAATCGTTTGGGGGGTCAGTTCTGCATAGAGCTAGCTTCATCAACATTTGTAAAAATAATTCGGCCTTGATTTTTTTTTCCAGTTAACCAGATTTAAGTGGAAGTATACATAAACGTGTTCTCATATGAATCACTTAGTAATTAGTGAACAATAATGAATATAGAATGCTTCATGACATTTGATGTTTATCTTTCTTATTAAATCTTAATGTGTACCATGTGAGGTACAAACAAAGATCTTCACCTGGCTCTTTAAAACTATCTTATGGGCAGTAAAAGCAAAATCAGAATCCACTCATTATGTGATGGGTAATTGACTTGATGGAGTCAAATAAAGTTAGTTTATCAAATCTGGAATCTATTAATTAGAATTTGTGTATGATTTTGGAAGGGAACACACGAAAGGGGCATCGCCTCCCTTCTTTATGGATGGAATTAGTATTTTTAAAATGATCTGAGATAAATGTTTTTGAGGCTTCATCCTGCCTCTATAACAATGGGTTGGACATTGGAGCTTTTAAAATTATGTTTTGCCTTTTTTTTTTTTTCATATCCCTAGGAGGCAGCCCTGCCTTACCTCCACCTACATATATCTCTTCCCATTTTATTTTCACCTCTAGAACAAAACCTGCTGCACATAGAGGTTCAGTTGCTCTAAAGCAAACCCCTCTGATGCTGCATGGGTCTGTACTACACAGACCATAATTGGGTCTGAAAAGAAAATTAACTCCATGCAAGAATACAGAAAGAAAAATAAAGAAACTAGGCTTTCTCTGGGGCCCTCCAGTGAAAGAATGTAGGCTATGTAAAATATTATGAAGTTTCAAGATGCGAAATTTGGTTATTTAAAAAAAATATTTAGTGAAGTCTTATTATGTGGAAAATGTGCTAAGCATCCCACATAGAGTATTCTATTTAATTTGAGCAACATTCCTACAACATAGATGGCAATTGTCCTAATGTTACAAAAGATAAAAGCTTTAAGGCTTAGAGAGGGTATATATCTTTTCTGAGACCATGAGACAGCTGCTGGAGAATAAGCATTCTGACCTGGGCAAGTAGGATTTCATCAGCACTTAATCACTTCTGTGGCGAATATTTGTTTATCAATTTAGCCAGTAAAAACAATTTGACATTCATGAATGTCATGGACAAATGAAGATTTCAAAATCCTCAATGAATATTGGCTATTTGAGATATATGACTTCTCTCTCTTAGCAGTAAAATGCAAATGAGTAACATGCAACAGGGGAAAGGAAGAAATTTCAAATCCCTCCCTTTAGGTTTTTAATGGCTTTGATAGAATAGAATTTGAAATGCTAAGTGAAATGTTTATGAAGAGTAGCAGATTGATTAACAAATCTGTTTTTCATTAATATATGTAATGTGAAACTTCAGCAAAAAAAAAAAGATAAAACTTATAAAGCTATGTTTCAGTTTTTTTGTTATACTAACAACTGCTTTATTTTTCTTGTTTATTTTGTTTAAGTTTATAGCTAATGGCCAGGAAGCATTCTGATTTGCTTTGCTGGGTGAATACAGCAATTGCAAGGAGAAATACAGTATGAGTACAATTCTCAGGTATTAACATCCAAGACAAATCCTAGCTGGACTGCAGATGGTAGCTTTTCTTCAGAAAGGCATTCTTCTCTGCCTGCTGCTCTGCCTACTTGTGTTCACTCACTCTCTGTCTCTGTCAAATAAATACATAAAATCTTAAAAAAAAAAACGAAAGGCATTCTTCCTTTTCCCACTGCAAGAATGGAAGAACCTGAATTATGAAAATGAATCTAGTTTCCTCTTGTCTGAGCACGTGCAATAAAGAAAATGTTTGAAATACATTTTTAAATAGTTCCCAAAACAATTAAATTTGTTTAATTATATTAAATTTATTGCCAAATATAATTGCCAATTATGCCAAAATATGGACTTCTCAGAATTTAAAAGAGGTCCATCCCCATCCAATGTAATCCTTAGACTTTTTCAATATCATTTTCTGGTTCTTTATATTGTAAGCCTATGTGACTATCCCAGAATGCATGAAATTTACACGAGAATATGCTCAAAAGTGTAAAATGAGCAAAAAAATAATATGACCACACAAAACACAAAATGAGCCAGTGGTACGAGTGGACCCCATTCTAGGTGTTCTGTTTGACATTCAATAAGCAAGTGCTTATTAGTGAAGGTGTATTTTCACTTCCCTGGCTTGTCTCAGAATTACAAAAAATTCACGTCCCACGTGTTATTTTGGAAATTGAAGTTCATTTTTATTCCAGAGAAATCAATATAAGGAAGGGCAGTTAAGTTTTATGGGTAGAGCATAAGCCTTTATATGACAGATGGTTATTACTAATGACCACCATTTTGTCTTAGGATCTTGCACTGGAGTCAAATGAAGCAAGAGAGAGGTGAAGACTTTCCATCAGCAGAGGCAAGCCTGGGTAAACTTTTACAATATTTGGTTAGTCTTGGGCACTCTTCCACACTTATTCTGTGCCTTGTGGGCTCATTGTATTTATATTTCTGCAACTGTACTTTCTAGGGTAACTACCATATACGCCAAACCCTAAGCTTAATAAATAACAATTATAATGTTTGCAATCATAATGATAACAGTAAGAAATATTGAATGAGCAGTTTCTATGTGTCACTTTTCTAAAGGCTGCATAGCTATTTGTCCTTTTATTTTATACTGTAGTACTCTAGGGCCAGTGATTCTATTGTACCATTTTATGGATGAACAAACTAAAACCTTCCTAGAAAATGGCATGTGAAAAGGAAAATAATCAATTCACATAAAATTGTAAATGGCTAATAACTACCAGCAATTACTGAAATGAAAATACACTTGCTACTTTGGAAGAACCCCTAATTGATAAATTTTTAATTGATAAAATTAATACATTTTTCAGTGGTCAGAGAAAAAACATTTGAGGAAGTCAACATCCCTCAATGATAAAAAATCAGAGCAACAAAAGAATAGAAGGGAACCTCTTCAATGAAATAAAAAGCATTTACCAAAAACCTACTGCTAACATCATACTTAATGGTGGGTATTATCTTAGGTAGGGTTCTCCAGAGAAACAGAAGCAACAGTATAAACAATTAGGTAGATAGATAGGTGATAGACAGATACATAGATACATAGATAGATTTATTACAACTAAAAGGAATTGACCCATGCTCTTACGGAGGCTGGCAAGTCTCAAGATCTGCCACGTGAGCTGTTGATCTGTACACCCAAGATGGCCAATGGTTTAGTTCCAGTTCAAATCCTAATGTCTAAAAACCAGGAGAGTCAAAGATGTAGTTCATGTCCTAAGGCCAACAGAAATGAGATCCTGGAAATTCTGATGTTTTAGTTCAAGTACAAAGGCAGCGGATAGCCTATATCTGTTTTAAAGCCATCTTTAAAGCCATTCTCTCTTACTTGGACAAGGGTTGGGCTTTTTGTTCTTTTCAGGTCTTCAGCTGATGGGGGAGGATAATCTGCTTTATTTAGTCTGCCTACTAAAATGTTAATCTCATTCAAAGACACCCTCACAGAAACACCTAATATAATGTTTGGCTACATATCTATACACCTTGTGGTCCACTTAAATCGACACATAAAAATTAATCACTACAGTGAAAAACTGGATACTTTCTCCCAAAGATCAGGACTAAGGCAACAATGTCCTCTCTCACCACTCTTGTTCAACAACATCCTGGAAGTCTTAGATAATTTTGTAAGACTGGAAAAGAAAGTAAAAACATATAGGCTAGAAGGAAGAAATAATGTTGTCTATATTCACAGATGCCATCATTAGCTATGTAGAAAATTTCAAAGAATTGATTAAAAAAATAAAAACCCTCCAAGAATCAATAAGAAAGTTTAGCAAGGTTTCAGAATACAAGATTAATATACAAAGGTCAAATATTTTCTTAAATGCTAGCAATGAAGAGTTGGAAATAAAGAAAATATAAGTAAATGGGTATGAATCTAACACAATATAGATAACATCCACAGGCAAAAAACTACCAAATTCTGCTGGAGGAAATCATGGAAGATCTAAATAAATGGCGAAATAGTACATGTTCACAAAATAAAAGTCAACATTAGAATAACAGTTCTTTCAAAATCAATTGATAGATTCAGTAGTGTCTCAATTAACATCCTAGCAAACTATTTTGGTTTATATAAGAAGTTACAAAGTCTTAGAACAGCTAATATAATACTGAAAAAGGAGCAAATTTAGATGATCCACTCTACCCAATTTCAAAATTACTAAAAAGCTACATTAATCAAGATTCCATGGTTTTTGCAAAAGAAGATACTTGGATTCATGTAAAAAAGTAGAGAGCCCCAAAATCAACCCCCACAAATATAATCAATTGATCCCTGGCAAAGGATGAAAAGCATTTATTTTCAAAAAATGATGCTGAAAACAATTGTATGTTCATACTTTTTAAAATGAACCTAAACGCAGACCTTACACCTTTCATAAAAATTTAAAATAGGCCATGGGCTTAAGTGTAGAATATAACACTTTAAACTTCTAGGAGAAAATCTATGTGACTTTGGATTAATAATGATATGTTAGATACAACCACAAAAGCATAATGCATGAAAAAAAGTGATAAGCTAGAATTTATTAAAATTAAAAACCTATGTTTTGTGAAAGATGCTTAAAAGAATAAAGAAAACAAGCTATGAGTTCTAAGAAAATACTTGCAAAGCATATATCTGATAAAGGAATTGTATTCAAAATACACAAGGAACCTTAAAACTCAAGACAAGAAACCAATAACCCAATTTTTGAAACTGGGCAAAAGTTCTAAACCCACCTCATCACAAATCTAAAGATAGCAAATATACGTATGAAAGATTCTGAGTGCCAATTATCACTAGGAAATTGCACAATAAAGCAACAAAATTCCACTGTGCATATATTAGAATGGCTAGAATTCAAAGCCAATAACACCTAAGGTTGGTGAAGATGGGTAGTTCTCATTCTTAATTGATGGAAGTGAATTAAGTACAGCCATTTTGGTAGATAGATTGGCAATTTCTTACAGAACTAAACATGGTCTTTATATAAAATCCAGCAATCAGGTTCTTAGGTACTTATCCAACTGATTTGAAAACATATCCAAACATAAATGTGTATAGTGTCTTTATTCATAATCACAAAGTTCGGAAACAACCAAGATTTCCTTTGATAGGTGAATGAAAAAACAAACTATGACACCTTCGTATAATAGAATATTTATCATTTATCACTAAAATGAGTTTTCCAGTAACAAAAATATGTGAATAAATCTCTTTTTTTAAAGATTTTATTTCTTTATTTTGACAGAGAGAGAGAGAGATCACAAGTAGGCAGAGAGGCAGGCAGAGAAAGAGGGGGAGGCAGGCTCCCTGCTGAGCAAAGAGCCCGATGCGGGGCTCAATCCTAGGACCCTGAGATCATGACCTGAGCCGAAGGCAGAGGCTCTAACCCATTGAGCCACCCAGGTGCCCCAGAGATGTGGGTAAATCTTAAATACATATTTGTAAGTGAAAAAAGCCAGTCTGAAAGTGCTATGTTCTGTATGATTTTAATTAGATGACATTCTGGAAAAGTGAAGAGTAGAGACAGTAAACAAATCAGTAGTTTCCAGGATGCTATGGAAAAAGTGACAATAGAATCTAACTATATTAAAGATGTAGGATACAACCTTACTGCAGGGGGTGGGGAAAATGTAACTTTGTATATGTAACTAAGTATATACAAGTATATTTGTATATATATTTGTATATAAGTATATACATACTTACATGTATATAAGTATGTATATTTGTATGTATATATTTGTATATAAAAATATATTTGTAACTAAGTATATTTGTAACTTTGTATATGTAACTACTATTGTAACTAAGTAACTTTGAATATGAGTAGAATATGACTAGACTACACAATCACTATACTATAGTCAAGAAAGTATTTTAGCCATGGGTACATGGCTTAACAATTCTGATGCCACTATATGAGTCTATTGGAAATGGACATTTAAGTAAGCGAACAAATAGTGACGTGCCAAGGTTTTCAAAGCTGGAGTGGAAAGTTACAGGTAAGTGAAGGAATAGTGCCTTTCCCCCACCCCGATTTGCCTTTCCCCCACCCCAAAAAGAAAAGAGACAGTTGTTGTAAGTTCTTCCTAAAATGGATAAAGTTTATTTTCGATTTTTAAATTCTCAATTCAAAATTCTCTAAACATTCTGCTTTGTTTTAGCACTATAACTATTACTTCATAAAATAGCAATGCATGGTATAATAATCTTAATACTAGCAGCCACCATTGGCTAAGCACTTTATATATATATTATCTAGGGGCACCTGGGTGGCTCAGTTAGTTAAGTGTTTGCCTTCAGCTCAGGTCATGATCTTGAGATCTTGGGATCAAGCCCCATTTCGGGGCTCCCTTCTCAGTGGGATGTCTGTTTCTCCCTCTCCTTCTGAGCCTTCCCCCCATTGGTGCATTCTCTCTCTCTCTCTCTCTCAAATAAATAAATACAATCTTAAAAAAATTTTAAAAATACATCTCATTTTTTTTCTTTGTAACAGCTCTGTATATAAAGGAGTGCTCTAATTCTAAAGATGGCAACACCGAGGCTTAATAATGGTGAGGAATTTGTGGTCTCACAACTAATTTAGCCATTCATTAAGTTGACACCTATTTTTGAACACCTACCATGCACCAGTCCTTGTGTAATTATCAGGCGTATGATGAGCAAATTTGCAGGGACGGTGCCTCAAGAGAACCTACAGTCTGGTGTGGAAGACAAAGGCTATCCCAGGAAACACACCGACATGTAATTAAAGTGTCAGCTCATAAAGGGAATGGACCAAGTGGGGGTCTTTAGTCGTTAAGTGGAGAGAGCCATATGTAAATGGAGGTACAGTAAAAATCTCAGAGGTGATGTGGTGTCGGGAGAAGCGTAGGTACAGTGGACCCCAAACAACACCAGTTTGAATTGCATGAGTCCACTTATAAGTAGAGTTTTTTTTCTGATAAATATGGCACAGTACTATATAAATATGATCTTCTGAATAATATTTTCTTTTCCGTGGCTTCCTTTACTGTAAGAATACAGTATTATAATACAATGCATGTTTTAAGTAACTGTTCATGTTATAGGTAAGGCTTCTGGTCGAGAGTAGGTATTAATAGCGATGGGATTTTTTTTTGGGGGGGTCAAAAGTTATATATGGATTTTCAACTGTGTGAGCAGTTGGCACCTCTAACCCCTGGGTTGTTCGGGACTCAACTGTAATTCCCACTAGAGGGAACAGACTGTGTATAGACTTCAAGGCAGCAGCAAGATGCAGTCTAGAAGCTGATAGATATTAGTAAATGGGAGAATAGGTGTGCGATTCGAGGATTGTTAAACTCCACAATCCTTACTTTCATCCAAACCAGCTCACTGCAGAGATTTTCTTCTCAATATCTTCTCCTAAATATAAATGGTGTTTAATGTAGAATAGCAACAAAAGTCAGAACAGTATAAGAAGAAAGCAAAAATAATCAGTAATCCCACTATGCCCAGAAAAAGAGTTTAGCTCCGATCCTCCCGAAATGTGGCTTTCTAAGACCCGTCTTGCTTTCAGGAAGAATCTTTCCACTTAGTTGTTTAAAATCCTTAGGAAGGGTGCCTGGGTGGCTCAGTGGGTTAAAGCCTCTGCCTTCGGCTCAGGTCGTGATTTCAGAGTCCTGGGATCGAGCCCCACATCGGGCTCTCTGCTCAGCGGGCAGAGAGCCTGCTCCCCCACCCCCTGCCTGTCTCTCTGCCTACTTGTGATCTCTCTCTGTCAAATCAATCAATCAATCAATCAATCAATCTTTAAAAAATAAAATAAAATACTTAGGAATGTTGTTCTAATACCACAGTGATTGGGAAAAAATAGGATAAAAGAGTTGCTTCTTCCTTATCCCAAATTTGCAAGTATCGAAAGACTCATAGATTTTGATCCCATAAAGAGCTAGTGAAACTAAAAAAAAAAAAAAAAAAAGAGCTAGTGAAACTGCCTGGGAGAGAAGACGAAAGAAGGTTAAAACAGGCCACAGCAGTCCTCTGCCAAAGCCTGCAGACTCTTCAATAACTTTGTAACGCCATCCTCACACTCTTCAGTTTACCAGTCACTGGACTCACAAAGGGCCAATGGAAGAAACGAATAAGTAATTATGATGGTTACTTCTGCAGAGTAACTTCTCTACCTCTGCACCTATGGTTATGAAATCTGGGTCCACTTTAATGGGAACCCTATGTGCACAAATCATATATATAACCCATGTGAATTCCAGGAATGATTCATTCCATCTGATTTTAGCATGAGAACGCAGCATACATGAAATTATTAGGTAGACAGACCCAAGGTGGGGAAAAGGGTTTAAATATGTGACCACAGAAGTATTGGTCTAACCTTAATGTTTCTAGCTTGCGAACTATCAAAATATATTTTTACGTAATGGAAGAGGAAGGAGGGAGACAGAGACAGAGAGATCTGGGGAGATTATGTTGAGTCTGGAGAGCAAAAGGGGCACTTCCTTGCCCCTTCAAACAAATGCAAAAAAGCTCAGAAGCTAAGAATCCTCCTCACTCTATGTGAATCAGAAATAGAACATTAATCATTCACTTGGTTGTAGTTTCCCTGCGACTCAAGTTAGCCTTCTAAACTGTGTCCCAAAAGTCCTGACTGGGAGAACTTTATATCTCCCTCCCCTCCCTGTTCTTTACTGCATTTATTCCAGTAAGTACGCTGAAAAGCATGGTCACTAACTACTGATTGGCCCATTCAGTAATTCTTAGCGCCGTCCTGGCCTTTGAGACGCTGTTCCCTCCCAGCTTGAGAATGAGGCCCTCTGGAAGAGGCAGGGAGGGTAGATTGGCTTATTAGTCAGAAACTGACAGTCATAGAATGAAGGGCATGGGGGACCCCTCAGAAACTCATGTGGACCATTGTGGGAGGATTAGCGAAGGGGAGCACACTGCAGGGGGCCTGTGGGCATATCTCCACAAAGAATAAAAACAGGAGGGAGAGGGAGGTGGGCTGGAAGGAAATGCACACTTTCACTTATATGTTTCATCAGTTTTGATTTGGCATCCGGAGTCTGTTCTCAATATTGTGTGTCCATTTGCTCTCAACTTTTTAATATTTATACCATTCAGGGCATCATATACTCTATGATTAGTTGGCATGGGCAATGTTCAATCTGGAGTAATCTGTATGCATGTATATTTCGAGCTGCTCCCTAATTGGTTTTCATCCAAGTAATGCCACAGAGAATAAGGTTACGTGCTGGAAAGGGCTGAGGTGAGAACTTGGGTGAAGGGACTGTGAACTCTTTCCCCGGCCTTATTAGGAATGCTGTGCGCATCTGCATTAAAGGGGGGGGGGAGGCCAAATTTCTGAGGTTCTCCTAAGTCACGCATAAGCACACAGTATACCCCAGAACTAGAAACAAAAAAAAATTGGGGGTAACTCCATCCATTCCCGCATCATGCAATAGCTGGTCTAATAACTAGGCTCAAAGGCGATGAATGAAGGGAAGGAGTTGGAAAAAGAATTAAAACTGAGAAAAAGTAAGCATTTGTTTTAGCTCCAGCGACCTGGAATTTGGGAAGGAGAGGAATAAGCTCCAAGCGAATATTTTCATATGTGTTTAAAAACAAGGACAACTAAAATCAACTCTACTTCTCATTGCTCCTTTTTATTGTTGTTTTTATTTCCCACGGGTCCTTTTGGGATGTTTATTCATCTTGAGGAACACATCTATTGTGGCAGGAATATGTGGTTCGTGTGTATTTTTCTGGGTGTAGTCTGTCTCGTTGCAAAAGGGAATGAAGCCTTTGTAGGTCTGCAAATAGGTTCGACTAATATGATTTAAAGGTGAAAACACTGAAGCATTATTTTCAAGTTTGAAAACACCTGATGAAAGTTCATCTCCCGGAAAGAAATATTACATTTCAATTTACATAAATATTGCAATTGTCTTTACTCGCTGAAAAAAAAAATGTCCATTTTTCCCTTGCCATCGTTAGCTGGGATGGTGTTTCCATTAGGATAATTTGTTTCAAGTGCACTGCGGTACAGGTAACACATTGCATAAGGAGTCTGGTTGCTCTATATTTTCTGCTATTGAATGAGACTACTGGGCTTCGTCATAGCGCTTGTTTTAAAAGTAATTATCATTCCCCAAGTCCAATTCACTCCCAGAAAAGGAATCTGGAATGAGTCTTTCTAAATCAGAAAAAGAGACAGTGGTGTAATTGTTCTTCCTCTTGGGAAATATGCTTTTCCTTAACTACATAAAGCAACACAAAAACTTCCATAAATAATTACAGTAACAACATGCTATGCCAAGTAAATAGAAAACGCACTGTGGATTTAGAATTAAAGAGAGTGTTAAAACAACACTTTTTAAAACTCTGCATCAGAGCACAAAATGAAACCACCCAAAGAACTTGCAGGAATAAAAATAGGTGTCACGCTGTATGAAATCTCACTTTGAATGATCTTATTCTCCTACTTCTCTGTCAAGTGACTTATTTTATGATGGTTTAAATAGAGGAGTCATATTAAAAAAGAAAGAATATTTTTCTAGGAAGAATCTTATAGGCTCAAAGGCCGTTTAACTTAGCTCAGTCATCTAGTTTATTTTGCATTAGAGGAACTTCTCATTTAATTTGCCAGTCCATAATAGGTAACTTTTTCAATATGGAGCTAAAGGTCACTATTATATGTAAGGAAAATTAAGCCGATGTTCTTGGTTGCCTTACAGTTCTCTTAGTTCAACTACTCCAATAAATGAACATGTACAACAAGCCGAAGGGCTTTTTATTACAAATTTAATTCATTTCTCTAGACAACTGTGAAATTTGCCATTGACATTAGTCATTACCCCAAGGCGAACTAAAAGATGATCTCAGTTAATAAATGATCCTTAACAAGGAACGCTCCTATCTCCTGTGATATTGGTACAGGCACATTTTATTAATGCAGGACTTGCTTCCTGCCAGAACACCAGCGTTCACGACTATTTGGTGTGCTTGTTTCCTCTTCCTGCTCCTGATATTAATAATTATGCAACGGGATAATTAGCAACACAAAGAGACAGTACTCCGAGCTTGAAGCTAGATTTTCAACACGTTAACCTTCTGGGAAATAAAGAACAGAAGCAAAGAGTCTAGCCAAATAACCAATGCAGGTTGATTTCACAGTGTGTAAAAGGCTAATTATCTGTGAAAAGTCTGACCTCAAGTAACAAAATTACAGAAATGTGCAGGCATTTTATTTTAAATAAAACTCAGAGCCACTGCTTCATATTCTAAAGAAACCTGATTAGCAAATGTTGGGAAGGGACTCTTGGACACTTAAGCAAAAATAAGCTCTGAAGGGAATGATGGTATCTGGAAATAAATGTTAATGATCAACCTAGACACCTGATAAGGTACGGTAAAAAAAAAAAATTCCTACTTCCTTTCCCTACCCCCAACACACAGCCATTACTTGGAAAAAAAATATACACACACACACACACTCAGTATGTGACAGAAGTAGGTTAAGTGTATTTTGTTTACTGGAGACAGGCTACAATAAAAAGCAGAAAATATTACTACTTCTTTACAGATACCATATGTAATTCATTCTGATATAGGAATATTTATCCACTAGCAGTAATAACAAACCACAATTTTTGTCATGAAAAAAATAAATTGTATTTGCAAAAAGCAAACACATTACAGAGTGTGTAAAAATGCAATATTCCCATTTTCTACTCAGAGTTCCAATTTATTGAAGTAACAGAGCAGAAAATGCACTGACAGCTGTTACATTTTATTGCGAATTAGTATATACGTTTTATATCCACTGAGCAAATGCATGATACATTGTATTCCAGTAATTGCCACTGGCTTTCCAAATGGAAACCGAATGATCTTAGTGCAATTACACTCAGGAGAGTACATAGAGCAGCCTCTAGTTCTACATTATAGCACTTTAACAATACTAATATTAAGTATATTTTCTGTTTTTTAAGAAAAAATAAAGGATTAAAAAGGTCAAGCTGGATTTTAAAAAATCAAAAAGTAGTATTCAAATGATACCCATGGGGTCTCTCATTAATCCCCAGTGACTCTATTTTAGTTAAGTGTGTTAAAATACTACAGTCTGGAATGTTCAGGAAGGTTAAACAAAGTTTCTCCCTCACTCCCTTTGTTTACTGTAAGTATCAATATTTCACTTTTCCTGATGTCTCTTCCTCCAGCCTCCCTCTTAGCAATAGAATGTGGGACTTTAAGTGATGAGAAGGGGGGGGCAGATGTTGGAGTACTTTAGAAAATGAGCTGTATGCTGAGTTTTCACTTTACCCCAGCAACCCAATCAGGTTTGATTCTCTGCCTCATACTTCGCCGCTACTCCTCCTAGCATGTGTGTGCATTAGCTACCGTCCTAAGGAGAGAGCCATTTGTTTTCATAAGGGTTAACTAGGATCTCAGAGATGATCTTGCTGATGCTTAGGACGATGGGTTAACAAACAAGCACACTCCAACATTCTAATCACCTTTGCCGGCAGTTCTCATTAAATGAAAGTAAATTTCTAGCATACTGTAAGAAGCCTATTTTGTTTCTTTTTGCAAATCTTGATAATAACACTACACCCTTTCTCTCGGCTGCCCAACCTCTGACAGCTTCTCCACCACCAGGCTCTGCGGTGAAGGCTTCAATAAAGCCGGCTGTCTCCTCCCCTCTAGTGGTTACCAGCCCGCCTTGCAGGGGAGGGAAAGCAGAGACCCGCAGAGGACCCACAGAGAGACATTTGTGCAATTCTTTGCGCTTAGAGAGAAAAGGGAACAAATATAAACCAAGCAGTCTATCGCCGCAGAAAATAAAATTTATCAAGCATTTAAAACAATATGTTAGTGGCGGCCACAGCTTAATCAACACCAACCTGCTGACATAGATTTGCAATTTGAGCTAGTTATTAGTGATTGAATTAACAGCATGTCACAACTTGTATCTAGTTTAATAAAAGAAACCAACTTATGCAACAGAACTGTAAACAACACGTAATAAGACTTTTTTTTCCCTTCTTTCCCCCAGTCTGGCAACTAAATATCACATATCTAGAACAAGAAAGATCAAGGGCCACTCCACTTGGGGGTAAAAGGGCTGTCCAAAAGCATTTAGGGATTCTCTGGGGACGCCCCACTTGGCTAGTGCGGAGGCCCCTCTGTAGAGACACCATCAAAAATGACATTAACAACAGCAGCAATAGCGACAAAGCTAATGACAAATGATATCTCTCATCTTGATGTCAGAAACAGTTGTGCAAATCCTTTCCCACGTCACTGCTCTCTTAAATATCATATGAAGCTGCAACTCCCCCTGCCCACCCCCTCGTAACTGTTTCTAACCTCATAGCTGTTCAGAAATTTATTCAGAAGAAAATGCATTGGGCCTCATCCTGAAACTCAAAGCATGTACCCTTCTTGTTTTGCTACAAAAATATATTAATGCCATGGGTTTATGGGTGTTAAAGTCTTAAGGTGTAAGTTTAGAAATTCTGCATCTAAGCATCTAATATAACATAAAAACAAGTTGCTGTTCCAAAAGTATTTTGTCCTTTGTTTTTTTTTTTTTTTTCTAGAAAAGAAATAGTAAAGCTTTATTCTGGGCTTAAATTATGCACAACTGTACTGAAGTGTTTTAGGTACGTCATGAGGAGTGAACTATGTGCACCATGACCTTCCTGGGATTACTCGAATTTGTATTTGGGGTCCCACCCAATTCACTGGACTCTTTGGTAAAGGATAGATATAAACGTACGCGTGACTCACCTATTTTGAACAGCTTCATTCCCCTCCTTTTAAGGGATAGATATTTTGGAAAATACCTGTTAAAGGAAATTAAAGGAAACGAAGGGGAGCTTAGTTATCTATATTGAGGAGATGTTAAGCATTGATCAAAATGGATACAATAATTCTCCTTAAAGGATATTTTTGAAAATTTTTAAATTCTTAAAGATTGACATTGGTATTGACTACCATTAAGCAGATGATGTCAAGTGTGTTTTCAACAGGATACCAAGCAATATGCAAATATAATATACAAATAAGACAGAATTTTTCTTCTGCAGGTTAATCCGAATCCTAGTCTGAAATCTTTCCAAATGTCTATAGGCAGCTAACTAGGGGAAATCAAGTACACTTATCTCCTGCTTCACTGAAAAGGGGTCCTGCAGGGCTGATCCGATCTCATCAGAGACGGAAATAAGGCAGTTCCTTGGGGATTGCATTAGATCTGAGTCAAAGTGTGGAGTTGAAGCTTGGGGGAAATAAAATAAATCAGATATGGGAAGATGTACATGATCTGTCACAATAGACATTTCTTTCTTTCTTTTTAAGTAAAATCAATGCGAAATCTGAGTAATGATCATTTCCTCTCTAACGCATGTGGTAGAATGAAAAGTATACTTAGAATAATCATTCCATCTCATCTTATTTGGGGTTTAGTGGGTTTTTATTACTACAACCCTTGGGCTCACACAGTCTAAAGTAGAAATGAAGGTGTGGGGGAGGAGGTGGTCTGCCTAAAACACGTGGTTGAGAACAGTGGCGGAATGACAGGTCATGTCCTATTTGCTATCATTTTTCGTGACACAAGGACAACTTTGAGTATCCCCAAAGCATCATATCATGGTTATCTGAGGTGGATTTGTACTCTCAGAACTTCTCCCAATACCCAATATACATCTAGACTTTTATCAGTTGGCATATAAACAGAAAATCTAAATTGATTTTAATGCTTTCCTTAGCAAAGTAAAATAGGAAGGGATTTGTGAAATTTTTGGAAAAAGTATCCTAAATTTCAAAGAAAAAATTTTAACCTGTATTAGCCATAGACTTGGATAAACTACATTCTTTTCCCATCATCATTTGTCAATGAGATTGAATTATAAATGTTACTCTAGTGGGTTCAGTTTTTTTTTCCCAGTGGGTTAATTTTTAAGGGTGAAATGTTTTAAGTTAAGTGATTTGTCCTCGCTTTCTTCCTCTGTGCAGTCAAATTCATCACTGTGGAATTCTTCTACTCCCCTCTCTGTAATGTGAGAAAGAAAATGTTCCAGGTTTCAGAAAAGCAGGTATTTGGGAAAATTTATCAATTAACTCAATTACCTCTTGTCATGCCTCAATTCAAAGTTGTCTAATCCAATACAATAAGGAAACTAGCCATTTCTTTATCCCTTTTGGTAGTAGGTTGATCCATTCTCAGAATTAAAGAGAAGAGCCTCAACTTTAGATGAGTTTATCAAAGAAGATGATTAAATGTGTTATGAACTTTGGGATCCGCTTTTCTCAGATGTATTTATTCAACTAATATTTATTTAGTGCCAGATGCTGGTACTCGTAACAGAAGATGTATTGATGAGCAAAAACAAAGCCATCGTTGGCACGGTGGTTAAAATTTACAGGGGAAAAGAGCCATAAATCAAATAATCATCCGAGTACAATTACGCCTGCGTTTAAGGTGTTATCTGGGGGACATGGAACAGTGTTACAGGGTCTTCTAAAGATGGAGGGCGTTAAAACTGGGTTTAAAGGGTAGCTAAAGATGATCTCTTGAAGTAATCAGATCCTCAAGAGGAGGAGGAATTAATTAAGAGGGGTGTGTGTGTGTGTGTGTGTGTTTGTGTGTGTGTGCGCGCGCACATGTGACAAAGGATAGCCAGAGCAGCACAGACATGGAGGCTCTGAGAAATGACGCAGGTACAGGTCCTACAGCGGGGCAGCCCCCAGGGAACCCAAGAAAGGAGGTGAGGACAGGATACAAAAGAATGGAAATGGAGTGCACTATGGCCCTGGCTGTACCTACCAGCCAACTCTGTACATCCGTGGAGGTTCTTCTATTCCAATATACCAGTCTTAATACAAAGAGAGGGAGAAAACCTTTAGGCCTTTTAGAGTGGGATGATCATGGCACTTTGCTGTGGTGGGAAGAATATTTGAAAGGACTAAGTGTAGGACCGGGGAGGCCATCTGATTGCCAAGATGTAATCACAAATCCTCCAAATTATTGTTCGGCACTGATGAACAGCTTGCAGGGAATGTTTTGTTTTGTTTTGTTCTGAACTGGTTTCAGTTGATTTTTTAAAAGCAATTTAAAATTTACAGAGAAGTTTCGCATGCATTTGATCTTCATGACTGTATGAGGTGGACGGGGTGGGCAGGATTATTCTGTACAAAACAGACAAACTAATGAAGTAACTGAGATTGGGAGCCAGGATCCCAAACTCTTTCTAACTCTCCCTCTACCTGTAATAACAGCCATAAAGTTGACATGTAATTAATATAAATATAAATTCTTTTTTATTTGAAAAAATGCATCAAAAAGAGATAGCTCCTTATAAAAAAAAAATTTCCTCTTTATTTCACTAGATTCATGGCTTTACCATCTCCACATCCTGCAGCTTGGCCTGGCAAAGGGATTAATGAGAGAATGTTTATTAAGGATTTTTCAAAGCTTCATTGGAAAATCTACATGAGTACAAAGCTTCTATTTGTTTTCATCATCACAGTGCGGTTTGGGGGGCACCTAAGCTTGACTTGAATGCTTTCACTTCAAAAGGTTGGGTACATATCATTTTTCTAATGCAAAAAACCCCCAAATTCTCTAATACCTAGAACCTGGTTTAGATTAAGCAGACAGAAAGGAAAGCCTACGCTTCCCTTTCTGTTCATCTTCTCATACATATTTTGAATTTAACTCATGTATTTTCATATAAATCCATCACCAACATCTATTTCTACATTTTACTAACGTGCACTGATAAGATACAAATACTGGAAGAACAGAATATGTAAAACTCGAAGAGGTAGCTAATGTTACACAAATATTGTTGGCTGACACTATTGCCAACTGCTCTCATAAAAATGGTTTTATTTATTCATTTGGGAATAGGAGCTTAGAACTTCCAAAGGGCAGTGTCTGGATCCACGGCAGATACAAACAGATGAATGAGACTCAGTCATATAATGAAAGAGCTTTTGAAGTATTTTTTATAATATTTTTGAAATATGATTTTTTTATTTTAGAGAGAGTCAGGGGAGAGGCAGAGGGTGAGAGACAGAATCTCAGGCAGACTCCTCGCTGAGTGTGGAGCCCGACTTGGGGCTTGATCTCACAGCTCTGAGTTCATGACCTGAGCCAAAACAAGAATCAGAGGCTCGCGGACTTAGTAACCCAGGTTCCCCTTAGATCATATTTTTAAAAGTAGATTTATGTAGTGGCTATACAGTTTAAACAAGAGCAGTGTCTAAAATTAGTGATTTAAAATCAACAGCACACGGAATTATGACTTCTCAGAGTTCTTAGGATAGCTATGAAATCTTCTCTTAAATATGGAGCATATTTTTATAATGATTTTCATATAGTTGCAAATAACTTTTTATTTTGCAATACTTTGGCAATTTTTGAGGTATTGTGAGTGGCAAAAACTCACAAATCTGTAGTGATTTCTTCCCTGCCCTCCCCAAATTATTGCAAGCCAATACTATGCATGTTTTCCCTCCGAGTGTTATAAAGCTCAGTGAATATTATGTGTTATAAATAAGGATGGGTGAAACTGGGGTAGTATGACCATAGTAAATCCCTTTGGGTTTCAGTTTCTCAATATTTAAGAGCATTTATCATTCCAGACTCTCTTTTCTCATAGAGTCACACCTTCATCGTCAACAACTTCCCACCAAGTAACATTTCCAAAACCTAACAAAATAACCATATTTAAGCATATGAAAGTTCATACAAAGGTAAAAACTATCATTATCATTGCAAAAACACATAAAAATCTCACATTAATGCTTTCACAAGCCACAGCAAT
>CM053610.1:46112486-46137337 GCA_028646535.1 Procyon lotor
TCATATTTACATCTCTTTCTAAGCTAAACTTATCAAGATTCCAGGAAGTCTTGAATCCAGCAAGATTCCAAGACCCTGTAAACACTGAGACTTCATATCAAAATGTTCATCTTAGAAGTTTACGAACAGCCAACATAAATGCAGATAAATAAATATTTCAGAAAGAAAATGGTAGGCAAGGGTGAATGAGAATAGTATATTAATGCAGTGGAGTTATGTCTTACAGGCAATAGGACATCATCAAACACTTTTTAAAACATTTTCTTTGAAACAATCTTAATCATATGGTAAAGGTGAGTACAGTACAAAGAACATTTTTTTTTCTGAAATTTTTGAGGCTAAGTTGCTGGCATGATGCCTCATAGCACCAAATATTTTGTTGAGTATTAACTACAAATAAGGACCTTCTCATATATAACTAAAATGCCATCATCCAAATCAGGAAATTAATATTGATATGTTATTAGCATTTAATTGGCAGACTCCATTCTTTTGCCAATGGTCCCCAAAATGTTCCTTTTAACAAAAGGATCAAGCCCAGAAATACTTACTGTATTCAGTCATTATGCTCTTTAGTTTCCTTCAAGAGGGAATATTTCCTCCTTCTTTCCTTGATTTTTGTAAACTGGACACATTCAAATATTTTAGGCTGGTTATTCAGCAGAATGTCCTTAATTTGGGTTTGTCTAATGTTTCATTGTTTTTAGAACCAGGTCGTACAATTTTAGCAGAAGGATGCAGTGTTCTGTCACTGCCTCCTATCAGGGGGTGGAACATGTCAATTTGTCCCAATTTGTCCCATGTTGTCTTTGATTACTTGATTGAAGTGATCTCTCTCAGTCTTCGTTAATGTAAAATAATTCTTTTTCCCTATGTAATTTAATAAATATTTTGTGGAAAGGTATTTTGATACTATGTAAACACCACATTACTCATCAAAATGTCTAAGAATGTATTTATTTATTTGTTTATATCCAGGTAAATATATTGATTCCTACTTTAACTAGAAGGTTATAACCTCATGATTATTATTTCTTTTTATACCAAACTGAACCATATCCGGTGAGTGAGAGAACTTACTGAGTTTTGGGGTAAATCACAATCATTTTTTGAGCCCTTCCTTGCTTGGAGACACTAAGGTGTTCTAAGTTCTTCCTCTCCTCTCCTGCCTCAGCCCTGGATTCAGTCACTTTTGTGAGGAACCCTGACCTGTGGATGGTATTTAGAAATCAAGATCTAGGTGCTAGGAATACACTCTCAGGGTAATACTTCTTCCAGGCTCTGTCATTGGATGGAGGAAGCACACACATGTATGCATGCACACACACACACACACACACACACACACACATACACACACACATCCATATCTGTTTATCTATATTGAAAATAATGAGTTAGCACTGGCATCTCCATTTCAATCCAACATCCCCGAGTCATTCCAGTCTTTGCTCTTTCCGTGCAACTTCCTTTTCAAACGATGAGGAAACTGCTCTGACTGCCCTGGATAGACTTGATCTATTTCCCTGAATCTAACTCATCTATCCCCACCATCTCCATGCCTCTCTCTTTCCTACTCTGACATGTCTACCTGGTTAATTATCGCTACCACTTCCCTACCATCTGGTTATTCTTTTTACGTCACTCAGGTTTCAACACCCTCTGTTGTCATCAATATCTTTAAACAGGATCAAAATTGTGTTTTGAGAGAGTGGGCATAGTAGCAAGATCTCTAAACTGAAAGGAGGCAGAGCCCTAGAGTAATACTTCAGGCTAATATTCAAGCAAGAGGTGATGATCACAGTGAGAGGGAACAGATTTATGATACCCACCTCTGACAAAATACCCCTAAGAGTAGTGCAGGTGATAGAGTAGTTGATGAAAATATTAAGGGTCATAATTTGAGTAACTAAGTGAATTTCTCAAAATCCTGAATGCAGAATAGAGATAAGATCATCATTTGTTTTGTAGAATTTTATTTTAGTGGTGGAAAGGAGATGATAATTTTGGATTTGAACATGTTGCTTATTAGATGTTGGCAAAAAAGAAAAAAAATCTTTCTATCAGAGTTATCTAGGTAGAACCCAGGTTGTGTTGAGTCGAAGAATGAATGAAGTTCAGATGTCTTATAGCAGCAAAATGAAACAAAAGCATTTTTTGTTGGGGGTGGTTTGTTTGTTGATTTCATGACTTTGGTTTCTTCTCTTAGATAAAAACAACTATAGAATATCTTCTCTGTGTCCAGCTATTTGCTTCCCTCTTGTTCTCCCTCCCTCTTTTCCACCTTCCCTTATCATCTTTCTCTCAGGGTGGTTAAGGAGATAAGGAGCCAGGGTTGAATGGGAAAGGACAGATAGAAGGGGACAGAAAGGGTGATGGGAGCCATTCTAGTTACATTTTCCATTTTTCTAGTCCTAGTTTCCTATCACCTCTGTAACAATTAACACACATTTTTTGAGGCTTAAAACATGGTAAATACATTATCTTTTACTTCTGGAGGTCAGAAGTGTTAAATGAATCATATGGACTAACATCACCACGTTGGCAGAGCTCCATTCCTTGTGGAGTATTGTGGGGAAGACTCTGTTGCTTGCTTCTTCTGGTTTCTATAGGCAACTCACATTCCTTGGCTAGTGGCTCCTTCCTCCATTTTCAAAGTGTCACTCAAACCTATGCTTCTTTTGTCACATCTCATATCTTGATGACTTTGACCCTTATGCTCTCCTTTTATAAGAATTTGCTATTACTTTGAGGCCACTTGGATAATACAAGGTAACTTCTTCCTTTAAAAATATTTAACTGAATAAAAACAGAAAAGTCCCCTTTACTGTGTAAGGTGACCTATTCATTGGTTTTGGGGATTAAGACTGACTTCTTTGGGGAAAAAAAGGCTGACATCTTTGGGGAGTGCTGCTATTCCATTATTAACTGAATTCAACAAAGGGCTCAACTCTCAGCATTATACAAGAGTACTGTGTGAAAAAACTTAGCACTGCACTAAGGACTTCGAGTGTGATTTTTCCTTGAATTCTTAAAATAAGCCTGCAAGACATTCTTATATGTTATTATATAGATAGAGACATTAGAGTTTAAGTAACTTATCAAAAGTCATACATCTGGTAAATGCTAGAACTCCAAAATTCACCCAGGGGTGTGCCTCAAAAACCTATACTTGTGAGCAGTAACTCCATCTACACAAACTAAATAGAGGATGTGTTATTTTTATTTCCACACTACAGATGGTGACGCCGAAGATGGATTTCAAGAAATCCAATCACATAAGAACAATGACAGCAAAAAGAAGGTAGACAGTAGCAGGACTGGCTGAGAGACTTCTGAATATAACCTGTGGGATCTCGCTCATGGACAGAACTCCTGGTTATATTTTGCGCTCAAGTTGCACTTTCTTTCCAGCAAGCTTCTGGCATTTGGAGTGGATGAATGCATATCATAACTTAGACAATGCAAAAAAAAAAAAAAACAGAGAAAAGGAGGAGTCACATGTAGGGTAAAAACGAAGGAAGATAAGATGGCAGCAGAGAGACTCAAGAAGAGCAATAAGAGGGGCATTAAGGGAAACAAGATGGTAAGAGGTATCTTGGAGACAGTAGGGGAAAAAAGAGGCAGGATGCTTCTCTTGTTGGATTGCGAATCATTAGTAGTCCTGATCTTTGCATTAGTGGGTTGGTGATTTAGGAATAACATAGGTGACCTTTGTGGATAGGTCAAAGATAGTCAAAGATAACTATTAAAAGCCTATGGACTTCTTTCACCTATGAGACATTAACAACTAGAAATGGAATGCTTCCCTTACATGTTGCTTTTGGTTCTGACAGTCTATATTTTTCTGAGTAGTTACAATGATAATTTAAGAGTTTCTAGAGTGAAATTCATCCAATTTTTCTCTCAACAGAAGACACCAACACACCGATGAGATAGATGTAAAATTAGACTAAAATATAACTGAAAACTAAAGCCAGTTTTCAGTCTCCTGTTCCTTTTATGACTCCAACCCCTGTTTCCATGGAGGGGACAGAGCTTCCTCTCTGGTACATAGAGCACATCAATGAGAAACTTAATTACACCTATGCGCATTCCTAGCACGACCACCATCCCCACCAATTCTTGGCCTGCGAGCGCCATTTATGGCGTCTCTACCACAGGACAAGCAGCTCGCTGCAGCTAATGAACGTTTCTTTCACTTAAAAGCTTTGTGTTCTTTGGTGATTTCTACCTGATAAAACACCATGCTGTAATATGCTTATATGATTTCCTAAGGCTAAAGCCTTAAGGCAGACACTGAAACTGAGCCTCCCAGGTGCCCTGCGTTGAAACATTTTGGATTGTTTGGTCAATTCTCATTCATCCACATATTAGCTACCTGAGGGGATGGTGACTGCATGAGGCCCAGGCATTTCTCTGGCCAGGTGTGGCCTCCCCTTTCCCTCAGCAGAAGATACTTTCTAATTTCATCTTTGCTGACCACATAAGACCTAACTGGCTAATTGGCTAATAACCTAATTGGCTATCTTTTGAGAACAGAGCTACTGAGGCAAGTGCAGAATGACTGGTAGCCTTAAGACTAACATTACTCAAGGTCTTAGCAAACATCTGGGCTCTCTCTTTTTTATTTATTTATTTACTTATTTTTTTTTAAAGATTTTATTTATTTGACAGAGAGAAACACAGCGAGAGAGGGAACACAAGCAGAGGGAATGGTAGCGGGAGAAGCAGGCTCCCTGCCGCGCAGAGAGCCCGATGTGGGGCTCCATCCCAGTACCCTGGGATCATGACCTGAGCCGAAGGCAGACGCTTAACGACTGAGCCACCCAGGCGCCCCGCAAACATCTGGGCTCTTCTCAAACTTCCAGCTCATAAGTTCTAGATCGTGGTGAATAATCTAAAAGAGCACAAGCACTAGCCTCGGACGCCTTGCCAATATCTGGCTTGTTAATTCTTGTCTATTAACTCTTCATTTGTTAGCTCTGAGAGTGTGGGCAGATGACATATTTTCTCTGAGCTTTAGATTCTACATAATACTGATTTAATGAATGCAAGCTGGTGCAGTCACTCTGGAAAACAGTATGGAGGCTCCTCAAAGATTAAAAAGAGATACTATGGCCCTGCAATTGCACTACTAGGTATTTATCCACAGGACACAACATAGTGATTTGAAGGGGCACGTCACTCCAATGTTTATAGTGGCCATGTCCACAAGAGCCAAACTATGGAAAGAGCCCAGATGTATGTCAACAGACGAATGGATACAAAAGATGTCACACACACACACACACACACACACACACACACACATACACACACACACAAACACACAAACACACACATGCATGCACACAATGGAATATTACTCAACCATTAGAAAGAATGAAATCTTGCCATTTGCAATGACATGGATGGAACTAGAGGGTATTAAGTTAAGTGAAAAATGTCATTCAGAGAAAGACAAATACCATATGATTTCACTCATAGGTGGTATTTATGAAACAAAACAGATGAACAAAGGGGAAGGTAAAGAAAAATAAAATAAGACAAAAACAGGGAGGGAGGCAAACCATAAGAGACTCTTAACTCCAGGAAACAAACAGAAGGTTGCTGGAGGGGAGGTGAGTGGGAGGATGGGGTAAGGGGGTGATGGGCATTAAGGGGAAATTGACGTAATTAACACTGGGTGTTGTATGCAACTGATGAATCACTGAATTCTACCTCTGAAAATAATAGTACACTCTATGCAAATTAAATTGAATTTAAATTTAAATTTAAAGATAATAAAAATAATTTTGTTCCTTCTCCATGATCCTTTATAGGAAAGCTTTGTACAAATGCCTTTGGGAAGAACAAAGTTTGGAAAAGTATACAGAAAAATATAGTAATTGACAGATAAATCTGTCCTTTATCTTCCACTACCTAACTGTACATTCTTGAGGAAGTATGTCACCTCTTTTGGCATTATTACTATGCATGTCTGCATGTCTGTGTATGTGTGTGCATGTGTATATGAAGAAGAGATATAATACTGCCTCATAAGTTTTATGATGGTTATTTCTTTATTTAAATTCAATTAACCAACTTCTATTACGTCATTAGTTTCAGATGGGGTGTTCAATCAATAATTTATCAGTTGTGTATAACACCCAGTGCTCATCACATCATGTGCCCTCCTTAATGCCTATCCCCCAATTATCCCATTCTCCACCTTCTCCCCTCCAGCAACCCTCAGTTTGCTTCCTAGAGTTAAGAGTCTGATGACAGTTTAAAGCTAGAAGCATATAGTGTGCTGGTCAACATATTAGCTCTCTTTTATTTTCTTGCCATTTGGTCTTCCCAAAGGAGGCAACAGCCATGGAAAGTTTGTTTTGCAACATGGAGATTTTTACCATGGTAGAAATGTCAAGACGGGTAAGGAATACAGCCTGAATCCATCGACCATACAGCATCATGAGGAATCCAATAGTTAGCAGTTGGCAACTCTCCCTGGAACCAAGTGGATAGATCCTTAACTTTTCTAAGCCTGAATCTTACAGTCTGGGAAAAAAAAAAAAAAAAAAAAAAAAAAAAAAAAAAAAAGCCTAGCACTGGCTTATTCTACTTTGGAATGCTGCTTAGTGCAACAAATGCAGAAATGTAAGAGAAACATCTTGAAAATTCCAGCATTATCAAAAGATAAGAAACTGTTACTGATATATCTTTAGTAACCATTACATTGTCCCGAATGCAGGGTGATCAGAACATATATCTGGAAATACGACCTCAATTGCTCTGCTTATTCATTAGTGTGAATTATTTTTTTTTGTGAATTATTTTTTTTTAAGATTTTATTTATTTATTTGAAACAGAGAGAACAAGAGTGGTGAACTAAAGGGAGAGGGAGAAGCAAACTCCCCACTGAGCAGCGAGCCTGATGCGGGGTTTGATCCCAGGACTCTGGGATCATGACCTGAGCCGAAGGCAGACACTTAAACTGAGCCTCCCAGTTGCCCTGCTTTGAAACATTTTGGATTGTTTGGTCAATTCTCATTCATCCACATATTAGCTACCTGAGGGGATGGTGACTGCATGAGGCCCAGGCATTTCTCTGGCCAGGTGTGGCCTCCCCTTTCCCTCAGCAGAAGATACTTTCTAATTTGGTCTTTGCTGACCACATAAGACCTAACTGGACTTCCTTTCTTCTGGACTTAATTATATTTTAAAAATGGAATAAAAGAAGGCATCCAGACAAAAATTCCATTTTATTTTAGTGATAGAGCAAGCTAGAAACAGAGGAATAAGTGATTTCTATTAAGTGTAGCCTACCTCACCAGAAACAGGCCAATCAACCATGCAATTTTTATTTATGTTTCCTTATCATTTCCTGAGGGCAAATATATATTCTACCCCCTTGATGATGCCAAGTAGTGAGTAGCCATAAATCACCAGTGACATGCTGGAACCAAGCTTTTTAGGAGGCCAGGAAAGAGACTGGAAGCTTATTTTCAGCACTATCCATAAAATCAGATTACTATTGAGACAAATCTAGACAAAAAGAAGGACATCATTGTCAGAGAATATTTCAAGGGACGCTGTTTGAGAATGAATAGGAAGAATACCAATTTGCAGTATCTGAGATCACTTAATTGGATCAAGTAGCAACTGGGCAAGTTTCAGTTTTCTCAATATTTCTTCTGTGTATAGAACTAAGGCCAAAAATTTATGAGATTTTTTAAAAGTAAACATAATGTAATTTAAGCATCCTGGTTATTTTTCTCCACTATTTGAGAGGCAGTCTAATATATTGAAAGGCTATGAATTGTGAAATGCTAACTTTTGCTTTTACGAGTTGCCTGACCTGGAGTAAAATTCAGTTTCACAAAAATCTTAGTTTCCTCACTGGAAATGAGAAAAGAATGTCCACTCATTACTATGGAGGACTTGTGTGGAAAATAAATAAAAAATTGAGCACATACTATTTGGTGCTTTAAAAAGCATCAGATCTATGCTAGTTCTTCGTTCTCCTGGTTGGGATTCTATATATTTATTTTGAAGATGTAGCTCTCATAAAAAATTTAAGATCCCTAACATTTGAGAGGAGCTCATTATTAGAATTCATTGTTTGATATTGCCATTAAAGGTGACACACGTTCTGATTATTATCAACCATTGATGTAGCTTCTTTTTTTTTTTAAGATTTTATTTATTTATTTGACAGAGAGAGAGAGATCACAAGTAGGCAGAGAGACAGGCAGAGAAAGAGGGGGAAGCAGGCTCCCTGCTGAGCAGAGATCCCGGGACCCTGAGATCATGACCTGAACTGAAGGCAGAGGCTTTAACCCACTGAGCCACCCAGACGCCCCTGATGTAGCTTCTTTAAGCAAATGATTTCATTAATTTGTAGTTCATTCACAAAGTAACAGAGACATCACAAAATAGTAGTAAAAAATACTCTACAGGAACATAGACTTCTAAAATGCAGACATTTTAATACCTTTTGTGTAAGTCTGACCTAAGAAATGGCCATCTAATGTCCTGACATCTATCAGACTTAAAATCATACACACACATAAAACACACACATATCTCTCCTAGCTGTGATATATACAGAGGCACAAAACTCATTAGGATGTACATTCAAAGCTATCATTGGTTCTAGTTAGAAATGGTTTAAGGGGCCAAGCATGATTAACACTTATTGAACTGTAACTCTGTGAACAAAGATTGTTACTGTTCCACTCTTGATATTAGTAATTTGTGTCTTTCCCTTTTTTTTCTTTCTTTCTTTTTTTTTTTTTGGTCAGTCTTGCCAGAAGTTTGTCAATTTTATTGATCACTTCAAAAAACCAGCTGCTCCCTTCATGAATTTTCTCTATTGCTTTTCTGCTTCTGCTTCTTCTACTTGTTTTTTCTTAGAATCTCTATTTGCCGAGGTTTTTGTGTCTTTCCATTTTTTGAGCATATTAAAAATGTTTGCTTTTGTATTTTTTATTATAGTTCCTTAATATTTTAAGAGATAATGGTAACATTTGTGTCATCTCAATATTGGTATATACTGATTCTTTTGTTTCATTCAGTTTGAGATCCTTTGGGTTCCTGTTATGATAAAGAATTTCATAAGTAAAACCTGGATATTTTCATTGTGTTATGAGACTCTGTATCTTATTTAAACTTCTGTTTAGCTAATTTTGTTGACATCACTCTAGCAGGGGAGGATGGGACACTGCCTTATATCTTCCAGGTGGAAGTAGAAGTCCAGGTTCCTCTACTTGACATCTGTTGGCTCTTGAGGTAGGGAAATACCTTATAATTGTTCGGGGGAGTTAGGATTTGGGGATCACCACTGATCTCCAGTGATATTATGATGGGGGTTGCCTGTAACTGCTGGATGATGAGTGGAAAAAGTCTTAACTCTTTAATAGTTGTCCTCTGACAACATCCACACTGAGGAGAGGAGAAATGTTTCCTTAATGTTTGCTGAGGATGGAAACTCAAGCATTTCATGTGGTCTCCGCTATCACCATAGGAAGAGAGAAATACCTCATTACTAGAGGAGATGAAAGTCTTAGTTCCCTACATGGTCTCCTATAACATCATCCTTCATGGGAGACTAAGGAACTTAGTTGTAACCTCATGAGGGTAGAAATCCAGGGTCTCCATTTAGGTTTTGCTGGCATGGATGGGGATGGGGCCACAGTCCTCTCTGTGACATTTGTCTAGTATAGAGTAGTTATCTACTGGTTTGTCTTGCTAGTCTTCCCCTTTCCTGGTCTTTTGGTTCGAGAGAGCTGGCTTTTGTTGGGACATTTTTTGTCTGTGCTTATTGGCATTTCAGGGTTATTGGCATCTTCAGCTCTTGCCTGGGATGTTTGTAGCGAAAAGAAAATCCAGAGACCTTAACTACCAAGTCTTTTCTCTGGTCCTGAGGTCACTAGACAGTCTGTCTTATTCTTTCCATCTTTCAGTGTCTACTTATGTTTGTTTGACAAATCATGCCCGGGGTTTTAACTGTACATAGAAGTATCCCTGCTCTATCTTTCCAGAAGTCAAAGTTGAGACAGATATATTTAAACAAGAAATTTGACTCCTTCCATTTGAAGGCATATATTTATTTAGGGAGAGATAGTGTATACATTTTAACATCATTAAAGTCCACTGGAATCACACAGTATGCATTCACTGTGGTAATGTTTCACCAAAGTTTCTTCTGAGTTACTGCATGTAGCAGAAAGATTGTCCATTTTCATTACTACATAGGATTTTATTGTATGAAGTCACCACAACTTACTGATCTATTCTCTTGTTGATGAACTTTGGGGTTGCTTCTATTTTTAACTATTATAGAGTAATGTTGCTAGGTCATATTTCTGCATTTCTTCCTTGTGAATGCTTGTATATTAGGTATATATCTAGGATTGGAGTTGCTGGTCATAGAGTATTAATACGTTAAGCTTTAATAGATATTGGCAAATAGTTTCCCTTAGTGATTGTGCCAATTTACAAATAAAGTCTTATGAGTAATATTTGGGAATTCCAGTTGTTCCCCATTTTTTGGTTGTTCCCTATTTTTGTGACCACATGATACTGCCAGTACTTTTCATTTCAACCATTCTGCTAATATTCTTATAATTCAATAGGCATTCATCTGGTGGTTAAATAACTTAACCATCTTTTATTATATCATAAGAAACCAAAATAAACAAAAATGAAAAGCTACATAAAGACTCTGAGGCCCCTTCCTTGGGTAGAAGCATTAATAAACATGCCCATTGAATGAAATCGAATGCCTCCCACTTTGTGGGAGTTTTAGGCTTATTGGGTTATGAGTTACTATGAGTTTCCTTTTGAGACCTTAGAGTAGGTTACTATTATTTTAAGGAGTGAGGGCAGAGGATGATGTCTCTCCTGCAAGAATTTTTAATGTTAATTCTGCAGGAGAGACATTCAAACTGAGGTTGGAAAGTAAGATATAGGTAATTAGTGAAGTTGGCTCTTTTACTCCCCTTCCTAGATCTGGACTTAACAGAATCTAGTCATACTTGAGACTCCCCATGAAAAATTTCCCCCTGCCAGACAGAAATAGCCAAAGACCTTGACAAGGAACCAAACTGAAAAGTAGATTACTTTGTATTCATTGATTCAACAAAATCTATTGTGCTTCTACTAGGACAGGTACTGGTCCAGATACTGGGACCATTGTGGGGAGTAGGACAGATGAATTTCTATCTTCATGAATTCTAACCTTATGTAGTATCATTCTATAGTATGAAATAGTTTTTGTTTTTGGGGGTTTTTTTCTACGGGAATTTTACCTTTTGTTTATTTTGCTTTGGTTTCCTCTCTGCTTTTAAGTATATTCATACTTAAATCTTCCAGCCTGGTCTTGTTTAATCCACAGAAAAATAAGAAAAAGTAATGTTCATTCATAAGCTAGGACCCTTTTCCTTTGAGGTCATCAAGGTGATTCAAGACTTATTGGCTGGTATTCATTCACTCTCAGCAAGTGAAAAAACATCTTTGTGTATCAACTGAGAGATTCAGCTGTCCTTCACGAAATGGTCTTCTCTCTACATTAAAACCTATGAGTTATCTGTTTTTTTGTTTTTATATTTTGTTTTTGTTTGTTTTGTTTGTCTTCAGGGTTATGACAGTTTTCATCAGTTTTCACGGTAGACTTAGATGGTCCACTTAAAGGAATCAGTGTCAGGAACATAAAACTAAGACAATAACCAGGGATTTTTCAAAGTATTAAGACAAAGCGACATTTGTTTCTTTCTGATGCAAAAAAAAAAAAAAAAAAAGTTTAAGGAAAAGATTTTGAATTTGGGACACACAGATTTGGGTATATTTGAAATATATGCAGTATTTGTGCATGTGTGTGTATACATGCGTTCATTTTTTAATTTTACCTGTGCATTTTTCTAGAGGAAAGAGCTTTCACTAGATTCTTAAAGAGATTTATAGTACTGAAGCAATGCAAATCACTGGAGAGAGGGCAAAGACTGGGAATAATGGTGGGTGCTAGTGACCAAAACTTTAGAATAATAATGTCTCCCTTTGGAGACAAACCATATACAGTCAGGGGTATATGTTCTCCTAAACTTTTCTTTTCATTATTCTTTTTTTTTTTTAAAGATTTTATTTATTTGACAGAGAGAAACATAGCGAGAGAGGGAACACAAGCAAAGGGAATAGTAGCGGGAGAAGCAGGCTTCCTGCAGAGCAGAGAGCCCAATGCGGGGCTCGATCCCAGGCTCCTGGGATCTGACCTGGGCCGAAGGCAGACACTTAATGGCTGAGCCACCCAGGCGCCCCTCTTTTCATTATTCTTGAAGGTGTTTACTTATTTCCTTTTGGCCCAATAGTCATTTAGAGGAACAATTTTAAAGTTATTTTCTGTTTTCTTTGGGCATTTGTTATTTTTTTAAAAATACTAACTTGCTGTAATAGATTCTGATCAGATATTAAAGCCTGCAAAATTTTTAGTCTGGAATATTTTTGAAGAATTTTTTTTTTATCCATTGTATGATTAATTTTTCATGAAAGTGTGAGCCATGTTCTCCAAAAGATACAAATGTCCTCCCTTATTTATTATCTTATTCCAATCTCCTGAGTCCTTATTTTTTGTCGTCAATCTGTCAAAGACTGAGAGAAATTTATTGAAGTTTCATATTAACTTTGGGTTTATGTCAGCTTACTGTTTTGTATATTTGGTGTTATCAGTTACTTTGTCTTCTCTGCTTGACTTCCTTCTGGGAGTTCCCTCCTCTTTTCCTTTGGATGGTTAATTAAAACCCCTTCCTCACATAACACCTCCACAAGCCAGCCAATGGAATTACCTTATTCCAAGAGATATAATTAAAAATAGTGAATAACCAGGCAGCACATGAGCTGAACTTTGGAAATAGGTCACCAACCAAAATGTTAGCCATAAGTAACCAATAAAGTCTCACTAATGCATACTAGATGAGTATCAACCCCACCCTTCACCATAGTCCATGGGAGACTTTGCTCAATCTTTGTACAGTGCAGGACCACACAACTCGGAGCCATTTTGAGAGGCTAGTCTTAATGGTTGCTTTCTTTGTGAGATAGTGAGATACAGAGGCCTTATAAGAGGGAAGTTGCCTGCTGTCTTTTCCATCACATGGACAGGGGTGGGCAGAATGAAAAAAAACAAGGAGAACTGAGATAAAGAAGGAAGAAGGAAAGCACATAGGGTTTAGACCCAGGGACAGAACGAGAATAAAACACACTACTTTTGATATTATTTGAGCACTCAGATCCATCTGCCTGATGACTGCTGCCCACAAATTTTTAAGTCATGAGTCAACAAATTTTCCACTAGCTTTAACTTCTTGAGTTTTATTTGTGTCACTTGAAATCCAGGCCCTGCCAAATTAATTTAATTCAATCCTATCAGATATTTCAAGTATATTGAGAATATAGAAAAACAATTAAATGCTTATGTACCCATTATTCATGCAATACAAATGTACATATTTAATGCATAATCATTATGGACACATTTGCTTTAAGTGTCTTCTCTACTTATCCCCCATCTTTAGTGAAGGAATCTATCCCAACGATGGCATCCATCAATCTCATGCTGATTTTATACTTTAATACAAATGTTTTAGTCCATATGTGCAAATAATGTATTACTACCTTTAAGGTTCACAGTTATTTTTTTAAAGATATTATTTATTTGTCAGAAAGAGCAGTAAGGGTAGTGTCTGAAAGATGGAGAAGCAGGCTTCCCATTGAGCAAGGAGCCTGATGAAGGGCTCTATCCCAGGACCCCAGGATCATGACCTGAGATGAAAGCTGCCTGAGCCACCAAGGCATCTGAAGGTTCACACAATTCTCTATAAGAACTCTTCATTCTTCATTCTGAAGTTTTTTTTTTTTTCCTGTTAATATCATGTCTTCCAGATTTATACATGTTGTATTTAGATAATCCACTCATTTTGAGTCATACTTTGCAGTATATCTTTTTATGAATAGACAGTGATCTATTTTCTCTTGTTTTTTTTTTTTTTTGGACTTTTTTTTCCATTTCTTTTTTATTATATACAATGTTGCAATAAAAATTCTTCTGCCTTTTTGAAAATTTATTTAGGGTAAGTATTTTGAAGGGGAATTGCTGAGTTGTATGCTCTGTTCATTTGCTTTTGTTTGCTTGTTTGTTTGTTTCTTAAGACTTTATTTGAGAGAGAGAGAGAGAGCAGGAACGGGGTGGGGGAGGGGCAGAGGGTGAGGGAGAAGGAGACTCCCTGCTGAGCAGGGTCCCAAGGCAGGACTCCAGTCCAGGAACCTGGGATCATGCCCTGAGCCAGACGCATATATGCCTAACCTCACATGCCCTGAGCCACCTGAGCGCCCCTCATTTTCAGTTTGATTATATATTGCCAGTAGTTGTTAATTCCACTAACAATGTATGAAAGTCCCAAAGAAAACTTTCCCTAATTCTTAGAAGTTTTGAAGGAATCTTTATTCATCTAGCTCATTAATCGACATGAACTTAACTTTGCAAATGGTGGAAAGTAAGGAACTAAGAAGTGGAGTAATTAGACCTGGTACAGAATTAAGGACCTAGAAATAGCACAACAGCAGTTGAACCTGGATAGATTTCAGCTTCATTAGTAAATACAAGAATGTCCTCCTTAACTAAAACAGGTACAATTTTTCTTTTCATGTTTTTGAGGTCTCTACAACATTTAGAAGTTACAATTCCAAAGTTGGTAATTTGGCCACTTCATTTTATTGATCTTCTGTGGTTTTTCTATTTTGTTAATTTCCCTTTTTATCAATATTGTTTCTTTCACTTATTTTTAGACTTATCCTTTTATTCTCTTTAGCTTTTTAATTTGACTGCCAAGCTCATGGATTTGGATATTTTTTTCTTTTCTTGTATGTGCATTTAAAGATGCAACTGTACCCGTAATTATAGATTTATTTGCATCCTCTGTATTCTGATAGACAATGTTTGCTTTGCTATTCAGTTGTAAATAGTTCACAGTTTCCATTATAAATATCATCAGCAAAACTTTTTTCTTTTTTTTTTTTTAAGATTTTATTTATTTATTTGTCAGATAGAGAAAGAACACAAGTAGGGGGAGGTAGCGCAGGCAGAGGGAGAAGCAGGCTCCCCAGTGGGCAGGGAGCCAGATGTGGGGCTCATCCCAGGACCCTGGGATCATGACCTGAGCTGAAGGCAGACACTTAACCAGTTAACCAAATGAGCCACCCAGGCATCCCAAATCAGCAAATCTTTTTGATATTTCTGATGACATACTTTTTCTTTTCTATGATATGTAGATTCTTTTTGTCCTTGATCGAGATAGCTTTTGGTACACGTTTCACGGATACTTGAAGCACAATTACATAGTAATTGTGGGCTGCAAATATTCATTAGATTGACTTTGTTAATTTTTAGATTCAAATTCTTATTCATTATTATTAATAATTTGGTTCATGTATTCTGTGAGTTTCTGCTATGAGCATTGAGTTTTGTTTGTTGGAAATGCTACATTGTCATTCTTTTAGCTAGCATTCCTGATATTTACAAGATATTTTGTCATATGTTTTTAGGTTCATTATTGTTGTATTCTCTTAAAAAACAGTTTCTGTAAATTATATCTCTCTATATCTATAGTAACTCTTTTTCTTTAACAGATATTTGACCTCATGTTAATAAATCTTTCTGAACTTTTTGCAGGGTTTCTGCATTTTGCCCTTGGTCTTAAACCTTTTTGCGTTGTTTTATTTCAGAGGCATCTATTAAAAATTTTACATGAAAGTTTGTTAGATTCATAAATACCAGTTTAAAAATAATTTACTTTTTTCATTTATTGTAATTTTGAATCTACCTATCATCTATCTATCTATCTGTCTATCTATCATTTATCATTTCTAGACTTACTTACAATTTATGTTTGTTCTGTTTGCTGTGATTTTGATCACATGCCTCTGTATTTTTTCTTTTTTCTCTTCATTTCCTCATTTTTTATGTTGAATTTACTGAATTATCTTTAGTTTTCTCTTTTACTTTTCTTCTTCTAATTCTGAAATTATATTCCATCTTTCAGTGGATACACTTATATATTTAATATATGTCTTTATTTAATAAATTCTGTTCTGCTGAAAACATTTGAAATTATTCAACTTTGATATTGATATACCAACCTATTTTTAATTTACATGTGTATTGAAAGTCAGTAAAAGTTGGCATTATTGTTCATTCATGTTTATACATATGTAATAAAAGCTGAAGGTTTTTAAATGGTAATATTTGTATTTGTTTCCTGAAAATCCTCATTTTTCTTGGTCTATATAATAATTTAGCTAGGTATAGAATACTAAACTGACAGTTATTTTCACTTTATGTTTTGAAAACACAAAACTTCACTTAGTGTACGCTATTATTGCTGATGTAATGTCTTCTGTCTATCATTTTATTATTGAAAGTTGTTTCTTGACTCTGTGGGTATCCTTAGTATTTATTCTCCTTAACATCAGTTTGCCTAGAAGTGGATTTATTTTTGTTTTCCTGTCTTAAGGATTAGTGGCTTATTTCAAAATGAAGGATCAAATCTTCCCTCATTTATAAAGTTTTTAGCTGTTGTGTATTCTAATATTTCCCCATTTCTCCTTATTTTTACTTACATAAATCCATTACACAAATGTTTGAACTTTTTTCCTACATCTTAAATACTCTGTTATGTTTTAATTTCTGTTTATTTCCACAATTTTCCCAAATTTATCTTCAGATTCACTCATTGATTTTTCAGCTGTTTAGTTTCTTTTTTAACCAATACATTATGTTTTAAAATTCTGTTTTACCACAAATTTTGATATTCTGTATTCTTTATTTTATTTCTGATCACTGAAATTACTGATTTTATAATCTTTTTCAGACTGTTTGATTTTTCTAAATGACTTTGTCATACCTGGTAACTGTCCAACTTGGTATTATTCCCTCATGAAGTTTTTAGTTTCTTTTCTTTTCTTTCTTTCTTCCTTTTTCTAATTTTTTTTTAATTTTAGACCTTTCGCTAGTATGTATTCTTGCTCTCCTTGTCCATCTAGCATCCTGTAAATACTGGACCACAAATAAATTTTTCATTTTGCTTTTTCTTGTGTGTGTTAAAATCTGAGACTAGTGATTGTGCCCCATTATGTGTTTTTATTCTAATAAATTGCCTAATGAAAAAAAATCCTTTGCATACAGTAGGATTTCAAAACATATATGTTAGGTAAGAGAGTTCTTATTTTAATATGTTAAAAAAATGATCGATTTTAAAATGATTCATCTCTTTACAAAGAGGGAAAATATCTGCTTTAAATTAAAGTTCATGGTTACAACAGGAGTATTAATCTCTCTTAACACACTTTTTTTCCCACAACTCCATATACATGGTCAATATAGTGTAATTTAGTGTGATTTTTGTATTGTAAGATACAATTGCTGAATCATTTTCTCTCTTTCTCTAATCAAATTTTGATTAGACCAATGTTTAGGTTAAGTTGAAATGATCTTTTTCACTTCGCTGATGACTAGGAGCAAAATATCCTGCGATCTTCCCTGTCATAGTCTAGCTTGACCATCCTGAAGGATGAAAATTGGACAAAGTTTACCTGTGTCTAGTTCACAGAAGATCAATAGAGGAAGCAGATTCTACCAATACCTTTTATACTTTCTCCTTGCCAACAAAAGCCTTAAAATGTTTATTTTTCAATGTGGTGAACCACTAATAAGCATGTATTTATTTATGCTTATCACACATATTTGCTGTTGCTTACAGAGTTGAAACATCTGGCTACATTCAGACTATCAATACACTCAACTGTTTCGTTGGTCCCCTGAAGATGTTCTGAGATAAGAAGATGGATCTCTGATTCCTTAGTCAGCCTCCTGAGACCCCTGCTGCTTCCAGTGCATGATCTTGAAGCCGGCTACCTATGAGAATCTTCCGTGGACATTAAAATATGCCAATGTGTGGGTCCCATCTTAAGAGGTTCTTATTTAGTGGGTATGGAGTGACTCCATCAGACATCCTCAAACTTCTATTTCCTTTTTTCACTTTCCCAGTGCATGCGACACTTGAAATTATGTTACCATTCAAAGTCAAATTCTTATTACATCTTCTAAAATTGTTCACCAACTGTTCATCCTCCCACCTGTTTTTTTTCTCTCCCTTTGGTTTTGTCTTCTTTCCTTTAGAATGTTCGTAATTGGGAACAAAACCAAGATTCATTTACTGAATAAATATTAAATAAGAATATACTATATATGCCGGCTACTACCATAAAGCTTTATTTTATTATAATAAATAGAACAGACACGAACCCTGATCTGAGGAAGTTCACATAAATAAATATCTAATTACAAATTCCAACCACTCATTAAAGGGAAAAGCTCATTGCACTGCAGAGCAATTTGTTAAAACAGGAAAAGTAGGGAAAGATTCCCATGCACAGTTAACACTTTTATGGAGATCTTAAGGCTGAATTGCAATTGTTCAGGCAGAGCAGAGAGTAAGGCAAGGCATTCCAGGGAGAGGAGGAATTGAGATAGAAAAGAACTTGAGTTAATGAAGGCAATGAAAGAAAAGTGGTAAGATGAAAGCACAAGGTATGTGGGAAGTACACCTCAGATCTCGAGGAGACAAAGGTCAGGTAATGGACAATTTTAGGTATTACCTAAAGGTAGTACCTAAGGAAGTCAATCATTTTAGTAAAGTATTACTACAGTGAGATTTGGGTTGGAAATGGACCCCTCCGATGGCTGTAATGAGAAAGAATTACCAGTCAGCAAAGAAGGAAGGGGAAAAAAGCAGTTAGGATCGAATGGAAAGAGGGCTTAATGGAAAATGTGACTTTGGTCCTGCTTTCCAGAGAACTCGTAATATAACAGAAGAAGGCCATCTTGGAAAAACTAATTTTGGGAGCCTTGGTGGCTCAGATGGGTTAAGTGTCCAACTCTTGATTTCAGCTTGGGCCAAGATCTCAGGGTCCTGAGAGCCAGTCCTGTCGCCGGCTTTGCCGAGTGAAGAGTCTGCTTGAGATTCTCTCTCCCTCTCCCTCTGCCCTTCCTCTGGTTGCATGCACACACACTCCCTCACTCTCTCAAATAAATAAAATCTAGAAAAAAAATTTGAAAAGCTAATTTCAACATAATGTAGTACCAGTGGGGCGAGGTCTGGCAAATGGTGGTAAGTTTGAGAGTCTGAGTACTGGAAATAGAACATGCAAATTGTAAGAGACACCAAGGAAATCCCAAGATCAGGGTGACACTGACAGTTTCATACTCGACATCTGGCACTGAAGGGTTATGACCGTACTTGATCATTGGCTCCTTCTTTGATAAACATTTACTGAGTGCCTACTGTGTGCTAAGAAATGACCACATGGTGAATATATTTATTTTTTTATTCCACAGAGGTCATTTTACTTCAAATGGTACTCTCAATTTCCACTTTACAGATGCCCTAAAAAGACATCATTCTTCCATTTTTGACTATCCTTCCTCCTTGTGCATTACAACAATTCCCTCATATGTCATGACAACTTCTGTGCAACCAGTGTACAAAACAGTGTCTCTCTGAGGAATCCGTGCCCATGTGAAGGAGTCAATGTAAACATGGGAGAAGGAAGGTTTTCAGTGGAAAGCCCATTTCAGAGGTAGAAGTAAAATAATACTCTCATCATTTTTTTTATTTTAAATCTTGCTATTATAGAATATTACAACCTCTTACCTATAGACAAAAGAAATAATTCACATTTATGTAAACTCATAATCACCTTTTCAAATGAAAATTATTGGACACTTGGGATTTGTATGACAAAGGGAAAAATATTTCAACATCAGATATTGAAAATGTTGGTTATCATTGGTAATGGACACGTGTTTTAAGGAACTGAAGGCATACTGACTGAAACCTTCCTCAGTGACTCCTAGACTGTGGCCCAAGGACAGTAGCTGGCTTCTCAAGACATAAATAGTCATAATGACTATAGTTTGTATGAAGCTCCTCACGTTAAAACCTGCTACAACACTAATGCTAATGATCTAAATCAGTGAAGGGGCACCTGGGTGGCTCAGTCAGAAGGATCTGACTTCAGCTCAGGTCATGATCTCACAGTCCTGCGATTGAGCCCCGTGTCAGGCTATGCACATAGCAGGGACTCTGCTTCATCCTTCTCCCTCTATCCCTCACCCTACTCATGTTCTCTCACCCTCTCTCAAATAAAGAAATAAAATCTTAAAAAAGGAATCAGTGAAGGAATTATTACAGTAAATAAATGTGGGAAGCCAATTTTGTGCCTTTAGTCATTTAGAGATTTTCTTGTAATATATATTGTGGGTAGAAGTTAGGGATTGTAGCTTATCATAACCACAAATTGAGTTAGGAAAACCAACAGAAAAATGAACATAACAAGTTGCGGGCACAAACGACAGCCTCAAAAACCTATTATTTTTGTAATGAGCTTTTAAAAGAGAGAAATAATATCTAATAGTCTATACTTAAAATCCATTTGATTTTTATAAGTGTAGCTTAATTCCAACATTTTCCACTTGGAAACTGTACCCAGATAAATGTAAAAGTTAGTTAACCTAAATATTTTAGTTTGATAAAGAAGATGCACTTATACTGGTATTTGAATGAGTGTTTCCTTAATGGCAAGCAATAGATCCAGACTATATTGTCACTTACACAACACCGGACTAAGAGAGGGATGAAGTGCATTAGTTCTAAGTCCAGCTGCGCTCTCCAGACATTTGCTGGCTTCTTTTCCTCAAAGACACTTATTTCATTTGCTTATTAATAAATACCTTCCCTAAGCTATGAAAGTAAGCAGTATGGCTGGAAATGTTTTTCTCTTAGAACTTCCTAGATTAGAATGGTAATTTGATTATGTCAATACACCACCTCAACAAAATGGGGGATAACTATCAAATCTTTTTTTTTTTTTTAAGATTTTATTTATTTATTTGACAGAGAGAGAGATAACAAGTAGGCAGAGAGGCAGGCAGAGAGAGAGGGGGAAGCAGGCTCCTCGCTGAACAGAGAGCCTGATGCGGGGCTCGATCTCATGACCCTGAGATCATGCAAGTGAGCCACCCAGACGCCCTACTTTCTTTCTCTGTTTTAAAGATACGTCACGTGATTGCAGCAATACAGTTTCATTATGACAAGTATCATGTGAAGAGGAAGGAATTAAAACTAGTTGCTTGGTGCATTCTCCATTCTTCCAGCAGCCTGCCCTCTAAGCCACAACTTTCTCTCCCTAACATGCTCACATGAGTCTTCAGAAAATAGTAAAATAGATCTCATACCCATTCCAGTGTAATTGCTTTCAGGGAAAGGAGGATGGTGTTGGGAAGTTAAGGCAAGGGGGAAGAAAAACAAACTAGCTAAATGTTTTCAGACCTGAAAAAGATCTCATATAACTTGAGTCCTGGTTATTATCCAAAAAACTATTTATTCTGCTCCCACATGGGCTGTTCAAAGTTATTTTAAAAGTAATTTTGAATAATTTTAGTTATTTGTGAAAAGTTCTGGCTTCTTTGAAATAAAGAATTCATGGAAAAGTGAATAAAAGAAAATCTGAATGTCTATAAATGCTTAATAAGACAAATCTTTTCAAATGCTATATCAAATTACTTTGTAAGATGTCATTTGTAACTAAAAAAATAATGTGGGTTTATCATTAATGGTTGCTACTATTGACTGATTTAATAATCAAAGGAAGAAAATCTTTGAGATTTTGAGAGCACTTAAAATACCAACCAAATCAATATTAATAGAAAAAACAAAGTACTTTTGTTTATTTTATTAATAAAAAATATGAACCACTAATCAAAATGGTTAAGGAAAGCAAGCATGACAAGTTTCAGCTGTAGTTATATTTAGTTTTCAACTTTGCCCATAATCTATTTCTTTATATGTTACACCCTTTGAATTTCTAACACACAAATGAATAATCCAGCCTTTTGAATATGAACAGTAGACAACCTATTATGAGTACATTTAGACATGGTAGACATTTTTCATGCCAAAAACAAAACAAACCGGATGCTCAAAATCAAATGTTTTAAGTTGATTATCTGTCACTAGTGCACTGTTGTCTACAACAGTGTGAGCACTGTTAGGAGGAGAGCACCACACGAAGATTGGGTGACCTTCACTACAGAGACACAAGCAGAAAACTGGAGAAAAGTAGGTGGTAGAAGTCGGGGAAATCTAACAAAGTCTCCATGCTGATTAATCCTAAGCACATTTTCCTTAGAATCAACAAAGCATTAATCACTGCTTCTCACACTCCTGTGTGAGGGATCTCGTGTGGAGATACCTGCATTTTTATGCACTTAGAGGCCACTGGATGGATTACTTTTTTCTAAGGATGTCATATCATCTCCCTTGTAGCGGGGTGGGGGCGCACTTCTTACAGAATTGCAAACTTCTTTGTCTTTAGTTCTTTCTTAAGCCTTATGTGTTCCAACATGGCTTAATGAGCTCCAGTACGCTCCATCTTCGCTATATTTCTCTTAATAAAATTTGGATATCTTAGCCAAATTAAGAAAAGAAGGCTCTATGCCCTATGCAATCATTTGTTAGTTCAGTGTGTTTTCCAACTGTACTGTTAATTTGTCACATTAGTCATTGGATCTACCAACTGTGTCAACTATGAGTGAGTTTAATGCTCTAAAGGCAGACATGTATCAGGAGCAGATCCCTCTGTAATTCTCAACCCTGTAGTGGATCAGCTACGTGGTTTCTAAGAACACAAATTCTTTGCAGTGTCCTTTCCCCAAAAGTAATGGGCTGCAGGTACACTTTGTCATTCATTGCATTTAAAATCCAAAAAATTATTTAAAAAAATAAACTTCTTAGTTTAATTGCAAATAATTTCCCCAGAACATATTTATATAAAGCTAAATATAAATCTAAATATAAATCCCTCAGATAAAACTTCTCTTTGCATTCTATGCAAGAGGGTTTTAAAGAATACTAATACATTTGAAAAAACTCCATTAAATAAAAAGAACATGTCAGTTCTGGATAAAAATGTTCTCACCACTCAATGTTCAAAGCTATCTGTTTCCCCATGAGAATGATGTTTTAAAAAAAAAGAAAGTTCCTTAATATTTGTCCACATAGGTTTTCCCATAAGACATAAACCCTAGAAGCCTTAGAACAGACTTGGAGCTGACAATTCAAAGATCATACTTGCAGATTTTCTTTCAAGAGGTTAATTATTTAGATGTTTCTGTTACTTGGCTTGTACTTGATGAATGAATAACTAAGTTTCTTCCTAGACACTTTCTTAGAATGTTTTGGGGTACATAAGTCCTTAAAATAGCTTTATTTTTTCCAACTCTGCAGAGTCTATCAGAAAGAGTACTGGGGCATCAACTGTCTCTTCTATAAGCGTCATTTCTTTGGGATGAACTCTCTCCTTTGTTAGTTATTGGCAATGGACAGTGGGGAAAGACTACTTTTTCAAAGGTGCATTGGAACATTTTAATTTCATAATTAATACAAAGACAGTAGTTATTTTATAACTAATTTTAACGCATTGTTTATTTGTTCCTGAGATACTCAACTGCCTAGCAACAACCATAGAGCACGTGTAAAGATCAAAACATGTGAATTATAAATACTGTCTAAATCTAGGTTTTTCCTGAATTGCCACCACTTCTAAAATATGATTACTACAAGGTTATGGACTTCCTGGTTTCTTCCTAGTAGTTTATCCAAAATTATGGGTATATTTTCCTTTATCTGGAATTGTGAGTATATTTTCATGGAATTGTGAGTATATTTTCATGCACTACTAAGTTTTCCTATCATTTTTTTATTTATATTTTCTACATTTTGGATCAATATTTGGGAGATTGTCTGTGAGGAAAAAAATGTGTAAAATCCTTGGAATCAAGTAGCAGTTGTAAATTAGAAAATGCAATAATATACAATGAAGATAAAGAAGAGCAGTGGTAACATATTAGTATCAAATCTTCATGCCAGGAAAGTAGAGCACCTTTTCTGTGTGAAGAATTAAAAGTTTTCAAATTTATATATATATTTTTTTCTTCAAGATTTTATTTATTTGACAGAGAGAAACACAGCGAGAGAGGGAACACAAGCAGAGGGAATGGTAGCGGGAGAAGCAGGCTTCCTGCCGAGCAGAGAGCCCGATGCGGGGCTCGATCCCAGGACCCTGGGATCATGACCTGGGCCGAAGGCAGACGCTCAACGACTGAGCCACCCAGGCGCCCCAAATTTATATATGTATTATTTCTGTAATCAGAACAAAAATTCTTATCCCTGGTTAATGTGATTAAAGGAGAAACATTTTCTTCTTCATTCTTTTTCTTATTTTTTCATAATGGCTTGTGCTGTTTTAAATATGAAAAGAAAAAATTTAACAAAAATAAGAAAGATCTGGATCAGAGTTTTCAAGAAAGTAAGAAAGTGAGCAAGCTTAATGTCAAATGCTGATCAGTTGTATAAAGTTGTATTCAGCCCATAAATTCAACCCACTGCTTGCTTTTTAAATAAAGTATTATTGGAGTGCATGCACACACACACAAACACGCACACACAAGTTGTCAAATTTACTAGCAAAAGAAATGTCAAATACACAGTAAAATAGTAATATTTTAAAAATGAACTTTTACGAATTGTGTTTATTTTTCTCTAAAATAATATCACAGATACTCAAATATTTTCTGCTAATTACGAATATATCTATAATGTCAAACTTGATACTAAGTGGAAAAACTCATTTGAGGTCTGAAGCTAAATTCAAGGCCTATGGGGGAAAAGTAAACAATAAATGCATTCACTTAAAAAAAA
>CM053610.1:46137837-46169570 GCA_028646535.1 Procyon lotor
GTGATGAGCTTCACTTTACAAAACAAATTCTCAGAACATCGCAAATAGAGTCAATGACAGAGAATCCTAGAGCCAAACGCACATGTTTTAAGATCATTTACAGCTATATTCTACAGTGTCATAGGTAAAACAAGAATACCAACAACACTACCAATGAAGCCTTCTTGGCGTTCCCCTTGTGGTCTCAGGGCTGGTACTGACTTTTTTTTTTTTTTAAGATCTTATTCATTTGAGAGAGAGAGAGCTAGAGAGAATGAGCACAAGCAGGGAGAGGAGCAGAGAGAAAGGGAGAAGCAGACTCCCCACTAAGCAGGGATCCTGATGCGGGGCTTGATCCCAGGACCCTAAGATCATGACCTGAGCCAAAGATAGCTGCCCAACCTCCTGAGCCACGCAGATGCCCCTGGTACTGACTTTTCTACTTAGTATTAGCAACATGGCTTCAAAAATAACTTCAAATCTATCACTTCTCTTGCCATATTCTTTTTAAATGTGTCATTACTCTTGCCACATTCTTTTTAAATATTTTTTGTTTAAATTCAATTAATTAGCATAGAATATATCATTAGTTTCAGAGGTAGAGTTCAGTTATTCATCCATTCATTGGTTATTCATTGCCATATTCTTGACAAAATAGAAAGTCATATTCTACATTTTTTTAAACTTGAGTTATAAAAGTGGCATTTGATTCACACTGATCAATATTCGATTTTATGACATACAAGCAGAAGTATTTAAACATCATATATTATCAAGGGGACTTGAAGTCTTTATTTAAAAACATTAATTTTAATTGTCACAAAGTGAAATCACCTATTGTGAACATCAGTCCTGTGTTGGATTATCTGGGTTTCGATGCCAGATTACCACTAACCAGCTGTGTGACCTTGCCAAATTACTTAATCCCTTCATGCCTAAATGCTTTTAATAATGCCTACATCTTAGTGTGGTCAGGAGGATGAAATGGGATACATCATACAGAGAATTTAGTATAGTGCCTGAAATATAAGTAATCAACACATGGTAGCAATTATTGTTATTTTTACCAAAATGATTACTGTGGCAAGCACTTTGTGATTAGAATCAAATAGTACTTCGAGGTAAGCAAAAGACAACATTTGAACTATGTGCCTTTTTGAATTATACTTGAATTATTTCAGGAATTTATCACAGAAAAAAAAAAAAGGAGGAAGGATGAAAGTTTTGGAAGTCTCCAAATACAGAATTTATCCTTTTCTTTGCCCCTGGCTTTCTTTTTGTGCTATGCAATTCTAATCCTAAAAAAGATTAGGCAACTCAGATTGTGTTTTTAGAAGACAGCTACTATTGAGTCTTGAACATCTTTAAAGTTATTAAAAGTGCCATTTCTGTATGTTCCTCTGTTAATCCCCGTATCTTAGTTCATATATAAACAACAAGCTGTTTTAGAATTCTTTTGATAATCATAAAATGAATACGAATAAATTGACAGTGAACTCCCATCAGAGCTGAAGACTATTCAAATGCATTTGATTGTCAAAGTGTTCTTCCAGAAGAGAAAAGAAATCCAGTATGAGAGGCATGGGGCATATGTGGTTGGCTGGGTACTTAATCTGAGGGACCAAAGAGCATCCACTTACGTCCCTGTAATATGTATCCTTCCCACCACAAATGATCTTACCACATCCCAGAAGAGACAATGTGGAGCTCCCTGACCAGGGAACCAGTGGAGCAGTGGGTTTGAGGATTGAGAAGGGCTATAGCACTTAAATAACTCTGCACTACTCTGAGGTGTGGGCAACTCCTCTTCTTTGAAGGAGATGCCAACTGAACGCGTTTAATACGTTTGCCCTGTCCTATTGCTCCAATTTGCAGATTACCAGCTGTTAGATAAAAAGCCAGAAACCTAGTAGAGAAATCAATTTTTGTAAAGGCAAAGGGAAAGAAATAGCAAGGAAGAGAAATATCACTAGAGTGCTAGGTATAATTTTACATCTCAAAAATTAGAAGTATATGTGAGATAATTTATTTTCATTACCAAAGATTAAAGACCGAAATTAACTCAAAAGAAACTAGACAGGCTGAATATACCAAAACCAGAGAATGTGTTGTAAATATTATCAGAAATCTATCATGAAATAGGCACTCAGTATTTTTATCATATAAAGATTTATGAGCATAGAAAAAAGTTCCCCAACTCGTTCTAGAATGCTAGAAAAAGTCTGATTCCAACAACGTAGAAAGATGAAAAAGAAAAGAACTGTGTCAAATTTGGTTCAGGATATAGATATAAAAATATTAAAGAAGACATTACCAAATCGAATTAATTAAGGCACTACAAAAACAACCATAAACCGGTATGACTTATCTTAGTACTCTAGGACTGCTTCAATATTACAGAATTATCCAACACATATTTACTACAGAAAAAGTTTAACACAGAAAATATATAACCTCAATAAAAATAACAAAGAAAGCATTTAAAAATTGGTGGACATCCCTGTTTTTAAAATTCTTACAGTAATTGTGATTTTTTTATATATGTAAATATCTTCAGGGTATCATTTTAAGTGAAAGCAGGATGTTACAAAATGTATGGATTTAAAAATGAGATCACAATATAGTTCTACATTAAAATATGTATTATATATAACATATATGTATGCGTATATCTACATTTATCTATCTATAAACACACATATATGCATATGCATGCATATGGCTAGGTTCCGTAAAGTTACACATAAAGGCCAAATCATTGTGGATTAGGGCTTGTAAGTAAGTTTAATTATTTTCTATTTTTTCTCTTTTTGCTTCTCAAGAGTTTCTATGTGAGTATGTATTGGTTGTAATTTTTAAATATTTAATAACGTTATTTTGAAGTGTAAAATCATAATCACTAGTTTCAAAAAATTAGGTTATCTAACATCTATAAACTAGTATTTCCAGAAAATTCTTAAGCCTCTCAGTTTAGTTTATCAAAAATGTGCACCTGAGATCTTTGAAAACAGTGATTATTCATTCTTAAAAATAATATTTGTGGAAATAAATAAGTTTCATGTTTAGGTGTCCTTAAGGTACTCATAACCCAGGCTGAGTGAAATAGACACATAAACCATCAATTTTAAAGCATTCTGATAAATGCCAAAACAGACAAATGTGTAAAGAGCTGGATGCTCTATGCAGGCTGATCTTTAGTTCCTCAGCTGGGGTGAGCACCCTGCAGCCTCAGGATCTTTGCACATGCTAGCTCTGAGTCCCCACTTTCACAAAGGGTAATATCTTCTCTACTCTTCAGTCTCAGCTGTAATGGTCCTTGTCCTCTGTCTTCTCTAACTAAAGCCCTAACTAAAGAAAGTCAGTGTCCTTGTTGTTAGTCCCTGTTACACCTTGCAGATTTCTTCCCCACATATTCCCAAACCTGCAATTATTAATATTATTTTTTATGTTCATTTTCATTTTACCAGTCTCCTTAATGAGAATTGAAGGTCCTAGAGGGAAGGAACATGTCTCTTTTATTTACTGTTGTAGCTCAGTCAATGACTAATAAATACTAATAAATACATGACTGTATTATAGAGTAATTAATTTCTTTCTCATCCATCAGTGAAAACATTGACAATTATACATGGGGTCAGTTCAAAACTTTTATACCTCTTATAATATGTGCAAATTACCCATCTATGTTACAGAAAATTTATATATGTGTGTGTATACATATGTGTGTATACATATATATACATATGTATATATACATATGTGTGTGTGTGTGTGTGTATATATATATATGAAACAAAAGTACCAGTTTTCATGGAATTTGGTGAGTGATTTTGGATAAATTCCTTAATGAGCCCTAGCCTTTTTTTGCTCCAGTGTAATGTGACCAGAATCACATACTTCTGGACTTTTCTAAAACTGCTCTCTGCTTCACTAGCCTCATACATCTATAGAATTTGAACTCAGATTCTAGCTCTAGCATAAAGTATTAGACATAAAGGTCATATCACAGAGCACCACATTTGAAAAAGAAAACACTTATAAATTATTTTATCAGACTTTCCCTTGCTGTGAATGAGGGTGGAAACTTGTGAGTTAATTTTCATATCATCTGGTAACCTGCCTTGGTGCTCTTGGTAATGAGGTTGTATATAATTACGTAGATGGATAAGTAGGTAAGTAAGATGTCATAGCTCAGTATTGCCGAGTAAACCTTTTGAGTGTCTTATCAGGTTTTTTGAAATCGACCACAATCCCTGACACAGTAAGACACAGTGCTCAGAATAAAGTAGGCTCTCAATAAATATTTGCTGATTGATGATATAGGCTTCAAAAATGAAGAAGCGATGTGTAAATAGAAGGTGGTGTTAATGTATGTTTTTATCATGATAATGATTATGATGACAATCACGTGGTTTATCAACTAGGTGGAAAAACAATAATATTGACATCTCGCTTGTGTGTAAGATAATCAGTATTGGTATAAATGAAATATTCGTACATAAGGGTGTTCCACTGTTTCATTTTATCTTAAAATTGGGCATGATTAAAATAATGACTGGTTTAATAGAAATCCCGTTTCTAAAAAAAATCCAATGCAAATACAAAAACAACACTTAATTCTTCTGTATCAGCACTGGCTCTCAGCTAGAAGCAGCATTCTTACATGTTTGGACAGAAAACAGTACCTCACTTATAAATAATGTTTTTATTTAAATAATGTTGAATTAAAATGAAACCTTTGGCCCTGCTAGTAATTAAACAGCAGTGCTTTATACTAGTCTTATTCTAAACATGCAGACAGAGAAAAACACTTTGCAAATAAAAGTATACACAAGCTGCAGTGTTTTGGTCCATTAGGGAGGAGAACACCTGCAAAGCTTTTACTTACCCCACTTAGGCTTTTTCTTTTGCTTTTTTTTTAGTGGGCTGAAGTGTGATAATACTCTTGTCCCCATATGGGAACCAGAGATTAGTCCCAACTAAAACATCCAACACACTCAGCTACCTGCAAGCAATTGAGTAACCTCAGCTTAACGGATATGTAGAGCTGGAACGAGAGGCACTTGAAACAACTGGCCACATGGGGCACAAAGAGAGAAGGGCACTCACAAGTCCAAATACGCCATGTGCTTATTTGTCTCCTCCTGGGGGCGGGGTGGGGGGAAAGTCACTACTCAGGGTGGCCCTATTCAATTGAACACAGCTGGAGGAACTGGCTGAGTCTCTCTATTGAAAACCTCAGGGAGCTCTGGGCCACTGGTCCCCCTGAGCCTGATAACAGAAATCGGAGGAGGATTCCTCACCAGCCACATTTAGGAACGGAGACAGGATGATGTTTAAAGCCTCTTAGCCTTGAGGCACAAGGCACAAGGGGAATGTGCACTTGCGTGTCTCTCCTCGGGAGGCGGGGTTTATGTTTTGCTCCTCGGCCCTCAGAAGCTTGTGGAAGCCCAGAGGAAGCTGAAAGAAGAGCTGTTTGAATTTGCCCCCAGTATCACCACTGATCATCTAAATGGATGACGCAAAGCAAGATGGCGGCTTAGAATCGGATGCAAACACCCAACGTCCTTTGAGCTGTAAATGCACAATGAGGTGCTCAGGCGTGTAGTGAGAGGGGTCACGTCATCACACTTGTCACCTGAGTGCAGTGTAGGCGACAGAGCCTCAAATTTCAGGCTTTTGAAGCTGTGAAAATTGGGTGAAATACACACATTGTTGGTTTAAAAATTCTAAGATTGTACTTCATTTTTAATGTATGTTGGGGACTAATTTTTTTTTTTTTTTAAGATTCTATTTACTTCTTTGAGAGAGAGTGAGAGAAAGCATGATTGCGAGGGGTGGGGGTTGGGCAGAGGGAGGGGGAGAAGCAGACACCCTCCCCACCTCTCCCCTTCCCCGCCCCCAGGTTGCCGAGCGGGGAGCCCACTCTGTCTGGATCCCAGGAACCTGGGACCAGGATCTGAGCGCCAGACAGACCCTTAAACCTACTGAGCCACCCTGGCACCCTGAGAACTAATATATATATATATATATATATATATATATATATATATATATATATAATATATAATAAAAATATATATATATATATTTTTTTTATCACAAAGATATTAGAATTTACAATTGAAGCAGAAGCAGTTCCTTGCAAACACACCTTAGATAAAGTTCGCTGGCTTTTTGTCTCCATGCAGCTAGCACAGGGATCTTTCTCAAACTGTCTCCTGATCGGATCCTTCCCTTTCCTGCTTAAAGTTTCCCAGTGGTGTCCTATTTATATCATTATAACATAGAAACCAGAAAAAAATAGCTTTTCACATGGTCCCTGATTATTTCTATAGCCTTTCTCTTTATAACCTCTTCCTCAAATAATCTCTTCAGCAGTCCACACAGCAGTGCACTGTGTGAAGTTCATTTACTCACCTTCTTTTAACATTTCTATGCTTTTGCATGTACTGAGTCCTTAAGAAATCAGTTACTTTCAATCCTGGCTGTAGAATAGAGTAATAAAAGAAAATAAAGGATCTACACCAGAATTGCTAATTTATTTATTCGGGAAGGAGGCGTGGGCCATGTTTTTTAATACTCATGGATTTTTAGGTGCATTTACAACTCTGACCCTCAAGTATAAATATCTATATTTCCAAGTTCACCAGTATAACTTTGGTCATTCTGACTATTCCAACCTCCCTCAGTCCATGTGAAATTATTTATGTGATGTTGTTAAATCACTGTGTTCACATCCCCCATGGCATTGATGCCTTCTAGTTCTCTTCTCTACCAGCATAAGAATTTCTTGTATCCTTGGTACCTAACACTCAATAATTTTTAAAGTTGTATAAAGGGTGAATTTGAATGTGAACTCCACACATATTTGTTGAGTGTGGTCTATGTGTCAGTGACTGTGTTAGACTCTTGGTATACCCACTTTAAGGCTCATGGCTTAGTAGGGGAGATACTAATTTAACCAAATCATTACACAACCAACTAGTTAATAGCAATCTAGCGCACAAAAGAAAACAAAATCATTTGAGTAGGTCAGGGAAGGTCCCCGTAAAGAATTGCATTCATGTTTAGAACTGAAGGATGAGTAGAATTTTCCTGGACTCAGTAGAAGCAAGATTGCTCTCAGCGGTAGAAATAGGGTATAATTAAAGGTAATTTACAGTAAATGGAGGTACCAGCAATGACTGCAAGCAGATCACAGAGGGCATGGACGGTCATGGCACAGGGACTGAATTCCATCCCAAGTACAATGAGATCCCAAGTACAATGTACCAATAAGGGTAATGGCAACCACTCCAGATGTCTTAGACTAAAGAATTTATTACCAAGATTTGGTTACAAAGGTGAAAGGAGCATGGAGTAACCAAAAGGAGGATAGTGAAGCAACTTATAGTTATGGTGTACTTGGAAGATGCCACTTACCATTACCCTGAAGGGATAGAGAGGAGGAGTGTGGTAGAGCCCACACAAGAGAAAACTTCCCAGTGATAACTGGGGCCACAGAGGAAGTGACTAGTGGACAGAAGCTGGAATTACAGCTGTGATACCCATGTCTCATTTTTCACAACCTACAGGAAAACCAGCCAGGAGGAAGGAGGCCTAAGAAACAGCGCCCTGAGATAAAGAGCAGCACAGAAAACATTGCGAATGGCTCTAATAGCACATGGGTCCGCCATCAGCCCATAGGGACCAGGGGGGTTGTGTGAAGATGTGATTGGGCTTCATCGAAAATTCACTCGTGTCTGTGCAATGTCGTAAATAGAGGTGGATAAGAGGAGAGCAGATTTAGGGAGGTTTCTATTGCACTGATCCAGAAGGAAGTTGAACTAAGTAAGATGTTGGTGGTAGCGATGGGGAGAATGCCTGTGTTTGAAATATATTTAAGAGGCAGGTGGGAACAGCAGGGATCACTTCTTGAAGGGAGAAGAATTTGGACTTTGTTCTTTATGTAATAGAGAGTCCCTGCAGGTTTTTGATCAGAGGAGATAGAAGTAGTGCCATCCATTTGAGTTAAGTTGAATGGATGAGACCCTCAAGACAGGGAAACCTGTTAAAAGGTTATTGCAATAGATCAAGCAGGACGAATATCAATGTATCAAGGTAAACAACAAAACAAACAGGAAAATGAAAGAACAACAACAAAGTCTAAAGTAAATTTCATTTAGTTAAAAAATGAGTATGGAAATAAAATTGATTTTTAAAAACCCTTCCCAATGTATTTCATTAATTTAATAATATCTGAACTCGATAAAAGTAATTTTATTAGCTTTATTGTTTGTAAGCCCAGAATCAACTGACATTTTGCACAGAGGCTAGTTCATTTGATTGATTTCGGTCTCAACATAGACGAGCAAACATCAAGCCCTAACGACTGCTTATGATTAATTTCCAATTTATTCACTTTGATAGCATTTGTCAAATGCCAGAAGTGTATTTTTTATTTTTGAAATACTAAGGTACCAAGAAAATAAATACCCAAGATCACTTGTTCTTCTTCAACCTAGATTGGAACTAATATGTATCTGACCGAGACACAATTTTCCAGAGATCCCTAAAAATCCTATAATTCTTTAGATCACGGGTTAGCAGTCTCCAAATTTTTAGAGCATGAGGGCTATGGAATAATAGCGATTTTTGTTTTTTTTCCTTTTATTTAATACTTGAAACTTCTTGGTCAATTCTCTCATTCTTCATACAACAAATAATTATTAAGTGTTTATTAGGTGTCAGGATCTCTGCTAGGCTTTGGGGGATATAAAAATTAACAAATGAAGCCAAATTGATCTCCCAAGTGGAATTTACATTCCAGTTCTCAATTAATGTTTGGTGGGTGTGTGAAAAAATGGAATTCCCAAAATTCTTTTTGATGTGGACTACCAAAGCTTGACGTGAAATTTTAATATAGAAACTTATTTGAAAGCCATCTATTTCAACTCAATTTCTACAAAAGAAAGGAAATCCAGTTCAAGACGATAGTAACAGAAGCTAGACACATTTCCTTGGTCTTTTATACTATCCTCTCTCTACACTACTATCAGTTTTACACTTGCATGGATTACATCACTGAGGTTAAAAGCCAATAGAAAATCCTTTCACATCTATTCTAAATCTTTTCTATGTAACTCTGAAGTATGTACACACACAATGAGACCTTGCATTGAGGCATCTCGTTATTATATGACCAGATTCCATATTTTATTCTTTTGCCAATTGCACTTTTATTTTTTTGTAAAAGTAAAATACTTGTGATTTGTGTTTTATTTTCACTTCCTTTTTGAGTAGTAGGAGCCTGGATAGAAACACAGGCATGAGTTAATTCTGAGACAGTTTTGAGGCTTGCAGAAATATTATTAAATTTGATAAACAAAGTTTATATTACCAAAATTCTAAGGAAATCATTTTCTGGATAGATTTTGTATCTGGCAAATGCAGAATTATTGATATGGAAAGAAAAGTAAAATTGTATTAACCGTCACTTCTATTCTCACCTTTACAACATTCATATATTAGAAGTTAAAAAAAAAAATGAGAGCTTAAACTGAATTGTCTTTAATGTCTTTAAGTGGATTTTCATTCATTTTATTAAATAAGCAATCTTTTTGAAAGAACTATCCTTTATTTATCAGTATGATCCCTGTGAGCACCACACACTTTCCAATTAAAGTGTTATGTGCTTTTATTTTATTTCTTGTACCTCATTGAAGATATGGACACTTGAAAGTTACGGTATTTCACTAAAAGTCCTGGAGACTTATATCAGACACTGCTAAGTTAGGCCCAATGCAACAAACCAATGAGTTAAATACTTTTGTTGTAGTTTGACATAAGTAAATCACAGGTCAGCTGAGGCACTGGGACACTGAATATAATGCAGTCAAGGCTTCATCACAGCTAAAGGGTCCTTCTCCAGGGTTTCTGCACCACACTGTCTCTAAAAGAGATAGGCTCTGAAGAACTCATTTCATTTATTTATTTTAAAAGGATTTTATTTATTTGAGAGCAAGAGTTGGGGGCAGAGGGAGAAGGAGAAGCAAGCAGGCTCCCTGCTGAGCAGGGAGCCCAATGTGGGGCTGGATCCAAGGACCCTGGGATCATGACCTGAGCTGAAGGCAGATCCTTAACCAACTAAGCCACCCAGGTGCCCCACTCATTTTTAAAGCTTGAAAGAGAACGTGTCTTTTGACACAGATTAAAAAGCCAAGAGGTCCAATTCATTTCTATTGAAAGAAAAAGTGGATATGTATAATAATCAGAAATAATTTTAATAATGGAAACCAAACCCTGTTTTTTCCCACTCTTCAGTGATAAAATGAATAGAGTCAACATTTGAGAGAATTATTTAGAATGACTCTCCCTGGAAAGCTTCACTTTCTGAAACTATTTGTCAAAGAAAGCCTGTCCAAGTGGAGGAAATGATGGATCACAGAAGTGGAGGAGCTGAACTTCAACCATTACCACGCACTCTGTGCCAAAATGAACTTGGATTGGTTTGTAATCCCAAATGGAATGGAAACGTAAAACCAGAAAATCTTCTAAAAGAAAACATGAGACACTATCTTTGCAAACTTTGAGTAGGAAGTCATTTCTAGGATGGGGACAAAAAAGCGCAAAGAAAAACATGAATATACTTTACTTTATCAAAATTTCAACAATTGCTTTCCAAAATACATTATTAAAATGGAAAAGCAAGCACACTCATTGGGAGAAAATATTCACATATTTTACATGTACATATACATGCACGTGCATATACATATGAGGAACCTTTACAATTCAACAATTAGATAAAACCCCAATTAAATATGTTAATGATTTCACATATATTGCTGCAGAGAATGTATAGAAATGGCCAACAAGCATAGAAAAATGTGCTTCACATCTTTATTCTTAAGAAAAATGCAAGCTAAAGCATTATGAGATATCATTACACACTCACTGGAATAACTATAATTTGAAATTCTGACAAAAACAAGTGTTGACATAGATACAGACAAACTACAACTCTCACTGTTACTGGAAATGTGAAATGATAGAACCACTTGAAAATTAGTTTAGCAACTTTTTCTAATGTTAAGTGTATATTTACCTTAAGGCCCAAGTAGTTCCAATCCTAGATACTCACTCAAGATAAAAGTATGTCCACAAAAGCTTGATTGAAAATGTTTAAAGAAGTTTAATTTATAATAGAAAAAAACTGGAACAGCCCAAATATCCATCACTGCAGAAATGCACAGACTTTTTATATGTGGAATAATACTAACCACTGTTAGTAAAGAAAGAAATTTTTGATACATGTAGCAACATGAACGGATGCCCCCCCCAAAAAAGTTACATTTAAGTAAGAAGTCAGAACAACAAACACAAAAACATTTCATGTTTACGGGAAATTCTGGAAAGACAAACCCATAGTGATGTACGGGTGAACAATGGTATGCGAGGTAATACGTGAGGAGTGAAGAACAATGGGTAAATGCCACAAGAGCATCTTCTGGAGGAACAGAAATGCTTTATGTCTTAACTTTTTGGGTGATAGCTACACGTCATATCCATTTGTCAAATCTCATTGTTCTTCACAATTAAAATGCATTTATTTTATTGTTTTTAAGTTATACTTTAATAAAATTGATTAAAAAATCAACAAGTTAGGGGTGGCTGGGTGGCTCAATTGGTTGAGCACCTGACTCTTGATTTTGGCTCAGGTGATGATCTCAGGGTCGTGAGACCGAACCCTGGAATGGGCTCCATATTTGGTGCAGAGTCTGCTTAGGGTTCTCTCTCCTTCTTCCTCTGCCCCTCTCCCTGCTTACTCTCTAAATAGATGATAGGTGATGGATGGATAGATAAAATCTTTTAAGAAATCAACTGTATAATCTGTATTTTTGTAAAGTCAACTGTTTGAGACATCAGCTATCAAAACAAGAAGACTATAGGCATTCAAATAAGAGAGAGAAGATAAGCCAGGGGAGCAGAATCTAATATTTAGTACCGCTCTATGCCTTGGTACATTTAATACCTCTCAAACTATAGGTGAGAGATGGAAAAGCTGAGCATAAGATAGATTAAGAGCAACTGGGAAAGCCAAAAAGGCTGTGAGCAATCTCTGAGGAAGGGGACAAGATTTGGATCTCAGTTCTCATCAAGTAGGAAGTGGCTGATAAATAGCAGAAGCTATAGACTGTGATCCTAAAAAGGAATTAGAATAAATCATAAATAGAGGAGCCCTTTTAAAGATTGAAATGCTTTGTCACATCAGTTCAATCTTAGCTGATGATCTTTTGTTAGCTGGAATATCTGCTAAAATAAAAAATAAATCTTCCATGGAGGAAGATAAAATCATCTAGTGTCTCAAAGTAAATCTATAATTTTTCATATACAATCCAAGTTATACAATAATAAAAAAAACACATTTTTTATTAAAAAAGGAAAGGAAACAAGTGACCAAAAATCAAGATAAAAAGTAACAAGAACACATATATAAGACAGTTCATAGTTTGGAGTAATCAGCTTCATTCTTCAGTTATGACTAATTAATATGTTCAAGAATTTTTGAAAAAGTTGAAAAATTTCATCAAAAGTTGAAAAACACAAATGGAGATTCTATAACTGAAGTGTCCTGTGGAAGGCAGAATTCTAGATGTCCTCCAGCATTATTCCTGTACATTAGGTTTTATGACTAAAGGGACTTTTCAGATGTAATTAGAATTACTGTTAATTGATCTTAAGCTAAGGAGTTGATCCAAGTGAGACTAGTCTAATCACACGGGCAGTTTATTTTTTTTTTTTTGAAGATTTTATTTATTTATTTGACAGAGAGATCACAAGTAGGCAGAGAGGCAGGCGGCGGGGGGGGGGGGGAGCAGGCTCCCTGCTGAGCAGAGAGCCCAATGTGGGGCTCGATCCCAGAACCCTGAGACCATGACCTGAGCGGAAGACAGAGGCTTTAACTGACTGAGCCACCCAGGCGCCCACATGGGCAGTTTAAAAGCAAAATTTCACTGGCCATTAGCAGAAGTCAGAGATTCAAACTATGAGGAAGAGTTTTACTTGGTATACCTGGCTCTGAAGTCAGAAGGGGTCACTTGTAAAGAATTGTGTGGTTTAGGAGCTGAAATCCCTCATCTGATGGCTGAAAGTAAAATGGGGACCTCTGTCCTTCACCTGCAAGAAACTAGAAATAACCAACAATCTAAATGAATTTGGATTTAGATTCTTCTCCAGAGATGAGAGCCCACTATGGCCCACACCTTGATTTTGATCCTATAACACCCTATGTAGAGAATCCAATCAAAACTACCTTAAGTTTTAGCCTGATAAATTGTTTTAAGGTGTGAAATTGTACAGCAATAGAAAATAAATACATATACAATAAACTGGAAACAAGAACTCAGATGATTTAATGACTGATTAAATACAGTTTAATAGAGCTCTAAATAATAATAAGGTGTGGATGATGAATTGGAAGAATATAGATAAAATAAAAATTCAGACAAAATCATACAGGAAGAAAAATGACCAACAATACAGAAATGAGCTTGAAATGTGAGAAATGTAATTATAGTCTCAAAAGAAGAGGAAGCAAGAATGGGACCAAAGCTGTTTAAGAAAATATAATGGTTCAGAATTTTCCAAAATTGATAAGAGATGTAATGTATATTCAGCAAAAATTTTTCAGAGGTGAAGGTAAATAAACCCTTTTCACATAAAGAAAAATTGATGATTCATTCAGAGAGAGAGAGAGTTTGTGTAGAATTCTGATTTCAAAGAAATATAATTTAAGTCAAGATAATTGCCAAGTATAAAGTGGGATGCTTGATAATGATTAAAGTTTCAATACACAAGATGGACTTATTTTAAAGTTATGTATAATTAAACACATACCATCAAAGTATATAAAATGATAATTGCCAAAACAAATGGAGGTACAAAAACCACATAGTGGATTATTTTAGCAACTCTTTCCCAGTAATAAAATGGAAAATCAGACAAAAAAATTAGCAAGTATAGATTTGAACAGAGTTTTTGACATGTGTAATTTAACCAATAATATGGAAAACACCCAATCAAAAGAAAGACATAGTATGTGCTAACATCCATGGAATTTTTACCAAATTGACCCTATCCTGACCCCACAAAACATTAGAGGACAGAAACTATATAACCTCTGTTCTTTGACCACAGTATAACTAACATAGATTTCAGTGACAAACAGCTATTAAGAAAAATCTCAAAGTTTAGGTAATATTCATTGATCAAATAAGAAATAAAAATGAAAATAGAAATTAGGATCTGCAGTGTAATAAAAACGTTTTATATCAACATTGTGGGATGCTATAGTAATGCATAGAATCATTTTGATGCATATGTTAGAAAAGAACAAAGTTGAAAATCAATAATCTTATTTGTTTCAAGAAGTCAGGATATAAAGCAACTAAAGCAACTAAAAAGAGAGAAATAAATAATAAAGTTAGAGTGGAAGCTAATGAAATATAAACCACCTTCCAGTAGATTGAATTAAAAAAAACTTCGGAAAAAAAAAAAGACTTTGGAAACACAACTAAAATTATTAAATAGCTGGCAAGGCTAATCTGAATAAAGAGAGAGAACCAAGAACAAATACTAGCAATGAAAAAGCGTCAGCATTTTATATCCTATAAATAGTTTAAAAATATTGAGAAGATTCATCATTAATTTTATTGACATTATTAATTATGACATTATTAATGTCATTAATTTTTAATTTTATGACATTAAATTTACAAATCTAAGAATTAGTTCTCTTCTTAGAACAATAGGCCTGGCCAAACTGTAATGTCGGTAATTTTGGTAAAACTTAAAATTAACTCTTACTTTGTTTAACTGCAGAACAGAAATAGGAAAAAAAAAATCCAACCTACATCCTAATTGTTCTTATAGCAGAATCACAATAAAGTTGAATGCAAAGCCTCACCATGTCTTCTATGTGAAGCTTAGGATATGGATTTGGGAGGAGTGGGAGAGATGTGAACGTGGTCATTTTAGTGGACTCAGAAAATTCCGGGACTCTCGAACCTTCAAATTACCTTGAGCCTGCCTTTCCAGCAAACACAGCTCTTTTTCTCCTGTCAGATGTGATTTTCTTCCTCTGGAGGTAAAGACCTTACATGCCCCCATCTGAACCAGCTGTTTGCAAGAGAAAGCCTATTGTCTGTCCTCAAGGTTCATACTCACTGTCTCTTTTTGATTTCAAACCTATAACCAGAATAAGAGACCATCGGTCACAGGAATATAAGTGCAAAATAATAACAAAATTGTGATGACTTATGTTACATATCTGAGAAATATGTGTGGAATTTCTCTTAAGGATATAAATCCAAGGAGATGGACTATAGAATTGGATCATATCAAATTTAGTCGCAAAAGCACATTTACTTGAGATTCTAGAATCTGTGTGCGCTGTTTGAAGGAAGGAAAACATGATTCACAAAGAACAACGTCAGGCTAATTTGTGGTTCTAGAAATGAAAACAAGAGCTTATATTTTTAAGTATATATCTATAGATACTAATCAATCCTCTCCTTTTACTGAACTTCCTCTACTATTCTATAAGAATACTGTTGGTGGTGTTTAATTTAATAATCTGTTTTTAGATAACCACGTGTTCAAGTGGGATCTCAGCTGAAGAGAAATTAACACCCCCAGAAGGGTGCACGGCGAATAAGAGCATGCGGATCCCTTTTTTGTAAGATTTTCAGAGAGTCTTTGTGTTATTCACAGTTGAATCATGTTAAGAGAAAACATAAACTTGTTTTGATGGGATTGAAATATAGCCAAAGTGGAAGAAGAGCAAAGGGTAAAATAGCAAAACTACAGCATAAAAATAGCGAGGAGTGAGTGATAAAATGAAGATGAATGTGTTCATTTGTTCCCAGATCTTGTCCCCTCCTTTCCACTTGAAGGGGATGACTGCATGTGTTTTTGCCTGCTAATTCTGGTTATGTTTGGCCATTTTGGTCAATGAGAGGTACTGATGCGAGATTGGGAGGAGCTGGAGTCTTCCTATCTTGGTCTTTCTCTTTCTGTGTCAGGTAGAGAGATTCATTAATTTGGAACAAATTTGTAGCTCTCTGTTATCCTGCCTTAACTATTCTTGTGAATGGTTTTATGTCACTGGTCATTATATTTTATATACCTTAGCAAATAGATGTAGGTTTTTTATATAAATAATTCCTATTTGTTTTGATTCCAGTATGGTCCATATTTAGTAATAGGTTTGAATGGGATTTTTCTCCTTGGCAAACTCCAATTTATTTTACAAAATCTATTGACTTTTCATTTATTTTTTAGTGGTCAGTCTTCCTATTGAACTCTTTTGTTAATTTAATTTTGTCTATGGTTTTGCTGTTGATTCTCCTGGGTATATCAAATGGATGAAGAAAATGTCTGTAAATAACGAATAATGAAAAATTTCCTTCCTCTTTATAATGGTCATCTCGCTCATTAGTTCAAATGTTATATTGCAATTGTAACAATTGATGATAGGCGTATCCATCATTGTTCCTAATTTAGTCCTTCCCTCTGTCTCTCTTGTCTCTCTCTTTCTGTCTCTGTCTCTTCCTCCTTCCCTCTTCACGGTGTATACACAATATGTTAGCTTGGCAGATTTGTGTCAAGAACATGACCTTCTTGTCCCAGTATAAGTGTAAGTAGTATTTGCATTATTTTATTTTTAATTTTAAACGTTTGGGATAGATTTTTATATCTTTGAAAAAACCATGCATGTCATTATCTTTGGCTTGTTTTTGTAATAAATGATTTTGACAGCATCCTAAGCTTAATCCTTTTGTTTCCTAAGTAAATTATATTCCCAATGAGGTATTAATATTTTAACATATTATACTTTATTACTAATATTTTGTTTAAAATGTTTTTTATCAGTATAGTGTGGTTTCAGTTTCATTTCCTTAAGATTTATTTTCTAGTCAATTTTTGGTGTCATGGTTAAACGGTAACTTTACAAGTTAGAGTTAAAATTTTCATTTCATTTCTTTTTGTGCTAAAGCAATTTACATATGATGGGAACTATTTTTTTTCTTGAAGGTTTGAAATAACTGCTTGGGCATAGTGACAACCTAGAATGAAGAGTAAAAAGTAGCCCTCTGGAGGGAAAGGGTTATATTAAAAATTAATGAGGAATAGAATCGAAAGGCTGCTAAGGCCAACTGCAAATTTGACCAGGTTGTTCAAAGTAAGGTGAGTTTGGCTAATTAAGGTTTGGGAATGAAGGCAGAGACTGGCACAGACCAACTTCAGAAATGCCATAGAAGATTTTTAAATAAGATTTGAAGATAAGCCCACATGAATGAGGGAAAAGCTAACATTCCAATAATCTTCCCAATCATTGTTTAAGTACTGAAACATTACATCCATTCAAAATTTTGTTTCCGAAAAACTGTATCAATAAAAATAAGCAAGCATTTTAAGTAAAATGACCACATATATTTGAACACTTACAATATACTGACATTGTGCTATTAAATGTATATGCATTCTCTTATTTGGTTCATGAGAAACCTTTATGAAATATATCCTGTAATTATGCATTTTATGAAAGCGGAGGCTTGATGAACTTTAGGAACTTGCTCAAGGTCTCAATGCCTATTAAAATGACCTGCTTTTTATATCCAAAACTATATTAGAAACAAAAGACTGCCTGAAATATTATTTAAATGATTATATTAATACAGCAAGCCCTTTTTGAAAGGTTATTGATTTAAATCTATCATAAATCTGAATTCCAAGGACCAGGTGTAGGCACTCGTGTCATTCTCTAATACTTTTTTGTTTCAATTTTTATGTTCTTTTTGTCATAAAAGAGATTAAATTTCAATTTCAGAAATACAGAATCAGTGGGACAAACTTCTCTCCATCTGGAAATCATGCAAGAGCACATCTGCCCGAACTGTTGTGTACGATCTTATTCCAAACTGGTATTAATATTACTGATATTTTCAAATATAATAACACAAACTGTTAAAGTGCTTTATACACATATATGTGTGGGTATGAATTCATATACATATTCATGGATATGTGATGTATATCGTTAGAGAACTACAAATTCATTAACGAGTTAAAAGATGTATCCCAACTAAGCACAAAATTATTTTACTAAATAGTTTTCCGAATGGGTATTTACTGAGTTTCCTAACTCATGTTTTTTTTTTCTCTTGCAATTATGAGTGTCATGTTTTACAAGACATGTGTTTCACGTGAAAGAGCATGTAGCTCACCCATGATGTTGTCTTGATCTACGATAACAGACAACCCATTTAAATTATAACTAAATTATTCTATTAGCCGAGATCACTTAGGGCTAATTTTAGTTTTTTAATTTTCTCTTAATATGTCCTTATCTATTGGCACAGCTTGGAGGGTGGGGGCTGGAAGGAAGAGCTGATTGAAAAAGACATTTTGGGTAATTTTTACTTAGATGCTTTGTTAAAAAACAGTTAAAGTTCTGTTTATGTTGCAAATCTGAACCAGAGCCCTCCATCAGACTGGAACTTCCTGACACGGTAAGCATCAGGTAGCTCTCTGCCATATTTTCAGCACATCGGTACTCCATATGCTGTAAGAATGTCACTAAAGTCTGGCAGCAATTTTGAAAGGCTCTTGACATGTTGTTTGGTGTCATTCCCTAGTAGGAAGTGCCTGGGGTTGTGGTTGAAAGAAGGGAGGAATTGTGGCAACTAAGAAACACAAAAGCCTAACAAAAATGACTGGAATATGTAAAATGTTTCTAGAAAGTAACAGATGCAGATGCTTTATGGCTAGGAGTTGGACAGAGAAGAGAGGAAGAGTGTGTGTTTGCATGTGTGTGTATGAAAGAGGGAGAGAGAGTCCATAGAATACAGGATCCCCCAAATAATGGTTGATCAGATGCTCTTTAAATACAACTAAGAAATAAAATGTCACTTTTTGGATCCTATATTAAGATGTGAGGTTCTGTTCTTTAAAACGTTCTGAGGGGCATCTGGGTGGCCCAGTGGGTTAAGCGTCTGATTTTGGCTGACGTCATAGTCTCAGGGTCCTGGGATCCAGTCCTGTGTGGGGCTCCTCCCCAAACAAGGAGTCTATTTCTCTCCATCTCCCTCTGTGTCTCCCCCTACTCATGCTCTCTCTCTAATAAAAAATAAAATCTTTAATTTTTTTTGGGTGGGGGAAATCCATGGGGCATCTGGGTGGCCCAGTTGGTTAAGCTCCTGGCTTGATTTTGGCTCAGGTCATGATCTCAGTCAGTGTTGTGAGATTGAGCCCTATGTCCAGCTCTGTGCTTCTGCAGGCTGTCTGCTTGAAATTCTCTCTCTCCCCCTCATACTGCCCCTCTCCCTGCTCACTCACTCTTCTTAAAATAAATAAACCTTAAAAAAATTTTTTTTGAAAATTCAACTGGAAAATGGAAATAGAATTATAGAAAATGTTCCACTCAATACTGATTACAACAGGTGAGTGACTTAACTGCCAACCATCTCAGTTGCCTTCCATGTTCTTCCCACCTCAGACACGTTTGTTTCCAAGAACCTCACCTCTCTATCCCACTTAGCCATGGTCAACAAAACATATGCTCCTTTCTCAGACTATTCACAAATAGTCATTAGTACATCTGCTGAGTCACTAGCCAAACCATTTGCCATCTTGTCACCAATAAACACATAGGGAAAATTATTCTTCAACTTCAAGGTTGGACAACTGTAGAGAGTTATTGGTTGGGCAAATGTTTGCTTATGGATTATGGTTACTGACACTGGAGGTGGGAAAGGACACAAAGGTGATTTACTGTTCATAAAACCTGACAAGATGGACATTGGGACTCTCCTGGAATGTTTTGTAATGGTGCTTAGCATTTCTGGAATATTAATGTAGATGACTTTAACAATACTTTTGTATAAGTTGTTTTTCTGTTGTAAAAGTTAGTTCAAAATCCTGCACCTCATATTTCCTTAATTATAGGATATTCTGTATAGGTCAAAATTTCTACAAGAAATACGATAAATATTCATATAATTAATATCAGGTCATTACTATGTATTTGTTCGTGCTTACACTTATTTATGTTATCTTATTTTGATTATAAGAGCCTTGAAGTTCCTCTTTGTTAAGGTTTTATTGTCTTCAGTATGTTGTGTTTATAATACAACATATAGTCAATATTATTACTGTTTTTATATGGATTTGATAATACTTTGAGAGATCCAAACTTTCTGTCATTTTCTTTCCTTCATGAAGATTCTTATGAATGAATTCAAGTTTATAATGCTAAAACCAGTTACAAATATTTTGGTTTCATCAATCTTTGTCAGCACAAAAGCTTAAAAATATGGGTATAGACAAGCACTTGTGAGCATAGGACTGGGGAAAATAAAAATGTTTTAAAAGAGTTTGTTATTCAAATGTGAAGGTCATCCGATATAGAATTCCTCTTAACCTCTCCCATCACATCTCCAAGTCTCTTGTATATTTTAGTACATTTCATCATAAGGCTGTATGGCATCTCTCTCAGAAAAAAAAAAGCAACAAAAAATCTTTCTGGCAAATGATTTAGAAATTCATTCAGAAAACAAAATATTAGCACTGAGAATATTGAAAGAATCAGCTAAGGGAAAAATCAAATAGTATTGGTTCCTTTCAAATAAAAAACTAGATTTACTTATAAGTAAATCTAGATTTTATTCTTATCTAAGAATAAAATAAGAATTTAGCTTTAAACATAGCATGCCAACAAAGCATAATGTGTACCAGCCATTAAAAGACTGTGTATCATTCTTGAAAGAATGGCTTTTATTTCCAGCAAGTCCTAACATTAAGTGTGAAATAAATGAATATGTATTTTTTAAATGCTGACTCATAAATATGTTATTGCATAAATTTATTCTAATTGTCTTAATGAGAAACTTGACTCAGTGATATGAATTAGTATAAAACACCATATTCAGGGGCATCTGAGTGGCTCATGCGGTTGAGCACCCAACTCTTGATTTCAGCTCAGGTCGTGATCTCAGAGTCCTGGGATCAAGCCCCACATCAGGTTCCGTGCTCAGTGGGGAGTCGGCTTGAGGATTCCCTCTCTCTCTCTCTCTCTCTCTCCCCCACTGCCCCTCCCAACCTCTCTCTTTCTCCCTCCCTTCCTCTAAAATAAATAAATAAATCTAAAAAAATAAAATAAAAGTAAAACACCATATTCAAAAAGAGCTAACAGTAGGTCTTCCAGTAGAAGGTCAAAGCAATTGATATTTTACTAACATGATTATTCATTACCTGTTTGAAAATAACATGAGGATTGACAGGGAAATGTCATGTACTAGAACTTGAAATTCGAGTGGACTAATCCTGGCATGAACAGGAATAAAAAGTCAATGGAACTAAACAAATTTTTAAAAATATTTAAATAAATAAAATTGTGTTTAAATTCAGATAATGCAATCCAGAAAAAGGAAATGCAATGTGAATAAACTGGCAAATTGATGGAACTTTGAGATTTGTGGTCAGTTTCAGACAGCAGTGATTATAATTTTGTTATATAACAAATTGCCTTAGTATATGTTAGGCTTGCAATTTAGGTGAGTTTTGAAGGCAAAAGTGTTTATAATAAATTTAATTTGATTTGGTGTTTGAGGATAGAATGGACTTCAGCATTTTAATGGATGACTCAACAGTGAGTCCAAGAAAACACAGACACACATCAATTAGCTCAAAATAGAGCATCTAAAATTTACATCTACACTAGAGAAGTGAAAAAATACTTCAAGGCAGAGAAATTGACTATTCAGTATTTACTACAACAATGACTAATAAGAAAACAAAAGAAAAAAAAAGGTGTTTAACATCATGCTAGTGGTAAGGAAAAACAATCTTCAAAAATTAAATTATTTAGAGAAACTCATAGTTGAACTTAAAAACTTTTATTGAAAGTTTGAGAAATAACTGATTCATAGAGGATCCAGTTGTGTAATTAGTCAGAGCTAACCTGTAGGAGTTGCTAAAGTGTGCAATTGATTTGGGAGGATCTAGGAATCTAAATAGCATTTTTTAAAAAAAAATATCCATTCAACTAGAATCTAATACAGACAGCTTTTATTTTAGAATAATAATTTTATTATTTCAGGAGGTACGTAAACCTCAAATTTTATTTAATTGTTTTGATTCTCTGGATTCTGTGTTGTATATACTTTTATTTCAAGCGTCTTTATGGGGAGCACATAATAGCTCTTCATTACAGTTGGTGGAATGAATAAATACATTCATAAATGCAGACATGAATGACTGTTTTTGGAGCTTCTTTGTGGTAAGCAAGTATATATAAGGCACCATGCCTTGTTTTTTGAAGAGAAAAAGACACATGCTCTGTTAGCAAAGAGCTTAAAACCTAGCTAAGCAGGTAACAAGGGTAAAAATGTATATGGGATAGGCTAGATTGGTTAATATAATAAATAAATGCAGAGCAAGGAAACAGGAGCCCAAGTAGAGGTTATCAGAGAACATATGAGACTAGAAGTGGCCCGGATGGTTTGATAGGAGAATTATTTGATTTATCAAGGTATCTGGAGAATAATCATATAAATTAAAGGTGAAACCCGTTGCAAAATAAAAGACAAAACATTAATCTGATTTTCAGTTTTGAAATTCTCAATTGAAAGCAAGTGTCCAGGTGAAGCAGATGAAGCATGGACAAATGGACTTATGTGAGGTTTCACGACTACTTGTTGTCAGAGTTGAGAAAGCTGGGTGAAAGGGCTTGGGACCGGACTAGATCTCGAATGGCCCTCTGGAATGGAAATGGCATTCAGAGAAGCCCAGAAGGAACCTTCAAAGTCCAGGTTTCCGTACATGAGTGTGCAAAAGCAGCTCCTGCCACCTTCAACCCAGTCAGTTTCATTCATTTGGCACATTTCCTTTTGGATTAAGGTGAATTTCCCTGAAGTGTGTGTCTGAAAACATCAATCCTACTCTGGAGCCAATTAGTATGGGAAAAGCTTTACTAAAGCCATAGATTAATTGATTAATTTGAAATGTATCTCCATCTGAGATTTTTTAAAGATTTTGTTTGTTTGTTTGTTTGTTTAAGGGGGGGAGCAGAAGGAGGGGAAGAAGTAGACTCTGCACTGAGTGCAGAGCCCGATGTGGGGCTCGATCCCACGCCCCTGAGACCATGACCTGAGCTGAAACCAAGAGTCAGATGCTTAACAAACAGCCACCCAGGCACCACTCCATCTGAGATTTTTATATTAAAACCAAAAGCATTTCGAGCATCAGGACATCATAAAACATGGCTTCTCACAAAAAAATAATGACAAAGCAGATGTGATTAGTGTCATGTCATGAATATGATGGGTGATTGTAAAATATTTGTTATCATGTTTTACTTTCCTTTTTAACTGTATGGAGATAAACACAATTGTAAAATCTTTGCTATAGTGAAGTAAAAATACTGGACTTTAGATTTTTGACTTTAGAGATCTAGCATGAAATCAGATGGCCTATAATGTCAAGATAGAGCTACACCTACTTTTTATTCAGTTTAGGTTGAGTATAGTACCTACTTATGAAATGAAAAGGTTAAAAATAAGGCCATATGTGACCAATATGGCTATGAGACTTCCCAAATGTGTTCTGTTTGTGTTAACAGTGGCTAATATTTGACGAATGTTGTAATACATTGTAATAATTGTAAATTATGCTTTAGATTTGTATTCTTTGATTTCAAACAAATTAGAACATGTATTTTTGTTTTACAGTAGTAGACAAATATTACTCAGTGATATATTAATGATACAGGAAGGGTCTCTTTGTTGTGCATCTTTATTCATGAAACGTTGCTCTATTTAACTTTGTAAAGGAGTATTTTAGCACTACATTTTGTTCTGGAATTAGGTCTTTGCAATTGCACCAGCCACTTACCAATACTAATATTGGTATATATTGGTATATATATATATGATATTATATGTGTGTGTGTGTGTGTGTGAAATAGAAAAGCAAGTGTGTGCATGTCAACAAGTTGCCTAACAATCAAGATCAATAAACAAAACCATAAGGCTGCAGAAGAATGCTCCCCCTCCTCCAATTCATAGATGAATAGAATCAATGCTTGAGAAAATTTCCCTGGAGGGTACAGGGTGGAATTTGGAAACTGTAAAAGGAGCAATGAAAATGAGAAGAACAGATGGAAGCTATTAAGTCAGAATAACATTGCCTCTTACAAAGACTCAAATCAAATGTCATGAACTTCTATTATTGACAACACAGGCAGGCAGCATAGTTATCTGTGGACTTTAAAAATATATTATATGCAATATCATACTATAAATAGTAGTAAATTCTGTCTCAGCAAAGTGCCATGCACCTGGTAGGTACGCAATAAAGACTATTTTGATGATGTTATCCTAATTTTAATAGAGTCATGTGTCTTGAAATGTTAAAGAATAAAGATTGCCAAAGTACTTAGTATCCATTACATCTTGTAAAACTGTAGAAAACCTTAAACAAGAAACATATTTTAAATATAAAGATTATTTTAATTCATTGCAATGACCTATGGTTTCATATAAAGGAGTATTTGAAGCTTTGATATAGTTTTAATGTTTTTAATGCAATCACCAGTGATTCTCATTTCTTTATCAGAAATGATCAAAAGCTCTTGGCACATGCTTTCCACCTGGATTCCCTCCTTGACCTCTATATCCTGAATGGAGCATTTTAACGCCTTAGGAAGGCATGAAACTATTGAGAGATTTGCAAATGAGTTTCTTCAAATGGGGCACATGGGTCTGCAGGTCATGTTGATGTACTTGCTCAGTCTCTTCTGCAGACATGTGTTCTCTTGATCTCCCACTAGCCCAGCTGTCGGTGCACATGTGAGCACAGATGAAGTTCTAGCAATTCCTAGCCTGTTTCCCCCACCTGCTTGACATCTTCCAGTGGACACATTTAAGTGAATAACTATGCTCCTCTTTTTACAACTCATTTGAAAGTAGATTTCCTCTTAGATGTTTTCTAAGAAATTCTGTATACTTATCAATTCCCCCCATGCTCCTCTCGATCTTTCTTTCCTTCCATTTTTCCACGTCATTACATCAGGCAATATGAACGCAACCCAATGGAACTAATCAATTCGATTTCTTGACGAAGAAGAAGAAGGAACGGAAGGAGAAGGAATGAGAAGGAGGGAGAGAGTTACTGCCTCTTTGATATCAAGTCATAAGTAAAAGATTAAAAGATCGATTTTCATTCTTTTTTGTTTTTTAATGTTTTGATGATTTTTACAAAGAGCTCACAATGATCTATGCACTTACCTGAAGGGAATATTTATAGGGTACCTCTTAATCTTAGCATCACCAAAAGATTATTTTAGAAGAATTGCCTGATTTTCATGGTCTCCATGGTAATTTTTTGCATCCCGACACAAGAAGACTGGACTGTGTTTTGCTGCTGAGACACAGCCCATCATGTGTTCCAGGCTTGCACTTGCCTGGGCTCTTAAAAGTACCTGATCATTCCTTGATTCGGAAAATACTAAACATATTGAATTCAAATGACTGTTCTGTTTATAATTGTAGAAAACAACTGCAAATGGATCAGGTCTGAAGCATGTGACTAGCCCTGCAGGTTTCTACCTCTTTGAGTGTTGAATGGCTCCAAAATTCTCTCACCCAGTGCCTGGTGGCCCCTTATATCGATCACAGTCAGCCAAACACTCCAATTAAGGCGATGTGAACTTGAGTAAACCAATAACACTTTTCATTCCCCGGCACTATGATCTTAAACCTTTTCTCTACAGTTGGAGTGGCTAACTTAATTCTCTAAGAGACTTCAATTGGCCATAATTAATAACTTAAGTCATTTAGAATTTCACTTACCTGCAGAAAAGAGACCACATCGAATTTATTTAAGGGAAAATATAAGCACCCATTTAAGCTTATTTTATTTGTTTTGATTATGTTAACTCATAACATGATCTAAACCAAGTGAATCACACTTCCAAATATAACTTGTTTGCATGGCTTCTATATTCTCATTTTGTAAATAAGAACAGTAATATTTAGAACCGATAAGTCATAGGAAGCTCAGAAAATAGTACTTGTGAACAGATAAAAGACTCTTTAAAATTTGGATTGGGTCACAGTTTATCTGAATGCCTTCACGCATTCGTGAATTGAATCAATTGGTATTGAGCATGATCATGTGCCAATAACTGACGATGTAGTAATGGTGCAAGTGAAATCTTGTAGAGGTAGTTATGACAGAGTGTGGTGGCAGAGCCACATTCTAGGTGTTGCAAGGACACTTAGACATCAAACATCTGTTCCAGTCTTAAGACTGGAGCAAAGTCTCCAATTAATGTAAGTCTGGATGAACAAGTAGAAATCAGGCAAGCAGACTGTCAGAAATAAAGGGTCAACCATTCTGAGTGGAAAAATCCAGTTAAAGTCATTTAACTTGCAATTACAGCCTGGACAAGTTACTTCTCTGAGCTTCTTTTCCAAGTGTACAATGAGTATAATGGTAGTGTTTACCTTCTAAGATTATTGCGAGGATTAAATGAGTTAACACTTGTCAAGTGCTTGGAAAAGTATCCAACGTTAAGTAACGTACAAGCATTCAACAGCGTTATTACTGCGGCTGGGGACTCCTTGCCAGTGAAGTATGGGAAGTGAATAGGAATGAGGCTGGAAAAGTGAGTGGAAGATGGATCTTGGGAGAGAATACAGTGTGTGTCATGTTACAGAATTTAGGCTTCCTTCGAGGTCCATGGGGACTTTGAAGGCTTTTTAAAGAGATGGGGCACTTGGGTGGTTCAGTCAGGTAAGCCTCTGACTCTTGATTTCAGCTTAGGTCGTGATCTCCAGATCATGAGATCGAGCTCTGCCCCAAGCATGGATCCTGCTTAAGATCCTCTCTCTCCCTCTCTCCCCTCCTCCTCCTGCCACTCATGCTTTCTCTCTGTCTCTGGGTCTTTCTCCCTAAAGAAAAAAAGAAAAGGGGGGGGGGAATTCATGGTCAGTTCTGCACCTTAGAAAACTTTGGGTCTAGTGCCATCAAAGTATTGTTGGAACTGGAGGCAAAGAATAAAGGAGGAGCGAGCTGCATGAGGATCAACAAAATGATGGCATCCAAACCAACATAATGGCAGAGAGATGGAGGTGATGAGAAAAATCACTGAGAATTGATTCTTAATTTGAAACACAAATTTATAGACTTGTTTCCATATCTCAGATTGAATTATGATGACAGTACCTTCTTTGTTAGATAGAAATCCTGGGGCACCTGACTGGCTCAGTCACTTAAGTGTTCGACTTTTGATTTCAGTTCCTGTCATGATCTCAGGATGGTGAGAGTGAGCCCCATGACCTGGGTCAGTCTCTATGCTCAGTGCTGAGTCACTTGAGATTCCCTCTCCCTCTTCCTCTTCTCCTCCACTCTGCTCATTCACATATGTGCACAGGTGCACATTCTCCTCCTCTCTCAAATAAATAAATAAATAAATAAATAAATAAATAAATAAATAAAATCTTTTTAACAAGAAGAATAAAAGAAATACTAAACATCACTTGTTCATTCATTTTTTTCTACGTTGTAAATTTTTTATTCTTATATGCTTTGTTGGGAAGAATTTGATCCATGTGAAAGAATATAGGTGCCATATATATAATTTATGAGACATAATAATGAAACCCTCAACTTTAGAAATTGAAACTTATCATTACCACTGATAGCCTATAACCCTCCACCAATTCTCAAACTTCCACCTCTCCCTGATAGGTAAACATTATCCTCAATTTAAATTAATAATAATAATGGCAAGCATTTATGGATTTATGAAATCTGGAGATAACCCTAAGTAATGTATTATTTACTTTCTTTCTGAAGCTTATAAAAGATGTTACCCATTTATATGCTTTTGTAATGAGGCATAATTTGTAACTTGCTAATTGTTTTCAACTTTGTGCATCTAAGATTCATCTTGTGGCATGTGGTTCTCGCTCACTTGTTTTCGCTGCTATATTGTATTTCATGATGTAGTTATAGAAAATTTATGCCTTTATTTATTCAGCAAGTGAGTTAGTTATTTTTGGTCTCACAATGTTGCTGTAAACATTTGCTTGCATGTTAATTCATGCATGTGTGGGAGTTAACTTGATAATGCCAATTTATTTCCACAGAGGTTATGCCAATTTTCACTCCCATTGGCAGCATTTAGAATTTCTGGTTTTTCCATATCCTTGCCAACATTTGGCATTGTTAGACTTTTAATTTTTTTTTCCTAACAATCTGGCGATTGTAAATTTTATCCCTTTGTGACTTAATTTACCCAATTATTAAGGAGATCCAATGTCTTTACACATACTTATTGATTTTTCATATTTCTCCTCCTGTGAAATATCTGCTGCATTCTTGCTTATTTTTCTATGGATTTTTTATGTGAATTCATGAGAGTTCTTCAGATATTCTGAGATATTAGTTGACACATCTGAAGTTGACTCTCAATTTGTGCCTTTTGCTTTTCACTTTCTTATAGTTGTCCTTTATATGTAGAAAGGTTCTTGATTTTAATGGAAGGTAAGTTAGTGCTTCTGTGCTTCACATGGGAGGTCTCCCTCAATCTTCATACCTAAAGATATTCTATTCTTTCTTCCAGAAGTTGCAATGTGTTCCCTTTTACATTTAATTTTAACTCATATTAACTGATCATTTATTCGGTGTAAGGATCTTCCTTCTTTATTTTGTCCAGCTAACATAGTTGGGCAATGTATCGTATAACTCATGCTAGAAACACCACAATAAAATCTAATAAAACAAAATGGAATAATACAAAGAACAACATGCCTCACTTCGAGAGAGAATAGTGAGCAAGATAAGTTAATACTAACCATACCTTGAGTTTGTATGGCACCTCAAAAATGAAACAATCTTTCATGCAACCAGAGATCCACCATGTGAACTTTCTAAACTTTGATCACATAATTTCACTCTTGTATTTAAAACCCTCAGTGTTTTTTGTTATCAGCTGAGAACAATTCTCTTTGTTTTTTAATTGTTTTTGAGTTGGAGTATAGATGATACAAAATGTTACATTAGTCTCAGGTGTACAACACAGTGATTCAAAACTCCACACATTACTGCATGCTTGCCACAAGTATACCTAGCTACCGTCTGTCGCCATGCAATGCTATTGTATTGCCATTGATTATCTTCCCTATGCTGTGCCTTTCATCCTGTGACTTATTTATTCTATAACTGGAAGCTTGTGTCTTCCACTCCCCTTCACTCATTTTGCCCATGCCCTAACCCTCTTCCCTCTGGCAACCATGAAATTGTTCTCCGTATTTATGGGTCTAATTCTGCTTTTGGTTTGTTTGTTTAGTCATTTGTTTGGTTCTTTAGATGCCAAATGTGAGATCATAAAGTATTTGTCTTTTTCTGTCTGACTTATTTCACTTAGCATAATACCATGTTTGTCCACCCATGTTGTTACAAATGGCAAGATCTCATCCTTTTTAATGAGAAAAGCCTCAGTGTTTTCATAAGCTGTCCAAAATAGAACTTAAACTCCTTAGCTTAGCCAACCCAACACTTGCCCATTTAGTCTCCTTCTACCTCTGTAGAGATTGCTGCACCCAACCAGTCTGCTTGCCTTTCTCTTCCAGACATACTGAATTGCATGGAATTCAAAATGGATTCATGCCATCTTGTATTGTTATTCTTCTCTTCCGTTATGAGGGTAGTTTAGTTTAGTTAAGAGGCTGCCAGAACTTGAGACAAGAAGTAATGATTTACTAATTTAGTGAGAATGGAAATATGATGAGATCATTTGAGAATTATGAATAATATTCATTCTATAGGACTTCTGGACTAAAGAAACATATAAGAATGAGTGAGATGGGGAGTAAATGAGAGTTGATCTCATTATCTTCATTTCGCAAACTTCCTGACATGCTAAGAAATGTTGTTGACCGAATAAAAGAGCAAGCAAAAAAATAGGCCATAATTAAAACAGCTCTTTGATTTTAGCCATTCAGTTGTTTGGCTATCGATTTTTGGTCAAGCCTGGTTATCTATATAGATATTTTTTTCCCACTGTATTCTTTTTGGATGAATCTATATGTAGCCAGCTTCAACAGTGCAATGTTTCTAAAAAGGTAATGCTTCTGTTAGAATAGAATTTTTAGTAAGTTCATTGTATATACATTTATGGCCAAAGCTAATCACTTTTAAAGGAAATTCTTGATAGTACACTTTAACATTTGAAGTATTTAGTGGATCTTAATATCCAATTAAAATACATTTAAAGCTACTTTTTACTTAGTCACAGGCAACTAAAGGCTTTAATGAAAGAAGAATATCAAGGTATAGATACAATTTTAGTTCATGATTTCACTAATGATTCCAACTATTTCAGACAATAGCCAGTACTAATGTTTTTACTCATTCTTTAGCTGAATCGAAGGCTTAGAAATTTGAACTAATAAAATGTATTCTTATTCTATATTCCTTTAAAATTATATGTATAGAAAATCTTTCAAATCTTCCCCAAGCAATTTTCTTGGGCATGGGATAGATACAACTCCCTTTTAAATTGTCCTTTTTGCAGAAATTAATTCAATTCCCACCAAATTTGCAATGATATATGCCAACGCAGCATGCTTCTTGTAATCAATGGCAGTCTGTGTCTTTTCAGACTCATTGCTGCACTTAGTGGCCCACTGAGCTCAAACGGCAGCCCATTCTAGAGGCTGCAGACCTTTTTCTGATCAATACCAGCCTCAGGATCCGGGAGGTCAAGTTTGTGTCCTTTCTTGCTACAGAGCTACTTCTAGGTGAGGTCACTTTTCTTTGTGCTCCTGGCCTCTCGCTCACTTCCTTTATTTTGGGATCATTGGATCTCTGCTTTCAAGCTCCCTGCACTCAGAGCCTGCTGAGCTGAGGCACTACGTTTGTCAAAGTCTCTTTCCCGCAAAAACCCTAGCACAGCTCACCTCTGCACCCTGCACCACGGCCCCTCCTCAGATCCCCACAGAGGGCTGGTGTGGGCAAGGCCTCCGTACAAACTCATCTATTGTTGCTTTTTCTGCTTCCCATCCTTTATGTACAGACCAGCTATTCCTCTAGAGTTCTAACATACCTCCAAAAGGGAAATGCAGAATGCTTGAAAATCCATGGACTTTTCCATCGGTGACCTTCTTGGCCCTAATTTTCTCAGGACTTTATGTGAGAATTCACATTTTACGTAAATACGGGATAATGTGCTTGCCTAGGGCCAGCCACACTCTGTGCAAATGACCACACCTTTGCCTTCTCAGTTTAATTGACTAACTCATTAACTGATTAATTAATTAGACCCCTCCTTCTCTTTTGAATCCTCCTCTGGGATGCACGTAGTGTCACCAACATAATATGGACTGATAGTTTCATCTTACCAAAATATTTAATACAACTCTTTACTGTTTCATTGAAATCCATTCAAATGGGCAAAGATCTCTCTCCTTTCACTGACCCTGCCACCTCCTGCATCATATATTCTCAAAGCTTTTGAAAAATGGAGCATGAGTTAGCTTTTGTTCCGTGAAGGCTCCCCTCAGTTTTCTCAAGCAAGAGTCAATGCTCCGTGTTTGAGTTTCCATTTCTAGACTGGGAATGCTCCATCAAGCTCTTTCTTCATGGCACAGGGAGGGAGGGGGGAGTGGCCAATTCTCTTTCAGCCACTACTCTACCCATAG
>CM053610.1:46170070-46207230 GCA_028646535.1 Procyon lotor
ACAAACAAACAAACAAACCAACCAAACCAAACAAAAAAACCTGAAGAAATCGAGAAGTTGTTGAAGTGAAGAGCCACAAGGCTGTGCGCAGGTGTGGCATCTCACTTTCCACAGCCTTGCCTGTCGCCTTTCCAGCTTTGTTCCAGCCTTACAGGCTCTTCCTATAGCTGGCTCCATTCTTCTCTCTCTTTACCTCCTGAGGCAGCACTGATTCCTCCTAGTTTTTTTCTGCAAAGTTCTTTGCATTTTAGGACAAATAAAAAAATGTTTGCAAAAGGATTAAGGCACTCTGGTCAGTACTGAAATGTGCAAATGAATGAGTGGAAGAATTCTCTTTATCGCTAGTGGCTCCATGGGGCCCCTTATGTCAGAAGGTATGGATTGTTAGCAGTTACTTGCCAGTGGATATTTGAGTATTTTCATCTGCATGAGATTTTCATGCAGACCTTCATTCATCCCCTCAAGTAGTCATTGTGTTACACCTCTGTGCCTGGGACAGTTGTGTGGTTCTTTCTCTACTAGAAGGCTTAAACATGGTGGTGCAGCCTATGATCTTGTTAATAGGAGGTCATGAACTGCTGGAAGTTTCCTGTGCTTTTCTTTTTTTTTAAGATTTTATTTATTTATTTGACAGAGAGAAGAGATCACAAGTAGGCAGAGAGGCAGGCGGGGGGTCAGGGGTGGGGAAGCAGGCTCCCCACTGAGCCGGAAGCCCGATGATGCGGGGCTGGATCCCAGGACCCTGAGATCATAATCTGAGCCGAAGTCAGAGGCTTAACCCGCTGAGCCACCCAGGCACCACTGTGCTTTTCAACTGTAGCCAGATATGCCACCTAGCTTCTGAAAGTATGGATGCTCTTCTGGGTCCTTGGTAAGGAAGTAAACCACAGAAATACTACATTTTTTTTTCTTTATATACGCACTCTCCCACTTTCCTTCTGTCTCTTGTTAGCAAACTTATAGAGTGGGGTATATTCACAAGGTACAATATTCATGAATAACATTTCACGTCCTGCTTGTTTTTGCCTAACTTATTAATATCAGGGGATGCAGGGTCATTCTAGAGAATGAAACCTGGAAGATGAATTTTCTCAAATCCACAGGCGTTCATTCATGAAAGATGAACTGAGTGTCCACAGGTGCCAGGCACTGTTTTAAGAGCCTTAGGATAGGATTTCAAATGGGGCGATAGAGAAATTGTGCCACTGGTCTGGGTCCACATCACTTTTGGGTGGCGGAGCTAGAATTTCAACCCTGGACAGCCCAATTCCAAAGTTGACATCACTCTCCATGAGCTACCCTGCCTCCAGGTTAACGACAGAATCTCTTTGTCCTCATGGACTTGACGACCATTTCTGGCCAGAAAGACAGACGTGTGAAGGAGGACTGCCCTGTCCCTGTGATGTGGTTGGAGGACGGGGATGAGGTCTGGGAACGGAATCAGGGTGGGCAGGAAGGGTACTCGGGTGCAAGCCTGGAAGGTGACGGGAGGTAAGTTAGCTGAGAAAACACACATCTAAAGATAGCATTGGAGTGATGGAATAAGGAGGCTAAATGTGGGTCATTCCCAAGACATATTCTTCAACTAAACGGACTGTACTTTATTTTTTTCCTCCAGAGATTGCAAGTGCCAAGAATGAACATTCTAAATTGAGGGGGAAAACTCCTTTGAAACAAAAATAAAACTTTTTTTTTCTTTCTCCCAAAAATACCTTCTGCTCATTTCCTTTTTTTTTTTTTCTTTTTAAAAATCTGAGACTGACACTTTCTAAACTATTAATGTTGGGTCTAGAAATGCGATGCATTCCATCTTTTCCCTCACTGTGGGCTAGAAGCAAAGGGTAATGTTTACAGAAAGTTATAAAATCCTGGAAATGAGAATTCAGCGCCACATTGCCATCTTGCCCTTAAGTACCGTGCTGCTTCTGTTATTCTGAAGCAGGTGAATGTTGGCTACAGATGTAGGCGCAAAGCCATTATTCTAAGCTGCACTGTTAGCTCATAGATTTCATTTGCCAAAAGTTGCTGTGTCCCATCATGCTTGGAAACCTAGAACATGCTCTGCATTCACTCAGTGGCAGTTGCTTTTACATTTTAACAGCGTGCAGTGCACTAAGGAGATGGGTCCTGGGCACATTCTTACACATATGAATAAATAATGTTAAAGCTAATAAGATCTCTGAGAGAAAATGATGATTGTCTTTAATCACTAACCTTAAGCAGCAGCGAACCATATTATCAAACACCTTCATTTCTTATAAAACTATCTATCACACACAATATAGACCTGATGAAAAAGAAGGTGGAAGTAATCAGGACAGAATGCCAATTACCTCATTACTTGTCATAGCACATTGTAACTGGAAATTGCTTCTTTCAGGTTCTGTTTGCTCAGGCAATTACAATAAACTCTCTGCTTGACATGTTGTTTGCACAGATGTAGTGCATTAATAAACATGAGGGCTAATCTGAATTATTGAACCAGCCACAATAATTCCAACAAAGGATTTATAATAAGTCCAAGAAAGCTGAGGTATCACTGGAATTCCCTGTAAGCAACACTGACATACTTTATCACATGTAAAATCCTCAAATTTAATGTACAGTACTGGAATATGTCCCATAGGTATTTTATATTTTCTGTGGCTTTAAGTCCTAAGCAACTGCCATTATGAAGGGGAATCAAGACTGCTAAGGTAAGTGGCGATATCACAGACTTAGAGGGAATTACTTGATTCGCGGTCTGGTGTGTGCGTCTCGAGTTCTTTTCACCCGATTTTTCCGAAGTCTCATTTCATTTAAAAGAAAAATGTGCCATGGTGGCGATAAAATATGAGATGTTTCAAAATATCCTGCAAAATGAGCTCGTGGACTAATGGACTGGAATGGAGGATGTGAAGATCTTCTGTCCCGTTCCTATGGTCAAAATTGCTGAATAATCTTTTAGAGAGAAGTTTAGATGAAGTGTTCTTTACCCAAATTGGGTTCACCTGCATTCATTTTTTTTTTCAGTAGAAGTTTTTTATCCAAAGAGAACGTAAATGTCAAAACTATATTCACTTGAAAATAAATGTGTGCCTCATCAACTTCTACCACGCAGAGGCTAGATTCTAAGATAACTTTGCTTTTTGCCATGTAATAATTGGAATTAGAAATAGAAGTATGTTCAGAGTAGAATTGGATGCGTTTGCACATAATGATTTCGTGTGTGTGTGTGGGGGGTGGGTTATGGATGCCATTTGCTGTGACTGAGAGTACTTCCTGGCCTTTGAAGTTTGGGTCAGAATCATCTGACGAGCTCTGTCAAGACAGAGTCGTTGGTGTCGTAAATGCGACATGATCTGGCAGCAAGTAGCTACAGCATGGCTATGGCCAAGTCATACAGAGTGGAGTCCTGCCATGCTTCTTTATTTCCCCCTACATTAAGCAAGACTTACAATGTACTTGTTTCTCAATTTCCTCTTGTCCTCAGCCTCCTTTGAGTGTCATGTGATTAATTGCATCCTAACATTGGTGCAGTGGGATGATTTTAAATCCAAATTATCATACTAGCGAATAGTCACTCAGTTGTAATCTCTCTCTGTTAAAAAGGAGACAAGGCTACCATTGTGGACCCCCTTCCTGAATGAAGAGCACATATTTTAGTTTTAAACATTGCCCAGGTGTATGAGGTGCTGGCCAAGACCACTGAGATTGTTAATTAATCTCAAAAGATTGAGGAATGGTATGTGTCTTTTCCTTAAAATTTTTATTCCCTGAACGCAGATATGAAGGGGTAAAGTAAGGGAGGTTTTTCCCCTTAAAATAGGCTTTAGTACTTTGATTAATAGTGAAATGTAAAATTAAAATTTTGCATGTAAGACTTTTTTCATCCAAAGCCATGAGTTCATATAAAGAGCCAGAAACTATCACTTTCGTTCCCCTGAAATACACGTCAACTTCTGATCTCTCTCTCTCTCTCTCTCTCCTCACACCCTCTCTCTCAGCGTCTTGACTCCCTTTACCCCACCCCCCACTTCATGAAAGGCTGCTTTGCTAGGACAGAAACTACCCTTTATATGGCTTGAAAAGAAAATGCGAATCAAGATATCTCAAGCACTAATGGGATATATTAAAGCAATTCAATTATTTTAATCTCTTTCATATATCATGAAATTATGTAGAACAATTTCATTTGAGTGTTACCATCACTGTTGAGACTGCAATTGTGAATTGTTACACCAGCAAATATTGAAGAACATGAGTGCTAGTGAGGTTCTATCGCAGTGTATGCAAGTGAGGACCAGAATGACACCAGGAGGGAAATTTCCATCATAATCAACTTATTCATTCTGTAATAACCTCCTTAGGAATCATGCTTCGAGATTATAGTGTTCTATGATTAGTTTCAGTCCAAAGTTAATGTTGTCCTTTGAGTTAGTGTTTGCTTTACTCAAGTTATAACACTCTCACATAGAGCGGGAGTACTTTTAATTATAAAATAATTATAAAAATAAATTGAATAAAATAAATGAACAATAGGTTAAAGGAAGATGAATTAGACCATTTAAATACTACACAGAGTAAGCCTTCTTTGAAAGACAAAATACATATGAAAGTTGAAATCAGGAGAGCCAGGTCCCATGAAACAAAAATTACTTTTTACTTGATTTTAACCATTTAATTTCCTGTTCTCCAAAGCCAATTTTCTGTATTACCTTTCACTTATTGAAAGACACAGATACATAGTTTTGTATATACCTACGTATATGGTAGGAATATCTGGGTTCGCCCCAATTAATTTTCAATGATTATATTTTACTCAAGTGAATATTCAGGAGCAAAAGTATAAACTATATGATTTTTTAAAAGTTATAATATCAATATCACAAATGAAGTGATAGCAAATCAAAGCTCAGAAAAGTCTAAATCTTTACTCCACTATTAACTAAGGCGATTTAAGCATATGTATAAATGGGGGTGTTAATAAGATTATAGATAACAAAATTTTCATACAATGGGTGCAGTTTTAAAGATGACAGTATTAATCTCTCATCTTTATATCAGATATGCACATTGATATGTATTCAAATCCAGATCAAAATTATGTTAATATCAATATTTATATCTTTTCCCTTTGTATAAAAACAAATTAGGAGTAATTAAGATGTAGCTCATAAAAGTAGGGAAGTGGATGAAATCCATGGAAAATTACATACAAGTTATGAAACAAAAAACACATCCCACGTTCCTACTCATTCTCGTTTAATTTTATCCCCAATGATAATAATTAAATATAAGAGGAACTATTCATGTCCTACAAGATACATTGAATAGTGATTTGTCTGGATCATTGACTTTGTACTCAATCATTATTAAAACTGTAGGAACCTGGTGTGTGAAACTTTGAGAGACACACTATTAGCAAATTCATATGCTCATACATGCATATTATGTAACAGTTGCTTATATTTTGTATAAATATAATACTCTGTATAAACTCTCATACTAATATATGTGTACCTATAAAGTACTAGCTAACTAACTAATATCCATACCCTCTCTTTAAGTTCCAGCTTAATTAAGCTGATTTTGGGAAAACAAAACAAAACAAAAACACTGATTTTATAGCAGGTGCTGTTTTTAGTTGAAAGAAAAATTCAGAAATTAAATTTTATTATTGTAGGTCAGTTATCTAGTAAAACAGTCAAAACTTAAAGTCAAAACCTAAAAATTCATTAAAAAAATAGTGTGATCAACACTGGTCAAATATTGGAAAACAAGAGCGTGTACAAATATTGGAAAACCCGGTGTGACCTGGGACTAGGAATGAATCTCCCACACGAGATCTTAAGAGCAGATGATGCTGGCCCAGTACAGCTCCACAGTCTTCACATTATTTTGATTTCCATTAATTTATAATCCTTTTCCCCCTTATAAACTAATGCTATGTCCCACTGAAATGTGAAATTGACACTTTTGATAGCTTAGTTCTTTCCCTGACTCCTTTCTCCACTCTGGATTCAGTTAACCCCAACGCACAAACTTACAACACTTACAAAATTACAATGGAGTATTGTGTACAGGAGGCATAGAAAAAGAAATATAAGTGATGTTGCTAAAATTTAAGAAAGCTATTAATTAAATTAGAAAGTAATCAAAGTTTGTGGAAATTCCATATTTTAGAGAAGTACAAACCTTTCCTAAAATCTTTTCATAGTACATTAAGAATTTCATTTTGTATCTCCATCAGTGATCCCTGGAAACCATGAAAGGAAGAAAAGCTGCAAATCACAGTTCACCAAATACTTTTAGCTCAGATACTGTTTTATGCATGTTTCTCTTATCAGGGGACAGAGAATTTCAGATTTCAAATTAAACCAACATGAGAAAAGCTACTAACAATTTTACTAGGACAGACCTTGAATTTCTGATTCCATATTGAGAAATCATGGATCATTTGTGTGGATTTTCCCTCCCAGTTATCTATTCACATCCATGGACCAGAGAACTCTCCAATCCTTATAAATGTGACATATAACCATAGTAACCTCATTAAAAATATGTATTCTTACACCTTTGTGAGTATCTGTATCTTATCAGTCCTTTCCAAACAATAACGTGATGAATGCTAGTTTCTTTTATATTCTGTATTTAAAAGGGTATTGAATTGCCATTCTATGCGACATCCTCTGAGTTCAAAACATGACATCATCAAGTCATCAGCCCTTTTTACATCCACATGAATCTACTTCTTTCCTAGGAGAGAGTAGCAAATGAAATTTAAAGACAATGTGTTGCCTTTTTCCTAAGCCTAACAACATGGTAATGCTGAATGTCGTGTTTGGATTCTTCACCCTCAAAAGTGGATGCAGTTGGTCACATGTGTGCCACACTTCTTTGGGAGGCTGTCCTCCTAACTATTTGCCAGTTGCATATAAATTCCCCCCCACCCAGGGCATATACTTCCAGGAAAGCAAAGCAACTTGCTGCAAAATCAGGATGTGATGGTTTTTGTCCTTAAGATATGTTTTTTTTAAAAAAAACTTTCTTTTCCTAATTCAGAAACACTCCAAGCAGCCTTTTAAATACTTAGGATAGAGACTGAGTTTCTCTTTTGTCCTTGTCGCTTATCTCGAGAAATGGGTGTGTGCAACTCCTGTAGAGGTGGAAAGTTTTGCAACGTGAGTCCTTCACCTGAGAACTCCATTTACTCCTGCGTGAGTAGGCAGAAAACACAGAGTGGGAGGAATCAATGCATTTTGCATTTTCCCGGGGATGGTGAGAGACTACTAACTCGGGATGCTTGTGGAGAGGCATCTGCTGAGCACTGGAGGTGGAACACAGGGAGGAGACAGGGTGAGGAGCGGTGGAGACCATGGAGGGTGCGGCGCTGAGGTTATTGACTGAGGGCTTTTAGAAAGTGCTTTAGAGAAAGTTGCTTGCCTTTCCTCCAGCAAGAAAACTCAATACTAGAGACTTTGGAGGGCTGAAAGCAGAGAACTTGCTGTGGGGAGAAAAGTAAAAAGATTCATCTCTCCATTAGATCCTTTCTCCAGGAGACAACTCTGAAAAGGGCAATTAGGGATGCTGTAAATGTCAGCTGTCCACCCTGAGAGGACTTAGCAACTTAAGAAAAAAAAAATGACATCTCTGAAGTTTAGCTGTTTGGGAAGGAAATTCTAAAGTAAAATGCTTTAAAATGTCCATTTATCAGGGTTATTTTAATCACGACAAGAAAGTGCAACGGAGAAGAATCGGAAATAGTCACATAATTGGCAGCTCTTCTGATTTCAGACTAAGCTTATTTAGATCATGCTTATGTTTTTCCATGATCAAATTACCTAACAGAGTTGTATCCTTAAAGACAAGTTCACTGGGAGCTATCCAAAAAAAAAAAAAAAATTAAATCCTGAGCCTAGGAAATTCAGTAAGTTATGCTTTTTTGAGGACACGAGACTCACTTCTGACCATTAGATCAGTGTGGTTTGTACTCAAGTGCAAACCCATGGCTTTTTCCTTTGTTTCACAAGTGGAGTGGCTTAGAGTTTCCTTTTCTTTTTTTTTTTTCCCCTCCCGTGCTTTAGCCATGAAAAAAACATCAGCAAGAGTAGTTTATTTGGCGATGGATATGAAACAAAATTTCTCTTAACCAAGAAAACTTAGACCTCCACCAGCAAAGAAACAGACACTCAAAATACTGCAAGGAAGCCAGCTTACCTTTTTTTGCTTGTTCTGTTCATCTTAATATTTCAAGTGCTAAAGTGCCAGTGTCCCACCAAGCTTCCCCCCTTGGCAGGACTGCATGAACTGATACAGATTCAAAGAACGCAAATGGAAGCTTGAAACGCAATGAAAATGTGGAAAATCCAAGAATTAAGGTGCCGTTATTTCGATTTGAAGAGAGTACAGTCTATTTCTTAGAATATGCGACTCGGCGCATATTTCTTTGTCATTGTTTTGAGGTTCACTTAACCATAAAGAGGAAACATGACAACAAAAGTGGAAGGGAGCTCAGTGAGGCATGGCTGGCTTAGCCAAAATTAACTGGCAAAAGCTCGCCCCAACCCCTTTGTCGGCTACATTTGCACCATAATGTCGGTCTCTCTTCCCGTATTTCACAGATGGAGTTTGACCATTTATCCCAGAAGATGGAAAAAGTCATTTTTGGTGCTGTCCATAAGAGTTACTTGACACCGTATTGTGCAATCCTACTACAAAAGATACAAAAGGGAAAGTGCACTTCACATGGCCACAATTAGGGCTTCTGTTTCCGCTCTCCTGCCCTTGTCAAAGCTTTGATTTAGTTTTCCTCGGTTTTGTCCAAGGGTCATTACAGATGTCTGCAGACGATTAGCATCTCCCCCCACAGCCCCGATCCAACTGGGTGATTAGCAAATTAAAACTTTGCATTCTTCTCTGTCTACTGAGACGTATTGGGAAAGATGAACAAATGTGGCTAATTGTAGAGACCTGAGGGGGGCATCAAGGTGTTTGTCTCTGAATTTGGGTAGCTAAATATTAAGTTAGCAACTGGGCACCCCATTATGTCGCATGATCCAGTATTTAATGAAGCATTCAGCTCTGAAACTTAGAAACAATTGTATCCTTGATGGGGAGCTTCAGAAATATTTTGCAGCCATGCCATATCCAAATGGTGCCAACCTAACCCTTTATAAGCCATATTTGGTGAATACCATGAACAGTGTTGAGAGCATATTCGAGAACTCCATTTCAGAAACTGAAACCCCTACTCTAGATAAGGACTTGGTATATTTTTCAAAGCATTCAAGACCTATGCATTAGGGCAAATGCCAACTATAAACAAGGCATTCAAATGATTCAGGGGAGGCTTTTATTTCAAGTGGCAGTTGAAATATAAGAAAAACTTTCCTGGTCCCATCTTTGTTAGCAGACTGAGCGTTTGATTAGTTTATTAGACAGAGGAAGGAAAGTAAGCTTTTGGCAGGACTACCCCATCACACATACATAAGATATAGAATCTACAGACGGGTGAGGGGGATGAAGCACAAATGTAGACTTCATTCAAAATATACACTCTGCAAACGTATATGTATTTCTATACTGTATCCCACAAGAAAGCATAACAAATAATATTAATATGTCCCATCTCTTCACTTTGCTTATACTTCTTTGGTGGTGAGTCAAACAAGTGGACACATATCTCCCCAAAAGTGTAGAAATTATTGGAGAGGAGAGGTAGAAGGTCACATTAAGCCATACACTGAATCAAAAATGAAGTCAAAACTCAAATGCAGACTCTCCTGATTTCACCCTTATTCCTCAATACATGTACACAGACTCAAAACGTTGGTAGCCAATGTTGGCTGGCCATTGCTTGGCCCCTCACTGGCCAAATCCCATTTCGTGACTTTGCCTCCTGGAGAAGTCAGCATCCTCCCTCTGTAGGATCAAAATGTGTTACCACTACAGTATGACTCATTCTGTCTTCACCGAGAAAGTATCCCCCACTGTTAGAACAAAGGGGCCTATTGATGAAGTCTGAAAAAGCAAGTTTGAGGTCTGAGACCATCTTTGGTTTTCCATTTTTTTTTGAGAAAGGATGTTTATAATGGCAGATTTCATGCCTACTGCTGATGAGCAAGGGACAGACATACAAAGATATGAGCATGAATCAGCAGTCTCTAGATAATCCCTTTAAGTCTTAGAAAAAAGCAATTTCCAAATCATACATTGGCTTAAAGAGAACAAATTGCTGATAAGGAGAGCTAAGCCCAATTATTTAGTCCTAGGACATTCTGGGACCACAAAATCTTGCACTAAATCATGTCTACTAAACACAGAGCAAGATAGAAGTTACAGACCAGTATTCTGTTAAACAGGACTTTGTTCTTATTGCATTATTCCCTTTACCATAAGTCTCCAAATTCTATAGTATCTCTTGGAGGAATTTTAGTTTAGCAATAAGGAAACATCATTAGTGGTATAATGTGACAATGTAAACAATAATTGCTAATTGAACGAAGGTAGACATCGCCAGTCTTTACCAGCACTGACCTTTGAAATAAATGCAATTTTCATTGGTCCAATTGCTCTGCTGTTTTAAGAGTGAAAGCACTTTCTACAGGGAAGTCTTCTTTTCTTACTCAATATTAATTTGCTTTCCCATTTTCCATTTTATGTTCCTTGTATCTTATTCAAAAAGTGGACATTCTCCGGGTGTCTGGGTGGCTCAATCAGTTAAGTGTCTCCTTTTTGCGCTCAGGTCATGGTCTCCGGGTCATGAGATCCAACCTAGCATGCGGCTCTGTGGTCTGTGGGGATCCTGTTTGAGATTCTTTTCCCTTCCCTCTCCCTCTGCCCCTCCTCACTCACTCTCTCTCTGTCAAATAAATAAATAAATCTTAAAAAAAAAATGTGGATATTCTCATCAAACAGAAAGAAGAGACCAAAAAAAAAGGGTAGTTTTGCAAAATTCCCACTCGGGGGAGTGAATGGGGAACATTGCTATGATTTCCCTGAACCTTTCTCTTCTTGTCTTGCCAGTTATAACCATGAGAGAATGTCTTCTTTCTAACCAGTCCACAATCGTTCCAGAATCCTCATCACTTACTACCTGAATCTCATTAGCGTTTCCCTTTATACCGTGTTGCTTTATTTCATTGGAGACATATATTCTTTTTTTATTTTTCTTTAAAGAATTTATTTATTTATTTGACAGAAAGAGAGAGAGATCACAAGTAGGTAGAGAGGCAGGCAGAGAGAGAGAGGGAGAGGCAGGCTCCCTGCTGAGCAGAGAGCCCGATGTGGGACTCGATCCCAGGACCTTGAGATCATGACCTGAGCTGAAGGCAGAGGCTTTAACCCACTGAGCCACCCAGGCACCCCGAGACATATATTCTTGATAGAATCTCGTATCAGGTTGAAACATTCCTTATGCTTGCTAGCCTAGTGTAAAGTGTATGGAACAACCAAAAATAAACATTTGGTTTTCTTTTGCTTTTTTATTTTTATTTTTTTGAGATTTGATCTGGAACTTTCTTTTTTTTTCTTTTTTTTTAAAGACTTTATTTATTTATTTGAAAGAGAGAGAGAAAGTGAGAGCATGAGAGGAGCAAAGGTCAGAGAGAGAAGCAGACTCCCCATGGAGCTGGGAGCCAGATGTGGGACTCGATCCTGGGACTCCAGGATCATGACCTGGGCCAAAGGCTGTTGCTTAACCAACTGAGCCACCCAGGCACCTGATCCGGAACTTTCTAAATATAATGATGATGAAGAAGAAGAAGAGGAGAAGGAGGAGGAAGGGAATATAATAGCCATGGCTAGGTTATGGCCATTTAATTTATCTTCTACACATTTCATTTTGGGGCATGAAAAAATATACTCTTTACTAAGCTAGAAAACAGGTGTAAACTGGGCCTGTCAAAGGCAACTTGAATGTATAGTCACCTACATCAAACTGATATCAATCGAGTCCTTATCACAAGCTGTTTTACCTCTGTCAATATATTTATTCTTCATCACAGTCCTAAAAAAAAGTACTATTATTCTCTTATTTAACAAGATGAGGACATCAAGGTGAAGAGATTGAATAACTATACCATAGTCACATAGATCAAAACTAGAAGAGTCCAGGATTCAAATGATTTGATTCCAGTGCCTACATCTATAGTTGTTTAAAAAAAAAAAATCTTTTAAAACAAAGTTTTTTTACATCTATAGTTGTTTAAAAAATACTTTTAAGCTTTTTCTGTAGATTTTCCCGATAATACATATAATTTTTCTAAAGAAGGAACTAAAAGGGAAGGTATCTACTGCCTCAGTCGGAAAAGCATGCAACTCTTGATCTCAGGGTTGTGAGCTTGAACCCCACACTGGGTATAGAGATTACTTACACATAATCTTTTTTAAATGAAGGAGCTAAAGAAGTTTGCAAATCAAGATAAAAGTCCCAAGAAATTATTGAAAAAAGCGTAGCACTGTTGCCTTAAAACACTGCATAGGAGTTTTATATACTATTTTCATAAATTAAAAACCAATTGATATTAGCAGATTTTTTGTGGGGATTTCTTTCCCAAACCTAAGTGCATTATCAGTAAAATGCTAGAGAATACGGATGATGTACAGAGATTTTTGTGAGGTACCTTTTTTTTAATGATTTTACTCATTGCTTCTCTTGTTTACTCCATAATCACCACATGATGACCCATAGTAATTCATAGTTTATGTGCTTCTTTTTCATAAACATACACACATGCAAATCATAAATCATTAGTAAGTCCAAAGTGATGTCTTAAGGAAAAAAATAGAGAAAAAATTATAGCTCTGAAAGATTCTTCTATGAATCAAATGATTGTGTCCCCCAATTAATATATTGAGACCCTTATCATCAGTGTGGTGGTACTTGGAGGGGGGCCTTTGGGAAGTAGATTAGTTTAGACGCTGTCTTGAGGAAGGTCACCCCTTGATGGAATTAGTGTCCTTATATGAGAAGAGGAAGAAAGATCAGAGCACTCTGTCTCTCCGCCATATGCAAACACAGTGAGAAGGTGGCCATCGGCAAGCCAGGAAAGGGCCAGAAACCAACTCTGCTAGCACTTTGATCTTGGACTTTCTAGCGTCCAAACTTGTAAGAAATAATGTCTTCTGTTGAAGTCTTCAGTCTAAGATATTTTGTTATATCAGCCTGAGCATAACTAACACAGCCACACTGCTATCCTTAGAATAAATATAATTTCCTTAGAGCTCTTGACCCATGAGGCCAGGCTTCATGGGTCACATTTTTCTTCCTTTGGGGTGACTATACTTTCCAATCTTCCAACCACCTCCAGTGAATAGCTTGTTTTGTTTGTTTGTTTTGGTTTTTGTTTTGTCTTGTTTTGTTTTGTAGGCAGAGGAAGGTGGGGGATGGGGAAAATCTTTTTAAATTTAATTTAATTTAATTTTACTTTATTTTACTTATGCTAATTTCCAAATTTTTTGAAAGATAATTGGCATACAGTATTGCATTAGTCTAAGCTTTACAACACAATAATTTGAATATACATATATGGAGCAAAATTATTGTAAATTTTTTTTTTACATAAACTCTACCCACAACATAGGGCTCAAACTCACAATCCCAAGATCAAGAGTTGATGCTCTATGGACTGAGCCAGTCAGAAGCCCCACAGAATGACAACAACTTTAATTATCACATTCAGTCCCAAACAGAATTATGTTTTTTTTTCTTGCAATGAGAACTTTTAAGACCTAATCTATTAGTAACTTTCATATATACAATACAGCATTGTTAACTATGGTCACCATAATGTATATTATATCACAGGAACTTACTTATAAGAGGAAGTTTATATATTTTGACCCCCTTCACCCATTCTCCCCTCCCTCACTCCCACCCATAGCAACCATCAGTCTGTTTCTCTGACCTGGGCTTTTTTAGATTCTATATAGAAGTGAGATAATAGGTTATTTGTTTTCTCTGTCTGATTTATTTCATTTAACATGACAACTGGCAATATTTCCTTCTTTTTGTATGGCTGAATAATAATCGATTGCATATCTATACCACATTTTCTTCACCCATTTACTTATTGATGTCTGACAGACACTTAGGTGGTTTCCACCTCTCAGCCATTGTTAATAATGCTGTAATGAATATTGGGGGTGAATATGTCTCTTCAAGATAATGATTTCATTTCCTTTGCATATACCCAGGAGTGAGTTTGCTGGACTATATGGTAGTTCTATTTTTAAGTTTTTGAAGAATCTCTATACTGTTTTCCATAGTGCTAGGCCAGTTTACATCCCACCACAGTGGACGAGGGTTCCGTTTTCTCTACATCCTCACCAACACTTAATCACTTTTCTTTTTGATAATAGTCATCTTAACAGGAGATATCTCTTTAGGGTTTCAATTTGCATTTCCCTCGTAATTAGTGATGTTAAGCAATTTTTCAGGTACCTGCTGGCCATTCATATGTCTTCTTTGGAAAAGTGTTTCTTTTAGGTTCTTTGTCCATTTTTAAATTGAATTTTTTTCTATTGAATTGTATGAGTTCCTTATACGTTAGATATTAACTCCCCATCAGATACTGTGGTTTGCAAATATTTACCCCATTCTTCATTTTTGTCAATTGTTTATTTTGCTGTGCAGAAACTTTTTATTTTTCTAACCTCACTTGTAATTTTTGTTTTATTTTTTATTTTTTTAAAGATTTTATTTATTTATTTGATAGAGAGACAGGCAGAAAGGTGGGGGGGAAGCAAACTCCCTGCTGAGCAGAGAGCCTGATGCAGGGCTTGATCCCAGGACCCTGAGATCATGGCCTGAGCCAAAGGCAAAGACTTAACCCACTGAGACCCAGGCACCCCTGTTTTAGATGTTATATCCAAAAAACCATGCCAAGACCAGTGTCAAAGAGCCTTTTCCCTATCTTTTCTTCTAGAGGTTTTATGCTTTTAGGCCTTATTTTTAAGCCTTTAATCCATTTCAACTTATTTTTTGGGAGATATAAGGTGGGGGGGGTATAGTTTCATTCTTTGGCATATTAATATCTAATTTTCCCAGCACCACTGTTGAAGAGACTTTCTTTTCTTCATAGAGTATTCTTAGCTCTCTTGTCAAATACTAGTTAACTGTACATGCATGAGTCTATATCTAGTTTCTTGATTCGATTCTATTCTATTGGTTTGTGCCCATTTTTGTGCCAGTACCATTTTAATTACTATAGCTTTGTAATATAATTTGAAATCAGGAAATGTGATGCTTCTAACATTGTTTTGGCTTGAAACATTGTTTTGGAAGCATTGTTTTGGTTATCTGGTTATTTGGTTATCATAAAATTCACATAAATTTCAGGATTGGTTTATTAATTTCATCAAAAAATGTCATTGGAATCTTGATATGGATTGTATTGAATCTATAGACGGTTTTCAGATAGTATGGATATTTTAACAGTATTTATTTTCCAATCCATGAATGCAGGTTATCTTTCCACTTACTTGTGTCCTCTTCAGTTTCTTTCACCAAAGTCTTACAGTGTTCAATGCACAGATCTTACACTTTCTCTTCTTTTTTTTTTTTTAAGATTGTATTGATTTATTTGACAGAGAGAGAGAAAGGGCACAAGCAGAGGGAGCAACAGGTAGAGGGAAAGGGAGGAACAGGCTCCCCGCTGAGCAGAGAGCCCAGCATGGGGCTCGATTCCAGGACCTTGAGATCATGGCCCGAGCTGAAGGCAGACACTTAACTTACTGAGTCACCCAGGCACCCTGTTCTTACACCTTCCTTGTTAAATATATTTCTAAGTATTTTATTGCTTTGATACTATTATAAATTTGATTATTTTCCCTGTATCTTTTTCAGATAACTCAAATAGAAATTCTACTCATTGTTTTATGTAGATTTTATATCCTGCAATATTACTGAATTTGTTGATTAGCTCTATAAGGTTTTTGGTGAAGTCCAGGATGATATATGAAATCATGTCATCTGCAAATGGTTTTACCTCTTCCTTTCTGAATCAGATGCCTTTCATTTATTTTTCTTCCTTGATTGCTCTGGCTAGGACTTCCAGTACTATGTCAAATAGGAGTGATGGCAACTAGCATTCTTTTCCTGTTCCTAATTGAAAACAAAAAGCCTTTAACCTTTCACCATTGAGTTTGATGTTAGCTGTGGATGTGTCATATGTAGACTTTACTAGGTTAAAGCATATTTCTTCTAGACCCAATTTGTTGGGAGCTTTTATCATGAACAGAAGTTGAAGTTTGCCAAATACTTTTTTTTTGCATCTTTTGATATGAGCATATGATTTTTATCTCTCATTTAATTAATGTGATGTACCATGTTTATTTATTTATTTATGATGAACTATCCTTTTGATTGTGGTGTGTTGTACTTTCAATGTGCTGCTGAATTCAGTATGCTGGTATTTTGTTGATAATTATATCTATGTTCATCAGGGATATTGGTCTGTAGTTTTTTTTTTTTTTTTTTCTTGTAATGTGCTTATCTTGCTTCAGTATCAGGGGAATGCTGGCCTTACAAAATGAGTTTGGAAGGATTGCTTCCCTTTCAGTTTTTTTTTTTTTTAATAGTGTAAGAAATATTGAGTGTTTAGTAAAATTCACTAGTGGAATCATCTAGTCCTGGGATTTTCTTTGTTGAGAGGTTTTTGAATGCTAATTCAATCTTCTACACATTATTGATCACTCAGATCTTCTATTTCCTTTTGATTCAGTATTGGTAAGTTGTATGTGCCTATGAATTAATCTATTTTTCTAGGTTGCCCAATTTGTTGACAAATAGTTGATCATATTAGTCTTTTATGGTTTCTTGTATTTTTGTGGTATCGGTTGTGATGACTTCTCTTTCATATCTGAATTTATTTACTTGGGTCATCTCTCCTTATCTCTCTTTTCCTGATTAAAGTTTTTTCAATTTTGTTTCTCTTTTGAAATAAACACATTTTAATTTTGTTAATTTTCTATGGTTCCCATTCTCTCTTTCATTATGTTTTATTCTAATATTTGTTATTTTTTTTCCTTCTGCTAACTTTGGGTTTAGTTTCTTCCATTTTCCCCCTAGTTCCTTGAGCTATAAAGTGTAAGATTACGTTGTTTATTTGAGTTCTTTTTTTCTTCATGTATACATTTGTCACTATAAACTTTTCTCTTAGAACAGCTTTTGTAGCATCCCATACATTTTTGTATATTGTATTTCCATATTCAATTGCCTCAAGGAATTTTTTTTTAATTCCCCTTTTGATTTTGTTCTTTATATCATGGTCTCCATTTATACCACTCTCCATGCTCTGAGGTCATGAAGTTGCTGCTGGCTGGGAATAGTTGGATGGGACTGCTGGCTTGGTTCCCTGGCTAAGTGAGGCTGTGAGATGGACTCCACATTTCTGGATCTTCAGGTCATGCTGATTAGATGGTCAGGACTGGGTACCATATGCAGTAATAGATGACACTATGAATTGGTCTCCTAGACATAGTGGGGCAATATGACAGATCCTAGGGCAGTTAATTGTGTGGACACAGTTCATTGTGTGGGGACCTGATTCAGGCACAGTATGCACTGAATTCCCTATCTCTAGGGTAGTGACATATAGGTAGTCTGAATAAAATAAAATGTGCATATCTGGGGTGAGAATATTTTAGGTAAGGGAAACAACAAAAACAGCATCCCCAAAGTAGGGAAATGTTTGATATGTTGAAGGAAAAAAAAAAAAAAACACTCACTTTTACCCGAAGGGAAAACAATGGTAGAAATAAGTGGGAGTTCTCGGCAAGGAGCAGATCACATTAGCTCATGTAAACCAGGGTTTCTCATTGTCAGTGCCACTGTAATTTGAACCAGATAATTTTTATTGAGAGGGTTGTCCTGTGCATTGTAGACTTTTTAGCAGTTCTTCTGGCCTCTACCCACACACTCCCACCCATTGTGACAACCAAAAATGTCTCCAGACTTTGGCAGACGTTTTCTAGGAGGCACAATTGCCCCTGATGAGGTCCACTATCGTAGACCATACAAAGTGCTCTGTGTTTATTCCCTGTGTTATCCAAAGTTATTGACCTTAGAGCAAGGAAGTTGCAGGATCTGATGGACATTATGTAAAGGATCACGCTGGACATGTGGGCCAGTGAGGAGACAATGGTGGAGATCTGGGGGAGTTACACCAGGCTGGAGCTGCTGAAGTCCTTATTGGTAAGACTCACTAATGGGTGGGATAAAGGAAGTGAGAGGGAGAGACAACAAAGAAGACTTGAATTTTTGGCAGGAGAATGATAATTTCATTTGGATGGTTATTTTATGTTTCAACTTGATATGGCTAAGGGATGCCCAGATAGCTGGTAAAACATGATTTCTGGGTGTGTCTGTGATGGTTTTGACAGAAAGGATTAACATTTGAGTCAGTAGACTTAGTAAAGAAGATCCACACTCAGCAATGCAAGTGGGCATCATCCAATCCACTGAGGACCTGAGTAGAACACAATGGCCAAGAAAGGGTACATTTGCTCTCTTGACTTGAGCTGGACCATCTATCTTCTCCTTCCCCTGGACATCAGAACTCTTGGTTCTTAGGATTCTGTTCCTCTAGATTTCAGACCTGGACTAGACTTTACACCATCATCTCCTTGATTCTCAGGCCTTTGGATTCAGACTGAATTTCTCCATCACCGTCTTGTAGATGGCAGAGTGTGAAAATTTTCAGTTTTGATAATCACATGAGTCAATTCCTAGAATAAATATTCTCTTAGGACAGCAATCTCACTATGTTATTTGTTCTGTTTCTCTGGAGAAACTGGATGCTGCCATTGACTTAGGTAAGAAACCTTCTACAGGGTAAGGGGTGAAAGGTTATGGAGCAGGTATCAAGGCTGGAAAAGGAACTGTTTGTAGAGAATGCCAATTCTGTATTGAACACATTTAATTTGAGATTTTTCTTTAGCTATCCAAGTTGAGACAGTGGCTTGGCTGTTGGACACACGAGTTGGAAGTTCAAGAGAGTAATTTGGTAGAGAAACAAAAAATTGAGAATCAGTATTAGCTGCATTTAAAATCACGTGACCAGACATAATCATCTAGGATCCTTGGACAAAAATGTATGCCAAAATGTGTTCCAGAATCTCCCACAGGACATTTGAATTTTTGAGGCAATAACACTGATTTTTGCCATATGTCAGACAGCACCCGAACTATTAATGTAAAATCGTTTACAGTTTCAACATTAGATCAAACCACATTCCTTTTAATGCCATCATATTTTTGTGAACTATGATATAGAAGTAGTACATGAAAAGCAATGTCAAACAAGAAGTGAGGATGGTAACAGCCAGTTGGGTTCTAAGATGTGGGAAGTTGTGCAGTGCCCAGCAGGTACACACATCACATTGGTAACAAGATAAGCATATTATTTTTCTTTCAAATATGCTACATTTTAATATGACTGTGAAATATGTTAATGTATGAAAATATCTTGGAACATACATTAGGTTCCTATGACTGCCATAATAGATTACCACAAATTTGGTTAGTTAAGACAACACAAAATTAGGGGCGTCTGGGTGGCTCAGTGGATTAAAGCCTCTGCCTTTGGCTCAGGTCATGATCCCAGGGTCCTGGGATCCAGCCCCACTTCGGGCTCTCTGCTCAGTGGGGAGCCTGCTTCCCTGCTTCCCCCTCTCTCTGCCTGCCTCTCTGCCTACTTGTGATCTCTCTCTCTCTGTCAAATAAATAAATAAAATCTTAAAAAAAAAAGACAGCACAAAATTATTTAATTGCAATTCTGGAGGTCAGAAGTCCTAAATTGGTTCCCTAAGCTGAAACTAATATATGAGAGGATGACACTCTTCCTGGAGGCTCTGGATATGATTCATTTCCTTGCCTTTTCTAGCTTCTATAGCTGTGTCCTTTGTAGGACTTGACTCATTGCCCTGCCTCATCTTCCAAACTAGCAGTACAGCATCTTCAGATCTCTCTGTTTCTATCATCACATTACTTCCTGACTTATTTGACTTTTCTTCCTTCTTGTAAGGATCTCTGTGATTACATCAGCTCACTCAGTTAACCCAGGACACTCTTCTTGTCTCAAGACCCTTAAATTAATCACACATTCAAAGTCCCTCTTGTCATATAGGGTAACATATTCACAGATTCTAGAGATTTGGATCTGATATCTCTGGAGGCCATTATTCAGTCTATCACAGAGCATAAGTGCATAGTAAATTGTTTGGAGCTAACTACTTAAAAAATATGGAATTGGCAAGTATTTCTTTTGAGCTGGGGTATTCTGCATTTGATCTTAGCCAAAAGACGAGTATTCTGAAAACAAACAAACAAACAAACAAACACCAAAACTCTAAAACTCTGAAAATACTAATGGTAATAAGAACAGTGAAAAACTTATGACCTTTGGCCTAAGAAGTAATACAGTTAAGGAACCAAATATTTCCAAATACTGAATCCCCCCAAATTCAACATTTATACTTTGGGAAGATAGGAAGGATTCAGCAAAGAAGTTGAAATAAGAATAGCTAATGACATAGGAGAAAAATCAAGAAAATATGAGATATCACAGGGCAGGTGAAACAGTATTTCAAGAAGGAGGGAGCAATCAAATGTATTTAATACTTCTTTTAGTGTCAGACCAAGGGTGACAACTGATCTTTGTATTGGGCAAAATTGAGATCCATAGTATAAATATAAATACATTTCAGTCATTCAGTATCTTAGTATAGTCTAGTGAACAATCATCTAAACTAGACTTCAGGAAAATACTTGTGAGTCAAAGTATTTACATCAAATTTTTTATATCTCTATTTATTTTTATCTACCATCTATATCTCTATCATCTCTCTACCTGTCACCTATATATCTTATATTTTCACTCTTTGTCTGAAATTCAAGTTTGAGTATTCCGTATTCATTTGCTAAATCTGACAATCCTATTTTAAGGATAGCTGTTAGACCATCGACCTCCTACATCTATCTGTTTCTGGTGTATTTGCCCAAACGGTCAAGGGGCCAGCATTCACTCCTCACTGTTTCAGAAAGCCAGGAAGAAGGCCAGATGTAATGACAGTTGCTCAGCAAGAAATTTTCCTGAGGTTTAAGCCTGTACCAACAACATACAATCAGAGAGAAGCAGCTAACGAAAAGCATTATTGCCGAATTTCTCTGGAAATACATGCAGTTCAAGTTTGGATCTTAAAAAGAATATTTCGCCAACAATCTGGATTCCACGTGCAGGAGCCCTGAGCACTAGTTGCTTTTTTAACTGACCCTGAGTTCATCTGGAAAGCGGTGAGTCCTGGCATGGGAGCACAGTCAGCATATAATTGATTTAATTAATAATTCATGTATTCATTCATTCAACAAACACTTCCAGGGCTCCTACCATCTTGAGCAACGTGCTGGAGACTTGTTGAGTGCCAGGCAAGAGAGCCCAAGACCGGCGATGTTCTGCCCGATGGGTTTATTAGCGACAAAACAAGAAGAAAGAGCAGATCACGGAGCAAATTGTATGTGATGTAGCAAAATTAGGTAATTTCATTTACGTGTTTTCAAACCCTACCCATTTTTCTTCAGTTGAATTATATTTACTTATAAAAATATATACCCACATTATGCTATCAGGAGCTTCATCAAAAAGATTTGAAGTGGCCTTCCCCTTAATTATGTCTACTAGTTTCCAGCAGAATAACAAATGAGCAGAGCAAAGTATTCGTCACATACCACCCACTCCACTGACCTCAATAAAATGTTTATTTCAACATGTAGGTGGAACAATTGAAACGTCTGCACTATTGAGCAATGGCCAGGTAAAATTCAAATGAAGCTCATCTTCTTTTTCAAACTGGTATTTGCTTCATTTGCTCTCTTTTAAATTCCCTTATGTTTCAGGGAACAGATTTTCATTAATGGTTATATAATTTTGTACCTTTTAATTCAAAACTTTCAATGGCTTTTTTTTTAGTAGATGCTAAAGGTAGATCTATTTTTCATAAAGGCAGAAGTACTATATAATATTCCCTGTCCCTGTATGAATCGTTAGAGGGTATATTGTGTTTATACTTGCAGTTTGGACAGGGGCGATTGAAAAAAAAGCAATCCACTTTAAGCCTAGTGAATAAGCTCACTGTGCAAGCCTAAATTATTACAGGCTAATTCAATTTTGTTTTTATCATTAATATTATCTGCCTATTGAGAAAACTCCATCCTTAAAGTATTAATTTACAAGGTCCCCAGAAACCACCTAACAGTAGGAAACTGTAGAGAATCCAAACAAAGAGATGTTAACCAAGGCAACACTTTTTAAAAACACTAAGATTGCACTGTAGCAAATCCAAGGACAAGAGGCCTAAAGAAAAGATGTTTCAGTTTCATGTTGCACAGATCCTTCATGGATAGAACACCTTGCCAATTGCTTTCCCCCAACCCCTTCTTCATTTAAAGATTCATTAAGTTTCCACTTGGCCTTCTCCCAAACTCTCCATACCGCCTTTGGCCAATAACCACTCATCAAAAATTGGTTTGCTATGAGCCAGTGAAACAGGATCTTCCCCCTGCCCCATGCCCAAGGGGAATCAGTAGCATTTCACCTAAGAATTTGGAAGAATTTCATGTCCGTTTAAAGATATGCTTCCCTGGAAAGTTTTCAGGAGACATTTGCTAATCTATATTTATGTTTCCCTGCTCTCTCTGATCCTGGTAAACAGTGCTCCCAGGATAGGGTTGTCAGATAAAATATAGGACACTCAGCTAGCTAAATTAGAATTCCAGACCAATAATGCATACTTTTTTTTTTTTAGTATAAGTATGTCCCAAATATTGAATAGGGTATACTCATACTAAAAAGTATTTCCACTCTTTATATGAAATGCAAATTTGAGTGATCATTCTTTTTTTTTAAAGATTTTTATTTATTTATTTGACAGAGAGAGAGATCACAAGTAGGCAGAGAGAGGAGGAAGCAGGCCTCCCGCTGAGCAGAGAGCCTGATGCGGGGCTCGATCCCAGGACCCTGAGATCATGACCTGAGCTGAAGGCAAAGGCTTAAACCCACTGAGCCACCCAGGCGCCCCTGAGTGATTATTCAGTATTCATTTGCTTAATTTGACAATCCTATTCTAGGAACTATTAGACTATTGACCTCCTAGATAGATCTGTTTTTAGTGCATTGCCAAAGTGGTCAAAGGGTCAGCATACACTACCCATCTTTTCAGAAAGCCAGGAATGAAGCCAAATGTAAAAGCAGCTGTTCATCGAGAAAGGGTCTCAATATTCCAGCCTTTTAGAAGAGCGGCCAGCAGCTTTTTTCACAGTAAAAACTGAAAGTACTTGATTCGTATTTCAGTGTACAACAGGCGGTGCACTACTTTTCTTCTCAATCAACAAATTTTGAAGTCAAATTTAATGTTATTTAAAATGTATTGATTCAAAGCTATTAACATGCATAATAGCAAAGTAGTAACAAATGTTTGAACGATTGAACAATTTCCTCAAAATATTTTAGAATTAAAAAATCTACGAGGAGCAAAGACTTAGAAGGGATTTTATATATTCCATGAATCTCAGTTTCCACATCTATAAGTTGGAGATAACATCTTATATGGTAGGATAAGATAAGAACTTTAGACATTAGTTAAGTGAAGGATTTAGCAGAGTACCAGGGATTTAGTAGAAAATCAATCAATGATAAATATAATTATTTTTAGAGGCATAGATAATGTAGATGATCTAGTAAATTATTAACCATCGTAATATTGAGAAAGAAACATAGTAGGTTCAAACTTAAAAGAATAAAATAACTTAAGTTTCACATCAAAATATTTTCTTTTTTTTTTAATTAATTTTATTTATTTGACAGAGAGAAACACAGCAAGAGAGGGAACACAAGCAGAGGGAATGGTAGTGGGAGAAGCAGGCTTCCTGCAGAGCAGAGAGCCCCATGCGGGGCTCGATCCCAGGCCTCTGGGATCTGACCTGGGCCAAAGGCAGACGCTTAATGACTGAGCCACCCAGGTGCCCCAAAATATTTTCATTTTTAACCAAAAATATTTTGGGAAAAGAGTCAGCCAAATGCAGAGGGTGGGGAAAACAACATAGCTCATTTTCTCTTTGAGGATAAAATATGTGATGAAAGTTGAGAATTCAAAAATGTTAACCAAACATAATTTATAGCTATAGGATTATTGCAATCACTGTACTGGTAGATATTCCTAGTCAATTACACAGTACAGTGAAAGACACCAATGCAAAAATTAGGGTGTGGAGTTAAATCTAGTTAATTCATCTATGGTAATTTTACCATAAAACATATTTTTACAGTTTAGGATTTTATTTTTTTATTATTTTTTAAATTTGTTTTCTAATTGGACAGAGAGAGAGATCACAAGTAGGCAGAGAGGCAGGCAGAGAGAGGGGAGGAAGCAGGCTCCCTGCTGAGCCGAGAGTCCAATGCGGGGCTCAATCCCAGGACCCTGAGATCATGACCTGAGCCGAAGGCAGAGGCTTTAACCCACTGAGCCACCCAGGTGCTCCTACAGTTTAGGATTTTAATATGAATTCCATATTGGTAACTTGCCATCAAGAAGCACATGCCCCTTCATTTTCTAAAAGATTTTTTTTTTATTTATCTGTCAGAGAGAGAGAGAGAGCGCACAAGCAGGCAGAGTGGCAGGCAGAGGCAGAGGGAGAAGCGGGCTCCCTGCAGAGCAAGGAGCCTGACATGGGACTCGATCCCAGGACTCTGGGATCATGACCTGAGCTGAAGGCAGCAGCTTAACCAACTGAGCCACCCAGGCATCCCGCCCCTTTATTTTCTAGCTTTTTTTAATTTGACATGCATTTACTATATTTTTATAAGTGTCACAAATTTGTGCCAAGCACTGTATTAAGTCCACAGCCAGAATGACATACAAGATTAGCAAGGCCACTGACGACATAAACATATACACTGTTGGGTGCCTTCAGTCCCTTCCCTAACTAATCTCTCGAACATGAATTGCCAATGGATCCACTCTTGCCCAAACTCTCTATCTTCCTCCCTTATCCTCCAAATGCTTCATCCTGAGTCAACACATAGTGTTCTACTCCCTGACACTGTTTTACTCCTTGACTTACTGAAGGAAATTGGAGTAAATCATGTAACTGTTACCATGTTTTTTAGCCTTTAGCCCAGGCATGTAAACCAGTACTCCTCTCCTTGGCTGTATCTCTCTCCTTCCTCATAGTGGCTATTCAGGGTCTTTCTCACTCTACTCATGCCTCCTGGCCTAGCTCTAACATATGCCTCAATGTTCCAGGCAAAGTGAAACAAACTTTTATCTTGATTTTGTGTGTGTGTGTGTATGATTTTCCACCTTCCTATATTCATTTCATTTTCTGGAACAACTTCAGAATTGAGTATAGCTGAGGTTGCTCATTTTGCTATATTTCTGACCCTTAATTTTATTTATCATTATTGTTTTTAAAGACCATATCTTGAATTTCAGTCTTGGATAGACGTGGGACATTCAGTAAAGTGACTGAGTCATACTTTGACAGTATTTATATGTTTAGTTTGCATTTAACTATAAGCAATACCAGTCAGTTATGGCTTTATATCAGTATTATCAGAAGTATATATGTCTTCTCAGTTATCTGTGGTGCTCCTCTACATATTTATATTCCTCTCTCTGTAACATGCTCTCTTTCCTTCGTCTTTCCAATTGTGAGCAAAACTGATAAGAAAAAGCTTTACATGGGGGCGCCTGGGTGGCTCAGTCGTTAAGCGTCTGCCTTCGGCCCAGGTCATGATCCCAGGGTTCTGGGATCGAGCCCCACATCCGGCTTTCTGCTCTGCAGGAGGCCTGCTTCTCCCGCTACCAGTCCCTCTGCTTGTGTTCCCTCTCTCGCTGTGTTTCTCGCTGTCAAATAAATAAAATCTTTAAAAAAAAAAAAAAAAAGCTTTACATGAATGTCTGGGTTTTTTTTTTTTTTTTTTTTTTTTTGGTGGTGGTTTTTTTTTATTTTATTTTGTTTTGTCTTGTTTTTGGATAGAAAGGATATCAACACATTGTTTTTCTTCAGAATCTAAGTTACAGAGGTCAGGCATTTGTCACAAAATAAAGAGTGAAAATCTGCACTGGAAGAGACATTGAATCTTGGTTTTGTTAGTGCTTGACTGTATGACTGTGCGCACATTATTTAGTTCATCTGAAACACAGGCTGAGGTAGGAATAATATACCCTTATGCTCCATCCTACAAAGATCCTACAAAGATCTATTGGGACAATTCATGAAATAATCCATTTGAGAAGGACTAATATCTATTTTGTACTCGATAAATGAAAGTTCCCTTTCCTCATTTCCTTGTTCATTCTTAATAAAATTTTGTGCTTTGACACAAAATCTCTTCTTATGTTGCTAATTATGACTTCAAAAGGTTTGTTTGGAATAATGAGCTACGGTATTATTAAATAACAAATTTTAAATAACTTTTTTTCATTTCAAACTAGTATTGTTTTCATTTCAAATTAATGCATTTTAAGTAAATAAAATTTAAATAATTGAATACACATGCATCTTTTCTAATACTGATACAAATGTGTTTATAATTATTGTATTGTCCACGTCTTCACAAGCTACACATGTATTTATTCTTTATTTCAGCATGGTGAGTAAGCGTTAATACTGCTCACCTTTAAAGCAGATAAGCAAAATACATGATCTTGTCTTAACTCAAAGGATGACATTGACCTGCCAAAAAAGAGTTTCCCTGTTCACATTTCTTACCTCTCTTGTCCTTGTCCATGTTACCCAGTTAACCTGAGTTTCATTGGCAGATCTAGACCCTCAAAAACTGAGTATATACAGACACATAAGAGAGAGCAATGTATTTAGGAAATTTAAGGAAATGTGTTTATGAATTTCAGTTTCTAAATAAGATGCAAATCCTTAAAAATAATGCAAATCCTTAAGGAATAAATAAAAAGTGTGCAAATCTGCAGGCCCAAGCTTCCCAGAATACAATGGAGCTCTGTACGCTCATAGATGCTTTATTTATATGAAACATGTATTCAACAAGCATTTATTGAATTGCTCTTATATTATACTTATACACCATGTGATAACTACAGCATGGGTATCTTAAAGTACGTTATTGAAAGTCCAATTAAAATGTAGAGGTAGGAAAACAAAATGTAGAGTTAGGGATTTTTGTGATTATCCCACCATCACCAGGTACTAAAATTAAATAATAAATTAGGTAACATTTATTGAATTTGTTCCTTTATGATAGCTACAATATTTGTTGAAATCAATTCTCAAAGTTAGTCATGTATGTTTGGGCCATTGTTCATTCTGTACGTTCTAAAATAAAAACATCAAGAGGCATTAAGCTCCCTGTGTGAGAGTTTTGTGTGCTCTCTATGAAGAACTTCAACTTTCAAAATTGCTTTTTCATTGAGAATACCAGTTTTTAGTAACTTTACAGCCAAGCTTGTAGCCAAAACCATTTTCTCATGAATATCATATTCATGTTCTAATTTGTGAATTTAAATTTCGATTTGTTTTTGTCCATCTCATTTGCCATTATAATTCTTTTTCTCCTCTTGTGGATTAGAACCTTTTATTTTCATCAGATATAGAAGTCAAGATTGAATATTCTGGAATGCTTCTGAATTGAACATTCTGGATCAGCAGGAAAAAAAAGAAGATTGCGCATTCCACCCCTTAATTCATTCCTGAAATGTTCATTCAGCAGGTTGGGTCCCACCTATACTTTCAACCTAAAGAGTTGCCTTCTCATGTCTCCATCTCTTCAATGGCCTCACTCATTCCATTATCTTTTATTCATTTTCTTGTTTTTTCTTAAATTTATTTCTTTATTTATTTTAGAGAGGGAGGGGGAGAGAGCGGGGGATGTGAGAGGCAGAGGGAAAGGAAGGGGGGATCTCAAGCTGACTGCACTGAGCCTTGGAGCCCCACATGGGGCTTGATCACAGCACACCTGAGCCAAAACCAAGAGTTGGATACTTAACCCACTGCACCACTCAGATACCCGCTTATTCATTTTCTTATTATTTAAAGTAGGAAGGATTAAAACCCCCACATTATGTAAAAGAATCAAGAGAGTACCCAAGACCACACTATTCAACTTAAAGTTAAGTTTGTGAGTTTGTGTCCTTCCATATCTTTCCGCAATTCTAATTCTTACCTCCTCACCACAAAGTAATCACTTCCTGAACTTTCTCCTCCTCCTCCTCCTCTTCCTCCTCCTTCTTCTTCTTATTTGACAGAGAGGAGAAAGATCACAAGTAGGCCAAGAGGCAGGCAGAGAGAGGGCAGGGGAAGCAGGCTCCCTGCTGAGCAGAGAGCCCTATGTGGGGCTCGATCCCAGGACCCTGGGGTCATGACCCGAGCTGAAGGCAGATGCTTTAACCCACTGAGCAACCCAGGTGCCCCAAACTTTGTTCTTCTATTTCCATTTCTTTTTTCATTATTTTGCAAGTACATATTACTCTAAAAAATATATTAATTGTGACTGCTTACTTGAACTTTACAAAAATCTCTCTGAAAAAAAAAAATCTCTCTGAACTTTTTCCCCTCAACCTAATATTTCTAGGACTCATCCATTCTCATACAGATGAATGCTTTGTGCATTTTCCACAGTTGTCTACAATTATTCCGTGAGAATAAATCATACTTCAGTTACCTAATGAACATATGGGTTGTCTCAACTTACGTGTCGTTATGCCCAGGGCTGCTCTGTTCATTCTTGCTGGAGCACATTGCTGGAAATGGAATTGCTGGGTCATAAGGGAGCTAAAGATTCAGTTTTACTAGGTAGCACCAAACTCTTTTCTGAAGTACCTGTTATAAAATGTAACTAGTGGTCATGTACTGAATAGTAGATATTTTTCTCCCTACCAGTACTTTGTAATGGAAATCTCTAGAATGTGGGGAAAGAAGACCTGGTTGGTTTCCCCAGGAAAGTTCCTCTCTGTGCTTCAGTTTCCTTTTTTTTTTTAATTGTGTTATGTTAGGCACCATATAATACATCATTAGTTTCTGATGTAGTGTTCCAAGATTCATTGTTTACATATAACAGCCAGTGTTCTATGCAATATGTGTCCTCCTTAATACCCACCAGGTTCACCCATCCTCCCATACCCCTACCTCCCTACACCCCTACCATCCACCCATCCTCCTTACCCCTCTCCCCTCTAGAACCCTCAGTTTATTTCTTGAAGTCCACAGTATATCATGGTTTGTCTCCCCCTCCAATTTTCCCCCCTTCATTTTCCTTTCTTTCTCCTAATGTCCTCCATGTTAGTCCTTATGTTCCACAAGTAAGTGAAATCATATGAAAATTGACTTTCTCTGTTTGACTTATTTCACTCAGCGTAATCTCCTCTAGTACCATCCATGTTGATGCAAAAGTTGAGTATTCATCCTTTCTGATGGGTGAGTAATATTCCATTGTATATATGGACCATATCTTCTTTACCCATTCGTCTGTTGAAGGGCATCTCGGCTCTTTCCTGTTTAGCTACTGTGGACATTACTGCTATGAAAATTGGGGGTACGTATGGCCCTTCTTTTCACCACATCTGTATCTTTCAGGTAAATATCTAGTAGTACAATTGCAGGGTCATAGGGTAGCTCCATTTTTATTTTTTGAGGAATCTCCACATTGTTTTCCAAAGTGGCTGCACCACCTTGCATTCCCACCGACAGTGGAAGAGGATTCCCCTTTCTCCACATCCTCTCTAACATTTGTTTTTCCTTGCCTTGTTAATTTTTGCCATTCTAACTGGCGTATGGTGGTATTGCAGTGTGGTTTTCATTTGAATTTCCCTGATGGCTAATGATGATAAACATTTTTTCATGTGTCTGTTAGCCATTTGTATGTCTTCTTTGGAGAAGTGTCTGTTCATGTCTTCTGCCCATTTTTTGACTTGATTATCTGTTTTTGGGGTGTTGAGTTTGAGAAGGTCTTTATAGACCTTGAATCATCCCTTTGTCTGTAGTGTCATTTGTGAATATCCCCTCCCATTCCATGGGTTGCCTCTTTGTTTTGTTGACTTTTTCCTTTGCTTGCAGAAGCTTTTTATCTTGATGAAGTTCCAAAAGTTCATTTTCACTTTTATTTCCCTTGCCTTTGGAGACATATCTTAAAAGAAGTTGCTGTGGCTGAAGTCGAAGAGGTTACTGCCTGTGTTCTCTTCTAGGATTTTGATGGTCCTGTCTCACATTGACGTCTTTCATTCATTTTGAGTTTATCTTTGTGTAAGTGTAAAAGAATGGTAGAGTTTCATTCTTCTGTACATAGCTGTCCAATTTTCCCAGCACCATTTATTGAAAAGACTGTCTTTTTTCCACTGGATGTTTTTTTTCCCCTGCTTTGTCGAAGATTATTTGACCATAGAGTTGAGGGTCCATATCTGGGCTCTCTACTCTGTTCCTTTGGTCTATGTGTCTGTTTTTGTGCCAGTACCATGCTGTCTTGGTGATCACAGCTTTGTAGTAAAGCTTGAAACCAGGCAATGTGATGCCCCCAGTTTTGTTTTTCTTTTTCAACATTTCCTTGGCGATTCGGGGTCTTTTCTGGTTCCATACAAATTTTAGGATTATTTGTTCCAACAGTTTGAAAAATGCTGATGGTATTTTGATTGGGATGGTGTTGAAAGTATAGATTGCCCTGGGAAGCATAGATATTTTAACAATGTTTATTATTCCAATCCATGAGCATGGAATGTTTTTCCATCTTTTTGTATCTTCTTCAATTTCTTTCATGAGTGCTCTGAGGTTCCTCGAGTATAAATCCTTTACCTCTTTGGTTAGGTTTTTTCCAAGGTATCATATGTTTTTGGTGCTATTAAAAATGGAATTGATTGTCTAGTTTCCAATTCTACAGTTTCATTTTTAGTGTATAAGAAAGCAACTGATTTCTGTGTGCTGATTTTGTATCTTGCCACATTACTGAATTGCTGTATGAGTTAGAACTCATTTGGGGGTGGAGTGTTTTGGGTTTTCCACATAAAGTATCATGTCATCTGAGAAGAGAGAGTTTGACTTCTGCTTTGCCAATTTGAATAAATTTTATTTCTTTTTGCTGTCTGATTTCTATTGCTAGGACTTCTAGTCCTATGTTGAACAATAGTGGCAAGAGTGGGCATCCTTGTCAAGTTCCTGATCTCAGTGGGAAGGCTCTCAGCTTTTCCCCATTGAAAATGGTATTCTCTGTGGGTTTTTCATAGATGGATTTTATGAAGTTGAGGAATGTTCCCTCTATCCCTACACTCTGAAGAGTTTTAATCAGGAAAGGATGATATATTTTGTCAAAAGCTTTTTCTGCATCAATTGAGAGGACCCAGGTGGCTCTTCTCTCTTCTTTTATTAATTTGTTCTATCACACTGATTGATTTGTGAATGTTGAATCACCCTTGCACACCAGGGATAAATCCCACCTGGTCATGGTGTATAATATTTTTAATGTACTATTGGATCCTGTTAGCTTGTTGAGAACCTTGGCATCCATATTCATCAGTGATATTGGCCTGAAATTCTCTTTTTTGATGGAGTCTTTGCCTGGTTTGGGATCAATGTAATGCTGGATTCATGGAAAGAGTCTGGAAGTTTCCTTCTATTTCTATTTTTTGAAACAGTTTAAGGAGAATAGGTATTATGTCTTCTTTGAATGTTTGGTGGAATTTCCCAGGGAATCCATCAGGTCCTGGATTCTTGTTTTTTGGAAGGCTTTTGATCACTGCTTCAATCTCGTTACTAGTTATTAGTCTATTCAGGTTGTTAATTTATTCCTGTTTCAGTCTTGCAAGTTTATAGGTTTCCAGGAATGCATCCATTTCTTCTAGATTGCTTTAACTTATTGGCATACAGCGGTTGATAATAATTTCTGATGATTGTTTCTATTTTCTTGGTGTTAGTTGTGATTTCTCCCCTTTCATTCAGAATTTGATTAATTTGGGTCCTCTCTCTTTTGGATTCGTCTGGCTGGTGGTTTATTGATCTTACTAATTCTTTCAAAGAACCAGCTTTAAGTTTCATTGATGTGTTCTACTGTATCTCTGGTTTCTAACTCATTGATTTCTGCTCTACTCTTAATTATTTCCCTTTTTGTGCATGGGGTAGGCTTGATCTGTTGTTGATTCTCCAGTTCTATAAGGTGTAAAGAGAGTTTGTGTATTTGGGATTTTTCAATTTTTTTGAGTGACGCTTGGATGGCTATGTATTTCCCCCTTAGGACCACCTTTGCTGTATTCCATAGATTTTGGACCAATGTGTCTTCATTCTCTTTGGTTTCCATGAATTGTTTAAGTTCTTTGATTTCCTGGTTGATCCAAACATTCTTGAGCTAGATGGTCTTTCTTATACACTAAAGTGTTTGAATTTTTACCAAACTTTTTCTTGTAATTGAGTTCCAATTTCAAAGCATTATGGTCTAAGAATATGCAGGGAATAATCTCAATCTTTTGGTAGTGGTTCAGAACTGATTTGTGACCCAGTATCTGTGACCTATGGAGAATGTTCCATGTGCGCTTGAGAATAAAGAGTATTCTGTTGTTTTAGGGTGGAATGTTCTGTATCTATGAGGTCCATCTGGTTCAATGTATCATTCAAGGCTCTTGTTTTTTTATTGATTTTTCTCCTTCGATGATCTGTCTATTACTGAGAGTGGCATGTTAAGATCCCCTACAATTAACGTATTCTTATCAATATGTCTATTTTGATTAACAGTTGGCTTTGTAGTAGGCTGCTCTCATGTTGGGGGCATAAATATTTACAAATGTTAGATCTTCTTGTTGGATGGACCCTTTAAGAATGATGTAGTGCCCTTCTGTATCTCTGACTACAGTCTTTAGCTTAAAATCTAATTTGCCTGGTATAAGAATCACTACCTCACTACCCCAGCTTTCTTTTGAGGTCTGTTAGCATGAAAAATGGTTGTCCCTCTCTTCACTTTCAGTCTGGATGCATCTTTACGTTCAAAATGAGTCTCTTGTAGACAGCATATGGATGGTTCCTGTCTATTTATCCAATCTGCAACCCCGTGCCATTTTATGGGAGCATTTAGGCCATTCACATTGACAGTGATTATTGAAAGATATATTTTTATTGTCATCATGTTGCCTGTGAGGACCTTGTTTCTATAGATTGTCTCTGTAAATTTCTGTTCTATATCACTCTTGAGGTCTTTCTTCTTTTATAGAATCCCCCTTAATATTTCTTGTAGTGCTGGCTTGGTGGTCATATGATCTTTTAGTCTTTGCTGGTCTTGGAAGCTCTTTATCTCTTCACCCATTTTGAATGTCAGCCTGGCCAGATAAAGTAGTCTTGGCTGCATGTCCATCTCATTTAGTTCTCTGAATATATTTTGCCAGCCCTTTTTGGCTTGTCAATTTTCTCTGGACAGATCTGACTATTCTGATGTTCTTCCCTCTGTATGTAAGGAATCTTTTCCCCATAGCTGCCCTTAAGACATTTACTCTGAATTTATGATTCATGAATTTCATAATCACATGCCAGTATGTCTCTCTACCCTCATTGATCTTGGGGGGTGTCCTCTCTGTCTCTAGGACATGAACGCTTGTTCCATTCCTCAGATTAGGGAAATTCATAGCTAGAATTTGCTCAAGTTTATCTTCTAGTCCTCTCTCTTCACCCCCTCAGGGATCCCAATAATTATGACATTGGAATGTTTCATGGAGTAATTTATTTCTCTAATTCTGTTTTCATGACTTCTAAGCTGTTTGTTCCTGGCCTCCTCTTGATCCTTCTTTTCTATCAGTTTGTCTTCTAGATCACTAATTCATTCTTCTGCCTCATTTACCCTAGCTGTTAGAGTATTTAAATTAGATTGGATCTCATTGATAGCATTTTTAAGTTCTGCTAGATCAGCTTTCACTTCTGCCCTTAGAGATTCTATGTTGCCACTAATGGTTTTCTCCAACCTCGCCATTGTCTGCATAACTGTTACTCTGAATTCTATATCTGACATCTTGGTTATGTCCTTATCCAATAGTTCTGTGGCAGAGGTCACAGTCTCTGAATTTTTCCTTTCTTGGGGATTCCTCCTGTTAGTCATTCTGGTGAGATGTGGTCGAGGTGATGTATAGTTGAAAATATCAACCACAATCCAGGCAAGGTACACACTGAAAAGTTTCAGAGGAATCAGAAGTCACAACCAAAAAGGAAAAAAAAAAAAAAGAAGAAGAAGCCCAGCCAAAATGAGCCCCAAGAGTAAGATTGATAAAGTACAAAACCAAAAATGAACAAACAAAATAACTGATAAAAGAAAAAGAAAAGAAAAAACCCAGCCAAAATGAACCCCATGAATAAGCTTTATAAAGTACAACATCAAAAACAATCAAACAGAAAGACAGGCAAAAGAAAAAGAAAAAAAAATAAAAACACAAAATAAAAAAGGGAAGGGGGTGATGGGAATGTGGTTATATAATCCCTCTATGTGCGCAAGGAAGGGTATTTCAGTGCTTCCTGGGTGTATCTTGTTATCTCTATTAGAGGACTTAACTTTCCAAAGATATAGGGAAATTAAAACCAGTATGTGTATATATAGAGAGAAGTAGTATTGAATAGGGAAAAGAGGACTACATTGAAGCTTATCTATCTATCTATCTATCTATCTATCTATCTATCTATCTACCTATCTATCATCTATCTATCTATCATCATCTATCTATAGGAAAAAAAATGTATATGTATGAAAAAAGGTCAGGTTAAAATGTTACTGTGGAATATGTTATATTAAGCATCTAGTTGAAAGGCAAGTAGGTAAAAAAAAGTAAAAGAACAAGATTCATGAGAACAAATTAAAAAAGAGAGAGAGAGAGAGTTGTATCTACTAAATATACAGGCTGTGAGGTAATACCGTGAGCTTAATATATTGTTTTCCCCTCATGTTGGGGTTTTACAGTTTTATGGGGACCCTGTGGTTGTTGTCCTCTTGTTCTTTCAGCTTACCTCCTGGGGGAGAGGCCTGCTGCCTTGTTTTTCAGTCAATCCTGCTTGGGCGGAGTTGTCCTGCCCACTATCAAGGGGCTGGGTTCCCTGGAAACCAGTTTTTTGGGCCTTTGTTCTCTGGAGGTTTTTGTTCTTGGGGCTTTTAGCGCGTTTTCAGAGGCTCAGAGTGATGTCAACTGTCCACACCCAGACCTCCCGCCAGAGAGAAGCCACAGTCTGCTCCCCCTGGATGGTCTAGAACACACAGACTCCCCCTCTACAAACTCCGTTGAACACCAGGCCTTCCACAGGCAGTGCGCACCCCCAGCCACCATCCCAGTGGTGGCCCAAGGCCCCCGCTTGTCTCTGCACACCTGGGCAGCCAAAACCATGAGCCATACCAATCTCCGAGGCTGCATTTCCCAGGACTGCTGACTCAAGCCCTCAGTGGGGCTGGAGAGCCGGTCCTCTCAGTGCCCTTGGAGGCAGAGGCAGCTGTGGTGGCCTCAGCCGCCGCCAGTCCAAGGGACTACAGGCTGGAGACTGCACTGGGTCCTCTCAGGTGGGTGGCAGCTGTGGACATCCTGGGACCCAGAGCTTAGGTCCACGCCTGCATCTGCGACCCTTCATCCCAGCAATTGTCTGGTAAGTCCCTTTGTTCTGTCTGAGTGCTTTTATTAGTCCCTTCCTGTCTCACAGCCACAGTGTCCCAGTTATTGCTGGTCCCCAAGTGCAGGGCACTTTTGCATCCTTATGTTTCTAATGGATCCCTTCTGGTGGCTCCTTCCCCCTTCTGTTCAACCTCTGATATCTGTCCTGCAATCCCAGCTCCTCTGTACCCCTCCACTGATGATCCTCTGCCCCCGTAGAGATCCAGAAGTGTATAATCTTGCATCTCAGGCTGACTTCATGGGTGTTCAGAGTGCTTTGATAGATATCTAGCTCAGTTCAGGGGACTGGTTGAAACACGGTCCCCTACTCCTCCGCCATCTTGCCCCTCCCTTCTTCAGTTTCCTGATGTATAAAAGTAGATCGTGGGTTCTTGTGAGCATGAAATGAGAGAGGGAGACAGAGAAAGAGAGCAAATATGTGCACATGTGCATGTAAGATTCTACTCATACAACATTTTTATTACGTTTTATGATGATGTCATGTCATTTTGTTTTTCAAAGAAAGTTCTTCCAGCTTAAATGGTTGTTTAAGGCATTTCTCTCCTCATTTTTTTTTATTCTTTCCTTTACTCTATTTGTGCTTTGTCTCCTTGAGCTCCCTCTTTATTTTCTTCCCATCTCCCCAATCCCTCTTATTTAATCAGAACTTGACACAAGGTAAAATGAAGCTCATTTGTGGCATCAGTTAAATACATTTTCGTGTTTCCTGGACTTTGTTTTTCTGTTTGTGTGTTTTTAATGAAGAGGTTTGGCTGCACCAATTTGCTGCTGACACAGACGCTCACATCTAGGAGCTCTTGCCCCTGTGTTACCCTGGTAGACCAAGAGAGATAATGACAAGTGTGGTTTCCAGAAACTTCAGAGTAGTGTGTTTGTGTCTGTGTGTGTATGGGTGTGTGTGGGAGGTTCTCAGTCCCCACCCTCAGCAAAGTCAGTGGGCCACGAGGAAGTTCTTCGGGGCTACACTTAGCAGCTGGTCTCCATGGGGAACATACCAAACTAGACCATAATAGCTTCAGGAAGTAACACCTTCTGACATTGCATTTTTCCCAACATCACTTCACATGACCAAGAGCTGTGGGAATGGTGAGGTGCAGTTGTCCTCCGAATTCTCCCCAAGTACACCCAAGGATCACTTTATGAGATTCTTGAATCTTTTGATTTGCAGATTCTAACAACTGACACATCATAGCAGCACAGAATCGCCATTATCTCCCCCTCATGTTCATCAAGTGTAGGCCAAATGGATGCCCTAAGTCATCAGCTCGCTCATATCAACTCTTGTCATAGGGGTGAATGTGATCCCACAAAATTTCATGTCTATCTGGAATCTTAGAATGTGACCTTATTTGGAAATATAAGTTTTGCAAATGGAATTAGTTAAGATGGAGTCTCAGTGCATTAGGGTGGACCTTAAAGAATCCAATGGCCGATGTCTTTATAAAAAAAGGAGAGGACACACAGAAGGTCACGTGGACACAGAGGCAGAGATAGGAGTTCTATCACTGTGGGTGAAGGAAAGGCTAGAATCGGCAGACACTGGAAGA
>CM053610.1:46207730-46299047 GCA_028646535.1 Procyon lotor
ACACACACACACACACATTCATGCACACCACTTTGTGATTGTAATAGATAAAGACATTAATTAAGATAGTATAGAAACGGGCTGTAAATTACAGATCTGAAGAATGTGTGGGTGTAATGTAGAAAAATGTATTTTTAGCTCTGGACTTTGCCCTTAAGCCGGAATCCAGAGCAACCACTCTGATTCCAATTGATTATTCTCCATTTTAAGTTGCTCTTTATATGCTTTTGTGCAGAATGATTTTCCCCCTGAGAGTTTGCATGATTCAAAGGCAAAACAGCCCCCCTTACAGGGGCTTAAAGGATGTCATTGGAGTATGCAGAACACATAACTCTTTGCAACTCCGGGGATGCATTCCTTGACAATTATTTATTAGCAGTCTAGAAGACACAGACAGCTGTGAGTGACAAGCATCTGTCACAAATATCTAAGTTCATGGTGTTGAGCCTCAAACTCTGGCACCTTGTGACAAAGCTATGATACACACACAGTTTTTAAGCCCTCGGTAAGTGGATGAATCTGGCGTGGTACAGAGCTTCTGCCTTTTAAACCAGATAAAACTTACTCTCTGCACGCTCCTGGCCAATCTGTTAATATGTGAGGTGTACTTCGATGGCACCCCTGCAGTCATAATGGAAGGCAGTTCTGATTCATTTCACAAATCTGGCACTACATGGAAAGTTGAACATCATCTCCCTCTGACTCACAGTGTCTTTTGGCTTCTACAAAAGAGAAGAAGCAAGGATTCCAGGTACGTGCCATTGGCAAATATTTTGCAGTCCCTTGCCCTCCACGGTCGGGGATACAAAGTGGCATCGGTTGTAGCTAATTGCCGTGTGTCGCCACAAGCCTGCAAAGCCCCTAGGTTGGCCCATGACGCTGATGGCTTCGCTTGAAACTGTCCTTGTTGAATACAATCACTGTAACAAAATTTGATTTGAGCATCTGATTCCTCAGTAAGGTCGCCAAAAATCACAGCAATAATGGGAGAGCCCAGACTGACACCTTCTAAAAACTTAAATGTAAATGTTAAGCTTCCTCCCATTGCTCCCTTCCCAGGGCTCTTCTCCGCCATCACAGGCAGAATTCCAGGACTGCTGACACACATTCAGTCAGGGGCACACGGCCCTCGGGTTCCTAAAAGTCATCTCAAGGAATTGGAGATTTGAATGTCAAGTCATACTAAACTAAATCCGCATGCCTAGACTCTCATATGCTAAAAGCTGGGACCACCGTGCCACATAACCAGAGATGGGGGCAGCCAAGCTCCCTGGGTGTGAGGCAAGCCAAGCTACAGAGGTTTCATTTCCCTGTGTGCTAGTAGGAAAGGTTTGATTTTCTCATTTCTAGCTTATTAAAATATCCCAAAGTAGAGGAAAAATGGTTTGCATTACTAGCTTCTCATATTCTGCATGAATGTCATTTTACTCCTGTTATGACATTTCTCACCTTGCATTCTTTCTTTCTCTGAATGATTATTATGTCTGAAAAGGGAGGCCTATAAATCATCGGCCAATTGGCTCCTGAAGCCTGGAAGGTTCTTCAGGCCATGAGCCCCATCCTCCCATTGTGCTCCTTCCCCCTTGTAGGCAGGCTTGCCAGAGAAAACTGTATGCAGAGTTCACATTGTCCCCTGGCCCAGCCCAGGAGCCACACTGAGCACTTCCTTCCACTGAGGCCTTCAGTCAGGGGATCTCAGTGGGACTCTGCACTCAGAGCTTCTGAAGGCTCCATGCCTGTTCTCACTCTACACTAGATACTCTTGTCTAGACTACAGCAAACTTTGGTCTTGGGATGAGCTTCTTTCGTGTGTGTGTGAGGGTAAGTAGCGTTGAGACACAGTGTTACATTAGTCTCAGATGTACAACTCATGACTCATCTTCTCTATGCATTATGCTCTGCTCACCACACATTTAGTTAGTTACCCCCATCACTGTACTGCGCCATGATGACACCATTTACTATATTCCCTCTGCTGTATCTTTTCATCAGGTGACTTATTCATTCCATAACTGGAAGCTTATGGCTCACACTCCCCTTCACCCATTTTGCCCATCCCCTCACCCCTCTTCCTCTGGCAGCCTTCAGTTTGTTCTCTGATTCTGTTTTTAGTTTGTTTGCGTATCATTTATACTGTTTTTCAGATTCCACATAAGTGGAATCATACGGTGTTCATCTCTCTCCTATTGCATTCCCTTAACATTACATCCTTTAGGTCCATCCGTGTTGTCACAAATGGCGAGATGAGAATGAGCTTCTTAAACAAAAGGTAAATTTAAACTAAGAGCCTACTCCTAACAAAGCTTTCCAAAATGATTCTCTTTTCTTCTCTCTTTTATTGAGTTTAGACCTTGGTTTCCTCTCCTGGTGACCTCTTGTGTTCCATTACAGTTACAGGCTTTCTAATCTCTTGCTACCAGCTTCTACTCAGCAGGGGGAAGAAAGGACCATGTTATAGCTAGCGACATGGTGGTGAGCTCTCTGGATTGTAGAATGTTCTGTGTGCTCTGGTTCCCATTGAGATTGCTCCTCACTCCTCATGGGTCCCAGCCACAATAACATGGACACCATCACCAGCAGAAGCTTTTGCAAGTATCCAATTACAACTTAGACACTCTACAAGGAAATTGCATTCACCCAGCACCCCCCGGAAGCAAAGTCTTGTTTCAGCATTTCTCACACTAGCAGAGGGCAGTTTCCTCCATGGTGTGTAGCCAGTTGGGGTGATGAGCAATTCTCCCCCAAAGAGCCTCCGGAGACAGCTGGTGACTGTAGTAGCAAAGTCACTGCCTCAGTGTGCATGCCCATAAAAATGCGGGACTGGGGTACGTGTCTAGGGCAGGGTTCGCCAAGCTTGTTTGCTCTTGCCTCTGTTGAGTCTCTCGAGGGACTACTTAATCTCCACCCTCTTTCTTTAATGGTTCTTCCAGCAGAGAAGCTGAAGATACTTCACCCAGCTGCTCAGTCATTATCCTTTTTCTCCCCGGTTTTAGAATAACTATAGTTGGCCATTGCAATATGTTTGGTAATTGTTCCATGTTCATACCAATTCCAGTACAAGCTGGAGAATTCTGTAGAAGTACTAAGGTGTGAGGATCGAGAGTGAAGTCCAAAGACTGGTCATGAGGTCGTGTTACCTGGGTAGACCTAGAAGGACTGAGCGAGGTCTCCACAAGGTAAGATTGCCTTTATAGTCAAATGCATCCCAGGACTGGGGAGGAAGGTGTCAAGTAGTAAAGTGGATAGAGTCCTGCTCTTATGGGAACAAGTGACTCTCTCAGATAACAAGTCACAGGATTCCTCCAAAGTTTGTTTATGGAGGAACACACTGCCACTTTTCTTAACTGCTCTTTATTGAGTAGGTTATTATAGTGCATGGAGAAAGAGAGAGCTGTTCCAAGTACAGTAAAGACTTTGGTTTAGAATTGCCTACATTGTCCAGGAAAATACAGTGTCTCTATGATTTCTTTTATTTCTAAAAAATATTTATTTATTTGAGAGAGAGAGAGAGAACGTACAAGTGGGGGAAAAGGCAGAGGCAGAGGGAGAAGCAGACTCCCAGCTGAGCAGGAAGCCTGATGCAGGGCTCTACCCCTGACACTGAGATCATGACCCCAGCCAAAGGCAAACATGTGGGGCTCAATCCTAGGACCTTGAGATTATGACCTGAGCTGAAGGCGGATACTTAACTGACTGAGCCACCTAAGTGCCCCATCTATATTTTCTTAAGCAACTCTATGAAATGGATTATTTAATGGCACAGTTATTTTAAAAGTCAATTGCTATATAACCAATGAAATTGAGCAACTAAGCTACTTTCTCATATACTCAAATTAATAAGGAAGCATTCTAGCTTACACTTTCATACCGAGTACACAATATGGTTTCCATTAATGTAGTCAAAAAATCTCAGAACTGAAATGCCCAGAAATCTCCCGGGGACTCACAGCCCATTCATTACATAGTCTGCTAAGTACTATTCATACTAAGCATGAATCCATGTGATCAGGCAAACAATTTCTCAGTGATCATTTCCTGTGCCCCAACTCTCACTTCCTGTGGGGGTAAAACATTCCATTTCTGAGAAATGAAGTGGTACTAATGGACTTCCATCTTGTGTTGCCTTTTGTGTCACCTTACCATTTATCTTAACTCAGGGCATCAGAGACAATGAAAACCTGACTAATTTTAACAACTTTTCAAAATTTAAAAGCAACAATCATGTCTTTCCTTTTCCCTTGTTTCCAGATAAAAATACCTCAATTCCTTCAATAACATGTCACATGATATCCAATTATAATGTATTGCACTTTTTTGTTGTTGTTTCTTTCATTGGTTTCTACCTGGTTAATTTTTTTCTTAACTTAGGGCCAGAAAGGTCTTCTCTTATTTTGGATTTTGTGGTTCTATACATCCATCCTAATATTGTGTGGATTTTAACTCTTTTAGAAGAGATATTCAACATAATGGTAATGCAAGCAAGTTGGAAGTCTGTTTTTTTTCTTACATAAAAGTCTGGTAGGTACTTCAAGGCTGCTGTGGAAGCTCTCCAGTCACCAGAGAACTTTCTATCACTTTGCGCTGCTCTCACTACCATGGAGTTTCCATCTTGTTTCCAAGTTGGCTATATTGGCTATTGCCATAATGTTTTAATTGCAGTGAACTGGAGGAGAGAAAGAGAGAGGGAAAGAATAGGTTGATTTCCTTTAAAGCAATGGTCAAATATCACTTCCCCTCACTAATCATTGGCCAGAAGTTGGTCAAATAGCAATACCTTACTGCAACATTTACTGGAAAGTGGTCTCCAGCTCGGTAGCTATATTCCCAGCTCAAATTCTTCCATCTTGGGGCGCTAAGATGATGTTGTAATTCTTGCTACTGGTGCTGAATTTTATTTTCCTATGTAAAGTCTTTTTTTTTAACTTAATTAGAATCTGTTGACATTTGCAGTTAGATTTATAGTGGGCATTCTTTCAAGTTACTGATACAGCTTTTTTTTTTTTTTTTAAATGTATTTATTTATTTTAGAGAGAGATCGCACAGTGGGGAAGGGTAGAAAGAGAGGGAGAATCCCAAGCAGGCTTCACGCCTAGCACAGAGCCTGATGTAGGGCTCAGTCTCACAACCCTGAAGACATGACTTGAGCCAAAAATCAAGAGTTGGAGGCCTAACCAACTGAGCCACCCGGGCACCCCTGAAATATTGTTTTCTACAATAAGTCTACAGAATGATTATTTAATTTGGTGATTAAGTGGTAATTATTTAACTGATTACAGGGAACCTAATTTTTCAGGTTGTTTTTTTTTTCTTTTAAATAATCAGAAGCAAACATCTTGACCCACCCATAAATCCTAGTCTGTACTTTATCCCTAGAATAAATTCAGAGCAGATAAAATTCTAGAAAAATCTTTATGAACTTTGTTGAAAAGAGAATTTTGTTTCATTTAAGAATTTCCTCTTTAGCAAAGTTGTATCTCTCTGTGTTCCTATCCTAAGTGCATACAGTACTTTTTCACTCTGTATTCTTCAAACATAGGTCTGACCAACAAAAATACCCTAGATATTTTAATAGTTGAATGTCATATCTTATTATTAATTTGGATTCAATTTATGAGATATGAAACATGTTAGCAAGTCATGTTTGCAACATGCTGCATTTGCAACAATTCTCCACCCCCCACCCCTTCTTATTTGAAAACCAAAGTCAGTCCTTAAAAAGGCTTGGAAGGTCCTACATGGGAGAGCTTCCAACTCTGACCTCATCTTCTGCTCCTATACTGCCCTTTCCTCACTCCATTGTAGTCCCTTGGCCAAGTTCTCTCCTCTATGCTCATCCTACGCCTAGAATGTTCTTCAGCCCACATCCTCCGTACGTATTCTTTCAACTCTTCCAAGACATTACTCGCTCAAATCTCATCTTAGTAGATGAGATGTTCTTGACCTCTGCTAGAAAAAAATCAACCCTCCCTCCCTGCTCCTCACATCCTCTGACAGCTTCTCCTGCTTTATTTGTCTCTATGCTCTTCTCCACTGACATATTGTAGTTATTCATTTGTCCTGTGTTTACTATTGCCTTCACTATGGGGGATGCCCCTGAAAACAGGAATTCTGTCTCTTTCGACTATTGCTTCCTGTCCAGTGTCTGGTACAGAGGTTGATGTCTATTAGGCAATAAATATATTTTGCATGTAAGAAGAGCATTAAAATCAGCGAAAGGTCATCAAGAACCAGGATTAAACCTTGACCAAGTCCTTGAAAAGGAAACCTGATTGGAAATGGAGCAGTGTAGTTCAGCTCTGGGCAAAGCATTAAGCTGAAAAGGCAATACAATTGGAGAATAAAAGCTAATGCAAGGGGAAGTAAGAGGGAGAACAAATAGGTTAAGTTGAATGTGGTGATGGAAAACCATGGATGCCATGCTGAGGAGTTTCAGGGCCTCTTTCAAAATCATACACTACAGTGATGATTCTAAATAAGCAATTAAACTGATTCCAAAATTCTCAAGAGAAGCTCGTTCAAATTCAAATTATGCTTCTTAGGAAGCCAAAGGATTTCCCAGAATAAAGGTATTCCTGGTGTTACACACTTCTCCAATGCATGTAACAAACAATTGTTAGATATGTGCAATCACATGTTTTCATTCTGTTAGTGAAGACATCCTTTTAACTTTCTGTCTGCTTCCTGGTATGTTATGGGTGATGACATTGTCTCTTTGGTTTCTAAGATGCCAGCAGCATTTTTCCAATACATTCTTTTGCATAGTCGTCTGTTTTCCAAAGAGGCGTTTTAATTTGAAAGTCTATTTCTTGACACTGGTGCTTGCTCTCTATGTTATGTTAACTGATTAAGCCAAGGTATTTTTTGCTCATCATTGCTGACACTAGCAAGACAGGTGGGGTATTGCACTACGTGGTTCTAATTATGTGTAAGCATCTTGTTTTATGAACACTTTGAAGAATAAATTTACTTACAATCTTTCAGAACGTTGGGGATGCTTACTTGACCAAAGCTATCTTTTTCTCTTTTTATAACTTGCTTTCCCTTTGAAAACATTATGCACAAGAAATGCTATTTTTTCAACTTGCTAAAGTGTTTTTAAGAAAGAAATGAGGATCCCTAATCGATGAAGATTTTGTCAGAGAAAACAGCCATGTAAAAATCAGGCTTTTATATATTTCACTCTTCAGGTAGTATTAAAGTGAAGCTTGCTGCTATTTAATTTAATTTGTGAAAGCATGGGCCACATTGATCGGCGTCCTCAAGCTCTTCTTATTCTAACTTCTGCCTAAATGCCTTGCTACTCATGCTGATCACAGATAACCCCCCACTTCACAGACTGCCTGTTTCACAGTGAAACTGAATCATGTCAAGGCTGCTTTTCACTGCCATTTTTCTAAGAATTATTCATAAAAGTCTGCTTACAGATATTTGGATTTGAATGACATTCATAAATAGATGAATCTCTCAATTAATTGAATATATTTTCTAATTATCTCTGGTCTTCAATCCTGAAGTGGTGTACTTATTTTCATATTTATAAAGAAATAAGTTGCAAAATTCATTGGTCTTCCTAAAATGAAACATAAAGCAATGCAATGATCTTTCTTTCTTTCTTTTTTTCTTTCTTTCTTTCTGTCTTCTTTCCTTCCTTCCTTCCTTCCTTCCTTCCTTCCTTCCTTCCTTCCTTCCTTCCTTCCTTCCTTCCTCCCTTCCTTTCCTTTCCTTTCATTCTTTCTTTCAAGAACTTATGCTTGGTTCATGATCTGCCTTTATTAATTATAATAATCTGTTTGTATATTACTTGCATTTATCGTTGTAGATGACCATATGTTTTTGAATAATGACTTCTTTTTTTCTATTCTTTTCTGTCCTTGTATCTTATTTCTTTTCATTTCTCACTCTGCTGTCCAGGACCCATATTTCTTTTTTTTTAAGATTTTATTTATTTGATAGAGAGAGAGAGATCGCAAGTAGGCAGAAAGGCAGGCAGAGAGAGGGGGAAGCAGGATCCCCGCTGAGCAAAGAGCCCTATGCGGGGCTTGATCCCAGGAACCTGAGATCATGACCTGAGCCGAAGGCAGAGGCTTTAACCCACAGAGCTACCCAGGCACCCCCAGGACCCACATTTCAATGTGAAATAGAAGAGGTTGTCTGTTTCTTATTCTTTTAAAGAGATTTTTCAAGAGTATGCTCCAAATGTTACCCCATTTACAATCATATTGGCATATGATTTTATTTATTTTTTAAATAAGATACTTTTATCTGACCAAGGAAGTTTTCTTTTGTTCCCTCTTTGGTAAGTGTTTATATCATGGATTCATATTGACTCCCTCAAATGATTTGGCTGTATCTATTATGAAGACTATACTTTTCCTGTCTTCATCTATTAATCTTAAAATCTATATTGTGTATTTAAAATTATTATTATGAACCTGCATCCTGAGATAACCTTAAATTCATAACTTGGAAGGAAGATTTGCCTTTTTAATGTTAGGTTTATTTTTTTATTTTTTTTTTATTTTTTTATTTGACAGAGAGAGAGATCACAATTAGGCAGAGAGGCAGGCAGAGAGTGGGGGAAGCAGGCTCCCTGCTGAGTAGAGAGCCCAATGTGGGGCTCGATCCCAGGACCCTGAGATCATGACCGAGCCAAAGGTAGAGGCTTTAATCCACTGAACTACCCAGGTGCCCCTAATGTCAGCTTTATTGAGGCATAATTTATAAACAATAAAGTACGCTTCTTTTAGGTGTTTAGTTTTGCAAGTATTGACAAATGTATACAATCATGTAAACACAGTCATAATATACAATAGTTACATGATCTGTCCCCCTCCAAGAAGTTCCCTGTGAACCATTAGTAGGGAGTACCCTCATCCAAACTCCAGGCCCTGGCGATACTGATATTTCTGTGTCCCTATAATATTGCCTTTTCTAGATTTCCATATAGAGTTATTTCATGGACTTATCCAGTATGTAGCCTTGTATGAGAAACTTCTTTCCCTGAGTATAATGCTTTTGAGAGTCATCCATGTTGAATTATCAGTCATTATTTCTTTTATATTGTTCAGTAGTATTCCATTGGATGGATGTACTCCTATTTTTTTTTTTTTTTATGTACTCCTATTTTTTACTCACACCAGTTTTCAGATATCTTGTTGTTTCCAAATTGGGGTGATTTTTTCTATGACTCTGCTATGTACATCTGTGTATAGGATCTTGTGTGAAGATAAGTTTTCGTTTCTTGGGGGTAAAGACTGAGAAATGACATGGTTAGATCAGAGATTAGGTGGACATTTAGCTCTAAGACCCTCTTGATCTGCGCTCTAAAGTGGTTAGGCCATTTTGTATTCCAACAGCAATGTGTTATCATATACTGTATGTAAATTTCTTTTCAAATATTGTATTTTTGGGGTGCCTGGGTGAGTCAGTCAGTTGAGCATCTGACTCTTGGTTTCAGCTCAGGTGATGATTGCAAGGTCTTGAGATCGAACCCCTTATTGGGCTCTGTGTTCAGTGGGGAGTCTGCTTGAGATTCTCCTCCCCCTCTCCCTCCCCACCACTCACATACACACTCTCTAAAAAACAAAATGTATTTTTTTTACAATAAAAGGCTATGGTAAACTCATTTGGCTCTACATTTTAAACAGTTCATATGTATTCTATTTTTGTCATTTCTTCTTTTCCTGATTCTTACTTCTGGTCACCTATTTCCATGTAGGATTGGCATTGCTGTGGGAATTTTTTAATTGGAGGTTCTTTTTTTTTTTTTTTTCCATTTTCCAGAGAGGGTTTCCATTTGCCAGTAACACGGGCTTGTAAGTCTCCACTGTAGCACACTTCCTGAATGTTAACTTAATGAAGCAGTTTGTGTTTTGCCTTGACCTCCAAGGATGAACTCTAGGCTTAGTCCACAATGTGGGGTGCTTACCTGTAATTCCTCTAGGGAAATACCACACCACCCACTGCCTTTAGCTCCTTCTGTTGTTCCTCTTTCTTCTGTTCCCTTCCTCCTCATTCTCCTCCCCTCTTCCTTCTCTTCCTTTTCTGGCACTTGGAGATCCCCAATGACTTCTCAATCAACAATTCAACTCACATAAAAGTGAGTGCTTCTGTCTACCAGTAGACTTATACAAGAATATTCAAAGCAATTTTATCCATAGTAGGAAAGTTCTGGAACAACTTAAATGCCCATCAACATCGGGTTCTCTGCTCAGGAGGGAGCTGCTTCCTCCTCTCTCTCTGCTTGCATCTCTGCCTGCTTGTGATCCCTCTGTCAAATAAATAAATAAATAAATAAATAAATAAATAAATAAATAAATAAAATCTTTAAAAAAATAAATGCCCATCAACATAGAATGGATAAATTAATGATGGTACGTTCACAGAATTGAATTCTATACAGCAATGTAGTTAATAGATTATTGATACATGAATCTCAGAGGCATATGCTGAGTGAGAGAAGTCAGACACAGAAGAGTATATTTTGTATTATCTCATTAATACAGGAGCTCAGGAAGCTCCACATAAGGAAAACCTAACCCATAATGATAGTGTAGGAATACTTGTTACTCTGGGGGTTGCTGATTGGGAGATGACAATAAGGAGCCTCAAGGGGCGCCTGGGTGGCTCAGTGGGTTAAAGCCTCTGCCTTCGGGTCAGGTCATGATCTCAGGCTCCTGGGATCGAGCCCCATATTGGGCTGTCTGCTCAGCGAGGAGCTTACTTCCCCCTGTCTCTCTGCCTACCTGTGATCTCTCTCTGTCAAACAAATACATAAAATCTTTAAAAAAAAAAAAATAAGGAGCCTCAAGTGTTGCAGGAAATATTCTGTACCTCAGTCTAGTAGGTGGTAACACAGTTTCAAAATACATTAAAATTCATCAACCTGTACTTTAAGATTTATATATTTTACTCATGCAGATTATACTTTGGTTAAAAAAAAAAAAAAAACTATAACCAAAAAGCAAGCAAACAAAATAACTTCTATCACATGGGGATGTTTATAAAATGTCAAATATTTAGCTAAGAAAGTTAAATAATAAAATAAAGCAAAAATCTAATCTTTGCAAATAAATACTTAGTTGGGACACTCACCAATAGAGCTCTTTGAACTTGACTGATTTGCATTGTTTGAATGTGAATCGTGTTTCTGTTTGTTTTTCTTTCACATTTGAGAATCTTTTAAAGTTGAGTGATTGTGCCTATTTCAGCTGTACAGAAAGTGAATGAAAGTATGGATATTCCCAGGGGATTCAGAAATTCGGAAGTCTTCTTTAATTGAAAATGTGAGCCTTTCAGCCTTATGGAGGCTCATGATATGTTCTGACTCCACATGCTCACTTGGTTTTTTTAAAATGATTTAGACACTGAGTGGGAAGAATTGTTAAACCAAGAAAGAGGTTATCAGAATACCATCTGTTTGGGGCTCAAGAGTAGGAGACACGCTCTTTATTTTACTTCCATGAGGAAACTTTTAAAGTTTTTTTATGTCCCTGCCTATGAAAACCATCATGTTTCAGAGCACTGATGATAAACTAAATCAGAATTTTTTTAAAAAAATCACCTACAAAGTATATTTAAATGCAATGAACAGAGGTAAAATTGAAAGAAAAAAATCCATGACCAATCATTAAATAGAGCAGTGTGATCATTTTGTTAATTAGCAGGTGACCAAATGCATAGATCACTCTATGAATCACTAATACAGGTCGCCAGCAGGTCATGAAAATGTAATTAATAACTAACAGAAGCAAAACAATGTATCTTAACTGGAAACATCAACAGGACTGACTGAAGTTGATTTGCTACAATTTGTTCTTTGCTTTTTCTTCTGTGGGTTTTTCTCATGCCATTTTTTAAATTATACAGATGAGAAATCCTTTTACCTATTTACTCCCAAGTCTTCTAGCACAGCCTTCCTTCTTCACATTTTTTTTTCCTCCTGAAAATCAACTCTTCTTTTTAAATAGATAACATTCTCATATGAAAAATCTGGTACCTTTCGCAAACACACTATCTTGTGTTTTGCTTGATGAGTTTTAAGGTTCAGTACATATACTGAACATTGCTTAAAATGATCATCACAACATACACTGAACTTAGTTTATTTGCAATCCTGTACACACACTGTTAAAGTTGAGTGACGAAGATTAAAAGGAAAAACAATCCTTTGGAACGTATTTCAAAACAAAACGAACTAATAAGGTTTTAAATGTAAAAGAAATAGACATTGTCAATCCGCACAACCCCTGGGATGAAAAGGCCCAGGCTAATCATTGTCCAGTTAATTTATTCATTTTTCCTCCCAAGTTGTTACTACTTCTGTCTTTTTTTCTTAAATTAAGAAAACATTAAAGAATTACTACTTCTGTTGAAACTTGGTATCTATAGCTTATACCTTGTGATGTTAATTAAAAACATAATTTTTATGTACTTATCACAAAGGAAATATCATTTCATTAAAATCCAATTAGATTCGGACAATATCTGTAAAGACTACGGAATCACTGCTGTTTGAACACAGCCGGCTTTGTTCTGTTTTCATTACTCGAATAAAAGCAACCACAACAAACAATCAAAGAAAAAAAAATTATTAATCTCTGAGGTTACAGACACTTGCATTTTGAGTAGTATTTTGTTAGGGAGGCAAACAACATGGAAGTTATCGTGTCTCCCAGAGCACAGTATAGTTGACCTTTTTTCTAGCTATTTTTATTTGTCCCTCTCCAAGGAAAATAACCTTCAGTCAGAAAAATTGATGAGACCTCATTCAAGAGTGGTATTAGGGCCATTTCAAGATAAACAAAGAATTATAAGGCTACGTGATCATTAAAAGAGCAACAACAACAACACAGGCTGAAGCCAGAAAAACTTCCTCATGTTTGTGGATTTTTACGTCACTCAACCTAGTGCACTAATAAACAGAGACACAGAGAATTGAAAAGCAGACATCTTAGGAACTGACCTTTTGTCTGAGGAATCTAAACAAGCCGACCCAAAGCAATCAGAACTCAGCTAAGCACTACAGTTGGCAAAGCTTGTTTGAAGACCTGTACTGAGTTTTTGTGACAGGTTTAGCACCAAGATGGCCACATATTACGAATTCAGTAAGTACCTCTTTCACAGAGAAAGGTTGTAAACAGGGAGTCTACTGTAAATATTTTTGAGAGCTAGAACAGCGTGGTCTGAGGTTTCCCCTCTGGCTGGAAACATTGTGATATTGGCATAGCTTAACCACAGATGACCTGAGTTCTATTAGACAAATGAACTAAAATATTTGCAATTGTACTTTCTTTATCTGTAAAATACTGCTAATAATAAAACTACTTCAGAGAGGACTTGGGTATAAAATAAGCAAATTTGAAATGTAACTAGAACACGGTTTGACACGTAACTCTCAACACGCTTGTTACTTTTTATTATTACTTCTATAACTTTAAATCCAATGGAGAGAATGAGGTCTTATTTGTGAAGGGGTGGGGGACAAAATAATGATCTCATATGGTTTTATATGATTTTATGCAAAACATATCAATAATCAGAAGATACTGAGATTTTTTTTCTCCTTGAATTACTCAAATAAACAATTTAAGAAAACTGAAATTAAATTTTGCTTCGTGCTCCATACTAATGTTATAGTACCCTTAAATATGCCCCCTGTGTAGTGTATCCTTATTTCACCAAACTTAGGATGAAAGATGGTGCACTGTTTACATGGTAGGTACGCAGTAATGTTTGGGAGAAGAATGAATGGAGAAATTCTCAAATAAATGGAATTAAGTGTAAAAGTTTTTTTTCAATTACATCAGTGGCATAGGGTTAATGTCAAAACTGTCAAATTTCCCTCAAACATTAAACTGTAAAATAGAACTAAATCTCATGGTTGTATCAAAATAAAAAGCTTTTACAGAGCAAAGAAATCTCAACAAAACAAAAGGCAACATATCGAAAGGAAGGAGATATTTATAAGTGGTATATCCAACATGGGGTTAATATCCAAAATATATAAAGAACTTCTACAACTCAATACCAAAAAACATAAACAATCTGGTTAAAAAAATAGGCAGAGGACCTGAATAGATTCAAATAACTTGCAAAGAAAATGTACAGGTGATGAACAGACATATAAAAAAATGCTCAATATCACTAATCATCAGGGGAATGTAAATCAAAACCACAATGAGATATGTCACACCTGTCAGAATGGCTCAAGTCAAAAAGGCAAGAAATGATAGATGTGGGTGGAGATGTAAAGAAAAAGGACCCTTGGGGCACCTGGGTGGCTCAGTGGGTTAAAGCCTCTGCCTTCAGCTCAGGTCATGATCTCAGGGTCCTGGGATCGAGCCCCGCATCGGGCTCTCTGCTCAGCGGGGAGCCTGCTTCCCACCCCCCTCTGCCTGCCTCTCTGCCTACTTGTGATCTCTCTCTCTCTCTTTCAAATAAATAAATAAAATTTTTAAAAAAAAGAAAAGAAAAAGGACCCTCAGGCACTGTTAGAGAAAATGTGAATGGGTGAAACTTTTGTGAAAAAGAGTATGGAGATTCCTCTGAAAACAGAAATACCATATGATTCAATAATTTCACCACTGGATATTTACCCAAAGAAAACAAAAACACTAATTTAAAAAGATAGATGCACCCCTACATTTATTGCAGCTTTAGTTATAATAGTCAAGATATGGAAACAACCTAAGTGTCCGTGGATAGAGAAGATAAAGCATATACACACACACACTGAGATATTATGCAACCATAAGAAAGGATGACATCATTCCATTTGTGACAACATGGATGGACCTAGAATGAATTATTAGCATAATTATAAAATATAATTATATATCATAATATTACAAATATATAAATCATATAAAAATATATATAATTTTAAAAATCATAAATATATTATATTTATATTAAAATATAATAAAATTATATTATGATTTATTACATAAATATATTACATTGTATCTATATGATTATATTATATATTATATGGTTATCTTATATCTTATATATTATATTTATATATAATTTTCATATATTATAATTATAATATATTATAATTATATATAAGCATATAATTATACTTATTTATGTAATTATATATAATTATTAATTATATAATTAAGTACATATTTATACTTAACTTATTATATTATTATAAATAAGTATATATAAGTATATAAGTAACAAGCGTGTTAGAGTTATGTGTCAAACCATGTTTTAGTTACATTTCAAATAATATAATGATAATATATTAAATTATAATATATAGAAATTATATATAAATATAATATATTATATTTGTATAATATAATCATAATATAATATAATAAGTCAGACAGAGAAGGACAAATACCACATAATTTCACTTATATGTGGAATCTACAAAATGAGCAAATAAATAAACAGAAAGTGGAATCAGACGTATAAATACAGAGAACAAACTGATAGTTGCCAGAGGGAAGAGAGGTGAAGGGATGGGTGAAAGGTGAGGGGGAGTTCCGGGCTTCCTGTTGTGGAATGAATAGGTCACAGGACTGAAAGACACAGCATAGGGCCTACAGTGACTGACGTCGTATATCGTATTGTACAGTGACAGAGGACAGCTGCACTTGTGGTGAGCAGAGCTTAGCAAAGAGAGAACTTGCCTAACTATATTGCACACCTGAAACTAATGCAACATTGTGTGTCAACTATATTCAAATTAGATATTTTTTGAAAAGGAAAAGAAAAAAATTATTTTGATATATTTTAATTTGGGTTTTTAAAGAATTAGGCTTTTTGCATTTATTCTATTTTATTATTGAAGTATAATTAACAACAGTGTTCTATTAGTTTCAGGTGTACAATATAACAGTTCAACAATTCTACACGTTACTCATTACTTGTAGTCATTAGTGTACACTTAATCCCCTTTCTCTATTTCACACATTTCCCTACCCGACCTTTATTTTAAGCAATTGCCCATTCTAAACTAAAGGTTATTTTCCCCAGATTTTATAAAATGAAAACCCATATTGTAAGGAGATTTTTATTTTTTTTATTTTTATTTATTTATTTATCTTTAAGATTTTATTTATTTATTTGACACAGACAGAGAGATCACAAGTAGGCAGAGAGGCAGGCAGAGAGAGAGGAGGAAGCAGGCCCCCTGCTGAACAGAGAGCCCGATGCGGGGCTCGATCCCAGGACCCTGAGATCATGACCTGAGCTGAAGGCAGAGGCTTGAACCCACTGAGCCACCCAGGTGCCCCTGTAAGGAGATTTTTAGGGACTAAATCATAAAGGAGAATTAGAGTGTATTTGAATATCACAATTCAACTTTTTGGGCTTCTAGTAGTTACCGTACCAACAAAATCATCATGTTAGATAAAGCACTTATCATATACATTACTATCGTGTTCACAAAACTTTTTCTTTTCCAGGGATCTGTGAACTTTTGAGTTGTTTTCTGATGGCGGTTTCTATTTGTGTTTTGATTTCTAATATTGATAATTCTCTTCTGGCACTTACACAGAGCTCAATAGTTGTTTATTTAATGGACAAAGTACATAATTAAATTTGGCAACATTGACCCTGTTGGCACTTAAATACTGCTCCCTCCTTTTGTTTTTGTATTAACACAGAACTGGGAGACACAACATATTGTAGTCAGTAGAACGTCTGGGGAGGTGTGTAGTGTATTGGTAGAAATGGTGAGTGTTCTAGGAGTGTGAAATATGAAATCCCTCCTCTCCCTCTCCCTAAGGTGCTGACATTCTCCTCTAGGGTAGCGTGTCCCTAGATGAAATGAACCGCCTTACCAATGAGAGTCCCCATCTGCTTGATACCTTCACCTCCAGCCATCCCAGCTGGCCTGCTAACCCATATCTAAACCAGCATCCACTGGCTTTGACAATGCTGCTTCTTCTACTTACAGTGCAGTCTTACTTCTTCTTGACTCCTATAGTTCTTCAAAGTACACCACAAAGACTTCTTCTTGGAATGCATGATGACTTGAGCAGAAAGCAGCTAGCACCACCTTTGAACTCTTAGAATACTTAGCGTGTCTGAACAAATTAGACATCTCCTGTAACAAAGTTGGTGTTGTTTGTGTTTGTAGATATTTATTCCTTTCTCAACTGTGAAATCCTAGGACAGGGATGGTTCCTGTTGGATACCATGAGATGCATAAGTGGATAAATACACTTACTGACTATGTTAAATATGGAAAACTATTTGCAGCTCTGATAGAATTGACCTGTGCTTCCCAAATTAAGATTTCATTGAAGTTTTCAATTTCTTAAAGTCTGTGCAGAGTTGATAAACTTAAAGTGTAGTTAATGGATTTCAGTGCTATGGGAATGTCATACTTTATCTTCTCCAACTGTCCAGTGCTCCTAAAGGAAAGTAAGCCAGGATTTTCCGTGGTTAACTCGATTGCAACTCGCAAGTGACATTGCAAGTTAAACAATGCAGACATATTAGTAAAGAAACAAACTTGGCCCCCCTTATCATGGAATGTGGATGCGAGGGAAAGGAGCATACAGTTGTGAGAAACGTCATACAGGATGGGGACTGGTGACCAGGAAAGCACACAGCAGCTAACATTGACTTGGGACACAGACAAGACTTCTCTGAGGAAGGAATGAACATTCTACTTGAGATTCAAAGAATGAATAAGAGTCAAGTAGGAGAAGGCAAAGGGTGAAAGACAACCCATTTTTATTGTGGAATTGTAATTAAATAAGAGCCTGTACTGTGAAAAGTTATTCTTTTTCATCAAGACAGAACATAGTCCAACACATTTTGACAGATTTTTCCCCACTGCCGTAGCAAAATTCGTAGCAGATTAGCAATATAGAGTGGTTTTCAATAAAATGTCAACACTTCTCATTACGGTGTGTTTAACAATGAAATCTCACTCAAGAAAAATATTGTGACTTAGATCTCTAAGGTAAATATTATGAAATGAGAACTAATGCTGGTTGTTGAGTGAAAGTACATCAGCATCATTTTCTTATTCTGCTAGCAGCCTTCTTTAGAACTGCATAGAACTATCAATTTACATTCCTAAGTATTGAAGAATAACTGATAGTTTCATCAACGTTCCCACACGATAATTTGGTTATGATGACATCATTTTTTTACATCACTGGGAAAAATATGAAAGCCCCGTCATAATAATAAAAAATAAGGAAAAAATAATTAATTTCCAGTAATTTATTTTGTTAAAATTCCTCTGAGAAGGGAAAGAGGAAAGGAAAGAAACTTGTTTTAGAAGAGGCTCATATTAATAATTTAAATATTTTTTATAAGCGCACAACGTGGCGTGTGATTAAACCAAAATGAATATGATGAAAAGCCAGAGTTTCCTTTTATGCTTCACTTAACCAAAACAATTCTGGGAAAGTCATTAAAATCATAAAGGGACACAAAAATAAAATTGAATATGATAAATCACATTTCTCTGAGAACTAGAAACTAGAGCTTAAAATGAGTAATTACAATGGGTGAACCTTAAATGACGGCAAGACTTTTGATATTGTCCTACGGGCCCCTGTGTCCTGAGATAATGTCTGTAGAGTAATGTCTGGCCAGGAGAAGAGCTGCTGGATCATCGCAGTTGTTTGTGCTCAAATTCACTAGTAAGCATTTTCCAAAGTGGTTGTACCAAGGGGCCCTCCCTCCAGCTGTGTATAAAAGTTTGTTTTTCAGGGCTCATTTGGTTAACTGTCATCCAGGTAACTGTCTGATTCTTGATTTTGGCTCAAGTCATGGTCTCAGCGTCATGAGACCAAGCCCTGCCCTGAGCTTGAAGCCTACTTAAAATCCTCTCTCTCATTCTCCCTCTGGCGCACCGCCCCCTTGCACTCTCTCTCTCCCACTTTCTCTCTCAAAACAAAACAAAACAAAAAACTATTTCTCCATACTCTTTCCAATCCCTATTATTGTCCAATTTTGCAATTTTTGCCAATCTGGGTGGTGTAAAATGTTATCTCCATCTGTTTTTAAAATGCATCAACTGGAGGGGCGCCTGAGTTGCTCAGTGGGTTAAAGTCTCTTCCGTCGGTTCAGGTCATAATCTCAGGGTCCTGGGATCGAGCCCTGCATCAGGCTCTCTGCTCAGCAGGGAGCCTGCTTCCCCTTCTCTCTGCCTGTCTCTCTGCCTACTTGTGATCTCTCTCTCTCTCTCTCTGTTAAATAAATAAATAAATAAATAAATAAATAAATAAATAAATAAAATCTTTAAAAAATAAATTAATAAAATAAAATGCATCAACTGGAGTACTAATAAGACTACGTTTTTTTAAATATGTGTTTTGGCTGCAGATGTTTCTTCTTGTTTGAAATTACTATTCTTGAACCATCTCTTTGATTCAAAGAATTTTTCTTATTGACTTGTAGTTTTTAAAAAATACATTCAAATCATTAAACTTTTAGACAACCATATGTGTTGCAAATATAGTCACAGTGTTCGTCTTGTTTTATTACTTTCTCCATATTTTGATACTAAAGAAGACTTTTTACTTTTACTATGCTTGAAATATTCAATCTTGTACTTCGATTGGCTTTGCTTATTGTGTTCTGTTGAAAAAAAAATCTGTCTCTATTTCACTATCAGACTATTTTTCTCTGTATTCTTCTAAAATGTGTAAAAGTTAGCTTTTCATTTTTGTTTTACTCCATCTTTATTTTAATTTTGTGTATAGCATGAGGTAAGGATCTATTTTTTTAATTCTTATTTTTAATATGGAGAGCCAATGGCTCCTCTCAATTTACTGGAGAGCCCATCCTCAGTCCACATATGAAATTCCACTCCCTCATATATATAACAAGTTTCTAGATATATGTGGTCTGTTTCCCCTTAACCCTCAGTTCATTCTCTAAAGATATCACCCTATTAGTTTCAACTTTATGGGGGAAGAGGTGCTTTCTCCTTCACCTCTCATGAAGGATGTTCAGCTTTGTCTCATGACCCCACACATGAAGACTATCCAGCCATTCAGCTTATAGTCTCCCAGCATCGGTGGATTCACACTCTGTGCCTCCAATTATTTTTTTAATCTCCATCCAAGGTTTAAAAATACAAGCTTTTAAATCTTAGATTTTCTTGGAAGACGTTTTCCCACAAAGAATGCAAAATTTTCAAGAACAGCCACACTCATTCCTTAATGTTGACTTTATAAATAAATGTTAATTCTTTAGCTTCTAGTTACGATAGGGATTATGGTGGCATGTTAAACTAACATTCCTATCTTATTTGAGAAGAATACCGTGGCTCATCACTACGCAGGGATAACATGAGATCAGAACAAACGTTAATCGTTAAAGTAGTTAGCCTCCTTCTAAGGACAAAATTTTAGGAATTCACTAAGTGGTGGTCACTGTGACACACAGACATATTATTATTAATAATAATAGCTGGATATTATTTTCTAGGACTATAGTAGCCTTGGAAAAACATGAAAAATCTCTCCAGCCTTTTATTTTATAAACTTCTGAAACAATGACTGATGGCCAGAAAGAAGTTATGCTATGATTAATAAGCAAGGGGATGGGCTTTAGGGATTTTTTTTTTCAAATGTTATAGAATAAATCTTTATTTTCTGTTTAAAAAAAGATATAGTACAGACTAATCATTTATGAAAAGGCCTGAGTATTTCTTTTTTTTTTTAATTAATTTTTATTAACATATAATGTATTATTTGCCCCAGGGTACATGTCTGTGAATCGTCAGGCTTACACATTTCACAGCACTTAACAGCACATACCCTCCCCAATGTCCACAGCCCAGCCACCCTATCCCTACCCTCTCCCCCACCTCCCAGCCACCCTTAGTTCCTTTCGTGTAGTCTCTTATGGTTTGTCTCCCTCCCCATCCCTTCCTGTTTCATTTCTCTCCCCCACCCCCCCAAACTCCTGCCTTGCCTCTCAAATTCTTCATATCAGAGAGATCATGTGATAATTGTCTTTCTCTGACTGACTTATTTCGCTTAGCACAATACCCTCCAGTTCCATCCACGTCGTTGCAAATAAGCCCTGAGTATTTCACCAAACACACGAATGTCCTCATTTAAACCCTTACAACGTACCATTTTTATCAGCTATTCAGCCTCACTGTGTCCAGGCTTGTGTTGCTCTAACATAGCCATGATCTTTCAAATGGACAAACCTGACCAGGTCACTTACGGTTCATAGCTCAGTGTGGCCACTGCTGTGGCTCCTTCCTTCCAGACAAGCCCGGTAGGGAAGATAACAGGGCTGCTCATTGCATGGCCCTGAAACTATTATCCTTAAACTATCTCATGCGTGAAGAACAATTGTCGTGTTTGCCAACAGTGTCGAAACTCAGGTTCGACTCCCAGAAAATATCATTTGGAAGGTGGACGTAGAGATAGGAATCTGCACATTCTCGGGTAGAATAAGACTACAGACTCTGAATCCATTTTCATTTTTTTCTTTTTTTTTTTAAATTTTATTTGTTTGACAGCGAGAAACACAGCGAGAGAGGGCACACAAGCAGAGGGGATGGTAGCGGGAGAAGCAGGCTTCCTGCTGAGCAGGGAGCCCAATGCAGGGCTCTATCCCAGGACCCAGGGATCATGCATGACCTTAGCCGAAGGCAGACGCTTAATGACTGAGCCACCCAGGCGCCCCTGAATCCCTTTTCTTTTAAATATCATACCATGGAGTTTCTTGGCCAATGGAAGCCCATAATCCCGAAATAGCAGGTTATCCTATAGGATAATCAGATACTATCCAGATCAGCAACTTACCTGGGCCTCTCCCAATCAAAAATTTTGATTTAAATTCCTTACCGTGTTCTAAGAGATTCCTTACAATATAGGACATGTCCTGCTATTTTTCTTTTTCACCCTTCCTACCATCTTTTCATCCTTTGCTGTTCCTAGAATGGCAACTTTTTAGTTGCAATTTTTCAGTCCTTGAATATCCTTTTGCTCTGTTAAACCCATCTGAGTGACTCATTTCCATATTTCAGGTAAAAAGTCAGAATTTCATCATCTGTTCTTGGAGGTCAACTTTCCTTCATCGGGCAGAGTAAAATTATCTTTCATCTATTCATACTATATCGTATTCTCAATGTCTATTTGCTTGTCTCCCTCAGACATGATAAATCCACAAAATTCACTTATGTATATTATCATCGTTATTATTACCAAGATCAATAAAATGTCTGGCATAGAGGATGGCCTTAATAAATATTTGTTAAATTTATTATGGCCCAAATATTATCTCTGCTCACCTTGCTTGCTCTTTCAGATTTAGATAATGTCGAAGTATAATGCCTTTCCCCAAATTTCTGTCCATTTCCTGGAATTTTATAATTTCAAAGTTTTACCTGTCTCTGACTTCGTGCCTGAGATGAATTAGTTATTTCTTTCCTTATTCTTCAAACTGTACTGTTCCCATTTTATTCCATTAACCCAGATGTGGACTCACTCTCTTTTATTGATTTATGTACACATGCAACACACAGACACACATGCATGTGTGTGCACGTGCATGCACACATGTGCACATGTGCACGGGCACACACACACACACACACACACCCCGCTCATGCCTTCCTAAAATGCCTGACTATCAGGCATATGACAATCAGGCTTTGGGAATATATGGAATTACATTAAATAACTCCAAGAACCTGAAAGTCTCATATAGCATCCCTATTCCCAAAAGTGACCTTTGTGGAACTCATTGGTTGTAATCATCATCTAAGGTCCTCTGCTTTCTCTCCATCATGCTGGATCACCTCTCTTTTAATGCCTCAGTATCTTTTACCTCGCATTCCCTCTTGCCTGTGTCCAAAGAATGTTTCTTATTCCATTCAGCTACCTCTAGTCCTTACATTCAAACTCAACTTATTCCAACTTTCACATAACCTAATGTTTACAATCATATTAGCGTATATGGCATAGTCAGAATGTTTGTGTCCCCTCAAAATTCATATGTTGAGGGACACCTGGGCATCACGGTTGGGTGAGTATCCTACACTTGGTCTCGGTTCAGGGTCGTGAGATCGAGCCCTGCATGGAGCACTGTGCTAAGCATGGAGTGTGCTTAAGTTCCTCCCTCTCCCTCTGTCCTTTCCTGCCCCTACCATGCTCTCTCTCTCTCTCTCTCCCCCCCCTCAAATAAATAAATGAACCTTTAAAATATTCATTCATAGTATAGGAGGTAGGACCTTCAGGAAGTGCTTAGATCATGGGAGCGGAACCTGCATGAATAGGATTAGGGCCTTATAAAAGAGATGCCGAAGACGTGGGTAGGCCTTTCTGCTAGTTGAGGATGTAGAAAGGGGAGGCCAGCCACGAAGCAGGGAGGAGGTTTTTGCCAGAATCTCATGCTGGCACCTTAATCTTGGACTTCCCGATTTCCTCAATTGTAAGAAATATTTTTTTGTTTCCGCAGCCTGAACAAAGGCAACATAGTTGCATATATACTGATATTCCAAGCACTATTCCAAGCCCAATAACATTCAACAATTACCTGTTTCTCATGAAAATCTTCCCATATAGTCTCTTACATTCCCATCTTACAGAAGAGAAAGCAAGTGACCGGCCCAAGGGTGCATGACGATAAGTGGCAGGGCCTAGACTTGAATCTCAGGCTTGATTCCCTTGCTGACTTACTCCCCTGCTCACCGTGTTCCTAGAGCAATGTTACCGGGGCCCCTGCCGTGTAACTTCCTGTGTCCATGTGATATGTTGGGATTCTGACAGCCAGGTCTGCTGGGGCCCACCAGAATTGTCCCCTCCCCATTTGTAATGATTTAAGTAATCATCCCATAAATGCCCTGGTGCCCTATTGTCCCCCCAGTCTTAGCCCTTTTAGGTAATAGCCCTGCGCTTGGTGTCTTCGTCTTTTACATTCATGGCTGCTGGCCAGACCTTTGTTCTGTCATTATTCTTTGTGCTTTTGAGCCTCTTTAATGTTATAATCCCTGAGCAGTTGCCTGGTCTGGAGGGTTGAGTAACTCAGAAGCTCATTGCAAGGATTCTCTACCTCTTTCCACTTTTGATATCTCTGTACCTCCAACTTGAGATTTTTGGTACAGTCCAATCAACAGCTGAGGCTTGAGGGCCAAGGTTTGGGCATTATCCGGGTCTGGCTTGCAGTGTAAATCTATATTTGACACTGTGACAGCAGATTCCACTGTCCTACTAGCCTCTCCTGCGTGTCAGCACTCCACTCTCTGATCCTTCTGACTCTACTAAATCCCCAGTAACATACGATGTATTCTTGTATTTATTCTCAAAGAGAGTCATCTGTATTCTCTTTCTCTTCCTAGATGTTCTACAACCGAACATCACATTAATTTTAATCTGTGTAATTAAATATGTCTTCCCTCTGAAGTGTTGATATTTCAATTCAAAAATTCACGAAACCCATATTGAGCTCACACTTTGGCAAAAGTCAACTTCAGCATATATTTCTCTTCCGAGAGCCACCATCAGACCTACTTCTCAGTCTTGGAACCTACAAATTTCCCTGATGTTTATTCTAGTGAAAATAACCCGAAAATATCACACGTCCTTCTAACAACTTGACAGGAATGAGTGGCCTCTGGGAAACATTTAAGCAAAAGTTAACTACAGAGACACTGGAGAGGCAAAGTAAGAATTCAGAAGGGAAGTGACTAAGAACAACAGATGGGACAGGCAGTGGGTACAGTGGAAAGGGAAGCTCCAAGGAAGGCCTAGAGGACCCTGACCGCAAGGAGAAGCAACCGTCCCCGATTTTGTAAGTTGTCCAAGCCCAAAACTCTTGTCTCCTTAACCCATGAAAACTATCACCTGGCATTATATTGTAAAGTAAACAAGTAAATAAGTAATAAAAAAAGAAAAGCAATTTGAGCTTGTATCAGAAACGTATCTGTTTATCCAGCCAGAGAAAAGAGAAACATGGACAGCGTAAAATAATTGAATAAAAATTGTCCTGGATCACAAGGCTCATCTTGCCGAGTGCCCGAGAACACAGCTGCTGGAGACGGGTGGCCTGGATTCAAGCGAGGTCCCATCATGTAGTAGTTGCTTTATTTGGGGACGCGTCACTTAAATCTCCCCAGTGTCAATTTCATCATCTGTAAAAGAGGAATAATCACAGTCCCTCTCTTGCAGGTTTGTTATAGTTAAAGCAGTTATCATTATAATCGCTTTAGAACAATGCCTGGTTTTCTATCATAATCACATGCAGAAAAATGCAACATATGTTTCAGAAGCAGCTACATCTAGTTTATGGCCCATTCCTAGGACTAATGCCACTTGTGTTTCAAAGGATTGCTGGGAGAGGGGAAAAGGGACAACACGATCTAAAAAAATGGATGGAGCCTTTTGAAAACTAGGCAGATGTAGTAATGTTGCCTTGAAAAGGGATTAAGCCGTATCATGTATTTCTTCCTTTTTCTTCCCTGATATCACAGCTGGAACAAAGAAAATCCTATTATGTGATATTTTCAGTTGTACCTTTTTAAAGGAAAATTTAAAAGCCACATATGACTGAGACAGGAAGACCGCATATTTAAAAAAATACTTTTAAAGCCTGGAGGGTTTTTTCCCCCCACCTATTAAAGCAAAACCATTTTAAAGTAGACTATTTTAAGGTAGCGTTTTACATAATAAATCCTGAACTGCTCCATTAAGGTTCTGTATGCTAAATAATCCTTCACTTTCAGTTACTCACACCAATCAGAGGTAGAAAAGCACATCTTCAACTCTATTTCCCTAACAGTGGGAGAGAAGCAATTGAAGCCTCAGTGAGGTTTTCTATCACTTACAAGATGAACTTTAATTGTTTCCAGGTTTCACATCACTTTCAATTTTATATGTACCAAGAGTCACAAACAAGGTTAAATCTAGATAAAGTGAAATCAGCTCATAATCTGAATTTAAAAAGAAAGTGAAAGACAAAATGCATCTTAGCCGTGTATATAGAATACTTTGTTTAAAAGATGGAGATCGTAAAAAAAAAAAAATGCAGATTATCACAATAGTGGCTTTTACCCTTCTCCGTTTTCACTGAAGGTATAGTAGAAGCTGTATGAATTAACGATTAAGTGTATATACACATAATTATCTAATCCCAGGGAAATAGAATAGAAAAAAAGGTGAATTGGTTCTTCTAGCATTAAAGATTTAAAATTAAAAATGCATGCAACTAAATACACTGCTTTTTCAGCTTGTGAGAATCTCACCCCCTCCAGGGCACCGCAAACACAGAATCCGTACAGTTCAAGGATAACTACACATTGCACCATCAAATAGGAGAGCAGGTTGTTGTTTCAAGCGATGGTTACAGGAATTATATAAGTCTTTGTTGGCAACAATTTTCATAAATATAAAAATAAGGGGGAAAGCAGCTTCCAGAAAGAATCCTTATAGTGACTGTAATGAAACATCATTACTTAGTGTATTTAGGAGTTTAATGCATTCCAGAGTCCTTCTTATTTTTATTTTGTTTTATTCATTTTTTAAGTAGGCTCCATGTCCAGCATGGAGTGCAAGGTAGAGCTTGAAATTGAGACCCAGTGAATCTGACCTGAGCTGAGATCAAGAATCCGATGTGCTTAACTGGCTGAGATACCCAGGCACTCCCCGCCCCAAGTCCTTTTTGTAAATAACTACAGTTCCCAGAAAGTGGTTATAACATCAACACTTAATAACTGAATGTCTTGACTAATACAGAAACAGATATTAGAATCACAGATAAATATAACATATGCATACATTGTATTTATAGAAGAGAGATGTACATTTATGTACATATTAAAAGGAGGATGTGATAAAAATCTCCCTTTCTCTTATTTTCTGGTAAGCAAACTGAAATTCTCAGTGACTATGTACTATTGACAAAATGGTACGGGACAGGTGCCTGGAACGTGTCTAACTATCAGGACCTCCAAATTTAGCTGGGAGGTATCTGGGAATGAATTCACTGGATTCTCCTTCACATTTACAGGCTCCCAGTAAAATAAAGGCATGTTGAGCCTAGAATGACCTTAAATTGACCTTATTTCCTACCCAAACAAACTGAGATCAGGAAGGGGCAAATAATTTCCCAAGCTCAAAATAGGGTGTGAATGATATTTTGTTGTAATTTATAACATAAGATTCTATGCCTAGCACAGCCGCTAACAAAAGAGGTATTAGAAGTACAAGTGATTAAGAAAAAGAGAGAATCACATGCATATCAAGGTTGGTAGACTCCCTGAATGTTGAACTTAACTAAGAATTCTGCTTTAATTAAAAAAAAAAAAACTTTGTAATAAACATGGCAACAAAATTTTACTTTCTAAATATGTTCAAACACATCTTTGTCAAACGAAGAGCTCACATCATGACATACCGTGAAATGCTCAAGGTACTACCATCCAACAAATAACCAAACAAGCTATCTTTTCTCATTCTCGCTACAATTACTTCTTAGGAATTAATCAATGCAACTAGACAAAATAAAAATAAAGATAAATAAAAGAGGACCGGAAGCATAGTGATTAAGAATGGGGACTCTGGAATCGAGTAGATTCAGACTAAGTTCCTGGCTTCAACTTTTACTAACTAGTATAATTCTGATGAGTTGCTTAACTTCTCTGCACTGTAGCACCTTGTCTATGACATGGAGAGGGATTTACCTCAATTCATGAAATTGATGGAAACCCTAAAACTAAAATAAAATGCACTCATGTTTGTCATTAGCATGACTATGATTTCAGCTTATTTTAATTTTCACTATCAAAGATGGAACAGGCAAAATCATTATTATCTCCATCCCTCTACCAAGAAAATAAGGGAGAATGGATTGCAACTCCTTTATTTATTTGTTTATTTATTTATTTAAATTTTTAATATTTTAATGTTCTTAATTTCATTTTTGTAGTTTCTGATTGCTATGTGTCTGCATGTTTGTAAAAAGTACTTCATTAAGCGACAATTGACATATGAAATAAAGTACATAACTAATATGTGCACTTTGATGAACTTGGAGAGAAGTACGTATCAGCACACAAGGCCATAAGCATATGTACAACCTCCAAAAGTTTTCTCCCACCCCTTTATTGGTTGTTTGGTCGATTCATTGATTGATTGATTGATTGATTCATTCATTCATTCATTCATTCATTTACTGGTAAGAGCACTTAATGTAGATCTCCTTCTGTTTAGTTCCTGGTAACCACCTGCTTCCTGTTTCCTGCTTCTGTGAGTTTAACAATTTTAGATTTCACGTAAAAGTGGGATCTTTGGGTATTTGTCCTGTGTATGGCCTATTTCACTAAGCACAGTGTTCTCCAGGCCCACTCATGTTATAGCAAATGACAGTAGTTCCTTCTTTTCTAAGGCTGAATAACGCTCCTTTGCATATATACCACATTTCCTTTATCTATTCCACATATATTTCTTACTGAGCATAATGTTTCAGTGAGTGCGGGGGTGCAGGTGTTCCTGCAGGGACCCCGATTTCAGTGTCCGGATACAGACCCAGAAATGGGATTACTGGATCAAACACCTTTGAAACAAACAAATACAGGTTTTATCTGGGTACTCGGCTGGTGTTTCTCCATTTGCTGCCTTCCCCCAATTCTCTCGTCAGGTATGTGCTTGGGATTGACTCTGTGGACTCCATCACCTGAATTTCTCTGCCCTCCATTCCTGGCTGAGATTACCAACAGGAGGGTCTGGAAAGAGACTAAGGCCCAAAGGAAAAGAGGCCAGGATATATGCCCTACTCTCTTGTGCTTCTAGTAGTTGTGGCTGTAGTTACGCTTCTGAAAGTCAGACTTTTGTTCATAGCTCCAAGTGTTCTCCACACTTTTTATCCTCTTATCTCTTGAAGCTAAGTAATGGTCACCCAGTGCCACTACTGCCTGAGTCCTTCACTATCTTTTTTTCCGCTTCCCTTAACTCCGCTCACATTTTTATAGCATCATTCCATCAAACCGTCCTCCTGAAACCCTTCAAGCGTGACTTCTCTTTTCTGCTGGAATTTTGAATGATAAATGATTGATCGCAAAATAAATAGTCATATAAACAATAAGTTGTTTTTTTAGAGAAATTTAATGGGGAAGACAGAGACAATGAACAGAAGCAATCAGGAATATACTTTCTTTTATAAGGACTTGCTTTTATAGGAATAAAGCTGTATAAATATAAGAATTATTGTACAATGGTAGAGGAATAAAAGTTTTACTGAGGAACATGGTGGAAATCCATAAGTTCCAGAAAGGTTCTGTTCTGTGAGGTTTACGGTTTTATTGTCAGTGGTTCAGTATAAGGTTTCACATTGTAAACATGCAGTAATTATTATTTTAACCAAATACTTGACATTAAATAAGAAGAACGGCATAGCACATCCCTGAATAATAAGACTTAATGTTTGTGTTTGTGGAGAGGTTATGTTTGTGTGTGTACCCAGATGTATTTTCCATAGATTTGCCACAAAAATCTGTGACTGCATGTACATTTGTATAATGGGTATTGCCTCTCCTCCAGAATGAGATGCAATCTATTTGTCCGTACCCTGGAATCTGGCTCTGTGATTGCATTGGCCAATAAAATATGATGAAAGTCACACTGTGTCATTTCTGGGCTTAACCATTGGCTGCCTTGGCAAGCTTTGTTTCCTGCCTTGTGGAAGCCCAGAAAATATTCTGTCATGTAGTGCAATGCCTAGGCCATGGGGAGAAACTTCAGGGGATGAAATGCTATGTGTCATGATTGGAAATGAGGCCAAGGAACAGAAGACATCAGACAAGTGTGGGAAGAAGACATCTTGCTGCAGGGTCCTCCAATAGCCACCCCCCAAGCTAATGCCACACGATGTAGAAATTAACCAACCAGCTGAGCCCCTTCTGAATCTCTGAATCATGAAATCATAAGTAGTGCCTACTTTATGCCACTGGCTACTTTATGTGGCACCCCGGACTAAAGTGTGTGTGTGTGTGTGTGTGTGTGTGTGTGTGTGTGTGTAAATATGAGTTTTCCTTTCAAAGAATGGAGTTTGTTGTAAAATTATTAAAACAAGTAGCAAAAGAACTCCAAGTAAACATCATCATTTACCTCCCATCATACAAATTCCAGACACATCTAAGATTGAAATGGTTTTAAATCTCCCAGAATTACTAGAACACATTATAGGGGAGACTTATGTGATGACTGAAAACTTCCTCGACATAACACAAAAGTTGATAACAGAAAAAAAGTAGAAATTTTACAAGTTTTATTACACTAAATACCACATAAAAATCTAAAGATACAAATATACTGAGAATATGTATTATAAAAAAGGGTTAATATTCTAAAAATATAAAAAGCTCTTAATGAAATTAAATTATGAATACTCCATATCACCTTCCCCCAAAAATTGGCCAAGTAAGTAAAGGAGCAATTTACAGATGACTACAAATTTTTAAAAATTTCATAAATAAAAAGATTATTTTTTAGAAAATTAAAAATAAGTGAGAAAATATGTCTTCACAACTAATAAAAATGCAAATCAAAATAAAATGTGATAGTATATTTTCTCCTATGAACTTGCTCAACATGAACAAGAAAGAAATTCTGTTGTATGGACCAGAAGCTGAAATGATTTTCTCAAAAGGAAAATAAAAATGATGCAGAAGGATAAAAAGTACGCAGGATGGTATTAGGACTCCCGGTTCCAATCCTTTTTTGAGTCCAGGCTTTGTTCCTGCTTTTGGTTTCTAAGAAATACTTTTAAATTCTTACCATAATTCCTCCTTTTTCAGCTAAGCTGGTTTGAGTTGGATTTCCATCCTTTGCAAACAAGAGTGGTGGTGGTAAGTAATAATAACAAAATGATCTATTGGAGTCTAGACAAATTATAAAGGATCACCCAAAACATAAAAATGATTTAAATCCATAAACTCCTTTATAATCAATCAAAACATCACCATGGGCTTGAGCAGCCTAATTTGCCAGCCATGCAGAGGGACCTATTTCAGGGACAGTAAACGGGGGGGGGGGGGGGGGGGGGGGGGGGGGGGGGGGGGGGGGGGGGGGGGGGGGGGATAGAGTGGAAATGTAGGACATTATTGTTCTCTTACTAAATAGTGAGTTTCTCCCAAGCGTGGTGTGGGTGCTGGCCTCATGTTGAAGTGTTATAAATGATCCGGTGCGTGAGTTCACAGTGACTGAAATACCAGCTGCAGAAGTATTTCAAAAGCCTGTGCCAGTGGGCAGAAAACTGGCATGTGAACTTCCAAAAGGATAAATATAAAAGAATGTCTTTAAAAGAAAGTTGTTCAGTCTATACATAAAGAGCGTAAATGACCTATGAATCATTTTCTGCAGACATCAGCCCAGCAGGCTTCACAGGAAAAGGCTTTGAAACCACCTCATGGTGTTAGCCTGGCGTTAAGCCAAGATACACAAAGGTGACTGAGTAGTGGAAACTCCTGAGCAAGATAGTTACAACTATAAGTCTCTGGGCTCATCCCCGGAACAAGGTTGCTGATGAATTGCTCCTTCAAGTTAAACTATAGTAGGGAAACCGTATTCCAGTGTTTGAGGACACAAGTGAATCTCGCAGGAAGTGCTTGTGAATATCAAAAGAAAATGTTGCATGCATGTGTGCAATTTTAGAATGTATTCCCCATTGTATGTAATATGTTTTAAAAGATTTATATATTTATTTGAGAGAGAGAGAGAAAGAGAGAGAGAGAGAGAGAGAGAGAGAGAGAGAGAGCTCATCAGTCTGGGGAAAGGCAGAGGGAGAGAATGTTCAAGCAGCATCCCTGCACAGGGCTCGATCTCAGGGCCCATGAGATCATGACTTGAACTGAAACCAAGAGTCAGACTCTTAACTGCGGAGCCACCCAGGTGCCCCTGTACATAATATTATTGTCAGTGTAACTTATGTCAACGTAACCTGTAGATTAAAAAAAATGTCTTTCTCCAGGAAACATTGAAAATGAATGTTTATGTATTTGTATTTGTATAAATGTAGTAGAAATATGGCCATGTGACCTGACAAGTATTCCTGTCTTTTGATGTAAGGAGTAAGTGGCTCTTTTGGGTTGCTTTTTTTTTTTTTTTTTAATGTATGATTGCAGTCTAAAAAGGAAAATAGTACCACAAAGCTGCAAACACAATATCAGTTTTCTGCTTTCCTACTCTCCATAATATGCTCTCCAGGGTAATCTATTTCAAGTCCTTTAGCTGTTTCTTATGGTATTTATATAGTATTTACATGTTTATATCGCTATTTTTTACCTACTTTTTACCATGTAATCTTGGAAAATGATAATAAAGACTTTATGTAACACTACCTCCTCTTATTCCCCTAAAATAGCTAGCATAAAAATTCTGTTTAAATTGGTATTTAGCTTTATGATGAATATGTATTTTCATTGCTAAACCAAATAATAAACACATACTACATGTCTCTCTTTTTTTAACAAATTTTTGCTTTTCCTATAATTAACAATGCCTAGATTTTTCATTTGCTTATGTTTTTACTTCACTTATCATGAATTTTCACATACTCTATGACTTTGTGAAACTCTCCCTATTTATATTAAACACATCATGTAATCCTCCGCATCTCTTTATTCTTTATTTTTTTTAAAGATTTTATTTATTTATTTGACAGAGAGAGATCACAAGCAGACAGAGAAGCAGGCAGAGAGTGAGGGGGGAAGCAGGCTCCCTGCTGAGCAGAGAGCCCGATGTGGGGCTCGATCCCACGACCCTGAGATCATGACCTGAGCCAAAGGCAGAGGCTTTAACCCACTGAGCCACCACCCAGGCGCCCCCGCATCTCCTTATTCTTAAGAGAACTTTCTCTAGAACTTTCTATCCTCCTGCTCCAAAGTATCTGGTCACTTTCCTTGCCTGCTGCCAACTATTGGAACTTCTCTTCGCTGATATTCTGGAAAATCCTTCTCGTCTTTCCTGGAATGAAAGAATCTCATTCTTTTTCTATTTTTTGATTTATTCTGGTGGAAAAAATACTCTCCAGTTGTTTGTCAAGAAAGAATCCACAGTGAATTTTTTTTTTTTACAGTTTTTGAAGTCTCAAAAAAGGTTTATTTATCCTGTCCTCACAATGAAATAATAGATAAGCTGATTAAACAATTATAGGGTAAAATTCATTTTCTCTCAGAATTTTGAAGATATTTTAGTTCATTTTATGGCTTCTTGGGTTGCTTTTGAGGAACTCAGTGCCCTTAAGATTCTTTGTCCTTTGTATATGACGTTTCTCTTTCCTTTGAAATTTTTTCCCTTACTTTTAGTTTATCTGACAGTTTCTTACATTTTAATAGGAGTGTGCCTTAATGAAAATATGCTTCTTCACAATGCTACTCAGTGGGCACTTTCAATTCAAAAGCATGTGTAGTGTGGAATATCCCTGATTTCATTCCTTCTAAATTCTTTCCCTTGTGATTCTCTGGTCTCTCTGAAAAACCGCCAGCATTTTTCTTTTATTTTCTATCCTCACCTCAACTTTTGTTCTATGTTCCAGAATATTTAATTGACTTCTTCTTCAAACCATTCTATCATTTTTTAAAATTCATTGTATTTCCTCCCATAAGCTCATTCCAAACCCTGTTTGTCACCTCCTGTTCATATTTCACGGGTGGAATAATACCTTATTGGATTACTCTGAGAACATTGTAGGTGTTTAAAGCATTTTCTCATAGCCTGGGCATTTTTTTTAACCTGATATGTATTTTTTCCCTCATTCTAAATTTTCCTACCTGTGGTTTTTGGCCTTTCACTTCGGAGGCTTTCTCAATAATCCTTGACTCGTTGTTTATGTTTAGGAATGAGACCAAAAAGATGACATTTTGAAATGACGAAATGGGTACATTATTTCTGTGATGGGCTGGTGTATTGATGAGGTTCACCTACAGGGAGTGGACGGAAGGTGAGGAAGGGCATAGAACAGTTGTTTTCTGTGGAACTTTTCTTTAGAGACCTACCAACTTACGCAGAGGAGAGTCAAACCGTTTTGAATTGGTCTATGCAGAGAGGGTAACTGGCACCCACTGTTTGTAGAGCTGACTTGGGAAACAGCAGTGCTCCAATCATTTATCACATAGAGACTCATTTAACCTTTTTTTTCCAGTCCTATGCCTTCCTCCCTGCTCTCCTGTTCCTGTTGGTGCCCAGCTCCAGAGGTTCCTCAACTGAATTTCTCCAGAGAATGAACTCTCTCCCATGTGGTTGCTTGCCACCTTGAGTGTAGAAGTAGATCTGATGTCTAACTGCTTAATAATTACATGTTCAATCAATTCTCAGAATGCTTTCTGAGATTCCTGATAGCCCAAGTTCTGGGTTTCTGCAGCATGAACTGACATTTTCTCAATAACATTATCTGTGGTCATCCAAGTTTCAACTTTCTCAACTTCTCTCTTCTCCATTTGCTTTCCTATCATTGACATGTTCAAAGTATCATTGTCTTTGGTCTTGTTCATTTACGTCTTTTATCTTTGTTTACTTTAAGGTAATCACATTGCTTTGCGGAGAGAAGCATTGATAAACGAATGTGTTCAATCTACCATGTTTAGCCGCTGGTGGTAAAATTTATGGTTTCAACCGTACTTCTTATGGTTCCTCCCACATTTGAGTTGTCAAAGCATGTCCCTAATGCTCCCCATGGCAGGGTCTATTCTGATGTGAATCCTTGGTTGTGATGCCAAAATAAATACATCTTTGCAATCTACACAGATTTTTTAGATGCCTGCTTTAAAGGTTAAGCCTTGTATTGAAATGATAACAGAATGAAATTATGCATATATTCAAAATCATGAGTGCAGAGGTAACTGAAGTATCACTCTTAAGTTCCTGAGCTCAGACTTTCCTCATAAACACACATATTCATTTTGATTTAGAAATTCCTGCTTAAAATATTTCTTTTACTGGCTTATTTTTCTTGAATAATTTTACAAAGAGAGCAGAGTCATTTATTCCACTGCTACTTAGGATTCCTGATACATGGTATTAATTGTCAATGAGCAATGAGAGAGGCAATGACTTTTCTCGTCACCACACTAAGTTGCAGGTATCTTTATGGACATCAGATTCTTTCATAAGGACATGTTGTCATAAGAGGTAAGGAGAGAGGGTCCAAAAATATAATAGCCAAAATAGAGAATGAGTCACCCTCTCTTTCTAAGAGGATAGGAGTCAGAAAGAGGAAACTAGAAGCAATATAGGGACTTTCCTTACCTGGTGGTTTTGCATGGTGGGTTGACATGTAGAGTTTCAGACACAGACGTGCACCTTTGTTAGGGTGTGGCTAGAGGCTACTAAGCCACTATCCCATTGGCCAACATAGCAAAGATCATCCACACTCGAAGACCTAGGTGCCCAGAATTAATATGTGGCAACTAAAAAGGCTCAATAAATGTTACTTTATAGTGAGTTACTACTTTGTTGTTCCTCTCAGAGTGTTCTTGACTTGATAACATTCTCTAAATTGAAGTGTCAGTCTACACATGAATTGACCAACACATATGATGGGAAATCCTTCTAAGATGATATCAGCTCAATGCTTACTACAATAATTCTACCAACTGAAAATTTAACGAAGGGTGCCAGATTTAAGTATTTTGTGCATGTATCTGTATCCACAAAATACTTTGTCAGATACTGTGATGAAACCAAGATATGTGATATTTATAAAGTTGTCTTCATTAGAATTACTTTGCGTGTAATGATCATTTTGTTCAATAAGTAATATGATCTGGTGTCTTTTAATTCTTCATAATAAAGTAACGTCAGTTGAGTTCTACTTCCCAGTACCATGGTCCACACTCATCTCCTCTAGATTGCTGTAAATGTGTAAGGAGTTTTTACATCCACATAGATTACTTACTTACTTCCTAGTACCTGATTCCTTATTATCCCTCAGTGCCTGATTTCCCACTGTGTACCATTTAAACACAGAACCCATCCCTTCTAACTACCACCAATTTCTCAAATGGATGGAACTCTACAAGCCTAACAGGTTCTATTGGACCTTGGGGTAGTAAAGAGTGACATCCCAGGGATACAGGTAATTTTGAACAAAACAATCAGCACCACAACAATGTTTTCTGGTCACAGCTCTTCAGGGAGATATCACTATTCCTACACCGAATCATAGTTTTTAACATTTTTTTTCTCACTCTTTGCTCTGTCTTCTGTCTTCCTCTTCTTAACTTTTCTTTCCTCTTTTCTTTTTCATGAAAGCAAAACCAGTAAATCTGTATTTCTGTATCACTCAGATCAACCCCCACCCTCCACTCACCAGCACCTGCTAACATCTATGTTCTCAGGGAGCCTACTGCACCCATGGATTCTTATCAAGAAGAGTAGTTCCATCTCTCCCCCTAGAGGCATTCTGGTTCCAGCTATTAAAATAATGATGGTTTTAATCCTGAAAAAAATGGTGTAGTAACAATTTTAGAGTCCTAAAATACTTCCAGAATATATTTTTAAATTGTGACTAATGGTGAATAAAAATAAACAGAAATTAATGATCAAAGTATTTGTCTTAATCTTCTGTCATGTGGAATCTACCCCACATGATGCATGTTGAAATGATCTAATTATTTATGTCTAGAGACTCACTGATCCATCCTGAGACCTGAAAATTCTATTTCTACAATATTAAAACCCTAAGTTAGGACTTTTTTAGGTCTGTTACAGACAAAAACAACTTGGAAAAATGGAATCCAGGACAGTTATATGGAAATGAAAGTGTCTACCCTTGTCCTTGGATTGGATGAGCTGATGATGCGGAGGAAGCCATTGTAACTGGGGGCTCTGAGCATATAGATAGGAGGCAGCATGAAAAAAATGAGAGGGTCTTAGACCCATAAGGAATTATAGAAAAAAAGGGTCTTTTTCACTCAACAAATGATGGGAAGATACCTGTATCATTCTATCACTGAAGAGCTTGAGCAAAGGTACCTAGTTTCCACTTTTCCTTGAGCTAGTTTACATGTATTCTATAATCATTTACAAATGAAACATCATCCACTTATTGCAGATTCTTTAATATAGCAAGATGATTTAAAAGAGTTGCATTTGGAAATGGTGGGTTTTGGGGATTTAATACATTGCCCATTTTAATTATATTCTGTTTTTCTATTAGCATTGGAAGAACCGCCCTAAATATGTATGAGATGATATCATCTCTTTGAGAAAAATTGTGTATTTAAATAGAAATATATGTATATTTTCTAAAAATGTCTTATATTAACTATAATGGTTTAAAATGACTATTGGGGCTAAAAAATAAGTATTCAATGTAAGAACAAATTTTACTGTGTGTTTTATTGAATAGGTCATCCTATGCTCAGGATTGTATTTGAAACACCTTTTAAATATTATATATAACAATTTCTTCTCTAACATTTACAATAAAATTGAAATTAACCAAGCATAAATAAAAAGCATAATAGAAAACATTTAGGTTTACATCAAATAATTTGGAGCATTGATTACGATTATTGAAATAAAAACATTAATGTCCACTTGCATATTTTTGGAAATCGATTAAATATTAGATTTAATGTTTAATTTTTAAATAAGTTCATGTAGCTAATATTTCCATGCTTATTCAAAAAGTTTAATCCTCATTACGGGTTAACGGTCTGCAAAGTGTCATATTAAATGATATTATTACTTTATATTTAACTCACTACACAATACAAAATAACCTCATCTAAATTTGGGAAATTCACAGAATTGTTTTTGTAAGCTTTTAAGAAGCAGAAAATAATGGCAAAAGGATGTTGTGAAGAAAAACATTGATATTTTTCCTTCCAGAGAGCCCCACACTTGATTTGCTAAACTTGGAGCCACAATGAATTCCTACGCTTGGGTATAAATGAAAACAGGAATTTTCCATGAAAATACCCATAGACCTTTTATGATGGCAGCCCCGGAAAGAGCACTCTAATGTTCCATGCTCCTATGGCCATAGTCAACTTTTCCCTACCCTATAGAAGTGGCAAATAATATTGGAACAAAGTGAGTCAGAATACTTAGGATTCACTGTAGCAAAGAGAATCGGAACAACAAAAGCACTCTCACTGATGAAATTGGAATTTTTTTTTTAATTAACACTTCTAATTAGAATTTAACATCTCAGTAGCTTCGTATGGGATTTTTCGCTTCCTTAACCTCACGGAAACCTATCTGTTGGCTCTAAATAGGCAGTCACTTACCATGCACCACTTGAGGATTTCAATTAATCCCAAATCCTCCAACTTTGGTTTGTGAACTTGTCTTTTTGCTCTTGTGCCATTCCTTCCTGTTTGAATATACTCACAAAAAGTCCTCTTAGCAGATTTGTTGTTGTGCTGTCTTCAACTCATCTCTTCCTTGATCCCACTTCTCTGCTATCTGAAGGGAAGAATTTCATGAATTTGACTGGAACGATGAGGGGTGGTAATTGGTAACCGTAATTATGGTGATCTTGACTCTTCCATGAGCCAGGAGGTGTGGTGCACTCTTTACATTGAGCAAGGGAAGGTCTCAATTTGCCCGTCAACCAGGCTCTGCCTCTAAAGCTGTGTTGCCCCCACCACCTTATCCTGGTTGAGTAAGAACTCATCAGAAATGTGGGCAGTACCGGCATGCCATTCAAAACTGTGGCTCTTGTGTGTACTCTTCAAAACCTTATCAATAGTGATAAAACTTCAGGCTATTAGTGCGTTTTGGTTCTCAGGGCTAAAATGCACTTTGACGTAACCAGGACAACTGCAAAACCTCCTCAGCCACAGGCAACTTGGCAATTCTACTGGATGTCAACAAAGAGAGGGCCATTTACTCTGAGACATTTGTTGCCTCAGCCAGAGCTAAAAACCTGGCTGAGCTCAGCCTTCAGCAGAATTCTAGAAAATGCTCTGCGGTTGGTGAAAGATCATCAATATACCGACAAGAGTCTATAAGAGTCATCCAGTCGGCCTGTTGTTCTCAGTCTAGGAAGTATGGGAGCCCAAAAAAGCAAATAATAATAACAACAATACTTTTCTAGAATATAGTTCTTTTTCGCTTGTTTTTTGTTTTTTGGTTTTTTTAGTTTTTAGTTTTTTTTTTTTTAAGATTTTATTTATTTGACAGAGAGAAACACAGAGAGAGGGGGAACACAAGCAGAGGGAATGGTAGCGGGAGAAGCAGGCTTCCTGCTGAGCAGAGAGCCCAATGCAGGGCTCGATCCCAGGACCCTGGGATCTGACCTAGGCTGAAGGCAGACGCTTAATGACTGAGCCACCCAGGTGCCCCTTTTTTTTTAAGTTTTATTTAAATTCCAATTATTAATATACATATTAGTTTCAGGTGTACGATGTAGTGATGTGACACCTCCACACAACTCCCAGTGCTCACTGCAACAAGGGCACTCCTCTATGCCTCTGTAGAATATATTTGCAAGTAGGTTAGCATCTCTGGATCCTGGAAATCCGTGGACAAGTGACCCTGAATGCAAAGACTTTCTGCAGGGAAACCCCCCTCTAATAAAATATTTCATCATTAGACATTCATTTATTCAGCTTTTATCATCTCTCCTCTAAAAAGTGATTTAACCCCAGGAGATGTAGGTAATGTTTTTGAGCCTCATTTAAACTTGGCGTGGATGGACTTTGCGGAGTAAGAAAGGGAGAGAGAGAGAGTGCTCCCAGATATCCTTCAGCCCATAACTCAAGCAGGTTGCTCTGGTGTGGCCAAGCCACTGTCTTTCCATTGCTTCTGAAGGTGGCAAGCGCCTTAGCAATAGATGAGGTTTAATGGGGATGTCACAGCCCTGCCACCGCCAAGCAGCTTGGAGAGCATGGGAGATTTTTAACATAATAATTATAGCATAATCATTTAAACATAATAATTATAACATCTTTTGTGTAAGGTCTTTCTTCCATGGAGACTTGCCAACATTCATCATCATCAAAAGTATTTATTTAGCATCCACATGTGTATAGTTCTGCTGAGTGCTAGTTTTTTCTTTGATAATTTTCGTAACATCTTAAGTGGGTAAAGAAAAGCTGGAGGAGGAGGAAATTTAGGAGAAAGAAGGTTAAAGAAAAGCCTTGGCTATTTAAAACGACTCTCAGCAACTTTCGAGAACAGCGGAATTGGAAGACCCCACAACCTGAGAAAACAGTTTTCCTAGCAGAGGATGGAATAGAGGAGAACCCCTCCATAGTGATCTTTCAATTTCTCCAGAAAGGTCATTAGATAATGAATTTCTGGAAAGCCCAAGTGTCCAGAGCAGTCCTTATGAGCAAATACCTTATAAGCTAAAGGATGAGTGTGTTAACTAAGCGTGTCTATATTTCACCCAAACTTCTAAACATTTCAAAGAAGTCTGACAAAAGTAAGAACTCTCTTGGTTGGTGTTATTAAATGTTATCTTTGCTAATTTCCTTGGTTTGGCAAAGCCTCGTCAATTGCAGGGATGCTTTTAGATCTCAAGGAGGAGTTTTGTGTGAAACACTTAAACATTTTCGATACATACTTACATGAAAAACACATTCCGCCAATTCAAGGCAAGTAGGTTGTGGAATTATATAGATCTAGAATTATTTCCACAATTATTTTCACACTACAGCTTACACATATGTTGAAAAGTCTATTGTAGGATATACAGTATTTTGAAAATTCCATAAGGACTGGAAAATAAAGTGTAGATATTTTGTAAAATACTTAACCAAATGGTTCACACAAATATAGAAGCAAACTGTGCACTTGGAGATTCCCTTTTAGGCCCTCCTCACTTGAATTTAACATATGTGTCCTACTTTTTTAAAATACCGAAAATATTTGCAAGTATGTTTATTGAAATGTTTCTAAATCCTTTGCAATAGTCATCCCATTTGCATCCATACATAATCCCCACTCCTTTCTGTGGGCATGGTGAGCGTAGGGTGGAAAAACTTGGATAATTATATCTTATGAGTTTGTAACATTTTAAATTTCCAAAGGAAAATTAGACCCATAAATTTTTTTTAGATGTGCAGCTGAGAAATACTTTTTTAAATCGCTAATTTCACTGCAGATTAACACATTCAGTTCTGCCAAAAATCTGCCTCCTCCCGTCCTTCCTCAGCTCTGCCAGCCACTCTCTTCTTCTTGCCTGTTTCTTTGATCTCTTCTAGATTAAAAAAAAAAAAATCTTTTTATTCCCCCAAAGAGAATAGAAGGAAAGTTTATAATTTCTCTTCTTTCAAAAAATCACTTTTCTTAAACTGTAGAGAAAACAGAGACGTAACTGAAGAATCATTAAATCGAGGGCAAAGATAACAATAATGCAATTCAAGCATATGTTGCGTATGTTTGTGGCTCACATTAATAAATTCATTCTCCAAAATCCTGAATCTTAAAAAGACCTATTTAGAGTTGATATACCCTTTGTAAAAAGAAAGCATTTGTTTAAGATTAATCCCCTTCTCAAAAATTTGATGTGATTTCTAAAAAATAAAATGATGACTTGTCAGGTATACGTAGTTTACAAAATGGGATGATAACAAAAATGCATAAAAATTACCTATAATATAAAAAAAGCTACATATTAATAGAAGTTGCTATTTTTTTTCTGAAAGATGTCATTTTGCCTTGACTTTCTCTGGAAGCAAAATATGTAAGAGATAAACACATTCCATAGTATGTCAGAGTCTATTGCAAATCCTGTGCTAATAGAGAATGATGAACAATCCAGAAAATCATTTCGACATTAGCAAGGGTCACACGATAGGACATATTATCCAATCAATGTCAAATGAAATTATTTTATGAAATACATATACATATATATATATATACACATTCTGTGCATGTAGGTGTACATATATGTGTATGTATGTATGTAAAACCTGGCCTCTTTTTATTAAGATTAGGTTGCAGAGCTGGATGGCACAGTTGATGCAGCCTACAGGGAAAATACCGTCAAGGATAAGCCCCGTATGGACCATTGAGGGGTAATTGCATTTGATACACATTTTCTGCTAGGGCTTTAAATAATTCCCAAGCGACCTAAACAAATATTAAAACTTCCCTTAAGTTGTACATTTCTCTAAAATAATATTTTCATCCTTGATGATAATGTATTAGAGTTCAGACATTTAAGGTAATAATGCAATGGCAAAGTTTATCACTAAATTATATTTTTAGGTATTATTCCAACTAAATTAATCTTTAACATCCTCAGAGGGATTGTGGCCTAAAGCACTGACTATTGACTTTCACTGTATAAGAAGATTTCACTTGAGAGTCAAGTTCCTATGAACACCTACTTCATAATTCCCCCTTTCACTGGAGATCAATTACAAACTCATGCCCATAATAAAATAATACCAAGCACTCTGTTATTTACTTCAATAGGCAGGCTATATACAACAGTTAAAAGCAGTCGGAATTTAAGAACATAGCCTGAATTAAGAACCCAGTAGAATTTTCCTTTACTTCTGACCCTCTCGGATCAGAATCATGGAGATTAGCCTGGCAACCCATGGATTGGATTCAATCCAAAAATGTTTTATTTCATTAGCTGGGGGAGGATGGTGCCTGTGAAATGTCTTCCTTTCTTTTTGTAAAAAAAAACCATAAATTTAGTTGCCATCCTTTAAAAATTAGGCGATTTCACCAGAAACTGGTGTATCAGTTTCCCTTGACAGAAGAATGATCTTGCAACCGTGGCCCTATCCTTCCCACACTGGGACAGGGGCCGGGGCCCTCATAGGAAGCCTAGTCACTCAAGGACACCACTGTCTGTCCGTCCAGTTTGTATACCGCTCGCCTCACTCTGCTTCTGAGTGTGAAGACTGGTCTGACGTGAATTTAGAAAGCAACAGAATGAATGACTACACTTTTCTCACATTAATTTAGCAAGTAACTGACCAGAAGTATTTGTTAACAAAATTTGTCTGTAATATTCTCATGGCAGCATTAGCCACATTCTGTTCTGTGAAATTCGAATGGATTCCTCAGGAAGTAGGCATTGGGAAAAGGATAAAAAAAAAAGGGGGAGTGCCTATTGTCAAATATGTTTTGGCAAAGCTGATTTAGGCAAAGTCAGATGAATTTCTTTAGGCAGAAATTCTCTGTGCCCTGGGCATGATTACGCATTTCAAACCTCTGATAGTTGATTTACACCCCCCTGTATCCCTGCTTTATTTGAGCAAAGTACATTCCTTTTAATAAAGCCACACCTCTTGAAACGTGGTACTTGGCAGTTTGTGTCATTTATAAATGCACACGGGTGCATTCGTGGTCTTAATTTGAGCTTTCACTGAACATGAAATGTGTCTGAGGTAAAAACTTTGGAATTCTCTGTCTTTAGATGGCTCTACTGGATTTAGCGGTTTTCTCCGCCGAAAGAGAATTAAGGCAGTTTCCAAAGCATGCTTGGAAGAAAAGATAGGGTGACTAGGTTGGGCGGACACAAAAGGTCCCACATCTGTACGCGATAGCTGTCTTCTGACCATTCTGAGTCCTCAGACCCAGGGGCAAATTCAGAACTTGAAATTGTTTTCACAAGCAACTCCATTAAGCATGACTGTAGCTACCCACACGTCTACTTTGGTACCCAGGAAGGAAGCACAGAAGGTGGGGGAGAAGATGGCTTATTTTCTTACTGCTCAGGTCCCAGCCTGAGCACCCGTACTCTACGCTCTGCACAGCTTACAGGTCCGAGGTGTCAGATCCCAAGAGAATTGTACGGTTTGCCAAATATTAATCCATTACATAAAGGGAATTGTTGGCAGAATTTTCCCAGGATCTTTAGGTTCTCAGGAATGTGAAAAGGTTTACAATCCACCGGACATAAAATCTGAAACTCCTGAGACCTCTCAGCCATGAGGAAAATAATACATGTCAAACAGCAGAAACACATTTCAGAACCCCCACCTTTTGTGGAAGCAGCCCCAGGCCCCAACCTCCAGAGATTTGAAGGATTCCAAAGTAGGGGTCTCACAAGTGGGCCTGGACTGTTCTTTTCCTGCATTTAGATCCAGCCGCCTTGTGGACCTTAGTGGCTGGGAAGTGCCCACAGAAGGTTCTTGACATTGTCACACCTGCTAGCGCCCACTAGGGGCCTGCTCCAGGATTTGGGGCAGGACACTTATCCGGGGCTCCCGGCAGTCTAGACCACCTAACTGCCAAGGCAAACTGGTTCCTGTTCCCTTCACTGAGCTGAAGTGGAGCTGGAACCTGCTTCTCTTGGGATCTGACACCTCCGACCTTTTTTTTTTTTTTTTTAAGATTTTATTTATTTGACAGAGAGAAACACAGCGAGAGAGGGGACACAAGCAGAGGGAATGGAGGCCTTAATTAAAAATATAATAATAATGACTGATCCTCCCAAGCAAGAAAGAATAGAATTCAGTCATCTGAATGACTTTAAACTTAAACTGCAATTGCCCTAAGTCTCCAGCCCGCTCTCTACTGGATAGATTTTGGGCTTGCTAAGTCTCCACAATTGCAAGAGTCAAATTCTTAAAATAAATCTCTCTCTCTCTGTCTCCCTTTCTGTCTTTGTCTCTCTCTACACATACACACACCTGCACTCACACACACACACACACACACACACTGTTGGCTTTGTTTCTTTGGAGAATCCTGGCTAGTACACTGATTTACCCACTAACCTATACTTGTTTTAATTTTCTTTAATAAGAAAGGTAGATGGGGCGCCTGGGTGGCTCAGCTGGTTAAGCATCTACCTCTGGTTCAGGTCCTGATCCCAGAGTCCCGGGGTGGAGTCCAGTGTAGGGCTCCCTGCTCGGAGGGGAGTCTGCTTCTCCCTCTGCCCCTCCCCCAGCTCCTTCTCCCTCTCTCTCTCTTACTCTCTTTCTGAAATAAATAAAATCTTTAAAAAATATATAGAAACAGGAGATGAAAGCACTGGACTGATTTTATGCCCAACTTCTATTTCTCCCACCCTTCAGCCATCTGACCTGTGAGTTTAGTATCAAAGAGATCAGGAAAAAAAAAAAAAAAAAGAGATCAGGAAAATAGTGTTGCCCTTGGTAAGTATTGATCACTTCCCCTTTCTTCCCAAAGCCCAAAGTGGCAGAGGAGTGATTGGCAAAATCAAATCATGGGTATAAGGTGATCATTCCAGTTCACTTTTCAGGCTCTTTTTTTTTTCTTTTTAATTTTATTTATTTATTTTGACAGAGAGAGAGTGAGCACAAGCAGGGGGAGTGGTAGATGGAGGCAGAGGGAGAAGCAGGCTCCACACTGAGCAAGGAGCCCAATGGGGGGCTCAATTCCAGGACACTGGGATCATGACCTGAGATGAAGGCAGCTGCTTAACTTACTGAGCCACCCAGGCACCCCCATTTTTCAGGATCTTGACCAAGAATTTTGCCCATTAAAATGAAATGCTCATTCACCTGAGGTTAAATGCTCAGTATAACCCTAAAAGGGTTATATTGTGTAATGATTACATTCTATAAGGACTGTCCTTGATTTTCATTAGCTTTGCACAATCTTCAGTGAAAAGTCTGCATCCTATAACAGGTCATATTGAAATACTTTGCACAGTCAACTATGAAACAGGAATAATTGTACACATACATGTGTATCCCCTGTGTACCTGGTGTTCACCTCCCCACACACCTCTGCGTGAAAGGTTTATCCTTAGTAGAAGATAATTTTCATTCTTGTATCAAGTAGCTCTCTTACACACTGTGCCTCTATGTGAGTGTGTGTGCCACTGCCTTCCCAATTCTTTTTTTTTTTTTAAGATTTATTGTTTATTTGAGGGAGAGAGAGTGAGAGTGCATACGTGAGTAGGGAGAGGGGCAGAAGGAAAGAATCTTCAAGCAGACTCCCTGATAAGCGTGGGCCCAATGCAGGGCTCAATCTCAAGACCCTGAGATCATGACCTGAGCTGAAACCAAGAGTTGGATGCTAAACCAACTGTGCCCCCAGGCACCCCACTTGTTTTCCTAATTCTTTTTTTTTTTTTTTTTTAAGATTTTATTTGTTTATTTGACAGAGAGAGAGATCACAGGTAGGCAGAGAGGCAGGTGGGTGGGGTGAGGGGAAGCAGGCTCCCCGCTGAGCCGAGAGCCCGATGCGGGACTCCATCCCCGGACCCTGAGATCACGACCTGCGCTGAAGGTAGAGCTTTAACCCACTGAGTCACCCAGGCACCCCTGTTTTCCCAATTCTTGACGTGAACATCCACTATAGAACAACGCAGTAAACTGAAACATGAAGTAAACATTTCAAGGAGAAAGAACAGAATTCCTTTGCTCTGCAGGAGAATGGAAGAATGAACTGGGATATCAGAACATTCCAAAGTCCTTGCAGGGATTCCAGAGAGCTCAGGCAGCCCACCATGAGTCCCAGCCCACTCTGCCTGTGTTAGGTATCAGTGGGTGTCTGCAGAGCGGGCAATGGGGGGCATGGGGAGGCAGCCTTCTACTTCCCTGGGAACAACGGGGTCAGATGGCCTGACTTCGGAGAAGCTTCACAGAATCTTCTGTTAGTACATGAGTTTAGCAGCTAACGATAGGGAGCTAGCACTCTGGGGGAGATAGGGTTAGTTACAGAAGGAAAATCTAGGATAAGAACTTCTATCATCATATAACTCATAAGCTAATACCATATATTTTCACTCGCCTAAAATCAATAGTAAAAACGAAGCTGAAAAAGTTTTAATAACAAACTCATATATATTTTTCCCCTACTTTGGGTTATTATAACAATTGTCACATACTGTATGCTTTTTTAAACTGTTGTCTGGATATTCAGAAGGAAGTTTTGAATTTTATCTGTATATTTAAAAACTCTCAAATATTTTTAGGTAAAGTATTGTTTGAGACAGGGCATTGTAGGTAACCTCTAAAGTTGTATGTGATTGTATCAATCCTGTGGATAGGTTAACTTAACCAGGGAAATAACTGCTGTTTTCATCATTTGATTTACTCCCCATCATTTGATTTTGGTTTGTATACAGATGAGCTTAATATATGCATGCTTCTTTCTAAAAACTATTTAAGTTTTTTAAGTGCCAACTTTTTGGCATTCGTTTCTCTGATGCATTTCAAGTGAAAAGAAGCAAAATTCCTCCTAAGGACTCACCTCCACATTAATTGGAGGATTATGGAAATGTTGCCTAGAAGCTCCAAACCCCTTTCAGGGAGTGTGACAGCGTATGGGTAACAATTTGCACCTTGAGTTCACTTCTATCCCCAAAAAGTACAAGTTTTTCCCCTGGGAGTATTTTAGATATCCAGAAAGGAAATAATGTGAAAAGTTTTGTTCTGTTCTCTCTTCTATCCTGAGAAATATCTCAAGAAAGCTCACGGGGACACAATTGTCAGGATCATTTCATACAGCATGGAGGATGGGAGTGGGTATGAGGTCTAGATACAAGCCTAGATTTTACTTCCTGGCTTCACCTTGTGCTTCCTTTTTTTTTTTTTTTTTAAGATTTTATTTATTTATTTGACAGAGAGAGAGATCACAAATAGGCAGAGAGGCAGGTAGAGAGGAGGGGGGAAACAGGCTCCCCGCTGAGCAGAGAGTCCGCTGATGTGGGGCTTGATCCCAGGACCCTGAGATCATGATCTGAGCTGAAGGTAGAGGCCTTAACACACTGAGCCACCCACGTGCCCCAACACCTTGTGCTTTGAACTTGAACGTTTCAGTGGAGTCATTTATCACCTTTAAAACCACACTCAGCTGTGCAATATGACTGACAGCTTACTGCAGGAGTAGTAGGAGAGTAAAAGATGTCACCTAAGAGAGGTGCCCTGTTATTATTTTATTGGGGCACCTGGGTGGCTCAGTCAGTTAAGTGTCTGCCTTCAACTCAGGTCATGATCTCAGCGTTCTGGGATCAAGTCTGACATTGAGCTCTCTACTCAGCAGGGAGCCTGCTTCTCCCTCTGCCACTCCCCCTGCTTGTGCCCGCTCTCTCTCTCCCTGGCAAGTAAACAAATAAAATCTTAAAAAACTATTATTATTTTACCACAGTAAAAGTGCCATTACACTTTATCAAAAAGTAGTTTACATAAAAACAAATGTTTTAGATAACCGATGTTGGTAGCTTCAAGCATTGTCTTTAGTATTTTCAGGAAGTGGAGAGGCTTTGGGAATTTTTTGCAGACGTGGGGCCTCTCGAGTCTGATTTCACTGCATGACCTGGGGAAGAACAATCCCAACGAAGGTGTTTTACCACAAGTTTGGGAAAGTAATCCATCCAACCCTCTTTCTTGTGGCAAACACATCCAGGCTTTATCATAATCGGAGACACATGTATTAATTTTTAACTTCATAGCTACCATTCCGTCTGGTCATTCTGAAATATCTTGTGCATATTTTCCAGAAAAAAAAAAAACACAAAAATTTAGAGGATCTCTCATCAATCTGGGTCATATCACACTTATTCCCTGTGCTCACGTTTGTCATTGTATTCACAGTTCTGAAATTCTACAGGGGTTTTTCTTGCTTGTATAACATGAATGTTTTAACTTGAATTCATTTAGTTACTTGGCTAACTCAGATCTTATGTTGCCAAGTTTCATAAGAAATCAAAATTGTTGTTTTGCATCGTTTGTTTCAAATGTTTATAATGTGCAATACTTTTTAAAGGGCAGGTAAGAGAGATAATTGGAAATCCTTGCTCAATATGGAATTCTTGAAGTTATTCAAACTGATGCATTGTTGTAGGTAAGTATTATTCTTGTTAAATATAGTATTATTGGATAGAAAGCCAAATGAAAGAAATATGTCCTTGAGGTTTTAAAAGTAAAAATTCTCCGATCTGGAGGGTCTGTGGGCTGCGAGCTGATCATGGAAAGGGCAAAGTTTCTTTGGATACGACAGGTTGAGGCCAAGTCACAGAGAGGTCATCAATGACTTGTGTTAAGTCAGCTTGAAGGGATGGAAAAGAGGCTGTTTCAATAGTGAGGAGGGAACTATGTGATAGACTGAATCATGCCATCTCCCCAAATTCGAGCGTGAGTATTTGGAGATAGAGACTTAAAGGAAGTAATTATTTTTGATCGAAGCCATAAAGGGAGAATCCTAATGCAACACGATTGCTAACCTTATAAGAAAAGAGAGAAACAAGAGACACGAGGAATGCCTGCACACCAAGGAAAGGCCATGTGAGGCTATCGCAGAAAGGTGGCCTCTGCCAGTCACAGAAAGAGGTCTCACCTGAGACTAGCCCCGTGGGCACCTTTGTCTCGGACTTCCAGCCCTCAGAACTGGGACAAAACAATTTTTTATTGTGTAAACAACCCAGGCTGAGGCACTTTTGTCACAGCAGGGCCAGCAGGATAATACAGAAATCGAGCAAGGGAATTTTCTATGAAGAAGATTGACAAAAGGGGAAGAGAAAAACAAGATGGTAGCCGGAAATTCTTGGTTTAGTAAAGGTGTTGTTTTAAGTTGTAAATTGTTTTTGAAAGTAACTGTTCATGTTCATTCTAGTAGCTCCCTACTGACACTGTAATAAATGGCCCCAAATCTAGCAGATAAACATGGTACTCATTCAGGCCCTCACAGTGCCGTGGATCACAAGCCCATCAGAATTTGGGCCAGGTGGTCCTCTGCTGAGGGGCTCACATAGGCAAAATCAAGTGTCTATAGGACTATGTTGCAAGGATTTGTATCCAAGCTCATTTAGGTTTTTGGCAGAATTCAATTCCTGTGGCTCTAGGGCTCCATTCTCTGTTTCCTTCCTGGCTGTCAGCTGGGCGTCTCTTGGCTCTTCAGACATCTGCCTTTCTCATCATGTTTTCCCTCCGATCTTCAAGCCAGTAAAGTTGCATCAAGTGTTTCTCATGCTTCAGACCTTTCTGATTTTCCCTTTTTGCTTCCTAGCTCCTGCTTTTAAGAGCTCACATATTTAGATTTGGCCCGTCTGATCAATCCAGAATAATTTGCCCATTTTAAACTCTGTAACCCTAACTGCATCTGTGAAGTTTTTGTTGTTTGTTTTTGTTTTTATTTTGTTTTGTTTGCCATGTACCTTCCATAATCACAGGTTCCAGAGATTAGAGTTCTATTAATCAGTTGGGGAGCATTCTATCTACCACATTTATGTATTTTTTTTAAGATTCTATTTATTTATTTAAGAGAGAGAGTGATCACAAGTAGGCAGAGAGGCAGGCAGAGAGAGAGGAAGAAGCGGCTCCCCTCTGAGCAGAAAGCCCAACGTGGGGCTCAATCCCAGGACCCTGAGATCATCACCTGAGCAAAGGCAGAGGCTTTAACCCACTGAGCCACCCAGGCGCCCCATCACATTAATGTGCTAAGAGGAAAGGGGATATAAACATAGATGGGAAGAGAAAGCTAGTTAAGCAATCCAAAATACTTGAGGGGAGAAGGATCCAGAATGGCGGTGAGATGATTGGCCTGGATAAAGAATATTTAAAGAAGCCAGGGCATTTGACAGTGGTAGGCATTGAGGTAGTTCATTCTTATTGGCCTTGATTTTGTTTTAATATAGTATTAAACAAGATAATCACCTGAAAACCAGTAGGCTGTTCAGGAACATGGACAAGATTTGATGAGGAAAGCAATAGTCTTCAGAACATCCCTATGTAAATGCTGCTCTTTATGTTCCTCTCCTGATCATGGGTTTTTCTAATCCAAGGTCTCATATTTAGGAGCCTAAAGACATTGCTATGACATTTCGGGGGGGGGGGGAGATTATGTTTTTGTGTTCTACCCAATAACTCTCCAAATCCAGTCTCATAATTATTCGCTCTTTAGGATTTTGCCAGGTGTATTCTTCAGTTTCAGTACAGAAAATATAACTTGTATTAAATACTGTGTATTGGAAGGGCTGAGAGGGAAAGGTAAGGTAAGTTAGAGATCAGGAGCAGCAGATGTCTCAAGCAAAGTTAACAACGTGGTGCAGGTCGTGTTACTAGGTCACAGGGCCCAGGGCTGGTACATTTGAAACCAGTTATGGAATGTGATAAAGATGCTTGCATCGTGAAAAGAAGTCCTGTGGTTGATGCCTGATCATCCAAGAGAGAGGTGGACCAGTGGAGCAGGAGATCATGAGCAGGTGACTACCCAACCATTATTGTTGGGACCATCAAGTGGATCCAGGGTGGCTATTCCATCAAAATCAAGTTCAGGATCGAGTGAAGCCACTTCCCAAGAATCTATGACAAGCAGAGAAAGAAAAAGAGACAAGAAAATCTTCTCTTTTCTCCATGCTCTTCAAGTCCCATTGGTATCTTGTATCCACAGAACATAAATAGAAGCCAGCTTTCAAGAGAGCCTGGGAAATCATGTTACCAAGAAGGAAGGAAAAGATATAAGGCTCAGAGACAAAAGGTAAAATCATTGACATCTAAGTACCTTAATTAGGAATACATTTAATCCAGAAAGTCAATTGCTATAATACTCTTTTTGCATGGAATTTATAACTTTGTTTAATATGCTTGCTTAACTCAATCCTGAGGACATTTTCTATTTCTGTGTGCTGGTGTGGGGTTATGGAGATTTTAGTGAAGATTAAATATGATAATTATGTAAAGTATCTAGTACAAGGCCTTTATTGAATAAGAATTCAATAAGGCTTATTATTCCTTTGCTTTTCACAGACATGGACTTTCCATGTTCACTATTTTATCTTCAAATTATTACTCAAATTTCACCATCTGACATTTACTTTATTAATATTTAGAAGAAATCATCAGGATCCTTACTACATTCTCCTTTAGTTCAATCATGACTCCACTCTGAGGCCATTTTTTCAGTGAAACAGAGAACCCCTGCTTCATGCTCCCCATCATGCTGAAAAGTTAGGAATCTGCTTCTATGTCACCAATTTCAATAATGTCCTGGATATTAAAATGTTAGTGGCAATAAAGAACGGTCAATTTTCTCATTTGTATTCTTCCTTTCAAAAATTCGTGCAATCCCTGTTTACATAATATACGTCATTTCATCACACATGATAAAAAATTCTTATTGTGATTAATCACAAAGTAGCGTGTAAATATTTCTGTTTTTCATAAATTGGCTTCCTTACAAAAATAAAACTATGCATGAGTGCTCTAGAATACCAGAGTTTACAACAAACTCCTTTCATGGGAGTGATGAGTGAAGAAGTGTCCAAAATTTTGTAAACTATAATATGGTTCCTGTGGTAACTTTTTACAAAATCTTGCTGTGTGTGAGAAAAGTATATGTTATCTTATGATAGAACAGATCCTGGGCTGGAAATGAAGAGACATAAGGAGAAATTTTAGCCAGGGAGAATGTTTTGGTACAAGCAGGCTAAAAGATTTTTAGGAATGGAGACACCTGGTTTAAGTTGGTTTCTGGGTGGTGCAGTGATGTCAAAACTCTAACTTGCATTCAGAAGTTATTTCCTATGTGTAGATGTCTTCTAGTTAATTATTTCTTTACCATTTCTTTTTTTTAATTTTTTAAAAATATTTTATTTATTTATTTGACAGAGAGAGAGATCACAAGTAGGCAGAGAGGCAGGCAGAGAGAGTGGGGGAAGCAGGCTCCCCGCTGAGCAGAGAGCCCGATGCGGGGCTCGATCCCAGGACCCCGAGATCATGACCTGAGCCGAAGACAGAGGCTTTAACCCACTGAGCCACCCAGGCGCCCCTCTTTACCATTTCTATTGGCAATAAAAGTCAAGGGGCTATGTTCCATACAGGGCCAGGCTAGGGGCAGAAAGAGGCAAACAGATGCTGGACAGGAAACAGATGAGATCAAGAGACAGATAGAAAAGTTTATTAAAAAGTGGGACCCCAAAATGGAAGCCCCTAAATTCAACCTACAGGAATAGCAGGCTAATCAGATTCTGATCAGATCTGTTGCTGAGAGCAATTTTTTAAAAAATCTAACTTTTCAAAATAGATTTGAAGATGTAGGAAGAATATCAATGTAGTGGAGAGCTACAGAGACATGCCCCAGCAGTAAAGGAGGGCGTGGGAGCTATACCCTGAACTGGGGCTGTTTTGGTCCTTTGGTAATGGCCAATAGGAAAACTAGCAACTGAAAGGTTGGGGGCATCTTTAAACCAAATGACAGAGCTGAAGGAGAAAAAAATAGAGAACAATGCCTGCCAGCAATGATGGCTTTGTAAACATCCCAGGATTTCAAGTGGAACTTCAAAGTGTTACTCTTCAGAATAAAGCTAACCCAAGAAAGACCAGTGCGTATACTGAGGGAGATGTGACTGCCAAACCTTTGAATCCCTACTTGGACTAAAATAATTTGAGGTTGCTAACATCCCTTGACTTGATATTCCTCATAAGCAGAGGTCAATCCTTTCCAGAGAAAGATAGCACAATTCAAAGCCTCAAATCATCTCTACATTATCATATGCAATGTCCAGCTCTCAATAGAAGTCACCATGCATGGACTTGATCTACAGCAAAGTAAAACAATAAACTGTTGAAACAGACACACCACAGATATCAGGAACATGAAATAAGGTCAGAGACCTTAAAACAACTAAAACTAACATATGAAGGAAATTAAAGAAAAATATCCCAAATTTTGCCAAAGTTGAAACTATAAAAAGAAGAAAGTTGAAATTCTAGAACTAAAAAATACAATAACTAAAATTACAAATTCAATGAATGATTGAAATGGCAAACCTGATAGAAGTAAAGTAAAAATTGGTTGGCAAGTACAGCAGGAAAAAAAACACTCTCACTCTTTCATAAAAGGAGATAATTTGGGGGGCACCTGGGTGGCTCATTCAGTTAAACATCAGACTTGATTTCAGCTCAGGTCATGAACTCAAGGTCATGAGATTGAGCCCCACATCAGGCTCCATCCTAGGTTCGGATCCTGCTTGAGATACTTTCTCTCCCTCTCCCTTTACCCTTTCCCCTGACTCATGTTTCCTCTCTCTATATATATCTCAAAAAAAAAAAAAAAAAAGAAAGAAAGGAGATAATTTATTATGTGCATTATAAACATATGAGATGTGGTCATCACTTCTTATATATATTTAATTTGGGGTTCCAGAAGGAGATGAAAAAGAGAAAAGATGCAGCAGAAGTAGTACTACTTCTACTGGGGTGATGGCTGAGAAATTTTTAGAAATGGTGAAATCCTCAAGTGTCAGATTCACAAAGCATTATAAAGCAAGACAAACGCAGAGAAAATCCCAGCTAGACATAGAAAACTAAGATTGATGAAGATCAAAGATAAAGAAAAAAGGATGTAATAGCAGCTGGAGAAAAATGAGCCTACCTTCAATGGAGCCACAATGAAAATACTGGCTATCTTCCCAATATCATGATGCTTCTATTGTATTAAGCAAAGGAAAATAAATCCAACTTGAGATTCCTTATCTAGCAAAAAGTATTATTTAAAAGTGGAAACAAAATAAAACCATTCTGAGATAAAACAGAAATGATGTGCTAAACACACAGCCTCACTGAAGGTGCTCTTAAGAAAGAACATGATATAAGGTAAAAGCTAAGACAGGGAGAAAGGGTGAAGGCATGTGGGTTAATTTAAATGAAACTGTTGTTTTGATAATAATAAACAATAATATAATACATAAGATAAAGCATATATATGAGGATGTATTTACTCCAAATTAAAGTGTATTAAGATCCTTGCTTTGAATAAAATGTGGCAAAAGTATTAATGTACGATAGACTTTAATAAGTAATAATGCACGTAGTAATCAATTTCCAGGAAAATTCTTTTTAAAATAGTGTATGTAATTACTAATGGTCCTAACAAACTAATAAAAGCAATGTGGAATAATACCAAAATATATCAGCAATTTCAAAAATGCAATAAAGTTGAAGGGACCATGGAAAGCTGGAGAATAGAAACCATATGGGATGATCACAATTTAATCTCAAAAATGTCCATAATAACATTAAGTAAAACAACTAAAAATCCCAATCAAAAAAAGAAAACAAAAACAAAATGAGCAAACAAAAATCCCCACAAGGATCGTAGGATTGAACATTAAAAAGAAAGAAGATAAAGAGAATCAATTCATATGAATCTTGCAAACATCATGGCTTACATATAAAGATTAAGAAATACTGGATGGGTTAATAGTAAAACTATACTGTACAATCACAGAGAGAAAGCTGATATGGCTGTATTTATGAGTCAAGTAGGCTGTAATGCAAAATTCATTACAAGAAATAAAATGCAGCACGATGAAATTTTATAAATAAAAATCAATCATGATAAAATTTCCATTTTCCACGATTATGTTAGTTCAAAATTTGCAGATGTCTGAATAGCCCAGTCTCAAAATGTATAAAACAAAAATTTACAGAAGTAAAACAAAGCTACAACTATAATGAGGAAATTTTAACACACCTATAGAGATCTGCAGGCAAAAAGTCAATGAGAACATAGATTTCAACAAAATGATCATAAAACATGACCTAATTAGCATATATAGAGTTATGTCTCCAAAAGTATATCAAACACTTATAAAATTGATCATTTGCTGGGCCATAACACAAAGCTAAACAAATTTCAAGATTAAAATTATATAGTTTATATTCTCCAAACAACTAAACAATCTCCAAACAACTAAAGAAAAAAAGCAGGAAACCAATTTAACAGATACCTAGAAAATTCTAAATATTTGGAGTGAGGCAGAAGTCAAAGAAGAAATCATAACAGAAATTGTAAAACACTTACAACTTTAAAAAGAGTGCTTACACCTAAGTAATTTAAAAAAGCTATCAAACATACTGTGGCTTAAGCTGTATTTATATATACATACATGATAATAGAAAAAGACTGAAAACATCTATCTTGACAACTTAGAATAAGACGGTAAAACTCATAAATAGTAATTTTTAAAAAAATTATTAAGAGAAAAACTTAATGTAATAGAAAACCATTATGTCTTATAGAGATTAAAAAAAAACAACAACTGATAAAGTCCTGACAAGAAAAAAAAAGGGGAAAAAAACCCCAAATACGTAACATTAGCAATAAAAAAGAGGACACCCCAATAGTCCCACAGGTATTCCAATATCATTTGGTGATATATTACACTTTATACACCGAATTTGAAAATTTATCTAAAATGATCAAAGATAGGGGCAGCTGTCTGGTTATTTGGGAGAGCACACAAACCTTGATCTCAGGGTTTTAAGTTCAAGCCCCATATTGGGGGTAGAGTTTACTTAAAAAAAATAAAATCAGAGACAATGTCAACTTAGCAAAACTGACATAAGAAGAAATGGAAAATTGGAATAGTCTTACATCCATGAAAGATTTGAGTCCATGGTTCAAAATCTGCTAACAAAAAATAATCATGGGCAGATGGCTTCAATTGTTAATTACCCCAAATATTTAGGAAAGAAGTACCCTCAGGGATAGGAGACTAACTCCCATTCTCCAGTGAGTCTTTAGCTCATTAGTATCAGTTACTTATTTTATACGTTTGGAAACTTGAAGTATATTTTGCCATAAAAACAGAATGGTTAAGTTCAGTGAACACCAAGGATGCTTTCTGAGTGCTAGGGGTTTAATGGAGAACAAAACCTTGGTGCATCACTGGATATTTGAAGGAAAATTATATTGGTGCATTCCCTTTGGGGAAAGAAAAAGATGCTTAGAACTCCAGTTTTTGCTGCCAGACAAATAGGAAATATCTAACATATATGCAGCAACAATAATTGGAAATGGGGCTTTATATTAGTTTCAATAGTGAGGACTGTGTGTGTAAACAAACAAACCCCCAAATCTCAGTGGTTTAATAAAAAAAGGTGTACTTTTCATCATGCAAATTAACTAAAGAAACTTGTATTTTCTGCAGAAGTTTCCTTTCCAGGAGTGGCCTGGGAATCTTTTCAAGATTTCCTTTGTGTCTGCACAACCTCAACGTGAGAATTTTAGAATCACTCCAGCAAAGGGAAAGAGAGCATGGGGAGTCACTCAGGGTTGGTGTAGGATTGATTAGGAAAGGACATGTGCACCAGAACTGATCACATGGCTCACAACTGCAGACCTCAGGGAAGCATGAGGAAACACATCAATGTTCCTTTCCACTTTTCTTCATTACCTTCGTGTCTGCTGTTGCCAGGCTCAGAGCACTTTAAACTTCCCTGTATCTGCCAGCAGGAGTTGGGTTATACAGAAGACAGTGGAAATTCCAAGGTCAGTGAACCTCTAAGTGCCCGTCTATAGGGCAGAATTCTATAATTATCTCAATCCTATCAGCTGTGTACTGTATAGGTCTGCACACATTATGTTACAAAAATTCTTGTGTAGTGGGGCTCCTGGGTGGCTCAGTCAGTTAAGAGTCTGTCCTCAGCTCAGGTCATGATCCTAGCATTCTGGAATCGAGCCCCAAGTTGGCCTCCCTACTCAGAGGGGAGTTTGCTTCTCCCACCTGCTCTCTTCCTCCCCCTGCTTGTGCTCTCTTTCTCTTTCTCCCAAATAAATAAATAAAATCTTAAAAAAATTCATGTGTAGTGAACAAAATTTTAAGAAAATGAAAAATCTTTAGGAACATGAGAAATTTAACACATATCAAACACTGGACATTCATTCACTAGACCGTTCTTGAAAGTTTGGTTGAGAAACTCTATCTTTAAAAGAGAACTATTAACTGAAAAAAATCTAGCAATGACATAATCTATTTAGAGTCAATTTATTTCACATTCATAATGAGAAGTCTGGATGTCTGTGGTCTCTCATTATAGCCAGGCATTTGTTAACTTCTAGTGTCAGAAAAACCAAATATTTATTTCAAGCTATGTAAAGTCTGATTTCATGGCATGGTAGGCTCTTAGAGACTTAGAGACGAGTGAACCGATGATTTTTTTCTAAAGGTAGTATTCTCAGGGAAATTTGAGAAATAAAGTTACAGCAAGGACCTCTCCTATAAGAGAACAGAGAGCTTTACCCAACAGAGACTACTGCATGGCCTGTGATGAACTCCTGAAATTAGATATGGATCAGTCTGGGATGTAGGAAGAATATGGACTGTTGAGAAAGCTAATTAAGAAACTGAGTGCTGTAACTCTACAGGAAACAATTGAGAATATCCCCATACCCTAATTCTGAGAGACATATTTTGTTTTCCTTTATTTGAAACTTCCATTCTTCAGTAAAGGAAGAATTAACAAAGAAAATCACATTTATTCTTGTTTAAGTTTTTTCTAAGAAAATTACATTTTTAAAACTATATATATATTTTTAATGTGTGGGCATAATTATATTTAAGAAAATTAAAATACCATCAATAGCATGTCACTGATTTATGAACTAACTTTGTTTAATGTAATGAGTATACATAAAGGACCTACGATGCTTTAGCCTTATTCTAGACTATAGGTCATGCTTCTGAAGCCTTGGAAAGAGATATGAACCATTTGAGAGTCATCTAAACTCTTGAGTTCACCCTTTGCTGTCTTTAATTGAAATTGACTCCTGGTATGAGTGAAGCTGAGTAGGCTCATCATATTATCTTGGAACACCAAGTCACATGGGTTTTCTAATCACTTAGCAAGCAGAAACAAACTCAAAATGGTCTTGTAATAGGAAAATGGTCACAGGAAAACAAACAAATTCAGTGACGCCCTCCAGGGTGTGTCAGTTGACTAAGCATCAGACTCTTGATTTTGCCTCAGGTCATGATCTCAGGGTCATGGGATCGAGCCCCTAGTGGGGCTCCTTGCTCAGCAGAGTCTGCTTGCTCTCTTCCTCCTCTTTGCCCCCGCTCCCAACTCGTGCCCATGCACCTGCTTGCTCCCCCCACAAATAAATGAATAAATAAAATCTAGGGGCGCCTGGGTGGCTTAGTCATTAAGCATCTGCCTTCAGCTCAGGTCATGATCCCAGGGTCCTGGGATCGAGCCCCGCATTGGGCTCCCTCCTTGGCGGGAAGGCTACTTCTCCTGCTACCATTCCCTCTGCTTGTGTTCCCTTTCTCGCTGTGTTTCTCTCTGTCAAATAACTAAAATCTTTAAAAATAAATAAATAAATAAATAAATAAATAAATAAATAAATAAAATCTAAAAATAACCCATAAAACAAATTCAGTAAGGGGTGCAAAAGTCAATACACTTCAAGGGGGAAGACTTAAAAACACACAGAAATATTGTATAACTTAAAATGCAAAGACTCTGATTAAATGGTTATCCTGTTGTGACCAGTGATGGAAGTAATAATGATAAATACATCCACGTATTTCTACTATAAATATTTGCACCCCCTGCCCAGCAAAATTCTTATTTTTGCTTTATATCCCTCCAAATAGAAATACATTTCTGTATCACCTCCATCCCATCTAAAATGATAAAAATGGCTTCATCATCACAACAATATTATATATGAGTCAATTGCTATGTATCATAAACTATGTCATTTAATTGCTATGATGCAGATGCTGCTAGTCCCGTTTTATGGCTGAGGAGCTGATTCTCATTGAGGTTATGGAGCTTGCCCAGAGCCCTAAAGCTCACAAGTGGTACAACAACGTGGTTTGCTCTTCGAGGACAGTCTTAAGCTTCCTAAGCCTTTTGGTCCATTTCTGCTAGGTCCCATATATCTCCTTGCTAAAAACTCTCAGGAGTCCTTGCTGCATCACCCAAGGCTCTTTGATCTCCATTTTCTTTGATGTCCACGAGCCAACCATGAGCAGTGATGTTCTGTCTCACAGGCTGAACCCCTTCACATCCGGTTAGAGCCAAGTTTCTCTATAAAATGGTAGTATAACTGTAGGGAGATATAAAAGCACAGCCATTGTGTTAATCAGAATTAAAACCTCTGTGTTCATCAGAATCCTATTGGCTCCGGTTTGTCAACTTGTGGAGGACGATTACAGTAAGAATCTCCACTCACTGAGCACCTCCTGAGCACTGGGCACGCTACTGCCATTTTTTTTGTGTGTGGTATCTCATTTAATTCTCAAATTAAGAGATAAAAGAAACCTCTTCTTATACAAGAAGAAAGTTAGGTTTGTAGAGGTGAATTATTGACCATTACCCAGCTGAAAGTGGGCAAGGTGGGAAGTGGTTTGGGGTCTGTCCACCAAGGGACATAATGGGGCTTAACACAGGAAAGAGATCCTACGGAAACAGTGACTTCATTATACAAACAGATGTTAAATAATCCTTTCTGGTTATGGTGAAATGAACACAAAATGGGTGTACATTAAAGAAAATGAGTGCTTATTGGGCAATTTGAAAAAGCTTTTTGATTGTCCCACTGACTTAAAACAAAACAAAATGAAGAGCATATCGTATTAATCAAGGCTTTTTAATTTTCTGATGCTTTGACATCTGGAGCCTTGCTAACCCTGGAGAGACTGGTCCTCCCAGGACCAACTAATTCCTAGAAATACTGAGTGACTTGCTCCTGAGTGTCCTTTCCACTGCTAACCAACCAACGTGGAGCTCACACCCCTAGCCACTTCCTGTGCAGCCTCTTCTACTCCAAGACACTGTCCCTCTTTCTTAACCACCCCAGGGCCTGGGAGCAGATGACTAGAGACAGCCTCTCTAGTTCAGAGCCTGCTAAAATTATCGAAGGTAGGCAATCTTAAACCTGTTCACCTCGCCTCACACACTCCTTCCCACAGAAACCACAATACAGACTCTTGCCCACATATTTTATCCCTTCTCCCTCCACCTCCTGACAGACCCTGGGGCTTCTCTGCAAGGTCCTGCCTGCTTGGCCGGCGCCCACCTCTTGGGATCTGCAAGTCACAAACGATCTTTTCAGTGATAATGGTCTCCTGCTCTGTTGGCCTCATCAATCTGATAACACAATCTACATTTTATTTTATTTATTTATTTTTAAAGATTTTATTTATTTATTTGACAGAGAGAGATCACAAGTAGGCAGAAAGGCAGGCAGAGAGAGAGGGGGAAGCAGGCTCCCCGCTGAGCAGAGAGCCCAATGTGGGGCTCAATTCCAGGACCCTGAGATCATGACCTGAACCAAAGGCAGAGGCTTTAACCCACTGAGCCAACCAGGAGCCCCTCACAATCAACATTTTAAACACATACTTGAACTTCTCAGAAAGCTTAGTTCTTAGAAATTCTCTTTTTCTGACATAATTTAAAAAAAAAAAAAAAGCAAACTTTTGTGCTGAGGTCATAATTAAAATCATGATGTAAATTGTCATCTCTCTGAAGGGAGTAGGATAGAACAAACACTGTTTTAGAAATAGATGACACCATGACTTTATTTATTTTTTTAAGATTTGCCTGCATAAGTAGGAAATGTATAAATTGTACAACATAAATATGTGGATATTAGATTTTTATCTCTTCAGGTATCATTAGGCCTTGTAAAATTAAGTATTTAATTTATTTATTATTTATTTGTTTGTTTGTTTATTTATTTATTTGACAGAGAGAGAGAGAGTACGAGCACAAGCAGGGGGAGAGGAAGAAGCTGGCTCCCTGCAGAGCAGGGGAAGCCTGACATGGGACTCGATCCCAGAACTCTGGGATCATGACCTGAGCCTAAGGCAGTGGCTTAATCAACTGAGCCACCCAAGCTCCCCCAAATTAGGTATTTTAAGAGAAACCGAAAGTACTCTAAAAGAAGCTTGAATTAAAAAAAAAAAAGAAGAAGAAGCTTGAATTCTCTTGGGATCTCAGGTTACTTACTGCATGTCTTTTAATTAATACTTTTTATAGTTTTAGATTTCAATGTAAATTTAACCATGCGGTGTGTAATATTGTACAAAGAGTAGCAACTTGCCTCTCTCTGTGTACAGATTCTTTTTTGTTTACTAGAGAAAGTATTATTTAGGTGTTTTTACATTCCTCCACACAACATGTTTGTCTTCTTGAGAAATTTAATAAAAAGCTAACATCAATGATACTTAAAAGGTGACCTAAAGTTTGTATGTGTCCTCTGCTGTATTATTAAATGTTTAACTATTTTTTTTTAAGATTTTAATTTGACAGAGAGAAAGAGATCACAAGTAGGCAGAGAGGCAGGCAGAGAGAGAGGGGGAAGCAGGATCCCCGCGGAGCAGAGAGCCCGATGCGGGGCTGGATCCCAGGACCCTGAGATCATGACCTGAGCAGAAGGCCACTGAGCCACCCGGGTGCCCCTGTTTAATGTTCCGATGAAGAAATGATTTGATGCATTTTCTAACACTAGTTTAATAACGATTTCAATCTCGTGTATATAGCAAAGCTCTAACTTGATTGAGTTACACATTGATATGATTGCATTCCTATCTCTCAGTCCACAAAAACTAACCAATTCCTGTAATTTCTGCTTTGATTCATTACCTAACTTTTTGCAAATACCATCTTAAGCCTTCTAGGAGACTTATTTTATAGGACACCGGAACACACTGAAATCTTTAGAAAAGTAAACAATACTCAGAGACATCCTAGAGTTTTTATCAAAATGTTTGGGTCAACTAGAATTTATGGAGAGAAATAATTAAACTGATTTTAATTAATTTAATTTAATTAATTTAAACTGAGAAATAGTTAATGCTGATTTGCTTTTCAAAAAGTAAGACAACAAAGCTATACTTGCTTATTGGCTGAGAACTTTCTCTTTCTCTCTCTCTCTCTCTAGACACATTAGGGTTGAGAATCCAAAAAGCTCTGTTTAATGATCCTGTATTGGCCAGCGTCCAAAGAAAAATTGCTTCACTTCTAAATATCCATGACATAACTGTATGTCTAATAGGAGGACCTGTAAAGTACCATTTGTTGTTGCATCCGGCAAGTCTGTTCGGTGCCTCCCAGACTGAAATCTGTAATTCATATTTCTTTTGGCCGGCACTTTGGAATGAATGCCCAAAAGGTATATTACTTTTACAAGAGATTCTTGCAAATATGCCATTGCTGCTTCTTCGAGCACAACCCCTCATTCTGTCTGGGGCCAGACTGTTTGTTAGAGAGCACCCTGTCACTTATCCTGGTAGTTAAAATGTAGAAACAATCTCTCCTTGGACGGATTTTTCCCTCTTTGAAAAATTGCCACAGCAAATTCCCCAGCCTGCCAAGTTGGCAGATTCAAAGCCCAAAGCTGGATCCCAGCCAGGCACCAATGACTCATTCCAAACCTCTGAGTCAGCATCCAACTCCGTGCCACTCTGTCTTGTGCGAGGAAAGCAGGCCATGCCACAAAATCATCGCTAGCCAAATCCTCAACTTGTTTCTGAAACTAAAAACGCTCTGAGGTGGCGGTTTCCTAACCCGGAGCGAAGAATACGAGAAAACGGCCCTTTCTGCAAAGTTCTGATGGTGGGAATGATTTCTCCCGAAGTTCGCTGGATTTGAGCCTCACTGTTTTGGAGGGAGTGAGGGAGAAGTCTGAATAATTTTTTGGCTGGAGTTGTAAAACACGGGTCCTGACCCCTTGTCGTCATTAAAGATCCCATGGGCTCTTTTGAAAGGACTTAGAGGGATTAACCTTTCTGTTCTGGCTAAATTCCTAATTGGATAATTGCATTCTGCCTCCCTAAATTATCCCTGTAGCTCCAATTGGATATGGAATTTTCACTTCCTGTCATAAAGAGTTGTAGGATGTTACAACATTTCACCCCAGGGGTGAACCAATTAAGTCGTTAGCGAGGTGAAATCTGTATGTGGGTTGTCTTCCTCTTTCTCTCCTCTTTTCCCACCTCTTTATTTGGAGTTTAAAATGTGTGGGAATCATTCAATCATGTCGAATGAAAAGGGATGTCATAAGTTAGTAACAGTGCTCCTTGTCACATTATTTCTAAGACTATAATAAAGGCAACCAATAATTGATAAGCATGTACGGAGAACATTATCATTCTACAGAGAATGAAAGCACCTGTGTCAAATGCCATGGTCCAAACCCAGGGCCACGACCATATGAGGAAAGTGACATGAAGTATTTTATAAGCAAGTTCACAGACTGGGTGTCTTAGGGGGTGAAGTGTGGGCAGCTCTGTGAGCAAGCTTGCCTCCAAGGCTTTGTGGAGAGTCAGCTCAGTGTTGAGGAAACACGTAGGCCCAGGGACAGGGCCAAGGGGAGTCAATGTCTCTCCTGAATATGGATGCAGGCATTAACCACGAGCAGATTACACATGCACTTGATTTGAAAAGTAAAGGTCACACATCAGTCTCCTCAGCTGTATGTATTCACATTGAAAATCATTGCCCATGGAATCACCTTTGAACCTGAAAAGGCACCCCCACCAGCAGCTGTGTGTTTACCCTGAGGGGAGGGAAAAGTTAATCATCAGCTTATTTGCATTATTTGCTTTTGCATAAATTTGATTTGAAGTCAAAGACAGTCTTCTTAGACCAACCGTGTTTATTTTTGTTCTTTTCATAGACTAGCACCATAGATATTTCAAGAGAACATAATTAGGTTGAGTTTTTAATAAAAATTGTGGATGAATTCTTCAGAAACAGGGACATAAAGAAACTTAGATGGAATTAGGAGTAATATCCCAATCCATTCTCTCATGATCTAGCAAAGTTATGTGGAGGACTAAAGGTAATTTGGGGTTCCACCCATGTGGGGAAATAAAAATCCCATGATTAAACTAAAATACATGTAGACTAGACTTGGATTTGCATGAGTGGAGAGTGAAGAATCTCTCGGCATTTTATCTCAGCTATATTACAGATCCACTCACATTTCCTGGCAGTACAATGAGAAATAACCAACCAATGTCTATAAGCAAAGAGTTTTAATAAATAATTATCTGGGAAGTAAGTTACAAAAATGATGTTTCTATAGTATCAGATTCCATTTGATTTTGTTTCCTTGGGAGAGACTAAATGGACTTGTTTTCAAAATATTCAATGCAATTTGATAGGCATTAGATCAATTATACTCATCTCCCTAAGGCAACTAATGCCGTCTGATAGGAGTACCTTTAATATGTCCTATTCATCTCAACATCTTTCTTTCACTTGACCTTCCCTCTTTTCCATTTTCCTCTCAGAGAACACAAGAAATGTCTTCTGAGGGGGCCACAATCCATCCTGTTGGGCACTTCTCGTCTAAGATTTGTCTAAAAACATTCCAAAGATAACTACTAAAGCTATAATCAACAGAAACCCTTGGGGATTTGTTTTTTCGTAACTTATCAGAGAAGATGTCGTCTGCTCTCTATTGTGTGTAGTTTTTCCATCTATATGAGTCATTGCATTGTACCATATAAAAATATATCTTGCTGGATTTATTACTTTTTTTGAAGCTGTCTTCCCGTGTATTAGCAGTGTCAAGTATCATGTCCTCTCTAGTTCCTAACCAAAATAGATATTTAAACAATATTTTGATGAACATATTGAACTGCTCACATAGCTTCAAACTAGACAGGCATCCAACCCAAATCTCGCTATTATATCTGCCTAAATAACATGCTCACCATACCATGCATCTAGCTAAGATTCAGACAGTGCTTCTAAGGGAGTCTTCATTTATAACCCTCAGTGGCAGATTAGATTTACCTGCACGGTGACTGTCACACCTGTGGTTCTGAGACAAGCATTCCATTTCTCACCAGTCTTGGACCAGTCAGCTAATGACCTCTCCCCCCTATAGTTTAGAGAGATCAGTTCAGGATCTCAGCCATTAACAGAGTGAATTTGTCTTCCAAGAGGGTAGATGATACCACCCGAAATAGGAATTTTAAATTTGCAGTAATTCTTTACTACTCCCCCCCACCCTTAACCTGGTTTTAAGATAAGCAGAATGCAGAAGTTTCACCCATGAATTGATGTATGTACCTATTAATCAAGGACCTCTCTGAGGGGTACTAGAAGAAATATTACAAAGATAAAAAAGACATTACAATAGTGTAATTATTGTAGAGGAGAGAAAACAAGACCCTTTCTGATTTCATTGGTTAACAATGATAAGGATCCCTCTAATCTTGCTGGTCCTTTAACCCTCCTTTTCCCAAGGAAAAATATGCTACTTTGGTAGCAAGACTAAATAGGATGATTGTACACACACACACACACACACACACACACATTTCTCTACTTATTAGTGATCAATTTATTACTAATCAATTACTAATCAAAAAGTAATTCTCTTATCTCATCATCATTATGCTAGAAAAAAATACATACTGTAGAATAGTTGGAAGACAATAAGAGAACAGGAAGTTGACCATTTATTCCCCCCCTCACTCCTTGATGACTGTGGCTCCAAGATTTGCAGATTACAAAGGGTGCTGGTGGAACTGATTGACAGGTGTCTCTGTGAAAATACCATGTGAACCATTCGCTAACAGTGTGTTAGTAAAGTAGTTGTGTTAAGCATGATTTAATCTTAAGCACACCTTCTAAATCGCTCCTTTGAGTGTCCCAATTTATCACTAGGCCTTTTACATTCTTTATGAATTGATTCAGGTACCCACTACGATACCAATATTGTATCTGTCTCTCCAACACACACATATGCACACACACACACACACACACACACACACACACACACATAATGTTCGGTGTGCAGATGTATGATTTAAAAAAAAAATCTGTGACACATTGATGCAGCACCAACAGAAATATGTGAGTAGCATTCAGTGATAGTAATCTTAAAAATACAACATTCTATTAACTATAAAAGTATTTAAACCATAATACACGACTACCCAGACTGAGAAACGTTATAATATATACAAAGAATTGCCATTGCCTATTCATTCTGCATTCTCCACCATATTCCTGACAAATACGCAAAAGCAAGGACTTGGATGTCAACACAACTTGTCCTTGATTGACCTGATCTGGGACCGGAGGACAAGGTGATAACAAGAGAAACTAACTAGGTAGACCATCTGCCGTGTTGACCGCCTGCACTGAAATGGACACCTGAAAGCACTCATGGGAAAACTGTGATTTAAAATAATTCTCTGACATGAATGTCTTCCTAATTGTATTGATATGAGATGAAGATGACTCTGTTTAATTTTAGGCATGCGTATAGTGAAGGCAGCAAAAGGGCACCTGACTGAGGAAATGCGATGCCCACTTAGTGCCACGCAGCAACTTGTCTTTGAATCTTCCAGAAGCACTGACAGTTTGATGTTGTAAAAATATAAACATTTTACTTCTTGAAAGCAGACAAAGTTAAGATTGGAAAACTGTACTGCTCTTCAACTACCAAACCTAGAGGGGCCTGGGTGCCTTAGTCGGTTGCGTGTCCTACACTTGGTTTTGGCTCAGGTCACAGCCTCAGGGTGGTAGGATTGAGCCCCATGTCAGGCTCTGCACTCCCCCTGCTCCCATCTCTCTCTAAGAAAAAAGCAAACAAACTACTGTAACAAAAGTACCATTTCATGAGAAGTTGAGGTTTATGAGGAAGCCCCTAAAATCATAAAAAAGTCAATGAAGCTAAATCAATAAGCAACTGAGATAAAACATACCGCATTGAATTCACATTAAGCGATTAACAGAATTTAAAGTATGCACGTGTATTCCCTGTTACTGTATAGTACAATAAAACATTTGTGGTGACAAATGTTGTCTTTCACTCTTAAGATCCTTTTGTTCTATTTTTGCTTTCCTGCCTCCCATCTACCTCAGGTGAGTGGGTGTAAGCGTGTTTAAATTTAGAGATGCAAATTAAAAAAAAAATATTTTGTTTAAGCCCTGGCTGTGAAAACTTATTTCTTCTATGTCCTTATAAAAGAGGTTTCTTTCTTTCTTTTTTTTTTTTTTCCCTTAGTCTGTCCTTTGTCCGCCTTGTATAAATCTTACTTGGCAAAATCACTAATGTAAAGGAAAATTGACTGTGTAAGTTCCGTATGAACATTCTAAATCCTCTACACGAGCTAATCTGAAAGGAAGCAGTCTTTGGCCATAAGAGGGTAAAAGAGAGTAAAGATGTGCATGCAAAATCAAGTATTTGTTATTAAGGCAGAGGAGAGAGATGGCGCCGAGATGCTGCGGAGATATTTATTGTGTTTCCTACATGGAACGGCAAAGGATGCAGAAAGAGAAGAAGGGAAGAAAAGAGAATAAGACCGGGCAAGTGCCGAGTAAGGCAGGAATGTAAAAAAAGAGATGCACTGGAAGAATTAGCCAATGAGTGGGATGGCTAATGTGATAGACATCTTTGCAAGTCTCCACCCTCATCACCTCCCACCTCCCACCCCCCAACCCCCACCTCCAAGCCAGGGGGAAGAATGCCTGAGTTGGCAGTAGGTGTGCTAATTCCTCCCAGGCTCTGGGTTCCTGTCCCTTCACAGCCTCTCTGGCAAAAATCTTCAGGGAGTCCCTAACATCCCTGCTTCTTTTACTGAATCTCTTCTATTTATAAGGTGCAAAGATAATGAGGTGCCGGGATCAACATTCTTTTCTAGCAAGCATGAACATCAATTCAACTTGAAAGAGTAGTTACTTATAAGATGCTTATTGACTACATAAATCATGTGTGGATGCCCAAAGAAAGCCGGGAGACAGCATGCGTCTGGCCATAGAGAGATACGCATCTTCAAGAAAAGCAAACCGTAAGCAAAGTGCATTTTGCTAAACAAAAATATTAATGGGTCCCGAGGCTTCAAGTTAATCCCGACCCCGTAAGTGCCTTCAGGTCACCAATCAAAGTACCGGACTCAGCTGTATGTGTGATAAGAGAGGAGCATGCAGTCCTCTTATGCAGTGTAAGAACGAAAGGTTGACACTAGTTGTCTTCAAGTATATGGGACCCAGGCTGGCTTTTCAAGTGTTGTCCAATTTTCTCAGTTTCCACATTTTCTATAATGAGTCTATATCTGTTATACAGGGTTTTTTGGTTTTGGTTGGTTTTTTGTTTGTGTTTTGTTTTTGTTTTTGTTTTTGTTCTTCTAAATTAGTGCGTGGTTGGGGGGTCTCTTGGGGCGAAAGAGTGAAGGCAGATTCTTTTATTTATTCTCCTTATATGTATTCTTTGTCTTGTCTGCTCAAAATGGTGGCTCTCACCCCGGGACACACCTCTGAGTTAGCTGGAGGGCTACTTAAAACAAACAGATTGCTATTCTCCACGTCCAGAGGGCCGAGTTTACTGCTCGGGGATGGGGCCTGAGAATTTGTGGGTGCTGGGTGATGGTACTCTGAGCATAGCGCTTTGACCATCACTGGCCTGAGAGGAAGCATTTCAGGGACCATAATAGAGTCTCAAATCGCAGTTGTTTTTAATTCAATCCTCAACATGGTTGCAAGTCTGGAGACTTACTGAGAAGGGTAGAAATAAATCTGACATATCCGTTTTCCAAAGGAGGGTCCGTGAAACTTGGGGCCAAAGGGGACCTTGGATAAGGTAGTGTCGTAGGATTTGCCACGAGTAGGATAGAGATGGCCATTCTTTGGATGGCGGCTCACTATTATGTTGTGATGTTGGGAAAGGAAAAAAAAAATCTGTTAACATGCATCCCACAGAAAGTCTAAATTAGGTTTTGGTTGGTTCACAAGGTGGAGAGAAGTGAGTGCTGGTTACCAAAGGCAATCAGAACAGATTCCCTGTATCCTTTTAACATCCAATCTTTCAAATACAGGTGGATGGCTTTGCATGTGCCTTGGACCCACCATCCCTCATCTGCTCGGCTCTGCAGTCCTGCAAATGTCTTCTAGCTTTCTTTAACACTAAACTCTCTCGATTTACTAGATCCTTCTCCACAGGATACAAATATGCCATTATAGGGTTCATCTCTGCCAAACAAGTAAATACAAAATAACATCTTCTTCGACCCCATATCTACCTTAGCATTCCCCGGGTTCCTTGCTCCCCTTCATAGAAAATACTTTTTTTAAATGCAACAAGTGTGACTCTTCCCTCCACAACCCTGCCTCCTTCATGGGCCATTCAAAGTTCATACAACAATGGCTGAGGGAGATGTCCTGAGTGTACCCATTTTATCAATGGGTAAACTGAAATCAATAAAGCTTCTTTAAAAAAAAAAGATTTTGCTTATTTATTTGACAGAGAGATTACAAGTAGGCAGAGAGGCAGGCAGAGAGAGAGAGGGGGAAGCAGACTCCCTGCTGAGCAGAGAGCCCAATGTGGGGCTCCATCCCAGGACGCTGAAACCATGACCTGAACTGAAGGCAGAGGCTTTAACCAACTGAGCCCCCCAGGCACCCCAATAAAGCTTCTTTTATTTCACGATCACACATTCAGGCACTAATCAAGCTCAGCCCGTGGAAGAGAGCTCTTAAGCAGGGCCTCCTCGTCCTGTCCTCTTTCCTTCCCTTCATTCTCACTCCCCTTAGTGCTCAGTCTACTCTTGACTTCAAGGGACTCTTCCTCGGGAAGCACTGCTTTCTGCTTCCTCTGCCCAGAACACTTTCCCCTGCATTAGGTCCATCTCAATTATTTTAAGTCTTTGCTCAAATGTTTCTCTCACTAATTTTTTTTCCTCACTCCACTCTAGCTTCCTGGCTATTCTTCTATTACACCAAGCACCCCTCCATCCCGGGGTCTTTACCCTTCTTGTCCTGTAGTCTCACGGATTTCTCCCTGACTTCACTGGGCTTGCATTCTGTGGTCATCTTATCAGAGTGGACTTCTCTGACCAATGTAACTAAAGTATAACCCCCAACTCCATCAGACTGTCTCTTTACCTTGCCTGCATTGAACATATTGCCATTTGATGTATTCAACGTTGATTTGCTTCCTTTTTTTTTTTTTTTTTTTTTTTTGCTGTTCTTGGGCAGAGTAAGTATTGAGTGCATGATGGAATCCCAGAAGAGGGAAATGTCAGGCATTAGGAATAAAGATTGGACCTACTTTGTAACAGGAAGGGGAGGATTGTCCTACCTAGATTAAATTCAGGGATTCTGAGAATAATGAACCTCCCTTTTAATATGCTTCAGGTAAATATGTTTATTAGTTTCTATACTTGTTTTAGATAAATTGATGCTTGAACTAGGAAGCAGTATTTGCTTGTGTCCATATATTTACTAAACATAAACTGCACTTTCATTTCAACATTATGTACCTCTTCAATTTATTTTCTATCACTATTGCCCAGAAATTTTCCTAAATTAAAAACTTATCCTTATTCTAGGACTCTTTCTCTTATTCCAGTTTTCTAAACATTCACATACACACACACACACACACACACACACACACGCACACACACCACCACTACCACCATACCATACCCTTACTTAGTATGGACCAAATCCCGTCTTCCCTAATAAGTCCCTAAATCAGATCCCTCCTCTCTGTTCTCTCCATTCACAATGTGGCCCAGCCGGATGTCAGTTACAATGCGATCATTCTTAATTGGCCGAGGGACTTGGAGCAAGGAGACAAGCTATGAACAAGAAGACAATGCGGCGAATCCACGAGGCCAGAGACACAATTAAATAAAGAGCCAAAGCCAGGGAAAAGACACAGTCAAACAGAAACCCTATCCATCACAGCGGGAGTGAGACCCCAGGATCTGCATGGAGAAGGTGAAGCATAAATACGGAGCGGCACTGGCCCACGATGGATATTGTTAAAGCTGTTCTTCTGTCCTGGAGGCCCCTCTTCCCAAAGCCAAGTCTGGGATCCCTTAGGGTCAGGTCCTGCTTGACATTTTATAGTTATATATTTACTTCTTCCTCTCCCTTACTGATCAGAGACCTACCCCAGGATGCTTTATAATTCCTTACTCTAGGATGTGTGTATAATGCCTGTCATTCAGTAGACATTAGATAGATAGATGATAGATACATGGATACATAGGTAGATTTGTACATATAGTAATTTAAGTACTGGAACATATTCAGACATTTATGTATATATACATATATGCCCACAAACACAAATATATGAATGATATGTTTAGGGGACTTGTGTGTAGTATTATAGTATTAATGAATAGTAATATAGTATTATATTATAATGTATAATATACATGACATAATTATATATAATTAATATATATTAATATATTATAATGCAGTGATATAGTATTAATTATAGTAATAATTGCCACATATTTTAATATGTGAGTGATAGTCACAAATATGTGAATGAATGTTTGCTCTTATGATGAAGGATCTCCATGTCTTCAAATCATATTCAAAAGTCATTCATGAGGGGGCACCTGGGTGACTCAGTCGGTAAAGCATCTGCCTTCAGCTCGGGTCATGATCCCAGGGTCCTGCGATACGAGCCCCACATTGGGGTCCCTGCTTAACAGGGAGCCTACTTCTCCCTGTCTCTCTGCCTGCCACTTCCACTGTTTGTGCTCTCTCTCTGTCAAATGAATGGATACAGTCTTTAAAAAAAAAGAAAAAGTGGGGGAATATTAGACTTAGGAAAGCATATTAGTTTGGTTTTAACACCCCACAGACTATGTAAACATAGACATGTAGATATTTTGATACTGGCCATGACTTCTATGTAGTTCAAGTGTATGAGTCTGATGTTAAGAGTCATATACCAAGGATTATCTGTGGCTGTTCGTGCTTAAACAAAGCCAGTTACTCAGAACGGAACCTACCCTTTGCAGTCAATTTTGCCTTGTGTGCTCCAATAAAGCGAGAATGAGAAACGTGATTAAGAAGGACTGAAAGATGCATGTATGTTCAAAAGCCCTTGTTCAGCAGTTATAGGTTCCCACTGGGGTTTGTTCTTTTCACCTCCAGAAGTGAAATGAAGACCATACCCCCCTAACAAAGTTTCAAACGCAGAGCAGGTGACTTAAATGCAATCATCATTAAAATGAGCAGTGATTTAAGTACTGGAACGTGTTCAACTTTACACCACGGTCGTTGCCTGGTTTGATCAGTTGAATAAAGGGGGGCTGTTGGCGAAAATGTGTGATGAGGTCATAGTGCTCCTCATTATCTCATCCCAATTTTGTAAATGAAGCCTCGAGTGTTTGCCAGTTTCTTAGTAATGACATCGTCATTATTACCTATTGAATAGTGTTGAAAAAAAAAATGTAGTTGTGCCCAGCTCTAATTATTATGATCTCTCCGGCTTTGTTTCTAAATATATGGCTATACAACCCACAGATGGTTGGGGACGGTGAGGCTTTGTGGTGAAGACGATGAGTGGGCGCCCAACACCAACTGGCAAGTCCTTCTCCTTGGGGTTGAGCTCCAGTATACATCCTCTCCAGAGCGTTTCTCCACTTCCCGGGAACTCAGGTGCCCCTGCTCTCCCCACTCGCACCGTACATTTTCATCACTGTGTTAGAAGACTTGCATATTTTTACCGAATGAGTGTTTTTGCATGTCCGTTTTCCCTCTAGACTCAAAGTCTACTGTAAGCTTTAACTCTGATCATTGTTCACCATCTTGAACTAGAAATCTGCTAAAACATTAAACCCAGGCTGAGTCAGGGAGAAAATGCAAATGCTGTACCTGAACATTTTACCTCTGCAAGTAAGGGACTGTATGCCTAAGCCAGTAAATACATGCAGTGGGAAAAAGCATTTCATGTACTAGGATCCACTCAAAAGTGGGGTGTTCCATTTGAATGAATTGTCTGCAGACTCTTAAGAATGACCCTTCCCAATGATGACATGGGCTTACTCTAATATGCACTCTCCCCAAATCCATTTGTTCATCATTACACATCTCCTTTCCCAGCCTTAAGTCAGAGGAATCTTCAATACTGATGGACCCATGCATTGCAGTGCAGGAAGCACTTCCTGAAGTCAAGGTCAGAACAAATGTGAGGTCTTAAATATTAGGAAGGCCACAGGAAAATTGCCCAGAAAAGAAATGAAAAGCCACCTTTATTAATGTATAAAAGAGGTATTGTTTGGAGAAGAAGTTGTTCTGACAGGGTTACCGTGTCTATGACTTTTAGAGGAGCTAATTTTATTTTAGGAAATAAACCTAATAATTGTGCTTTGCTTTATTTGCGTTCACCTTGTTTGTAATGATTTCCCGGGCTCGTGCAAGTGTAGATTTCATTAAGTCCAATGAGAGCATTCATTTCACTATAATACTACATACAAGTCCCCAAACAGTAAGTTGTTTATATTTAAATATGATCATGTGAAGAAGCCCATAATTGTTATTGCCCATAAAGGCAGGTGAAATGGTAAAACAGGACTAGTGCTTATTGATCTCTTATAAGCAAAAGCATAATGCATTTCTTTAAGAGGCTTGCACAGAGCTCTATCTAACACAAACCATTGTACATTAGATTCCCCCTTTACTGAATGTACTTTAAATGCCCTCCTTCTGGGAAACATCTAGAAAAAGTATGTCAATTCTGTGCATTTTGAGAGCTTTGGATTTTATAGATCTTGAAGAAAATGCTGAAGATACTTTTCCAGAATTATATTTCTGAACATGTACCTAAGAGAACTATGGTTATTAATTTTATCATTTTTTGATGGAAGTAAGTTTTTAAAGAAACTACTTGCCAGTTTTAAGGCAATCAGAAGATAGAGAAAAATCAAAACAAAAAAAGGCCACTATCGTGACTATTAGAAGAGTTTCATGATTCTTTAATTTCTAATAGGATTCTTGCTATTCTCTTTGATGGGACGGCCCCAAAACCTTGGGCATTTTCTGGTGTATCACTAGAAACTGATGAGTGTTGCCTTACAGTATTTAATGTGAACCATAATAGAAACACTTTTAAATACGTTCTTCTAGACAGGAATTCCTGTTGTGCATTTTGGACTGATAATTGTTCCTGTCCTGCTGCAGTATTGGACCACATCTGAGTTTTTCATTTTATTCCACGACTGACAGGCCACTGTCAGTCAGATGACAAAGGGCTGGAAGTTGCTGCCAGAAATTGATTATTAGTAATCTAAATAAGAGGTGGAGTGTCAAGATTTATAACCCAGCTACTGACCACCCTCCTCCCAACCCTCCACACTGAGGAGAAGGAAAGAAAATCAGGGCAAGATTACCCTTTAAAGGGTCGTGATGTCTTATGGGCAACCCCCATCTCCAATGTTCTCTTGCCTGCCTAAAGGAGTATTTATTCTAGTGTCAGAAACATTCTTTCCCATTGCATGATATTATTTTCTACTCTTCATGACTTCTGGTTTTGAGGAAAATCATCTAGAAATCAGCTCGCTCTTCTGAGACAGGATTTATTGCAGTGTAATGCAAAGACAGGATTGTGGGCAGCCATAAGTTAACTATATTTTCAAAGCTTACCTTACAGGGAGTTGGTGCACAATCTTACAAAGTCAAGGCAACATACGGGACACCTCTTCTACTCCATCCCGCCCCAAGTCATCTTCGCCCACCTCCAACTCTAGTCATTGTTAATGGCGACTGACTTCTTTCCCGTGTAACTGGCAACACTTCTCAGTTGCATTGTACATTTTTACTCACTACCTCATGGTTTTCCTGACCCCAGGGGAACCCTCAAGCCTGGAGGTCCAAGTGAATTAACACCCCTTGGGGGAACCTTTGAACTGGCGAGGAATGCTTCCCACCTCCGTCCCTGGCCAACGGTTCTGAGACTCTTTCTAGTGCTTCTCCAAAGGATCACACAGACTGGAGCCCTAGTCACCTTCAGGGGTACGGGCGTACACTTTAAAACCATATGCTTGTATTAGCTGTTCTTCCCTCTGTGTTTTGCCCTTCCTCTTCAACTCCCATTCCCATTTTCTGGAATAATTTCCTCTGAGCAATTAATTACCTGCATGAAAGCCCTTATCTCAAGACCTTCTTGGGAGAGCCTACTAAGAAAGGCAACACATGTGTTTAAGAAACTTAGGCATATTAACCGTCTAGTCTGTTAACAATATGAAAAGAGATTCATTATGCATCATATCATTGCTTCAACTAAGAAGATTGAATCATGTGAAGGCTTTACTTTACCAGAACACTTTGCTTTAAGCTTTTAAATCTTCACCTCTCCATATTCCGCAGAGTAAAAATTGTATTTGATTTGAAAAACATTAAGAGGAGAGTCCAGCGTAAACCATTTTAGGCAGTAAGGTGAGGAGCTCTTTTATTGGTCCTGAGGTGGAGATATGATTTTCTCAGCATGATTAAGCAGATGGATGGTTTGAACAATCTTTGAGCTCACCACGCAGTCATTTTGTACTGTGATTTGAGTGCTCTGCCCGTGATATATTTACTTACCTGGGTCCATTCCCCCACACAAGATGCAATTGCTACCAAAGCACATAAATGGGAATATCCACAAATAGAACTAGCTGGGGAAAGCCTGCATTTTCATTTGGGAACAGGGACCCTAGAAGAGTTCAGAAGTCAACTGAAATTTTGCCTGAACAAAGAGCAGGGAACAGAGAGCTCTGAGAGTTGCAACAGGCTTTGAAAAGCTGTCAGTCTATGGAAGTGAATGGCAAACAGATGTCAAACATCCTGAGGGAGTGTTTACAGGCTTCAGAACACACTCTTTTTGTCCACTCCAAAAGCAAGTTTTGGCCTCTGTAAAAATCTTAACCTGAGATTCTCCTTCATGTCCCTTGGGCACGTCTACTGACTTGGCTAATATAACCACAAACCTTAACTGACCTGTAACTAAAGCTGTACCCTAGACATCATCCAGGAAAGACGTTAATGAGCCTACAAACGGGCGGAAAACCGGACCTAATTTTCTGTGATTCCTCCTACTGAAACTGCATCTGGAGTGGTCTGGTAAGAAAAGGGTATTTTTGATATTTTACTAGAGGCTAAAATGATGAGCTCCTGCCTCACCGAATATAAGGAACCAGAGTTACATGCAAAGAAATTGCTTTGTGAACATATCGTAAGTTTTAAAAGCATGTTTGTGGAAGGCTCATTGGAAATCTGGCTATGGGCTGGATTTCAGTTGGGGCAATATTTGATTTCTTTGGTCAATGTTATCAGCTTTCACTATTTAAAGGTAATAAACCTCTCTTGGAAAGTTGTTTAAGATGTATTTATGTTCATCACAAAGACAAAACATGTGTACCTATGATGTTAGGGTAGGCTTAGGAACAGTGACATGAGACGGTCTTCAGATTTGGATAACTTTAGGAAAATGTGGATAGCTTTTGGGAACATTCAGACTGACTTATGAGCAGTAGAATAGCCTTATGAACACTGAGATGGTCCCCTCGATAGTTGGGCAGCATATAGACAATATAATAACATTAGGAACACTGGTATAGCCTTAAGGATATTTGGAAAGCCTTAACAGGAGGATGGTTTTGGAAACAATGGGCTAACCTTAAGACCATTGGGATAACCTTAGCCAATTGAGGTTGGGAGATGAGCCTTTTCTGAACCAATATGGTCAGGAGATTCAACAACTGTGACATGATTTGACTTTGCCTTGTAGTGAAGTTGAGCATTTTGCAAAAGGGAATTCTTTCCTCTGAATTTAATAGACATCATCCTGCAGTGGGTCACCATTAGATAATGAAGAGATTCAGTCCATTTGGTTCAGCATTTTAGCTGCTTAATAGTAATGATTAGGCATAACCAGATGATGTTTATGGTAATAAAGAGTAAATGATTGGAGTTGCCACATATTGAACAACTGTGTATGAGGCTGACCATTAACTTTTCCATGTAATATAATATTCTCAACAACATTAAGAAGTATCGCTGGATCTATTTCAATAAGAAGAAAATCCAAATTTAGAGAAGATAAGCAACTTATCACATGCTACCAAGCTACAGAGAAAGAGTACAGTCTTATAACTCAGTCAGTCTTATCCCCAGGCCTATCTTCACCCTCCCGGGCCATTAAAATTTTTCTAAGTGAGGGGTTAAAAAAAGAACTAAATTTAGAACAAAACTATGTGATAAATGAAGCTGACACATCTGAGCATCTGTCTGGAAGAAGATAAAATTGTATTCATGTATTACACCATGTAAAAATAAATTCTCCATTAATTAAAGCCTCCTGTATGAGAAAGTAGAAGGTGAAAACCCTTGTGAAAAGTTCTAAGAGAATACTTGCCTAATCTACATGTAGATAGTGAGAAGAACTTTCTAATTGAAGCTGAAAACCCAAGGCTACCTCTACAAGGTATTTCCCTATCAAAATTCAATAGAAAGGATAAATAATAGGTTTTAAAAGATAACAGAAAGGGATAAAAAGCTAAAATCTATAATACTCAAAAAGCTTTTGAATAAAAAAAAAATGCATCCAATAGAAAAATGGGTAGGGGATATCCTGTATGAGTAGAAGAACAAACCCATACCAGTAGGTGTAGAATTTCAAAGTAATGAAACAACACATCATTTTATCCCTCACCAGAGACCAGCAAAACAAAAACAAATAAACACAGAAAAAACCCAAGATCAAAAACCAACAACACAGACACACAAAGTCAAACACCTGAAGTCAGTAGGGCTGTGTGGGGAGCATAACACACTGCTAGTGGAAACAGAAAGTGCTACAATATATTTGGGAAGCAAAACTCAGTGTCAGGAGTCTCTATACTACAGAAAGAAAATTCCTTGAGGTCAAAAAGTTCAACGGACGTGGTCATCTATTGTACTAAGTGTTTATAGTGTAACCCTAGCACGAAACGATATTCAGAATTCAAAAGAAATAATTTGACATAAATTATTATTTATGAGTGTGAAAAGCAATATTGAGTGTAAAAAGCGAAATACAGAGAATTATGTATCATATGACTTAATTTTTAAAACGTGTACATGTATTTACAAATGTTGCATTCTATAACCATATTAACATGGAAACATATGAGCATACCCCTATTAGAATTTCACACGGGCTACCTGGGTGATTTGCTGATAAGCCAGTGAGAATTGAAGGGATATGTATAAGGGAGAGAGAAGGCAAACAATAACAATTAAAAGGGAAAAAAAAAGAAAAAAAGAAAGAAAAAATAAAGAAAGAAAGAGAAAGAAAAAACTATAGGTGAATAAAAGCATTTCTACATATTTACATAAAACTAGAAAATCCAGAAACTTCTCAGTCATAGCTTGTCAAGAGAAAAACTACTTCCTTATCATGTAAATCCTTTGCAGAATTTTATATTTTAAGCTATCTGATTTTTCTCTCCTATCTATTTTTAAAGAGTGAAAATACTGAATTTTATATCATATCTTTTTGCCCTCACTAAAATTTCCCAAATTTACTAATGGTCTTTCAAAATTCCGTGAGACACATTTACTTTCTCTCGTTCTAATCTTGCATTCTGTCAGGTTTCTCTTATGGCATTTGCCGTGATCTGCTTTATTTGTCTTACTTATGTTTTTTGACATTTTCTTATGATTAAGATTCATCTGTATCATAGGGCATCTACTATACAGACTTTTCAAGGGAATCTGGCACTTTGCATATGGTAAAAGTACAATAAATTGCCGTTTCAAGATTCATTAACATAGTCATCAAATATTTATTTGAAACTTATTATATGCAAAATTGTGGCTATTATACAGATTAAACATGGGATTCTTGGATGAATAGTGCCATGAAAATATCTACTGTCTTGATAAATTTGGTTTGTAACTTTAAAAATATTTATCATTACATAGATATATATACCATTTATACAGATACACATATCATACAGTTATACATATGTGTATATATGAGAACAAGACAATTATATTGTCAAGACAATTTTCTACAGCATTCTCCAGATTATTAATATATGTCTTAAAGAGATTTATATGGAGGGATTTAGATCTCTGTGGTAGAAATATGCAAGAGCAGTTTTATAAAACCTCATTAAAATCAAAATGCAAAGAACCAAAAAAATTGCTTTAATTAGCCAGTTTAGATTTCCTGATATTTTGTTTGATAATATTAGAATTTTTATTTGGCTAGGGAGTAGCAGTTGTTTTGAATTATGCACTATTCTGAATCAAGACACTGGTTTAATGAGGTGTTAGCTCATGAAGGATTGTTACAAGTTTATAGACTGTAGAGGATTACCATTAGGTAATGTTCAGTGAAAACTGTAATTTAACAGACACAAAAACAAAGAATAATTTTGCAAGTGCCTTTCAGAGACAGCTTTCTAATAGTGAACACACCTAAGTTTGCCACAAACTTCAGTTACTTCCAACTAACCATGGAAAAGAGGGTGAGATGGAAAATACAGCAGATGACCCTCTACTTGCAAAAGTAATTTCACAAAACAATGATCTACAAATAAAGGTGTTTCCTTTTTTATTTTTACTTTTAAAAAATATTTTATTTACTCATTTGATAAATAAGCAGGCGAGACAGCGTAAGTAGGGGGAATGGCCGAGGGAGCGGGAAAAGCAGACTCCCCACTGAGCAGGAAGCCTGATGTTGCGCTTGATCCCAGAACCCTGGGATCATGACCTGAGCCAAAGGCAAATGCTTAACCCACTGAGCCACCCAGGTGACCCAAGGTATTTCTTTTTTAAATTTGGTAACAAGTTCTTCAGTTTTCCTTGACTCAAGAATGGATATGAGTTACTGTCTCACTATATGCACAGTACAATAATTTATTTTGATTGTATCCTCTAAAGAAGTAATAATTTGTATTTACATAATTTAGCCTCCTTGTCTCCCATGTCTTTGACTCCTTACCTTGCCCACTTAAAGCATTTTATGTCTTTGAGGTGAAATGTACATGCAGTGTACAACTGAGTGCCTCAAAATCATTTATAGATTCTTGGTCTCTGGTTGGTAGAGATGATGTAATACAAACTACTATGGTAAATGAGAATAGGATCAGACCTAACTAACGGCTGGCATTGGGGAACAAATACACTTAGGTCATTAGTCTTCCATTAAAGAGCTCATCAAACACAGACAAGTTCAGAGATAGGACAGAGCAGAGGGACCCAACTTGACCCCAATGTTAGGCTGATCCGAGGAAAGCCAGGGAAGAGGTGATATGAGTGTTGAGTTATATTTTCAGGAATAACAATGACTTCTGTTTTGCTGTATAATAGGAACTTTATCTTTCTCTGCATCATTTTTTAAAGATTTTATTTATTCATTTTAGAGAGAGAAAGCCCACACATGAGCAGAACAGAGAGACAGAGGGGGAAGCAGACTTCCCGATGAATGGGGAGTCCAACATGGGGACTGATCCCAGGACCTGTAGATCAAGACCTGAGTCGAAGGCAGAGGCTTAGCCATCTGAGCCACTCAGGCACCCCCTTTCTCTGCATCATTAACTAAGAAAATACATATAGACAAAATCTTTTAACCTTTAATAGGCTGAGTGAATCAGAAACAAAAGCTGGGAGTGCTTTTTTTTAAATTTTTAAAATTTTTTTTAAAGATTTTATTTATTTGACAGAGAGAAACACAGCGAGAGAAGGAACACAGGTGGAGGGAATGGTAGCGGGAGAAGCAGGCCTCCTGCCGAGCAAGGAGCCTGATGCGGGGCTCGATCCCAGGACTCTGGGATCATGACCCCAGCCGAAGGCAGATGCTCAACGACTGAGCCACCCAGGCGCCCTGGGAGTGCTTTTTAAATGCCAAATGCTATTTTAAAAAGTTTGTCTGAATAATCCCATTTAGTATACATAATCCCTAAGAAGTACATACTACTAATTTAACTATTAGATGCCTAAATTGAGTTAGAGAGAGGTTAAGTCCCCCGAACCTTAGAAGTCACACAGAAATTCAAAGTGAATTAAAGACCTATAGTTAGATAAGAAACCATGAAAATCCCAGAGGAGAACATAGGCAGTAACCTCTTTGCCATCAGCCATAGCAACTTCTTTTTAGATTTGTCTCCTTAGTCAAAGGAAACAAAAGCAAAATACACTGTCGAGACTATATCAGAATAAAAAGCTTCTACACAGCAAAGGAAACAATCAACACAACTAAATGACAACCTACTGAATGGGGGAAGATATATATCAGACTGACATATCTGATAAAGTGTTAGTACCCAAAATATATAAAGAACTTACACAACTCAACACCCAAAATATGAATAATCCAATTAAAAAATGGGCAGAAGACATGAATAGGCACTTTTCCAAAGACACTCAGATGACCAACAGACAGGTGAAAAGATGCTCAACATCACTCATCATCAGGGAGATGCAAATCAAAACTACAATGAGATATCATGTTACACCTTCAGAATGGCTAAAATTAACAACATAAGAAACAACACGTGGTGGCAAAGTTGTAGAGAAAGAGAAACCCTCTTATACTGTTGGTGGGAAGGCAAACTGGTACCGCCACTCTGGAAAACAGTATGGAAGTTCCTCAAAAAATTGAAAATAGAACTACTCCAAGATTCAACAATCATGTCACTAAGTATTTATCCAAAAAATAAAAAAATACTGGATCAAAGGGTTACATGCACCCTGATGTTTATAGAAGCATTATCTACAATAGCCAAATTCTGGAAGCAGCCCAAGCGCCCATCAAGTGTTGAATGGATAAAGATGTGGTATATATACATATACACAATGGAATATTACTCAGCTATATAAAGGAATGAACTCTTAACCATTTGCAACAATGTGGATGGAGCTAGAGTGTATTATGCTAGGAGAAATAAGTCAGTCAGAGAAAGACAAATACCCTATGATTTCACTCATATGTGGAATTTAAGAAGCAAAACAAACAAGCAAGGGGTGGGAGAGAGAGGCAACCAAGACACAGGCACTTAACTATAGACAACAAACTCTTGGTTACCAGAGGGGAGGCAGTGGGGGGACAGGTATAGTAGCGGTGGGATTAAGAAATGCACTTGTGATGAACACTGGATGATGTATGGAAGGGTTGAATTGCTATATTCTACACCTGAAACTAATATTATACTGTATGTTAACTAACTGGAATTTAAGGGAAAACTTAAAAAAAATATGGAGTCCAAAGTAAAGATTTTAAAGTCAGGAAGGCTAATTCTAAAGCCTACAGTCTGTACTGCTCTGTACTATACATTATGGGTACGTGTGTGGGAAGGGGTAGTCATAGCAGGAAGAATTGCTGATATTTATAGAATGGTTCCTCTATGTCACAGACTGTCCTAAGAGCAGAGCACTTGCTAACTTATTTTATCCTGACAACACCCTCTGAGTTGGTGTTCATCTGCCTACAGAAGGAATTGAAACAGTGAGGTTAATATTATGCACCCATGTTATACATTTGCCATCTATTTTATGAGCTTATTTATACCCCCACATCTACATAGACACAAATCTGAATATCATGGCAGAATAGGAGAGGAAGAATGTTTACAAAGCCCAGATTTCAGAGTGAAGAAGTGCCATTACTAGCTGTGTGACTTACTTAAACTCTATGGAAAGGAGTTTTCCTCATCAATACAATGGACTTAGTGACTACTTCAATACATGGAGTATTTACATGATACAGTGAATGTGAATCATCTCACAGAGTCAGGAATAGAGACATTGCAAGTGATTGCTGTTACTTAAACAGAAGGAAAAGATAGACCATTATTTTATACATAAGATGTGCTCTTTGTTCTTATCTCTTCCTAAATTCTGTTTATGGATATCTAGTAACTGAAAATGGAATGAAATGACAATGACATCTAGTATTATATCTTGTTGGGGACCATTCTAGCTGACATAGCATTACACTGAAGTTTTGTACTAAACATGGTGACTACACTTATGGGAAGAGAGAACTAAAATTATGGAAAAGTTCTGCATCCTCAATCTCACAGTGAAATTTCCTCCCATAGAACTTCAATGCTATTTCTACTCCAACTACTAAAAGCACATGGCTATACTTCCTAATCTCAGGTGTAGTGATCTTACTTTTGTTTCATCTACCTTGGAAAATCTCAAAATACAAACAAATATTTAGCACTATCAAATCCATAAAGAAGAGAAGATAAATGATCCCTTTGAAAAATATTCCAAGATGCCTAATGCTAATCTCAGTGTCATTTTATTCATTTTATGGAAATAGGAAGTAACTTATTTGTCCAACACCAATAAGAGATGACTTAATTTTAAATATCATTTCAAAAATAGGTCTAAATGAACATTTTGAGGATAGTAATTAAACAAGTAGAACAAGAACAAGAACAAGAACAAGAACTACGTGCATTAAGTATACTATATCTTTATTTTCTAATGCTTTTGCTGAGCGTCATTTTGTGACTTGCCTTTATTTTTATTTATTTATTTATTATTTATTTTTTTTAGTTGCCTTTATTTTGGAACAGAAAACGTTATCATTAAAGACATGCCATTAATCCCACCATGACAATCATTAAGATATATTTGCCCTTTAGGGATGACTGCCCTTCATTTTGTTCATCAATAGATGTCAATAAACCACATGTGTTTAATGAGTATTATTACAACATTGCTTTTATCATTGAATTACAGAAGTCTTTGGGGGGAAATGTGCTTTGATATATTTTATTTTGTATATATTAAGTAACATAAAATAGATATGAATTTTGCTAACCTTAGATAATAGATGGATAGACGTATAGAATAGTTTTTGGCAGTTATGTGCAATTTGACATATGAGAAAGTAAGAAAATGCCTTACATGTGCATTAAGAATTGTGACATGAAATGTTATTTCAGCCTTCCGTTCTTAAAAACATAGCTTAAAAAATAGCTTAAGATATATATAATTTTAAAAATTTAGGATATATTTATAAATATTTCTATCTTTAATGAATTCTGTTGTTTTTCTTAATTTTTACACAGGGTGTTACCTTTTGGTATGCAATTCCAGGTGAATATTACCCTCAGGAATTAGTTAAATGTATTATCATTTAAGGACCAGGTGAGAACTTTACTAATGAGAAAGCCATCAAAAAGAAATACAAGGAAAAACAAAAGAGAAAAAAGATATTCTCATTCTAAATAACTTTTAGCTAAAATCAATAAATCAGAGATGAAAGGATGTTTCTCTTTAACAGTAAGGTAAAGATGTTCTTAAAAGAAAACTGTTCAATCTCAAGAGGTTACACTATTGTAAATTCTATTCATTTTAGGGAAAAAAGAAAAATAGGAAAATTATGTTTTTCACTTGGATCACTAACCAGGGAATTAGTGCAATGAGAATGCTAGTCTCAGTACGAGGCTACACTAATTCTCTAGAATATTTTATTATTATGAATTTAGGTGTTTTCTGACTCTGGTTCCCTTTCAACATTCCCTCTAGACTATGAGTACCCTGATATTCTGGAATATGTCTCATACACCACTTAGTTCCACACTTTTTTTTTTTATTTCCACACTTTTTGTAAAACAATTTATATAGCAAGCTTTCGGCAATTTATATTTACATTTATTATTTTATGAAAGAATGGATATGAGAATAGTAATGATTGCTAATGTACATGATCTAAATATAGTGAAATACTGAATGATTTTTCTTTTGCAAGTTGAATATCTAGAATTATAGTTTTTCTAGAAGAAATTTGAAATTAGATTTCTAACCCTAAATCTAAAAAAAAAAAAAAAAAAAGAACTCTTGGTAGGATCCAGGAAGAAGACAAATGTGCTGTGGATGTTGGAAGAATAAAGTGCTTTCCATAATGTCTATCATGTGCATAAATGACAAAAATGTAGGATCCCCAACCTCTGTTTGAAAGTTGCTATTTACTTATTTGTTTGTTTGTTTTAAAGATTTTATTTATTTGACAGAGAGAGAGAGAGAAATCACAAGTAGGCAGAGAGTCAGGCAGAGAGAGAGGGGGAAGCAGGCTTCCTGCTGAGCAGAGAGCCTGATGTGGGGCTCGATCCCAGGAACCTGAGATCATGACCTGAACCAAAGGCAGAGGCTTTAACCCACTGAGCCACCCAGGCACCCCTGAAAGTTGCTATTTTTTTTAAAGATTTTATTTATTTATTTGTCAGAGAGAGAGAGAGAGTAAAAGCAAAGGGAATGGCAAGCAGAGGGAGAAGCAGGCTTCCTGCTGAACAGGGAGGCCAATGAGGAACTCAATCCCAGCACCCTGGGATCATGACCTGAGCCAAAAGCAGACACCAATTGAGCCACCCAGGTGTCTCATGAAAGTTGCTGTTATTTTTAATTGTTGTAGATTTTGCATTTCTGGCAAAATAATAATTGCACTGCCTCCACATTTTTGGATTTTCCTTTATTATCTCACAGGCATAGACTGAAAAATTAGTATTTTGGTTTCTGTAACATGAGTTTAATAATATTTACCTGATATGACTGTTGAGAGGATTGAATGAGCACTATATTTAGCACAGTGCTTGTCATTCATTCAACAACTCCTTTAGCACAGAGCATGTGTCAGGCCTGTTGTACAGGCTATGGTAGAGCGGCAGCTCACAAAGAAGAGGAAAAAAAAATGAAATTTCCAACAGAACTTGTATTCTACCAAGTTTAGGGCCCGAGATTCCTTATTCCTTCACCTAACATGATTGATTCCCAAAACATTGATTTTTGGTTATTAAACCAATCTTCTAATCCCTGGCTAAATACTATATAGATATGGTGTATAATCCTCTGTATATGTTGCTGGATTCTCTTTGCTAGTATTCACTGTGAACTGTCACATCTACATTCATAAGACATTTTAGGTTTTTTCCCCTATATTGATAAAAGGTCTGTACTTTTATTTACATGTGATACCTTTGTTTGACTTTGGTATGTCAATTATGGCTTTATAGAATGAGTTAGAGAATATTCCTTTCTTTCTTACTGTTTAAAAGAGTTTGTAAACATATTCTTAATTTTTCTTTATACTTGTTATAATTTGATTCAGATTTTCTGTTTTTCTTCAGTAAATTTCAGTAGTTGTGTCTTTCTTGGGATATATCTTATATTTGCTCTTTAATATCAAATTTTTGACACATAACTATTCATATTATTCCACTCTAATCTTTTCTTTTTTTAATATCTTATTTATTTATGTGTTTATGTATTTATTTGAATGATGGAGAAAGGACAGAGGGGGAGTGTGAGAGAGAGAGAGAGAGAATCTCAAGCAGGCTCCTCACCCTGACATGATGCTTGACTTCATGACCCTGAGGTCATGATCTGACCCAAAATCAAGAGTTAAATGCTTAACTGAATGAGCCACCATGCCCCCTGCCCAATCTTTTTTTAATTCTATACTATTAGTAATGGTTCCTCTTTTCTTTTTTTTCCCTCTTTTATTTCTAATATTTGTGTATTTAGGCTTCTCTCTCTTCTTCTTGGACATTCCTGTTAATATTTTGCCAGTTTTGCTATCTGTTCATGAAACCAGCTTTTGGTTTTATTGATTATCTTTATTGCTTACTCTTCTTTATTTTATCAATTTCTTTCTTACCGTTTTTATTTATTTCCTTCTGCTTGCATTAGGTTTATTTTTCTCTTCTTTTCTCAAAGTAATTAGGAGGAAAGATACTTGATATGATATCTTTTTTAATAATAATTTATAGCTATAAATTTCCGTGTAAGAACTGCTTTAGCTGAGCTTAAGTATTGGTATGTCTTGTTTTTATTTTAACTCATCTCAAAAAGGTTTCTAATCTTCTCATTTCTTTCTTGGTCCTTTTTTTTGTTGTTGTTATTTAGGAGTGGTTGTTTAATTTTTGAATGTTTATGAATTCACCAAATTTCTTTCTATTATGCATTTCTATTTCATTCCATCATGGAATGATGGAATTTTTTGGTTTTTTTTTTTTTCAGATCTTTTTAAATATTAAGTTTTATTTTATGGTCTAAGATATGGTCTATCTTAGAGAATGTTCCATGTGTACTTGAGAATTATATTCTACTGTGCTTGCCTAGAATTTTCTATAGATGTCTGTTTGGGCTAGTTGGATTATAGTGCTGTTCAAGTTTTCTGTTTTACTTTTTCACCTTCTTTCTAGTTGTTGTATCGGTTACTGAAAGTAGACCATTAAAGTTTCCTGATTTTATTGTTGATTGTCTAATTCTTCCTTCAAATCTGCTAGATTCTGCTTCATGCAATTTAGGGCACATGGTGGAGTGCATATATATTTATGATTATTATGTCTTCTGCAATATTAACCCTCTTATCATTATAAAATAAACCTCCTTTGCATAGTTTTCTATGGTTTCTATCTGCATTATATAGTAGACTAATAACTACTCAAAAATATCAGGACTTAATTCCTAAAATATGTAAATGTTACCTGAGTAGAAAAATGGTCCTTGCAGATATGATTAAGTTACAAAATTTGACATAAGGAGATTATCTTGTATTATACAGACAAGACTTTAAATCCAGTCAAAAGTGTTTTTATAAGACACAGAGGAAGATCTTACAGAGAAAAGGCAGAGACAATATGGCCAAAGAAGCAGAAATAGGAGTTACGTAGCCAAAAGTCAAAACAATGTCCAGCAGCCACTAGAAGCTGGAAGAGGCAAATATTAGATTCTATTATATTGTCTCCATTGGGAGTGCAAGTCTCTCTAATGCTTTGATTTTGGCTCAGTGAAACTTATTTCAGACATCTGACTTCCAGAAATATAAGAAAATAAATATGTGTTGTATTGAACTATCCAGGTTGCAGTAATTTATTACAAATTAGCCATCATTAACTACCACAAATGATATAATATTTTCCACCATTTGGTTTAATTTATTTGTATCTTTGAATCTAGCTTATCCCTTTATAGGCAGCATATCATTGGATCTTGATTTTTTTATTATTCTGAAAAACCTTACCTTGAAATTAAAAATTATCAAAATTGGTGGGAAACAGTGAAATCATTACGTTCAGGGAATTTTATAACATTGAATGAATATATTCAAAAGGGAAAAGAAGACCAAATTAAGTACAAATTATTCAGAAGAAAATAAATAATACAAATTAGAACATAAATTAGTCAAATTGAAAACTAGAAATGGTGATAGAGAACATTAAGAAAACCAAAACCTTGTTTTTGTAAAAGATCGGTAAAATCAACACGCCCTTAGTCAAGCTTAACTAATAACAGAGAGAAGACGCAAATTATTAGCACTAGAAACAAAATCATGGTCATCAGAGATATCATGAACATAAAAAAGCTAACAAAGGAATACTATGAACAAGTCTATTTCCACAAATTTCATAGCTGATATGAAACAATTCCTTGAAAAACACAATATGCTAAAACCTCCTAAAAGAAATAGTTGATCTGAGGAGGTTTGTATTTTTAAAGAAATTGAATCAATAATTAATAATCTTCCAAAACAGGAAGTACCATTCCCAGAAGTATTCACTGATGAATTCTACAAAACACTTAGAAAATAAATTATACCAATTCTGTATAATATCTTCTTAAGGCCCAAAGAGAATACTTTACAACTCATTCTATGAGGCCAGAGTCACCCTAATGCCCAAATCAGACAAAGACATTATAGGAAAAGAAAACTAGAGACCAATAATTCTCATGAACACAGTTGCAAAAATCCTCAGTAAAGTATTTGCAATTCAAATCCAACAATATATAAAAAAGAATTATACAACACAACCAACTGAGTTTTATTTCAGATATGCAAGGCTGGTTCAACCTTTGAAAATCAATTAATATAATCCATCACATCAATAGGCTGAAGATTTAAAAATCACATTATTATATTAATAAATGCAAAAAAACACTTAAAATCCAACACTCATTCATAATAAAAACTCTCAGCAAACTAGAAATAGAGAGGAACTTCCCAAACTTGATAAACAATATCTCAAAATATCTGCAGCAAACATTCCACTTAATGATGAGATATTAGAAATTATCCCACTAAGATCACAAACCAGGGAAGAATGTCCCTTCTCATTGCTGCTCCCCAACATCATACTAGAAATCCTACCTAATGCACCAAGACAGGTAAAGGAAATAAAAGGTATATAGATTAAAAAGGAAGAAATAAAACTGTCTTTATTCATAGATGATGTAATTGTCTACAGAGAAAATTTGTAAGAATTGACCAGAAAAAAAAATAAAATAAAAATTAAAAACCCTCCTAAAACAAATTATCAATTATAACAATGTTGCAATATTACAGGATACAAGGCCAATATATAATAATTTACTACCAGCAATAAAAAAATGGAATTCAAATTAAAAACACAATTCCACTTACATTAACATGGTCCAAAATGAAATATTTAATATAAGCCTAACAAAATTTCTCTTAAGTATATTATAAAATCTTATGAAACTATCAAAGGAGAACTAAAGAAATCGATCTTGAATATGTACGAACAGGAAGATTTAATATTGTCAAAATGTCAATTCTTCACAACTTGGTCTATAAATTCAATACACTTCCAATCAAAATCCAACAAATTATTTTGTGGATATTTACAAATCCATTAATAAGCTTATAGTAAAAGGCAAATACCCAGCATAGCCAACTTAATATTGATGTCAGGGGACCCACTCTGTCTGACTTCAAGACTAAACTACATAGCTACAGTAGGCAAGACACTGTGGTGTTGGTGAAATACAGAAAAATAGACCAGTATAACTGAATATAGAACCTAGAAATTAATACATACATATAAGTCAACTGACTGCAAAAACAATGCAATGAAGCAAAGAAAGTCTCTTCAATAAATGGTTTTGGAACAAATGAATATCCACAACAACAACAACATGAAGTTACATACAGATCTTACACCTTTTAGGAAATTTAACCTGAAATAGATTGTAGTCCCCTACATGTAAAATAAAACTAAAAACTTCCTGGTGGATGACATAAGATAAAACCTAAATTACCTAGGTTCTGATGATGACTTTTTAGATATATCACCAAAGCCATGATCCAAGAAAGTAACAATTGATGAGGGGGGCCTAATTAAAATTTAAAATTCTACTCTGTGAAAAACATTTGGAAGAGAATGAAGAAAAACCAGATCAGGAGAAAATACTTGCATGACACATCTGATAAAGAACTATTTCCTAAGATACACATAAAACTCTCAAAACTCAACAATAAGAAAATGGACAACCCAATTAAAAAAATGGGCAAAAGACTTAAACATTCCATTAGATAGATAGATGATAGATAAAGAAAAATATATGTAGAGATCTCTATATCTATATCTGCATCTATATATCTCATCTCATATCTTCTTCCACCATTCATCTATCAATAGTGTAATATGTTAATCCTTTAATGAATATTTTACTACACTTTTTTAAAGATTATTTTCTAACTGGTTGCTCTAGGATTTTCTGCTCTGTTTGATGACACATTGTCATCATAGCTTTTTTTTAATTCTTAGAACTTGGATTCCATTACTTCTTGAATGTATTTGGTTGCCTGATTTGAGATCTTTCACTGTTAAATCAAACATTTGGGCCCTCTTAAAGTCAATTTCTGCTGCTTGCTACTTTTCTTGTATTGAGACACAGCTTCCTGCTTCTTTTCGTGATCAGCATATTTTGATGAAAACTTAACCTTTTCAGTAATATTGCAGTAATTCTGGATACTGTGTACCCCATTCCCATCTCCAGACCCTATTTTTTTAATTAATTTTTATTAACATATAATATATTATTTGCCCCAGGGTACATGTCTGTGAATCGTCAGGCTTACACATTTCACCGCACTTAACAGCACATACCCTCCCCAATGTCCACAACCCAGCCACCCCATCCCTACCCCCCTGCCTCCCAGCCACCCTCAGTTTGTTTTGTGAATCTAGAAGTCTCTTATGGCTTGTCTCCCTCCCCAT
>CM053610.1:46299547-46316661 GCA_028646535.1 Procyon lotor
CTTCCCAGGGGAATTCTACCAAACATTTAGAGAAGAATTAATACCTATTCTTCAGAAATTGTTCCAAAAAATAGAATGGAAGGGAAACTTCCAAACTCATTTTATGAGGCCAACATCACCTTGAGCCCAAAACCAGACAAAGACCCCATCAAAAAGGAGAATTAGAGACCAATATCCTTAATGAACACAGGTGTAAAAATTCTCACCAAAATACTAGCCATTAGGATCCAACAGTACATTAAAAGGATTATTCATCACGATCAAGTGGGATTTATTCCTGGGATGCAAGGTTGGTTCAACATCCACAAATCAATCAATGTGATTCAATACATTAATAAAAGAAAGAACAAGAACCATATGATACTCTCAATTAATGCTGGAAAAGCATTTGACCAAGTCCAGCATCCCTTCCTGATCAAAACTCTTCACAATGTAGGCATAGAGGGTACTTTCCCGGTGGGGCTTCTTATTGCCTTTGTCTTCTGGCCATGCAATGTCTCTTGGTGATGGAAGAGAATCTCAGGTCCAGTGGATAAGGAAAACTTTTCCCTTGTTTTTTTATTGCTAGAAGGACTCCCAGGTAATGTCCTGGGGGTGATAATGGGATCTCGGTTTCATCAGCTGATTTCCCACTCAACCACTGGAAGGAATGAAACTCCCTTGGACACATTATTCTTGGTTTCTCCTTGCATTGTTTCCAGTATTTAAAGTCACGCTTAGTGGGGAGGAATAGAAAGAAAAATGTCTGTCCCGTCTTGTCCAGAGAAGAAATCTTTATAATCTGTGGGACACCTGGATGGCTCAGCAGGTTAAGCGTCTGACTCTTGATTTCAGCTCAGGTCATGATCTTAGGGTCCTGGGATTGAGACCCAGATGGGCTTCTGCTCCCAGTGGGGAGTCTGCATGAGGATTCTCTCCATCTCCCTCTGTCCCTCTCGCACTAAAATAAATAAAATAAATCTTAAAAAACAAGAAATTTTTATGTATATATTTTTTTATTCTTAATAGTCACATTAAAAAAAGTAGAGATGAAATCAATTTTATTAATATATTATCCAATATACCCAAAATGTTATTTTAACATATAACCACTATAAATATTGATCTATTTTTATTTAAATTCAATTAGCCAACATATAGTACATCATTAGTTTTTAACGTAGTGTTCAATAATTCATTAGTTGTGTGTAACAACCAGTGCTCATCAGATCACGTGCCCTACTTAATGCCCATCTGTTTTACCTTCTTTTCTTCCCATAGTACTTGAAATCTAGTATATATATTATAATTACAGTTCATCTCAATTTATATCAGTTTCATTTCATTCATGTTGATAGTGACCACCATATTGGATATTACAATTCTAGCCACTTTCATTTATTATGTGCACAGTTTTTCTGATGATCTTTTTAAAAATCTGGTAATATTTTTCCTTATGTAAAACCCTTCAAAGACTTTCCAATCGACATTGGAAATACTCCAAAAATTCTGATCATAGCTTCCAAGGCACAGAATGAGGTAATGTTTCTTCATTCTTTTCCCCTTTTGATTCTTAGTAACAATTCAGATGTTAGCTTAATTGTCACACCCTCAGGGAAGCCTTCCCCAATCCCCAAAATAAGTCAGGTCTCCCTGTTAATACCTCTCAATGTGCATTGTGCTTTTTCTGTGCAGTCCTTATCACAAATTTATATAACATATTTAATTATGTAGCTATTTGTTTGTCGATTATATTCCCCTTTACACTGTAAGCTCCATGGAGGCCGTATCTTATCTATCCCATTCATTACTGTATCCCCAGTGCCGATTACAATACCTGTTGTTCAAATGAATAAATGAATTTCACTAATTTAAATGTGAAGCTGGAAGCTAAAATCTCCCTATTCTAAAAATGATCACCACAGAACTTGTAAATGATTAGTTTTGAAATGCATAAGGAATGTTACTTTAAATCATTAATTAAATACTAGTTTATTTCTTGTTTTTTCGTACAATGAAACTTACATGAAATGTTTAGTTGCTAGTATATCCCACGTTCATAATCCCAAATGTTATGTTTGTCTTTAGACACTATATAAGTATTTATATAGTGTCTTATATTTCTTATATTTATATATTTATATTTCTTATATTTATAAGAAATTCCTGGAGAAACCTTATAAATAGTGTCTTACACAGACACAAGTAAGCACTATTATCTAACATTAGGTAATATTAGAGAATAATGTGAAATATTAATACTAGATAACAATCAGAATTTGAAAAGATTTCCTTGATGGTTTTGTTCTTGCATTCTCTCTCATCTGTGAATTGGAATATGATGAATGAAGACATGTTCAAGAACTAGAAAGAAGACAAGCACCCCTGATTAGTGAACCTCAGCTCCATTTCACTTAATGGTCTCCAAATTATTTTTTAAAAGTTCTGTTCTCTGGACTTATTTCCAGCAGCCTCCTGAATTATACTAAACAGGGCAGAAATGTTTATTTTTACTGAATTTGTCTAAGACTTCCAATAAGTTAAATTCCAAAGAAAATTTGGAAAAAATAATCTATGTAGCCTTTTGCATCTTTGACAGGACATCAGGTTGGGGACTTTCATTTGGAGAATATTGAGTGTGTGTGTGTGTGTGTGTGTGTGTGTGTGTGTGTGTGTGTATCACTCTATCATCACTTGCAATAATGATGGGTTCTTTATCCAGAGTTGGGTGTTTCTTTCTACTCCACACATTTGAGATCGACATCTATCACCTTCCTTTCTAGTTTGAAACACCCTGGAATTTAAAATTTTAAACTTTTGTAATTCTCTTTCCCCCAAATTATAGTTGGAAAGCTAAAATCTTCCAAATTCAAATATCAGCGTGCTTTGGCTGCTGTCTGATTATCTATGGAAACATATATAGGTAGAGCTAAGGTATAGAAATACAGAAAAATAGATATAGATACAGAGTAAACAACAAATACATATTTTGAAAGATTGAGCTATAAAGGCATTATACTGTAATACTCAATCCGATCTACTATTTTCCTTTTACTTGGATTACTTTTGAGTAAAGCATTTCCACAATTGGGGGCAGAATTCAACATGTTCAGGTTTTTAGTATGCAATTTGCCCAAAACTTGCAATACATATTTTGTTTTATTTTATTTATTTTTTGGTAAATGGATACAACAAAGATATTGTTACATAGTTTGAAATACCAATTTTGAACAGAAAAAAGATTTAGATTGTGTCCTCCCGAGTTGATCCCGTATTTCTAAACACTATTCTGGTCAAGTCAGTGTGCTATAGTTAATATTACTTGTTTCCACATGGTAATTATAAGGACAGGTGACAGCATGGTGGTCCTCAATTTGGCTATTTTATATAAGCAAATGGAGGATACTTTCTTTTTCTGCCATTTGAAAACATTTTGTTCAGTTAGCCTTAATAATGACAATATTTCCTCATACCCCCAGTTTTAAAAAGATCACTCTAAATGATCCTCCTTAATGAAATTTTATGGAGTGCCCATCAAGTGCATACCGCTGTATTAGGAATACTCCTAAGATAATTCCAGCCATTACCGAAGATAAGATTTCCTATATGAGAATTATAGTCTCTTCAGATCAAATGAGCTTACACTGAATCCCATTTCAACTGAGCATTATTTGGGTTCTTGGTATAAATCACTTCACCAGTGAGCATAGGGCTTTAAAAAAAATCATCACTAATTTTTAAACAATTTGAGAAAATGAAAACTGGGAAGACTATTGAATATGCATTGGTTTTGGAGTGAAGGCTGTCCCATACCTCAGCCATGCCCTTCACCAAATTCCCTTTGGAATCATTGTGAGGAGGAATGATCTGTCTTTCTCTACACGCTGGCCGGATCAGACACATTTTTGTATCAATGAAGTCTGTTTCAAAGGCACATTGCCAAGATAATAATTTACCACAAACAAAATAAACAACACAGAGGATGGGATATCAGATCCTGGCAGAAAGCGTGGAGAGTGCTGAGAACAAGATCTCTCTCGGCACCACTGGTATTGCCTTTGTGGGATCAAACCATGTTATCCCCTAGGAGGGCCCTGGGTGTCGCAGTGGGTAAAGCTTCTGCCTTCAGATCAGATCAGGACCTCAGGGTCCTGGGATCCAGCCCCATATTGGGCTCTCTGCTCAGCAGGGAGTCTGCCTCCCCCTCTCTCTCTGCCTGGCTCTCTGCCTACTTGAGATCTTTCTCTCTGTTGAATAAATAAATAAAATCTTTTTTTTTTAAAAAGCATTTCAATTTCAGGGTCTCTTTTTTTTTTTTTTTAAAGATTTTATTTACTTGACAGAGAGAGAGAGAGATCACAAGTAGACAGAGAGACAAGCAGAGAGAGAGAGAGAGAAGCCGGTCTCCCACTGAGCAGAGAGCCCTATGTGGGGCTTGATCCTAGCACCCTGAGATCATGACCTGAGTCAAAGGCAGAGGCTTTAACCCACTGAGCCACCTAGGCGCCCCTGAAATGCTTTTAAATTACAGATTTTTATTATAAAATCATACATAGTTATACTGTAAATACCTTCACACTACCATGTTCATATGTACAGCTGTATATATGCACGGTTGTGTGTGTGTGTGTGTGTGTGTGTACACACATATATATCATATATATCTATGGTTGACCCTTGAAGAACAGGGGTTTGAACTGTGTCAGTCCACTTATATTCAGATTTTTTTTAGATAAAAACAGGACAGGGGCACCTGGGTGGTTCAGTCGTTAAGCATCTGCTTAACGGTCATGATCCCAGGGTCCTGGGATTGAGCCCCGCATCGGGCTCTCTGCTCGGCAGGAAGCCTGCTTCTCCTGCTTCCATTCCCTCTGCTTGTGTTCCCTCTCTCGCTGTGTTTCTCTCTGTCAAATAAATAAAAGTCTTTAAAAAAAAAAAGGACAGTACTGTAAATGTATTTCCTTCTTATGATTTTCTCAATAATATTTACTTTTTTCCAGCTTACTTTATTGTTAGAATATAGTAAACAAAACATATAACAAGCAAAGTATGTGTTAATTGGCTGCTTATGTTAGTCGTTAAGTCTTCTTGTTAACAATAGACTATTAGTAGTTAAGTTTTGGGAAAGTCAAAAGTTTATATGCTAATTTTTGACTGTGTAGGGGGTCAGCACTCCTAACCCTCATGTGGTCCAATGGCCTATATTATATATACATATATATGTAGTGATGGTTAAAAATTAACATATAATTAGGATTATATTAAGTTTCACCAACATAAAAGATACATATATATTTTTTTTCCTGCAGCTCTTTTAGGCCTTAAAATTTTCAGGGAAAAAAGAAAGTACTAAAATTTGTCACATAGATTCAACATCAGCTACAGCAGCTGTCTCCCTGTCACCAACAAAACAACAAAATAAATTATGCATTGTGCTTTTTAAAAATTCCTGGGGACAAAAGTGATTCGATCAATTTAAGACCCAATGAAGATGGCACTTTAATCTACTACCTCTGATCTGCATATCAATGAAATATGTGCATGGTGGAGAGGAAGGATCCCTTGAAGAACTGAAACAGATAAAAAAGACTCTGATGGGAGGGGAAGTTTCAGTAAGTACTCAGAGAAGTGCTGGGAAAAATGACCCAAACTAGCCAGCATGAAAGACAAGATCTTCAGAGAAATAAGGGAAAACTCCCGGTAATCATATACCAACCATTGTAAAGGGGGTGTTTCAATCCCTGAGAATAATGGGGTTAACATTAACAGAGGTGAGGACAACAGGTCCTGCAGAGAAGTAAGAGCAGGCAAAGGCGTGTGTGAACAGGAGTTTCAGCCCCTGTATGATCGGACATTCTTTTATGACGAAGCAGGCAAAATCACTGCTGAAGGATGGATCCCAGGACGGGGGATTTGGGGAAATTAAGAGCAGCAGGTCCTGGGTAAGGGAGGGCATGAAAAACTAAACCCAGAGAGAAATTACCTGGAGCGTGAATCTTCAGAGTTGCCAAGAAATTTAATCAGAGAACGTGCTGAGGAGTGGAGCAGAGAGATGCTCAGAGGACAAAAACCGAGGAGCCCCGTGGCTCTCAGTGGATCTCACTGGGAGAAGATCTGGGGAGGTAATGAGGTGTGGGCAGTGTAATTGAGAAGGGAACAGGAGGGAACTAAGATACATGAATAACCAACGTAGGGTTAAGAGACCATTTGGCAATTATTTTGTAGTAACTGGCTGGTGATAATTGGAGCTGGGGAGAAAATGGAATCTGCGGGTGTGTCTAGACCCAAAGCAAAGAAACAAGGAAAATGCTGTAACTCTCAACATTGGAACTGGTAAGTTTCAGTTGATTTCAGTACATAATCAGTTTTGCTTTCATCAACTTTGTTATGCTTTTGACAGTTGCACCACTGCTGCCCAACCCCAGAGAAGCCTAGGAGTTTGATCTTAAACATGCCATGCCACCGTTCTTTGTGCTCTTACCTTACACACACACCCTGCATATAATGTTCGCATGGTTGAGTCCGTATTGACATATTGATACTCAAATCGCGGTGTCATCTGTTCACTATGTGGTTCAGTTCTAGCTCTGGAAATGAAATGATCCTCTCTTCAAGAAACATACAATCTAGAAATGGAGGAGAAGGCTCCTTTGAAAACAGCCTATCAACTTGGCAATTGCTATCCTGGGAATGGAAACAGAATAATGAGAGAACATGTAGAAGAGAAGCAATTAGTTGCCGGGGGCAGGAAATGCCACACTGTTCTGGCTAATTAAATAATTTGTTTAAAAGAAGGGTTGCTCTGTATTACATACTTGGATTATCATTTTGAGGAAGTTCCGTATCTACACTAGTAGTCTTGCCAGGGCTAGTTACATTGTGATTTCCCATCTCTTGTTTCTGTTAAGTCTGCTTTTGTCCCTAGAAGGAAGCCCTTCTTTAAACCCTTTAAAAAGTGTTCCAGTGGTTTCCTGCATAGTGTGAGGGTCCCATTACCAACCTCCTGATTTTTGCAGTTAATGTGATTTTTTGTTTTAAAAATAAGTCTTGAATAAGTGTAAGTGGCAAGATACAATTTGTTGTTTTTTCTTTCCTGAAAACTCTACAGTTTGTAGATAGATCATGGGATATAGTCATTTGGGCATGCTGTTAGATTGAGGAATGAAATGGTGGCAAAATTTTATCAATACACTTTTTATTTTATTTTGCTTTTATTTTATTTACTTTTATTTTATTTACTTTTATTTTATTTTAGGGTATATAGCGTTTGCACTGGAAAAGACTGAATAAGAAGTACTAGAGGAAAAGTAGAATTGCCTCCTGGGTTTTCCACTCCAATATAGAAAATTCTTAATTTTTCAGCTCCTGGGAAATGATGGGTGCTGCAGGTGCCTTTTCACATGATTTTGACTAGTTAGATGCCATTCAGATCAATGCAGTGGCTACAGGACTGATTTTTTAGATACCTCGAGAAAGAACGTCATGCAAAGGGTGACATCCAACTTTAAAGTGGAGGCTTTGATAAATCACAGCTGGTGATTACATTTCCTTCAGACCTGGGTGTCCAAAGCTCCATGAATGCTATTGTGATTGGTATGTTTGAAGGAAGCAATTGCACAAATAGGCAAAGGGTTTAATATTAGCAGCAAAGTTTCAACCTAGGTAACTTCTACCACAAAGAAAACACATTTGGCATGGTTTTATCACAAAAATGTATTATAAACTTTCTAAGGTGGTAATATTGGGAAATTTTTCTCATCGTGAACTTCTGGCTGTTACAAAAGCTACTTGGTAAATTCTTCAATGGGCCAACATTCAATCTATCTTCTGCATGCTGTGTTCCACAAAATCCAGTGAGAAAACAAAAATTCCAGTGAGTGCTGGGAAATGAATATCCATCTCAAACAGGAAAACATCACCTTCCTTAAAACAATAGTTTCTAAGAAATTATTTTACATATGACTGGAAATGATCTTTCTCATTAATGCCTTGTATGTGGTTGTTTTCCAGTACCCCTAGCCTGACTTCTTTACTGGAACAACAGATATAAGAGAAAAAAATATTTTTGCAGAAACTTCCTTTATAGTTATTGAGCCATATTAACTAACTTCTTTTTAAAACATTTGTCCATACATCTATTGCTAATTGAACATGAAGTGGGAAGGATTTGCTCCAGGGAAGCAAAGGTCTGGGCGTATTCCCAGGACCCCACCACTGCAGTGGCCCTGGGACATTGCGAGCAAAGCACAGGCCTGAAGTCCTAACATTCAGCTCTGTCATTTCCTCGTTCTGAGCTTGGGAAGGCTGCTTCAACCCTCTGAAATGAGGCGTTCCCCATATGTGAGATGGAATGATGATTGTGCCCGATCCACATCACAAGTTTCCCGGGGGAACCGAATGAGAACCTTTTCCCAAAAGCACTCTGAGATGTCTAGAACGCCCCACCCCTTTCTGAATACAGGAGTCACCTGGATGACTTTCCTTTGCCTCACTTCTGTCTGCCCAGCTTCCTGATCTGGAGAATGGTGGTAGCAAAATCGTCTACCTCTCTGGGGGCTGTTGTGAGGATCGTATGAGATCATGTGTGCAAAAATATTTAGCAGAGCACGTGATCTGCTTTCATAGCCCAACAGATGACTCCATTATTATTCTTTTTGTAGAAGCATGGAAAGTTTACTGGGAAAGTAGTTTGAATTGCAAACATTTGCGTTTCTTTGCGATGCATTGTGTATACACGGGGATGGTTTTTATGGTTCTCATTGTGTCTTTGCAGTTCAATCACACGTAATTCGGCAGATGATTTTCATTCATTAGCGTGTTGCGGGAACAGTACTGTTTTTCATAGCGGAGGGAGATCTTACTTCCTTGATCGACGGCCGCGAACCTCCCTAGGACCATGTCATGCGATGAAACAGGTATTAAAACAAGAACAACTAACGCGCACCTCCTCTTTTTTGCCGCTTGCCTTTGTTACAGTCTCTCTGGTGCATTGCTCTTGGCATAACTCAGGCAGTCGGCTCTCAATGCCAAGGCTAACACCGTGGCGGAAGAAGTGAAACAAATCTCTGCTCCAAGTTTTAACCAGATTTCCTCCATTTAAAAATGATGATTTATGGTTACGAGTCCTCCGTTTAATATGCATTAAGAATTCAAATGCTGTTGCGATAATTTTTTAGGAAAAGCTGCTTTTTAGGACTACCTTTGCACATTTCCTTCACGAGCAATAATTCTTCATCTGTGGAGTAATTTATTTCTTCTGGTTTTAATATGTTACAGATGAATGGTTGTATGTCTTTCCTGTTAGAGCATTACAAGACAGGCCACTTTTGCATTAGGCTGGTACTACAACAGATACCTGTGGTGCTCTTCATGGTTCATGTGGTACTAATTTAAATGGGAAGTTGCACATATTTCATTGAAACACTTGGTAAAGCCAGCTTTCACAGAAGGGTGCAAATGATGGACTGTTCTCTGTGTGCAGCCGAACTGCTTTAAATGTGTCAGAGAGGGTTATGGATCATTTCATTCACCCATCAACTCTGGTCCGCTGTGTGTACAAATCACAGCGGAGTGTCATCCAACAGAACATTCCTGACAATACTAGAACATTTATAGTAGTGCCATTTTTAATAGGAGTTCTGCAACCCCGTTCAAATCGTATTACCTCTTTAACACTTTCCTTCCTGACCCTTTTCTCCAGCTGGGCCAGGGGAGGTTGCAAGGTTGACGCGGGTTTATTATCACCATTCCGCCCTGGAGCGAGAGTGTTTGGATAGATCTCACTTCACACCACGTTTGGGTCCTAACCCGTGCTATAGCTACTCCTATCAGGTGCTATATGTGCCTTTTTCTTTTAGCAAAAGCAATGTGCTGATCCCTTTGTGGTTTGTTCTCAGGCACGATGACCCATAACATCGCAAACAGACAGCTCTGGTTTCCAAGAAATAAACTGAGTAAGTGGACTCCTAAGTGTTACTTGATTACTAAAACCCTTGCTTTGCCTTTGACAAGTACTAGTAGCAAAGAAAACTGAAGGCTTCAATTATTATGATTGTTTTTTCCTAATTGTGGGATTCCATTTTTTTATTAAGATTTTGTTTTATCAGGATAAAACAGCTTGGGGACCACTGAAAATAAATGTATTGAGCTCTGTTTTCTGCAGCTTAAATTATACACTTCTGGACAGTTGGGCAAAAATCCTACTCGGAATGAAATTGCGAAGATCCCACTGAACACTATGCTGCCATAATGAAAGAAAGAGATGCATCCCATGTGTTTTGGGACCTCATGACATTATTTATATTTTTTAAATTGAAGTATAATTGGCATACAACATTATATTCATTTCAAGCTATTATTTATGTTTTAATGATTATTTCAGCTGGCTGGCTGGTAATACTAGTAGTTGCTTTCTCTGTAAATTGTTAAGGAAATGTGATTTACAAGTTAAAGCTCATTGCTGACTGGAAGAATCTATGGAAAGTTTAAAAAATGTATTATAAATATGGAGAACACTACAAAGACAAGATGAAGTGGGTTGGCTGATGTCCCTGGGATTCTATGTAAAATACTAATCCAGGTCTTGGAGTAATACTCTTTTGTTGAGATAAATTGAAGCAGACATAAAAATGCAAACACTCGGAGACTATATGCTATGCAACTCTCAGAACTCAAAATTACATGCTCAGGTAAAAAGTAAGCAATGGGTATCTTTCATAATTCTTAGAAATTAGCTTTGTGTTAGTCACTGGATTTATTTACTAGAAGAAACAGGAAAAAACAATCTTAAGAAGGGCTCTATTTGTAGCATGTCTCTCTCCAATCTGAGATTTACTGAATCACGAATTCTGCAAACCAATGACTATCATTTTCCAATTTTCTTTTGAGGTGAATATTTAGTCAGAGTATACACTTTTAGTTTCAGTCAATAATATTAATATGACAAAAATTGGAAGAGTAATGCCATCTTGCAGCCTCAGGGGAGGTTTTGGCTGTGCTGGACCTCAACTGTATGAGTTCTTTAAATGAGATGCAAATAGAGGGATCTATCATGAAGAAGGAGGGAGGAAAATCCAGCCTGAAGCAAAATATTAGAACATCCTACCAGTGGATGAAATGTTCAGTTGAAAACACTCTGAGACATGGGAGAGATAATACAAATATTTTCCTGTGTAATTAAAGTAAACCTAAAGATAACTATTGATCTCGTAACCATTTGATATGCATTCAATAACCATTTGATTGCAAATGACACAGCAATCCGGTATAGCTTAGAATCAGAAAAGAACTGTTCTCTAGATCTATCTGAAGCACACTTTCTCCCAAATAAATGAATACTGTGCTGTTAAGTGACATGAAAGTGTCAGGAAAATCAGTATTTAGTATTCCGCTCTTGTTTATTTGAGTCAACAGGGAACAGAATAGAAGAGGTCTCCAGAGACAGTTGAGGTGCAGAGATTTTAAGAGGTATAGGTGGGATTCGGGGAACCAACAACGGTTTTACTCCCCCCGGTCTACTTCCCCTCAGAGGACAGAAAAGGGAAGAGGTTCACAGGGCAGAGCCAAGTTCAAAGGTGAAGGCAGACTCCTAACCAAAGCAGGGTACGGATCCACACTAGGGCGAAGCCTCCCCCAACTTGGCTGTTTCTCCACACTCTCATCCAGACCGGTGCCTCTCATTGGCAGAATCCTACCCGAAGCCAGAGAGCGGTCCATGGAGGTTAGCCTCGAAGCACAAAGCAAGGCAGACAAGTGTGGAATAGCCATCTGGCTGGAGAGAGGGGGAACTCACAAAACAACAAGCAAAATGGCCACATAGGAAAGCATATAATTTAATTATCTCTAATAAATAAGCCAAACAACCAAAACTAAAACACTTTTACAGTCACCTTCTCCCACCCCCCCACCCCCGCCCCTGCACCATCTCTGGCTGTTTTAATCATTAAAATCAAGTTACAAAGCCCCATTTGGACACTTGGCACATCAGAGCCTATGTCTTTTCTCAGCTGAGGTTCCTCGTCTGAATTATGGAACACAAAACATAATTTTAGGTCATTTTCTCAAGCCTCCCAAGGTACATGGCTACTCCCACCTGAAGGAATGGGAGAGAAATTAATTTATTACATGTGATGAATACCACCGGCATTAGGACTTGATTTCCCAGAAGAACCCTGGGAAGAAATGCCAGAGATCCAAAGTTCTGAGTCTTCTTGATGGAACTCCTGATACGTGAGTGGCTCCCTTTCTGAGAGAGGTCCCATTCTGTCACTACTCGTCTCTCTTGTTGATGAAAACATCCACGGCTTTGCTTTATCTACTGAAGATAAATGTTTTCTATAGAAATGCCTTATTTCTTTATGCCTAACTCTGAGCAGGGGCGAACTATGTTTGGTGGATGAGTCAATGAGTGACTGAATGAATAAATTGACATCTGGGCTGATGAGTTAGGTCGTAAGCAACTCTCACCTAAAACGTGTGAGCAACTTGAAGGAAAATCGTGGACACCTAATTTATGATGAGCTTTATTTTGGTGATGTAAAGAACCAATTTGGAAAGGTACTTAAATATCTCTTTTAAAGGAGCAATATAGTCTTTACTTCAATAGCCCCATTCCACTTATGGGTTAGTCTTTTTTTTTTTTTTTTTTTTTTTTTTGCATTCCATTTATTTCCTTCCTGTGTCTTGAGTCAGTTAACTTCCTTAAATGGCCAATTTTCTAACTCTGAGTGTCATTTGAATCCATGTATTGGCCACTTTCCCAATCCTTCCAAACATAAGTGCTCAAATTTAATAAAATGCATGGCTTCCCATCTGTGTTTTAATATCAAACTTCTAGGGAAATCAACATGTGAAGTATGTTAAAGGCTGTCAGAAAACATGGTCATGTTAGGGTGGAAAATTGAAAGAAAGATCAGAGGAAGAACCAGAGCAGGGAAGGCCTGTGTGTTCCTTCCTGGGCTCTTATTTTTCTCTGGCTGCGTGAAGGCACTGAAAGGCAGTGAACACTCCCCCATTGAATAGGGAAGGGCATAAATTCAAGCCCTGAATGGGTGAACTGCATTGTACCCTCTTTGTGAGCATTCCTGAATGCTACCCCGTTGTAAGCATTTAATTTCATTCTATAATAATTCAGTTGCCAAAGTCTTTGTCCTGGCTCCCTAACATATGCCCCAAAAGCTCATTTCATGCAAGTGGATGCCATTAAATATGCTTCTTAAGCTTAAAGATAGAAAATACCACCTAAACCTGCATGTACGTTGCAATGCAGTTGCAAAATTTAATGAAATATTCCCTTAAGAAAGTATTACATTGATTTCTATGTGGCATCAAATCATAGGCTTCCATAATTTCAAGAACTAATTAAGCAGATAGAAAGTAGTGCCTGTGGCTTAATCCTGTGATAAATCTGCATGAGCTCCAGACACTGGAGCATCTCTCCTTTGAATTTGCATTGGATCGACAAAATAAACTAAGTTCTGGAAGAAATACTTATTGTATAATCATAGTTTAAATATATGCACTCAAATAATTATTTCAGCAAACAGGACTTGCAGACAATCCGTGGAACTCTACGAAAAGGAAGATCCGTGAACTCTGTAAACGGTAGATGCTTTTCCCTCGAAAGAATGTGCAATAAGCAGGTTAGAATTGGCGAAATTCCTAAGCAGTGAGAAAATCTCTCACTTGTTTCCCATTGACATGCCACAAAAGAACCAAACTTGGAAACCAATGTGGTTTTTCGGGAGTAACTGAATAGAACCCTCAGGGGCATGCCGTTTTCAGGCGCTGGCACGTTGTTCAGTTTTGTCCAATTATCAATAAGTGAGAGGGATTAGCTGTTGGTAATAGCGCAATGGATAAAAGGCTCAGGTCATAAGCAGTGAATTTTGAAAAGTGAGAGTGTACTTAGGGGGGGAAAGCTTTTCTAAATTAGCAATAAAATGAGATGATTAGGTTAACTGTTTAGTTTCTAAAGTAGGTAAATCCTGGTGATATGAATTATACCCTGAGTGGTATGTCAAGGTTCATCTAACTTTTATTTCCTTGCTGAAAAATAATCATTTAGGCCTTCATCTAACAAGCAGCGGAAGACCCTGAGTAAAATTTAAAATGCCTTTGGAAATGGCAGAAAATGACCTTGAGAAGAGAAGAGGACGAACAGAGGAAAGTAAAACACTGAATGGTTAATATAAAGTTTAGATTCAGATTAATGATTTTCTTTGTTTAAATGCCAGTGCTTGTATTCACATGAAAATCTGTCCCTAAAAGTACAGTTAGGAGGCATCAATCCTTAAATGCTGCATACCAGAGATAAATGAAAACTCATTGTGCCAAAAAAATGTTGATTTATGGCTGGCATGAGCTGACTACTAGCTTTTCTATCATCATTTTGGGGTATCAGTTTAACAAGAAAAATGTGCAAAGATAATTAGGAGAGGCGGAAAAATTATGAATTTAGAAGGCATTTTGAGATGCCTTCATCTAACCATCTAAACTGTTCACATCACATAAACTAAGCAGTAAAGGAAAAAAAAAGAGGTGAAAACACTTTTACTTTATTCCTCAGTCTTTTAAAATTAACCTGTATTCACAGGACTTCAATGGATCATATTTGCCGCTAGGAGGTGATCCAAACTTAATTTAGGGGAGTCACGATCAAAGCCGTCCAGCTTCATTGATGTCCCAAGTACCTCTGAAATATTGCCATCTTGCAAGCACACTCAAATAATATACAGGAATATCCAAGAAATGTTCCTTTTATTTTTTTTAGAGCTTTCCAAATGCACAGAGAAAGCACACAGTTAAAATTTGTAAGAGCTTAGCAATAGAAACCCCAGCCAATAGAACATTATAAGGGATCTGACATCACGTGTTGTATAATTAACCGACGAAGTCCACCAGGCATTCTCTCTTTTGTATTGTGTAAGACATAGCAGTAGTTGCAAATCCAATTCACAAGCTGTCTGAATGAATAATTTGTGGGAGGAGTGAGGAGAGAGATGCTAGTACTGTAATATATTTTCATTTAAAAATGCCACCTTTTCTTCAAGCTGGGCCCCTGGACATAGCTAATTTCACTTCAGTACATACAAATTGATATTTCAAGTTAACTCTCTAAACAACACCGCAGTCGTGGAAACATCCAGTGGATGTTTCATTGTTAAAAATAACTAATTTCCTCAGCAGCCTCTTAACTCATCTTTTTATTGTAATGAGTGTGCCTAGCAGGGAGATAAAGGAGATATTTCTGTCTGCTTTGTCTCTGAGATCTGGTCTACAAGGGGAAAAAAAATGGGGTAAGACAGTCGGGGAATTCTGTTTTATGGAGACTCTCCTGGTGTTACATAGTTGCAGTATGTTGAAATTCAGTATATTTGAAATTAACTATACTGGTGCTAGGAGAAGAAATGCTTATTAAGTTACCCTTTTATCAAAGAAGGCCCCTCTCGGGGCATCTGGGTGGCTCAGTGGGTTAAAGCCTCTTCCTTCAGCTCAGGTCATGATCTCAGGGTCCTGGGATCGAGCCCCACATCGGGCTCTCTGCTCAGTGGGGAGGCTGCTTCCTCCTCTCTCTGTCTGCCTCTCTGCCTACTTGTACTTGTCATCTCTCTCTGTCTTTCAAATAAATAAATAAAATCTTTAAAAAAAAAAAAGAAGAAGGCCCCTCTCACTTCACCTCACCTTCTTATCTTCTATGACAGTGACCTTTTTATAGTACTAATAGTACCTCTCTATTTTTTTTAATTGGACAATTTCCTTTTGACCGCCTAAGATGGAACTAAGCTTTTATTGGAAAAGAGTAGAGAATTACATGTCATTATGTGAAGCTTGAAATTTGGGCTAATGGTTTGGTATATTTTAATTCTATAGCCCAGGATATGGGAGACATTTGCTAAACAACTCATGTTCATTGGCAAACATTTGATGAATAAAGAAGACACTTACGTAAAACAAATATAAGAGAATTGGGGGCGGGGAAATTCTGTTTGTTGTTGGAGTAAATGAACTTTAAGTAATAGAATCATTTCTTCTGTAGGGAAAATCTCCAAAGGCTGAAGTCAAGAATGCCAGAAATAACACTGAACTTCACTTGTTTCAAGAGTTCACATGTGTATTCAAAAGACATTTTTGTGTGCTGAGTCCATGGTAGACTTTGAGATGGCCTGTGGCATGTCCCCAAACCCTCTGAACTATGACTCCTGTTAATTAACTCCCACTTATGCACCATGTGCTGCACGGGACATACACGCCACCGAAGTCTCAGCATTACCCTGTAAGGTAGGCACAATTAAGCTTATTTTGTGTGAGGACGGTAAGGTTTAGAGAGCTGAAGTAACCTGCCCAGGTTCACAGCCCGTGACCGGGCTCATATCCCTTTCTGTCCCCAACACTAGGGAATGAGACTGAAGCCTTGCTCTCAGAAGCCTAACGTGGGAAGAGAAACAAACAGGTCAAATTTGTGAAAATTTTTCTAATCACAGAAAGTCCTAGGACTTTAAGGTAATAGCACAGTGCAGGAAGATAGGAAGTTCCCACTGAGATCTGAAGAATAAGTAGGAATTTCCCAGAAATGTGGAGCAAGGGGCATTTTACAAACCTGTTAGCAAGTGTGGTGATGTTGATTTCTTTGGGATGCATACATCATGAGAGGCAAATGAGTTACTTAAGGTCAGACAGGATCATAACTTTTGTTTATGCACTGTCCCACAATTAAAAAAAATTATTTGGGGCGCCTGGGTGGCTCAGTGGGTTAAAGCCTCTGCCTTCGGCTCAGGTCATCACGCCAGGGTCCTGGGATCGAGCCCCACATTGGGCTCTCTGCTCATCGGGGAGTCTGTTTCCCCCTCTTTCTCTACCTGCCTCTGCCTACTTGTGATCTCTCTCTGTCAAATAAATAAATAAAATCTCAAAAAAATTTAAAAATACTTCAAGGGACATCAGAGTGGCTTAGTCTGTTAGGGGCCCACTCTTAATTTTAGCTCAGGTCATGATCTCAGGGTTCTGGGATGGAGACCGAAGTCAGGCTCTGGGCTCAGCTGGGGGTTGGCTTGAGATTCTCTCCCTCTCCTTCCGCCCTTCCCTCCCCCCATCTCCCACTCACACATGTGGGCATGCTCTCTCTCTCTCTCTCTCTC
>CM053610.1:46316761-46401271 GCA_028646535.1 Procyon lotor
GTGCTTCGGTATAGATCCGAACATTTGGAGGATGCATCTTCCTATACTACCCTTGACAATTTGATGTAAGCATGGGGTTTTTTAATCCTTAAGTTTAGCCCTCTTTTAAAAAATAACATTAATGCAGAAGCAACTGCAGATTATAAATGGAGAGCCCCGTGAATTTCACCAAGTGGGAGGGCCATCCAGATAAAGAAAAACATCGGCACCTAAACCCAGAGCCCCATCACCCGTCATCACAATTGCCTGCAAGGATCACTACTATCACCAGTGATCTGTTTTGGCATTTTTATAACTTTATGTAAAAGGAATCATGCAACACATATTCTTTGGTGTTTTCCTCAGCCTTATAGATTGCCTGCTACTGTTGCTTATAAACGGTTTATCATGAAAACCTTCAAATGTGTACTAGAATAAATGAAACAATATGATGAACCTTCATGTTCTCAGACCCAGAAATGAATATCAGTAATTAAAATCCATTTTCGGTCCAGTTTCTTCCATACGTCTCCTCATTTCCTCCTTTCTATATGGTTTCAAAACAATTCCACACACTATTTTTCCATGCAAGGGCATTTCAGCATAAAGTGTTAAACAAAAGCACTCTTTTAGAGAATAACAACAATACCATAATTAAACATGAAAAAAAATAATCATTTATTAATATTACATTTCTTCAGACGTAACATAATTATTTTGTAAGTGTCATTTTTTTAACAGCCTGGATGTTTACATCAAATTCCATAAACATTTCAATATTGTGTTTGGTATCAAGATAGCAAGTCTTTTCATTTGATCCCATTTCCATCTTTTTCCTTTCCCTAGCAACTTAATTTCTGCAAAACTGATCATTTACTTGTAGTGATTTCCACAATCTGGATTTTTCCTATGACTTTCCTATGGTGTCATTATACTTTCTGTAGCTCCTACACATTGACTGTTATTTCTAGAGATTTAATCAGGGCTCTTCCTTCTTTTTCCTCCCCTGCCCTTCTGCTCCCCTATCTTTCCCATTTTGGGAGCTCTTTAATTAAAAGTGATATGTGTCTCCATCAAGAGGCTCATTATGTTGAATTCTCCCTACCTGTGAAGCAAGCAACCATCACAATGAACAATGAACATGAAATGCTATTATTTTTCAAGGATCAAAAATATTTATATTCTAAATTTGTCGTATCTTATTTAAAGAATTCAGTGAGTAGTATATATATGTATATGTATATATATATATATTGTTTTTATAGTGTTGCTTTGATATCTTAATGACTTAAGTATATCCAATACATTTCAATTCATTGCATTTATCTTTATTGATATTCAAATTATCCCCTTATTAGTAAGCGGGGACCTCTTACAGTTGACACAGACATTTTGACACGACCCTTTGGCATTTTTGTTAGTTTCATTATTATCTGGTTTAATAACCTGTTCAGGCTTATTCTGTATATTCCTACTATCACTTCAGGGAACCTTGGAGGTGGTATTAGAAGACCATGATCTAGGGGGTGGGGTGCTTGTGGTAACTGAATTGGTCACTGTTTCCAGGCATTCTCACTGGGCAAAGGAAGGCTAGAAATCCATATATTGCCTTTATACTGAAACTGGCAAATGAAATTCAGGATTATAAACTCATTTTTACTTAGCCTCCTCTGCACTGCAACTTTATCCTGCCCTCCTCCCCAGTGGGTCCCCATCCGCAATGACCTTGGGAATAATGAAATCAGCATACCTTATGTTGTTTATTTGCTACACCAGCTATGATACCTATAACGGTCTTATAATCATCCTGACACTACTACCAACAATATAATTACAGAAAACGGTTTTTCCTTTTCATATTCTCAGTGCACGAAAGATGTACAGTTAATTACAATGTTTTAAAGTTTTTTTTAACATAATTCTTGTCTGATAGTTATGACACCAGTTGAATGTACATTTGCATTCGTGGCTTCTTAAATTTTAGGGATTGTTTTTAGAATTTAATTTTCTTGTGCAATTATATCTTTGAATAATTCCAACATCAAATCTCAGTGAAACATAGCATATCAAAGAAATCCTCTAAGGACATTCTTTTTTTTTTTTCTAAGGATTTTATTTATTTAACAGAGAGAGAGAGAGCACAAGTAAACAGAGAGGCAGGCAGAGGGAGAGAGAGAAGCAGGCTCTCTGCTGAGCAGGGAGCCTGATGCGGGGCTCGATCCCAGGACCCTGGGATCATGACCTGAGCCGAAGGCAGCTGCTTAACCCACTGAGCCACCCAGGTGCCCCTCTAAGGACATTCTTATAAGCAGCTACTTTAAAAATGTTTTTATAGGGATGCCTGTGTGGCACAGTCAGTTAAGCGTCCGACTCTTGGTTTTGTCTCAGGTCATGATCGCAGGATTGTGAGATTGAACCCCACGTTGGACTCTGAGGTCAGTGTGGCGTCTGCTTGAGATTCTCTCTCCCTCTCTCTCTGCCTCACCCACTCATGCTCTCTCTCTTTCAAATAAATAAATAACTCCTAAAAAATGCTTTTATAATTTATTCTTTTATTTTTTGAAAATAAATAATATATATACATCTGCATAATATACATCTGTATATAAATAAAATATACATCTGCATCTCCCTATTATCTATCTACATGTCTATCTGTATCTACCTACCTACCTACCTAGTTATTTCCTTCCATAAATAGTAACACACTATACATACTTTTCTCTACCTTTATTTACACTTACTAAATAGCTTGGAGGTTGCTCTTTAATACATATAGTAATATTCATTATTTATTTTCACAACTTCCTAGAATCCACTGTGTGGATGTGCCAGAGTTGATTCATTTGGTCCAGTTGGAGTGATGGACATTTGAGTTGTTTTCAGACTTTTGCTTTATTTTCTGCAGTGAACATCCTTGTGCATAAGTCTTCTCATACTTTTGCCAGACTACCTTTTGGGCAATTTCCTAAAATTGGGATTGCAAAGTCAAACGTAGATGCATATGCATTTTTGTTAGATATTGCTAGGCTCCTCTTCATGGGATTTGTAACATTTTCATACCTACTAGCAATGTATGAGAGCCTCATCAACAGAAGGTTTTATTGATTTTTTTTTCATTTCACCAACTAATAGGTAAGAAATGATTTCTAGGTATGAGTACTTTAGAATTGTAATTTTTCTACCATGAATAAGGCTAAGGATCGTTTCATAAATTTAAGAGCAATTTGAATTTTTCTGTTGATGTTTTCATCTTTATTTTTACAAATGTAATTAGGAGCAAATCATTTTTTCCCCAAATACTTTTATTTATTTGAAATTGAGAGCAAGGGGAAGGGCAGGAGGAGAGAGAGAGGGAGAATCTCATGCAGACTCCCTGCTGAGTGTGGAGCCTGATGCAGGGCTCGGTCATGAACTGAGCCAAAATCAAGAGCCAGATGCTCACTTGACCAAGCCATCTGGGTACCACAGAAACAAACCATTTTAATAATATTCACAAATATTTACACATACCACATATACACATTCATGCATGTGTGTGTACATACATGCACACATGTATATGTACACCAACACATATATGTGAACATATACATACATATGCACATATATGTGAATATATACTTATCCACATTTATTTTCCCAGTGTCTGTCTTCTTTTAATTTTGTTTATGAGTTGTTGTTTTATTCTTGCCATTCACAAGTGGGCCATCTAATTTTTCTATAATATTATTCCTTCTGGATTTTCCAGTCATGAATATAAAAATTATCTTCTCTCAAGTTATAAAAGAATTCACCTATATTTTCTCCTAGTAATCGTAATATTTAATTTTTATATTTAATTCTCTGATTCATTTGGAATTTATCCTGGTTTATGGTGAGTAGAATTGTTTCAATATCACCTTCTGGGGCACCTGGGTGGCTCAGTGGGTTAAAGCCTCTGCCTTCAGCTCAGGTCATGATCTCAGGGTCCTGGGATGGAGCCCCACATCAGGCTCTCTGCTCAGCAGGGAGTCTGCTTCCCCCTCTCTCTCTGCCTGCCTCTCTGCCTACTTATGATCTCTCTCTGTCAAATAAATAAATAAAATCTTTAAAAAAATCATCTTCTATTTTTGTATATGGATACACAGTTATTTCAAGCCTTCTTAAAGGTCAGTGTTATCACAAATGATTTAAGATGCTACTTTTAATATATACTAAATGTGTATATATAATTGATACTATTTCCTGATTTTCTCCCCTGTTCCACTGGTCTGTTGTTCTAAACTTGTGCTCAGATTGTGCCATTTTAATTATAGGAAACTTAGGGTAGTTTAATATCTGATGGAATTACCTCTCCCCTTTAAAATAATATTTATTATCACCTTGTCCAGTTGCAGAAAAAAATATATAGTATTTATATTAAGATTACATTTAATGTGTATGTTAACTGTTGCCTTAGGGATAAATATCATGCTAATGTCTTAGGTCTTCCTGTACAAGAATATGATATGTCTTTCCGTTTGTTCAGGTTATGATTTCTCCTTTTTCAGGAGCTCTCCTCCCTCAGCAAAATCATAGTTTTCCTCATGTAGGTGTTAGATATCACTTCTTGAAATTACACGGAGGTATTTTCTTGTTTGATATGAAAATGAGAAATCCTCCTCTTTATATGTTCTGTTTGGTTTTTGTTTATATTATTAATGATTATTTAATAACCATCAAACATATTAAAAAACAGCTGGATTTTCCAGGTATGTGTTCAAAATATCTTCAAATATGCATCATTCCACCATTTCGTTTCCAACATAGGTGAACCTTGAAGACGTAACATCGAGCGTAAGAAACCAGACACAAAAGAGAGCATACTATATGATTTCATTTTATGGAGTTTGAGAATGAAACTCAAATGAAACTCAGATGAAATTAACCTTTGGTGTGAAAGTCAGAGAATTGATTACCCTTGTGGTGTATCGGTGACTTAAGAGGGCCAAGGGAGGCTCCTGGGTGGCTGGAAATGTTCTGTTCTGTTTCTTGATCTAGTTACTGCATACAAGGGTGTGTTCTGTATTTGTGAATAATTGAACTGTAAACTTACTGTTTTTGTGCTTTCTTGTGTTTATGATAAATTCCTCTATAAAGTTTAAAAACAAATGTAATAAAATAGGAATTAGTGGATTCTTCCAATGAAATATATATATATATTTATATATGTATATATATTTATCAAATATATGTTTGATATATATATATATATATTTGATATATATAAAATATTTATGATTTTCTGATATATGTATATCAGAAAATCCAGTGCGTTAATTGGGAAATGCCAGAATCTTTTCTATTAAATCAAGAATAAGACTAGGTTGTTCATAAATTCTACTACTTAATATTACAGTTAAGTAAACTAGTAGATGTGTCCTTCCCATCAGATCGTATCAGGGGCACATGATACCAATAGGATTTATCATTAGTGGTGTTTACCTTGACCATCAGTTCAAGTATCTGCCTGCTTTCTCTACTGCAGAATTACTAGTTTTCTCAAATTGCGTTTTCCACTCCCTTTTCATCCAAAGTGAGTAACTCAGTCCAGTCCTCACTCATGGGAACAGCTTCAATAAATTGTGGCCATATATTAAAATGACCAAGCAATTGGTAAATGTAGGGGAGATACTTTGAGGCTTTGCAAGCATCCTATATCCTTTAAAGTTTCCCCAACTGATTTCAACATTGCGTGCTGCCATGTGTTACTGTGGTATTCTAGTAGAAAATTTCCACTCAGTGATATTTAGTTTCTTCTTTTGGTTATACTCCAATATTATATTTAATACATTCTTCACATTTCCACCCTTGATCATAAAGATATCTTTCAGGTTGGCTTTTCTTTGTTCATTTGGCATGCCTTCCTCTTTTCTTTTTTTCTTTTCTTTCTTTCTTTCTTTCTTTCTTTCTTTCTTTCTTTCTTTCTTTCTTTCTTTCTTTCTTTCTTTCTTTCTTTTTCTTTCTTTCTTTCTTTCTTTTTCTTTCTTTCTTCTTCTTCTTTCCTTCCTTCTTTCCTTCCTTCCTTCCTTCCTTCCTTCCTTCCTTCCTTCCTTCCTTCCTTCCTTCCTTCCTTCCTTCCTTCTTCTTTCTTTCTTTCTTTTCTTTCATTTCTTGTAATTCTTTATTTTCTGACATTACAAAACCCTTAAGGCTCAATTTGTGTTTTGTGTTTTCTCTGTCCTGGTGCTAGATTTAGGCCTTTTCTCCAAAAAACGTAGGTTTCTTTTATCGAAGAATGTATAAGAAACCAAGATCTGGGTGTTGAGTATATATAAATTGCTAGTGGGGTATTGCTGTTTCTAGGGCCTCTCAGGCACAATTAGGAAATATATGCATTTACACTAACCAGGATATACATACCTGTCTACAATTATTTCTGCATCTGCTTATTTATTATATACTTGTATATTAAAGAACACAGGAGTTAATATTGAAATCTCTGAATCTAATTCAGGCCCTTGTATAGTATATTCGAGCTTTACTTTCTTGTTGTAATTTGTCCCTCTGTAATATGGAAACTTGGATTCTCATGGTCTACATTTTATTTTCATATATTTTTTACCCCTAATGTACACCTGAAATAGTTTTTGAATTGCTAAGCTGGACCATGCAAGCAACAAATTTAGCAACTCGATGACAATGCTTGTTTGCAATCCTTTTCATTTTCAGCTTTATAACCGGAGGTCAAAGCACTGTTTTCCTCTGTTGCAGGGTTCTTGTCTCACAGACTCAAAGAATGAGTCTTTCAGACACAAAAGAGTGAAGTGACGGGAAAGTGAGAGTGAGAACAGAAAGAAAAAAAAAAAAAAACCTCTCTAGAATGAGGTGGGTCCCAAAAGGGTTGCCTTTTAAGGGATTTTATGGTTGGTCTTTTATAGAAGACTGACCAGGGAACTTAGAAAATATCTCATCTATAACATTTAACACAAACAAGGTGGATTTGTAACTATCATTTAACTATCTCATCTATGCTTAGAACAAACAAGGTGGATTCTATATTCCCTTTGCTCTGGTTAATATCTCGTCTGTGACAATTCTCCAAATTTGGGATTTCTATGAGCCTGGTTACTAGCCCCTTGCCTGAACCTAGTCAGGGGAATCAGGGGCCTCCTATCTCTCCATGCCTATACTTTAACCTTTCCCTTTCACACTTCTGCCCCCCACCATAGCATTGTTACACATTTGTAATACAGTTAGAGCTATTTGTCACACTGAATGTCACACACAAGGATCACCCAATATCCTGGTTATTATGATTTTATCTGAACACAGTTGAGTGTATTCTTTGTTGTGTACATTCTGTGGCTTTTGATAAATCCATAAAATAAGGTATCCGCCACAAGAACAATTCCCTTCACCGTAAAATTTTAGTGTTGGGGTTCCTTTAAGGTCATTCTCACTTACTTCTTCCGAACTCTGCCAGACATTAATCTGTTTTCTATTCCTGTAGTTTTATCTATTTTTCAGAATACCATCGTATGCAATGTGGACCATTAGGATTTAGCTACTTTCACTTAGAAAAATGTATTTAAACTTACATCAAAGCTATTGTGTGATTCAGTTGTTCTTATTATTGCTGAGTTGTGTTGTATGAACATAAGTTTCCAATTAAGTTATGTAAGTACCTTGGAGTGCAATTATAGGCCATTTGTAAGTGTATGATTCTCTTTATGAGTGGCTGACGAATTGTTTTCACAGTAGCTCTACAATTTTGCATTCCCACTGGTAGTAAATTAAGTTCCCCTGGTGCTCGGCATCTGTTACTGGGTTGAATTGTGTTCCTTTCAAAATCCTACGTTGACATTCTGTCTGTACCTCAGGATGAAATCTTATTGGGTACAGGGTTTTTAAAAGGTAATCAAGTTAAAGTTAAGTCCTTAAGGTGGCCCCTGATTTAATATGACTGATGTCTTAAAAAAAGGGGGGGTATAAATTCAGACACAGAAACACACATAGGAGGAAGATAATGGAAAGAGACATAAGAAAATGATTACCTACAAGCTAAGGAAAAAGGCCTGAAAGAGATTATTTCCTCAGACCCCTCAACCTCGACCCTACCAACCCCTTGATTTTGGACTTCTGGCTTCTTGCAATGCAAGACAATACATTCTTGTTGTTTAAGCCCCCCTACTTTGTTGACCTTTGTCACAGCAGCCCTAGAAAACTAACACAGATTCCTTTCCAGCACTGAGGATACTCAGATTTATTTTTTTAACCATTATAATAGACGTGTAATGGTATCTCACTGTACTTTAAATTTATATTTCCCTCATGACAGATAATATTGAGCATCTTTTGGTATACTTTATGTTTCTAGAGCTTCTTTGGTGACATATATGTTCAGATTTTTTGCTCTTCTTTTCTAAATTGGATTTTTTTGCCTTACTGTTGAGTTTAAGACTTATTTATGTATTACAGATGTAGGTCCTTTATTAGCTATATGATTTGCAAATATTTCTCCTAGTTTCAGTCTATACACTTTCTACTTAGCTGTATTCCAGATCGAGAGTCCTCTCTTTAGCTATGTCTAATCTGTTCTCAAACACAACTGCTGAGTCCTTCATTTTAGTTACTTTATTTTTATGTCACACAGCCACCAGTAAATCACTTTGGCCCACAGCACAAATGAGACTATTTTCCAATTGAACTTCCAGATGAAGACATAGCCTGTCTGACAGTGATTACAACCTGTGAGACTGAGAACAGGGGACCCAGCTAAACTTCACCTGAACTCATGAGTCATGAAAACTGAAAAAATAAAAAATAAATATATGCTCTTTTAAGCCCTTATGTTTGTGGTAGGTTGCTTTTCTACAAAAGAAATGCATATAGTTCATTGGTTATATTATTGTTATGATCATCTATGTTCCTGAATATGTAAATCAATTATTCTGAAAACTGTGTATGATAATCCTAATAGCTTGATTGTTCATTGTCATGTATCTTAGAATGCTCACTGACTTTTTAATGAATAGCAGAAATCATGTATTGAAAGCAGGTACAAACTCTGGGTGAAACTGTATCTTCCAACATACAATTAGAAAAAGGAGAAAATCATCTTAATCCAATCAGAAGCTAAGCTATTTCAGGACTAGGTTTCAATTTTTGTAAGGACTCATTTATTTTGTATTCACTCTTAGGTCTCATATTTCAGGTATCTCAGTTGAAAATCTGCAGTTTTTCAGAATCCCTTAAAGAGCTCTGTACTTAATTTGTTTTTCCTTAGCCCTTTGAGACAACTAAAAGCTGTATTTAACTCCTCTATTTCATGGCTTCTGTTTTTATTCTTGGTCTCTTGTGGCTAGTGGCCATCTTGAATGATACAACAGGTCAGACTTTTAGGCTCATTTCTCTATGACCCTCTTCTCTAAGGTAATGAAATACTTCTCTGCTCCTCTCTCCTCATACACAAGTTCTGGCTGCCTTAATAGACCCAAATTTCAGAATTTTTCCCCAAAGCCAGTGTGATTCCCAAAATATAAGGGAAATTTATATGCCTCTTAGAATTGCTTAGTGCTTCACTTCTTAACTCTTATTCTGTAATGTTTTGAAAGTATCAAGTGATTTGAGTAAATAAATATATAGAATGTTAGTCTCACTTAAATAAGTTTCCTTTTTTCCTGGAATCTTGGCCTCTAAATTTCCAACTGCCTTAGTAAGGTTCCTGATTCCTTCACATGATTTTTTTTTTTTCATGAATCAAGGTTTTCTAACTTTCCCTGTAGTTTAGTTGGCTACAAGCTAGTGTACCATTACTGCAAATGGAACTCTTCTTCTATCATAGGGCTCTGCAGGAGTTGGTTTGTAGTTTCTCACAAGAGTTAAATGTGCCCATCTTTGTCCCTCTTCCTTGTGCAGTGACATCACATTGGTATCTTGAAATTATACTTGGTGAGAGCATTTGTGGGAAAATTTTGGAAAATGCTGCAAATCTAGGTGTTTTCCTTTTTTCAAAAGCTGGTTGATATACATATTACTGTACTATGTTGTTTCAAGTTTAAGGCTAAACTTGGCAAATCAAATGGTCCGATTTGTTATAAATAGTTCACAAAATGTTGTGTGGGAAGAATTTACTGTGAAAATTAAAGATTTAACTTCCTGAGCTCATGTCTGAACATTACGATCTCAGAACTCTGGGATATAGCCCAGAAATCTAATTTTTGTGATTGCCATCTTGTTGAATTTGTGTCATATGACTAACTATGGGAAGCGCTGACCTAGACCCCTTCACAAAGCATGTAGCAAAATCTTGCCACTTTCTAACTTTCTTTTTTATTCTTCTTTTTCTTTTTTTTCCAGCTTTGTTTTAACTGTCTTTTTTTTTTTTTTTTTTTGTTTTTTTTGTTTTAACTGTCTTGATCATTGGTCTACATATATGGTTTTTTCGGTCTACTTAGCAAGGTAAATATTTCCTAGTGGTTTCCTCCTGCTTTTATTACCTCTTTCTCCCTTTCTAATGGATCTGGCATTTACAAAATAATTTCAGGAAGCAATTTCCAAATGTGTACCCCTAAAATATCCTAAGGTCTTTCAAAGATTTTAAGGGAATCTGTTCCCAGATTCTCAGCTGCAGTATGTCCTTTCCTAAAGTTGATCTGCCTGAGAATTCCCTTGTGTCACACTGCTTCACAATTCCTGCCTCACTTCCTTAACATTCCTATTGTTTATTTTCACAGCATGGAAAAGTATTTGAGATATCAAACAAAGGGACACTTTGAAATATTCATTTAGGTATTATAAAAGTGAAAAACTCCAAAGTCTAGATAACAAATATTTTGTAACTCAGTTTATTCCCAAATCTTTGTTTTTAGTAAAACTAAAGAAATATTTAATCCAGTAAGAAGTTGATAGACCTCTAAAATAATTTTTGATGATAGGTCACTATGAGATTTTTTGGCAAAGGACATGGAGGAAATGTAAAGGAATGGCATCCGCATGGCAAAAATTATGCCATTTTCTTTCTTTCTTTCTTTCTTTCTTTCTTTCTTTCTTTCTTTTCTTTCTCTCTTTCTTTCTCTCTTTCACTTCAAGGTTTTATGTTTTTATTATGCCATTTTCATTTTTTAATTTATGGACAAGTTTTCTCATAGCTTACAACAATAGAAATAGAAAAAATAAATGAAGGCCAGAATAGAATTATTGTTCATCCCAGTAAAAAGTAGTATTTATCCTGAATTCAGTAAAATTGTTGAATACAAAATCCATGTGCAGAAATCTGTTGCATTTTTACACACTAATAATGAAGCAGCAGAAAGAGAAATTAATAAAATGATTATTTGGTGCATTTTACAATTGTACCAACATAAGATACCTAGGAATAAACCTAATCAAAGAAGTGAAAGACCTGTAAAACTATAAAATATTGATGAAAGAAGTTGAAGGTGACATAAGGAAATGGAAAGACATATCATATTCTTGGATTGGAAGAACAAACATTGTTTAAATATCTATGTCACCCAAAACAATCTACACACTGAATTTAATTCCTATCAAAATACCAACATTTTTCACAAAACTAGAACAACAAAAAAATCTTAAAATTTATATGGAACTACAAAAGACCCCAAATAGCCAAAGCAATCTTGAAAAAGAAAAGCAAAGCTGAAAGTATCACAATTCCAGATTTCAACTTATCCTACAAAGCTGTAGTAATCAAAACAGTATGATACAGGCATAAAACAAACACAAATGTCAGTAGAACAGAATAGAAAACTCAGAAATAAACCCTCAGTTATATGGTCAATTTATCTTTGGCAAAGCAGGAAAAAATATCCAGTGGGAAATATATGCTTCCTTTAACATGAGAATTGAATTGCTCATTATCTGTGATTCATGATCCAGACTCCCAAACTTCCTACTCAACTCACAGTTAAAGGTTTGTGATGCTCCTCGTCTTCCCCCTATTTCATCTCCCCCACCCCCGCCATCCCCATCCAAGGTCACAGTATTCTGGGCTTCGTGTTTCTCATTTTCTTGATTTTTAAAAATGCAGCTTTATTTTTTATGTGTATTTTTAGTTTCTGTACTTACGTGGGATCAGTAGAGCATTAGCACATGTGTTTTCAAGGCTGCTGGGAAGATTCTCTCTTTTTTTCTCTCATTCCTTGAAAACTGTTGAAGGTTCTTATTCTCTTTCTCACAGGAAACTTGCAAGAAAGCTTACCAAAGCACAGGAGAAGCCAACCTCAGTGTTAGACTATGGAAAGCAAGGCCAAGAGAAGAAAAGAACTAGTGACCACTGGCCCACTGGAAAATATCATATTTGGAGACTGCTTTGACTCTTGTTTGTTGTTTTTTTATACTTGTGTCAATACATTTAATGTCCATCATTTTTTTGCCCTTCAGTTTGGGTTGGTTTTGTAGATAAAGTGTACTTCTTTCCAAACCAAGTCAGCCCCTCTCCCCGCCAATCTAATTCATTCACCACTTCTGAACTCTGCCCCCTGCCCCCATCTGCCTGTCTCTTCAAAGCTCTCATTCTATCTCTCAGACACATGATATTATCTATGATGGGACTGTGCCTATTTCTGTACCTAAGAGTCAAAATAAACCGCTTGCCATTTAGCTGCAAGCTATGGACAGAGAAAGCTACTTCCCTGAGTGTTACTGCATGTGACAGTTGTTCAGAAAGTCACCATGATGAGTTTTTGCATTCCAGTGTTCTGGAAAGATGTGCAGAGATCCTATGAGCAGGTACTCAGAATCTTTTGTCAATCCCTGCCCTTTCTGTGCCCATCAAGCATTTACCATGCCCACATGTATGGTGACCAGGTAATTAATCTTCCAAAATAGAACACTTTGGAGAGTAAACAAGAGGGGAACTGTTGATCATTTTTCCACAAGTGGTAACTGGGACTGTCCCAGAAAACCTGGGCTGGATGGTTACCCATGAGTCTTCCTGAGAGGATGGGCAAGAGACTAGGAGCCTCCTAGCATTCCTCCTAACAACATTCTAGCACAATTTTTCCCTTAAAAGGCAGAGAAAATCATTTGACTTCCTGAATCTCTCGTTTCTAATAAATTGCCTCTCCACACAAGAGGGTTAATTTTATTTTTGTTATTTCTAAATGAGCAAATTGAAATTCTAAATGGGAAAACACAAATAACTATTGCATAAATTGAAGTGGGGCAGCAGAGTGGGAGTAGGGGGACTGGAAAGCAAGAAATGCTCTGCTGGCTAATTAGACATCTTAGTCTGCTCTACAAATACATATGGAAGCTAGGTGTCAAGTAGGTGAGTTGGTAGATTCATCACAGGGTACAGTTCAAAATAAATACTGGGACCCCTTGTTCAAAACACAGGAAAAAATGTTAACATATCTGTATGTATTTGAAGAATCTCAAATTCTTCATATCAGAGAGATCATATGATAATTGTCTTTCTCTGACTGACTTATTTCACTTAGCATCATACCCTCTAGTTCCATCCATGTTAATAAAAAAATTAATTAAAAAATGTTGCTAAAGGTACTTAAATATCCAGTTTTACTTTTTTTTTTTAAAAAAGATTTTATTTATTTATTTGACAGAGAAAGAGAGAGGGAACATAAGCAAGGGGAGTATGAGAGAGAGAAGCAGGCTTCTCACTCAGTAAGGAGTCCAATGTGGGGCTCAATCCCAGGACCCTGGGATCATGACCTGAGCTGAAGGCAGATGCTTAATGACTGAGCCACTCAGGTGCTCCTATCCAGTTTTATTTTTTCTTTGATCTCTTTCTCAACTTTTCACAGTGTTCTTGATTTTTATTTAAGAGATCATTGTGTCTGAGGGAGAATTCATTTTAGGTGCCAATCAAGAATAAACCAGAATGTTAGCTCATAATTTTTTTTCAGAAAAAGCATTATGTATTAACATGTATTGATTTAAAAAAATTCATTAATGATGCATATGGTTTTATGCATAGTATATCCATTACTTTCTTTATTTTTTTTTTCCCATTTGGTGAAGTAATCCTCCCAAGGACGCTGATAAAATAGCTCATTGGTTATCACTTTGATTTATTTTTCAGAAATTAATAAGCTGTACAATCATGATAGCAGAAATAGAAATATATGAAAGTTATAATGTGGTGGGAATCAAATGTATTCATAGCCAGGGGTGCCTGGGTGACTCAGGGGTTTAAAGCCTCTTCCTTCGGCTTGCATCATGATCTCAGGGTCCTGGGATCAAGCCCCGCATCAGGCTCTCTACTCAGCAGGGAACCTGCTTCCTCCTTTCTCTCTACCTGTCTCTCTGCCTACTTATGATCTCTCTCTGTCAAATAAATTAAAAAATCTTAAAAAAAAAGAAAGATGTATTCATAGCCAATAGGAAAATATGTGTTTTGTGTGTATGTCTCTGAGTTTTATTTCTTTTCATACCCAATTCCCATTATTCCCGTTAGACATGGTATGAAGAATGCTGCCTCATCTCAATTCTATAAGGATAGCAAAGGTAGACAAAGGACTGCAAAATTTAAACTGAAGAGACTCTTGGAAGTCACTTCAATTTGATACAATAGAAAACAATTGACACACAGATAAGTTTCAGAGCATATTCTTGAGAAGTTTGTGGAGAAAATTTACATGGGTTTACTTCAGGATCACTCAAACAACTAACTGCTTTTCTATACCCATCCATTTCAAAACAAAAACAAAACTTGTTTCTCAGTAAAACACACTATATTAGGAATTCTCAAACTTTAAACATATGATCCACCTGAGGATCTTGTTTGAGTGCAAGTTCTAATTTAGCTGGTCATGGGTGGGGCCTGAGAATCGTCTCTTCTGAAGAGGTCCCCCTGTATAGTGAAGTTTCTTGTCCTGGAACTATACTTGTGGTGACAAGGCCCTAAAAGACACAAGAGTAAGTATAATGTAAAGACCAGTATAGTCAGATACAATGTTTGAAAAAGGTAGTTTCTTCAGAAATGCCAACCTAAGGAAGCACCTGAAATCTCCCAAGTATAATATTTTGCTCCAAATTTGCTCTCAGTCATGGTGAGAAGAAAGCTTTTTTTATTTTTATTGTCAGTTTTTCTGCAAAAGTAAGGTTTTTCTCAAAGGAATGTTTTGTTTGGATATTGGTGTAAGCAATATTAAATAATATAATAGAGATGTCTTTGGAAGAAAACACAGAAAAGATGCAAAAAAAAAAACCCCTCTCTAAATAACTATTTATTATTACTTTTTTGTTCTACATTTTGAATTTAGAACTTGTATCCTTAATTCTACGTCCCTCACCTTTGTTTTTTGTGTTTGTTTTTACAGATTTGTTTTTCCTCATCTATCTGGGGTCTGGAAGAACTGTAACCCTCACTTGTCTATCCCATTGAAATTGAAGTGAACTTCAACAACCACGTAGAAAACCCTGGTCTTTTCTTGATCACTTCAGTTGATCTAAGATAACCATTGACATTCCTTCAATGTATCCGCTAATACACTAATGAATGATAGATTCTTGATAATATCTATAGGCAATATACAAACTGGCATTATACTACTGATCTATATATGTTAGCTAATTTAATTCTTAAAACAACCCTGTGAGGTAAGTTCTATTACTCCCTTTTTAAAGATGGGGGAATTGTGGCACAAAAAAGGTAGTTGACTTGTCCTAGTTAATATAACAATGTATGGTGCTAGGATCTTGACCCAAGGAGCCTTGCTCCAGGGTCCTCACTCCAAAGAGCAGAATGTGTATGAGAAAAAATTCTTTAGATCCAGACTGAGTCATTAAATATACTCAGAGTTCTATATTCTTTCCTCTTACCTCATTCAACAGAAAAGAAGACAAAAATATCTTGTGACCCAGAATCAAAAACAAAGGAAATTCATTATTTCAGGATGAACATTAAGGAAGAGAGCAAACAAGGTTCACAAGCACTCTCATGCTAGCCTAGTAACATGGAAGCATAGTGAAGGAGCAAGGTCCCCCCAGTGAAGCACAGCTCACATTGCACTCTGCACCCCATTGTGCCATTCTGCAACTTTCAGAGTGAATGGGTGACCATGCTTTACCTCATCCTTCTGATTTCTTCCTTTAGTACCAGATAGTGACCACGCTGTTTGTCCCAAGGCCATCACACAACATGGTGCATGGGAAGATTTACCCCCACATCTTGTTAATTTATTCTGACAAATCAGATCTGAGCTTACATACTTTCTTTTCAGAGATTTTCCTAAATTCCCCTAGTTCATGTGGTCTACGCAGTTTCATGGCTTCCTATCATTTTTATTGGTATGGTTGTGTAATACTGTGGATGGAGATATTTATTTAAATAATAAATGCTGGTTTTCCATTTAAAGAAAATGGTAAAAGTGATCTTCATTGTTGGGTACCATCTCGTGAGGGAGGGCCTCTCATTCTCCATGGAGGGTCTGGGAGAGGTGGTATCAGAAGGAGAAACTTTCAGACTCTATTTATAATACCTCTGTGGCTCACCTGATACCCTTCTGGCCTCCTTCCTAATTCCAGTTATAGTTATAGTGTAAAATTTGTGAGGGCTTCCAATGGTTTTGTGCCATCGGTGCCTCACCTCAACTGTACACATATCTCTTTCTGCCTTCACCTGGTTGCTTTGACAGCTCCTTCATGGTACTTCTGCATGTGTGATGAGTTCATATGCAAAGGAGTTCATGTCTGTAGGGCAATCTCAACCAATGGGACAGGGGTGGCAACCAATGGACATGTGCTCAGCCTTTGTCTCTCCACATGGGGGCAATTCTGAGAAGATCCTATCATCAAACTTTTCTTTTAGTTATGTCCTCAGGGGAACCACAGCTAAGAAATATTCTTCTCATGCTATTGAAAGCTACTTCTTTAGCATAAACTGAAACCTGGCCTTGGCCTTAGTCTTGTATTTGTTTCCTCAAGAGTTTGGAAACCTGAGTGTCCACCATTTTGTCTTTTCATTGGTATGAAATTTTAGATTCACTTAAAACATATTATAGGAAATTGAAGTTCTTACATTTCATTTATATATAAATATTTGATTTGTGAGGAGATTATTTTGGAAGAATAATGCGGTACCTTGAAAACTTATCTGGTAGAGAAGGGGCATTTGGTCCTTTTGTGTCTACTTCTCAGGGAAATAATAATATGCTTCCTTGGTCATCTGATTATATAGAGTTCTCTTCAGTCTTCTTACAAATCTATTAGGATGTTGACATTTGGGTTGATTTTTCAGGTGGGAAGGACAACTTATTGATTTAATTAAAAGAGAAACTCTAATTCAACACAAGTTAGAAAAAATTATGGCTTTGTGACCATGATAACCTACAGTTAATGCATTTCAAAGTACTTGTCATAGATGTAATTCAGACTGCAGGTGAATTGATTATTACTCTTACATATGACCAAATATTACTTCATGTTTTTATTATTGACATGAATATGACCATCTCAATCTTTTCTTACAGAAATCAGATAAAATTGCTACACCACCCTCCTGAGAGGTTGTAACTCTTTGATGTAACTCAACTTTATTCTTTTTTCATTTTGTGGAGGAATAATCACTCTCTTTATTGATACTTCAGAGAAATTAAAAAAAAAGAAATTTCCAAAATAATCTCAGTTTTTACAAAAGTTGAAAGACCTAATAGCATGCAAATGCCTTGGAATTCATCACTCTTATGAATTGTTCCACTCATTCCCTTTGCTGTGACTACATATGATAATATGCATATGATGTATGGACTCTTTATCATAAGCCTTTAGCATATGGCAAGTATGTGGGCTGGGATAGTGAGTTTCTTCTGATTCTCAGTGACTAGCAAAGAATATAATAAAATAGAGACATTAGCTAAGAATTCTAGAAAGAATGAATTATCGTTTCTAATACTTTAGTGCTGGTATTCCGCAAATTGAATTAAACACATTTGATGAATATTTCTAGTTGATTTAGTCCTAGTGTAACTCTAAAAGTGACCAACACTTCTAAATCTCATTGAAATCATCCCCAAACCCAGTATGGAAGGAAAGGAATTATGTAGATATCCTCCAGTTGTCCCAAATAAAAATGAGCATCTACTAGGTATAATTTAGGTGTTTGGATGCTATGAAAAGTAGAAAGAATGAAAAACTAACCTCTTTTACTTATGGAACTTACAGGCCATCCTGGGTGGTGTCAGACAGAAAACCAATGTACAGAGGGATTGTTTGGGCTGATTTGGAGTAGTCACGCCTATAGCACACTGGAGAGTGCAATCCTCTCCCAAGGTCAAGAAAACTCTATTTTTTAACCCATCAAACAGGGCTAACTGGTCACCAGGAAACTTATCTTCCTCTATCTTATCTCTACAGTATTATGATAACTGTATTTCCTTAAGCTTCTAAAATTCTTTCCCACCCTGTGGATCTACCACTACATCACATCAACTACAACAAAGATGTCTCCAGGTTTCACAGTGCTTTGGCAGCAAAATAAATAAACAAACAAACAAACAAATAAATAAATAAATTACAAACAATGATTACAGTAAGCATTTGAATCAAATCCTGATAAAACTGGTCTGGGTGAACTACACAGCACAACACGGGATGATATACTAGGCTGAGCTGTGCCTCTCCAGTCTTCCTTTGATGACCATGACAAGCTTTATTTGGTGGCTTTCATATTTCTAGACCTTTCCTTGGTTTGGTGAGGACATCTCCATCTCCATTTTACACCTGCCCAGATGAGTCAAAGAATGCAAACTCCTTATCAGAGGCACCTTCTTGATCTTGTTCAAAGCTGTTTCACCACTTCCCAGAAGAGCTCTTTGGAGTAAGGAAAGTACTCAATACCATCCCTTGAATAGTAAAGTAAATTCAATGCTTCAACTACTTGTAGGTGGGGCGAAAGGGATCCTGCAGAATTTCTTCATTAAATTTTTCAGTATTCAGCTTTCAGAGAGAGTTTAACGGCACCCCAGCATATCCAAGATACGTAGGCCAAATAGAATAACCTTCCCATCATAAGCATGGCCCATGTGGTTCTCAAAGGGTCACAGAGCCCAAGGGAGGATACTTTAGAGGTGATCTGGAACAGACTTTCCTATTTCTGATTCCTGAATTCTGTTTTTAATCTCCATGAGCAATTGTCTGAAAAATGGCCGTTCCTGTGGCAGAGAAATCATTTCGCCCAAAGTTATGTCATGTCAGACAATCTTTTCTTATGTTAAGGTGAAGTATATTTCCTGCAGGACTCACTTTGTTGTTCTTCTGATGACTCTCAGAATCATAAAAAATGTGACTGACCTCTTTGTAGTGCAACAGTCATTCAAATAGTTGAACTCAAGGAAATCATTATTAGCTACCCTAACTTAGAGTTTTACATTTCTTGAAATACACATTTTGTATTAGCTTTTGATTGTCTTTGTGTGGAAATAAATCTTTGTTTTTCTTTATGTTCCTAGTAATCATAATTTCTGCTAAAAGAAGTTATTAATGGTTACATTCTGATGACAGTGTTTCTCATACTTGGACCAAGTTTTCTGTGACAAAGGCTTTTTTTTTTCCTCACCCATTTTTCTTCTGGAGTTGATAACAATTTTTATTGTATTGTATTATGTACCTTTTATGGATTTACTGCAATTTTTTTTTTTTACTTGCTTACCTATCTTCACATAATCCTGTCGGTACCCCACCCTTCACTAGAGCCTTCTCCCAGCTCTGTCTTACTAAACCAGGACATGGGGCTTCTACATAGATGCCATGTCAGGCTACTCTTTGCTGTCTTCCTGTCCACCATATTCTGGTGTGTGTGTGTGTGTTTTCCCCTTTCTGCATTATACTGAACTCACCAATAGCATCCTAAGAAGGTGTGCCCATGAGCTAAGTCATTCCGTGTTTTGAACACCTTATTCTATTTTTATATATTATTAATAATTTGACGAGACTTAGGACTCTAGGTGAATGTCTTTTCTCTCGGGATTTGAATGCACAAATTTGAATGCACAAATTTCTCTCTTATCAGTTCATCTTGACTAGATCTGTATTAAGTATAGACACATTACACACCACTGGCAGAGGTGTGGAAGAAACCCAGTGCAACCTGTGATTCAGCGGCACCTGGTACATAGAACTTTCCAAATTAGTGATTGTGCTGCTGAATAGTCAAACGCCATATCCCTTAGTTACTTGGTATATGGCTTTATCTTTACTCTTCTCTATAATCTTATAGGCACTCTCTCTTTCTTTCTTTTCTTAATCTTTGATATTCTAATATTTCGGGATGATGTCCTTTGATGTGGCCATTTATTTTTTATTGGTTTTGCCTGGTGGACCTCTTCAACAATATGAGTTTTCTCAGTTAATCCTCAAAATGAAAGTGGTCATTATTATCTTCATCTTTCAGAGACGAGGAAAGGAAATTTCGAGTAAGTTGTGGGATGTCTCTGGAACCACAAAGCAGAAATAGAATGAATTCTGAAACATGAACTTCAACTACACATCTACCTACTTTACCCTCATACCACTACTTCCAGCTAAGTTTTTATCTCCCACTCTCTAATTGCCCATCGTGGGGTTTTCCTTATTTGTAATTTCTGTGAAACATTTACAGTAACCATTATGCAGTTCTAAGTTAGTGAGAATAAAAATTCTTCTCTGTCTGATTTGACCAAATATTTCTGGATACGGACTGTGCCATTAGTTGTATTAATGATTGCTCTCAGCTTGACGTCATCTCCAAACCTGATAAATAAAGCAAAATTTCCCTTTGATAAGAATTTTCCCTCTACCAACCATAAACCCTGTCACTTTGGGATACTCTTGGTAGGGTAACGTGAGAATAGCCTGTTGCTTAAAAACATGGGTCTTGGATTCAAACAGCGCTGAGTTTAGAAACCAAGCATGAAATGATTTCTTAACCTTTCAGAGCCTCCTGATATGGAAAAATTACATGAAAACAAACTGATATAAGAAATGTAACATGGCTATTTAAGAAATGGCTGTTTAGAGTTTTGGAGGCAATTTCTGAGGTAGTTGGGAAGTATTCATCAAGGACATAAAATACAGTTATGGTGTATCTTGCATAGTATGGAGCAGAAAACAACACTTCCCTCAAAATACTTAAAACTATGGAATGCAAAATATAAGTACATTATTATATTAGTTATAAGAATCCACTTACAGAGGGGCTAGATTTAATTTCTTTTTAGTTAAAGAATAACATCTGTAATTTATTGAACAGATGTTAATAACTATTTCGTTAGAGATAATTTACTTGAGGAATTTTCAAACTATATGCGATTATAATATTTAAATCCTTGGCCAACTATTACAAGTCAGTATTTGAGTCAAGGAAACTCATCTGTGTGTATGTGTGAGGGGTTATATGGTAAATTCCATTCTGTGTAGTATTGTCTGTTTAATCTCACCTCACATTGGTGACATTGTGGCTTTAGGTAATTCTTGCATATTACCTCAGTGATGGATTCTCATAATCTAAAATACATATGTGAGATAGTTACTTAGAACATTATTGATTGTGTGTGTGTGTTTGGAGAAAGAGAGAGTGACATTGATTTTTTTTTTCCCTGAAATGTATAGTTGCTACCTTACTGAGGAAGTTGTATTTGAAACTTCATGTGATTTTTTTCATTTTGATGTTAAATCCATGTGTCTGGATAATGTCTTGACAGGTGGACAACAAACAACTATGAAAATATTGGTTTAATAAATATCTTCAAGGTCAATTAATTAATGCTGGATAATATAAAGAGGTTTCTGTTTGCTTAGAAGAGACTGGATAATTTTAAGTGGAGTCCAAGGAAAATTTATCACTGAGATTACTATAGTTGATATTTGTTGAAGAAACCATGGAGTCCAATGGTCTCCCTTGCCATTTGTTGACCATCTTAACAATCATGCTTCTATAAATGTTCATGGTCCGCTGACTATCTTTGCACCCTAGAAGTAATGGAAGCATTTTATTTTGGGGGAGAGACCTTTTCTCTCTTATCAGTTCATCTTGACTAGATCTGTATTAAGTGTAGACACATTACACACCACTGGCAGAGGTGTGGAAGAAACCCAGTGCAACCTGTGATTCAGCGGCACCTGGTACATAGAACTTTCCAAATTAGTCAAACTAACCTGCTTTATTTGGGAATTGCAGTTAGCTAATGCATTTGGTTTCCAAAAATTTCAAAAGAATCTGCTTTGGCAAAATAATAGTTGTTATCACTTTTCTCATTCTTAATAACTATTCTCTTTGTTTCCCATCTGCAGTTATGTCTTAAGAATGATCCAAGGAGGTGATAGCATTGATTGGGTCCTAAGAGTCATGTAGTCATGAATCTGGACTCCTCATGAAGGAGAGTGCAGCCTTCTGATGAAAGGGTCTCTTGTTTTTGTAAATGTCAAAATAAAGCTTAGGCTAACTTAATGGTTTTCTGCTGGTACGTATGTAAGATTGTTTCTCATAATGCTATCGGGAGGAATTTCACATATTCAAATAAAATAATTCAAAGAAAGATGAAGGGGAAATGCTGCTTATAGGGGCACAAAACGAAAACAAAACCAACATCAAAAGAATGTTCATTCGAGGTTGAACTTTCAACAGCAGCTAAGAATGTAAACATATCAGAGAGCATTGCATGACAATTAAACCACTGCCATGGTGTGGGTTCTGATGTGAGACAACTAAAACTAACCCATTGAAAGGGAAATTATTTCTTCTCTCTTTCTCTCTCTACACATATATCTCACATATACAAATATTTCTACACACACATATATTTGAAAATCTCTATATACACAAGTATTTGAAAAGTCACAATCACTATAGGGTTTAAAAACAGTAATTCCATGAAGTGAGAAATAAAATCTGTTCCATCTTCCACCTACATGGCTTTTAAGCCTTCACTTTGTAGGAAGTAACCTAGAAGCATTTACATCAGGCAGTCTTTTATGCTTAGAAAGGCAAGCTCTGTGATGATATTGATTGATTTCAAGGGCATATTAGAGACAAAGCCAAGTCTCTGGAGAGAGGTTGCCATCACCTTGGCCTTGGGTCAGCGTTAGACCACCGACCTTTGAACCTAAAGACCTATCTACCAGATTCTGATATCTTCCATGCCACCCGAGCAAGTCAGCAGGGGACACGTGTCGATGTGGCTCTTGGCAAATCAGAATTGACTGGCCAGTAGGAAGCCTGCGAGCCACGGGAAATGTGGGTTAAAGTATGTCAATAATGTTTCAGAAGAACGATTTCTCCCAAGAATTGTAGCTGTTGGAATGTTTTGACATTTATTCGGTAGAGAAATGTAGCATGTTTTGTGAAGCACTTCAAGAGAGCTGCTGCTAACTGCTGTGGTATATTGATCTTTCTGTTAAATTGCACGGGCACACTTGGGAGATCATTGAGATTCAGGCAACAGGACAGAAAGGACCGGCTGCACCCGATGGTCACTAATGGTAATTGGTTTCGATCCCTGCACTTGAAGAAGCCATGATTTACTTGGTTCACTGATGAATTGTAGACACTAAATATTTTGAAAAGAGAAAAAATACAACTTTTTTTTTTTTTTTAGTATCTGCAAGGCAGCACCTCCATTCTTGAATGTTTCATACATAATAAATTTGGCAATGTAGAAAATATAACAAGTCATATTGTTGAAAATTCTGATTTCCTTGTTGCTATTGGTACTCTATAATTATACCATTTGTTTGTTCACGGGTTTGTTTCTTAACTGGCTCAAAGATGAATTTAAGGTAGCCTACTCTCTTTAAGTGTTTTCACTTAAACTTTATTTTATAATTATAAAAGAAATATATCCTCATGGTGGCAGGGAAAGAAAGAATACTTAAGAGCATAAAGTAGAAAACAAATGACCTCTCCTTCATTCAGTCATGCACTTTTGCCCAAATTTAATTGTACTATAGAATTTTTTAACTTACTATAACACATATGCTTTCACACATATACCAATAATTCATCTGAGTGATTACATGGTAAATAATAGCATAGTGCTCTTTTCGATCAATAGACTACTACCATTTCATTTCAATTCTTTTTCTCATTCAAATAATTCTGCAATATATATATGTATACACACAAACATATATATCAGAATATCATGTGTAAAATATATACATATATAAATATGCATATATATTATAACCTATATGTTGTGTGTGTAATATATACATATATTATATACATATACACATATACATTATAACATATACATATGTATATGTATATATCAGAATTGTTAGACCTAGCAAAAAGAATTTTAAAATATATCCACATATTCTGAGGATTGGTACATCCCCAAAAATCCAGTCATTTTAATCTTAATAAATATTGCCACATTTCACTTTAAATAATTGCACCATTTTATAGTTTTTGGCTATTCCTTAATTTTTCCTATCCATGTTTATGATCCTAAGATAATATTAACTAAAACTTGAATGACTTCATTAACTCTAATATAATTTGGGGATTTAAATATTAAATAAATATTAAAATTAATTGGAGAATAGAATTAATGGAATTATACAACCTTTATAAATCAGTGAAAGATCTTAAATTTCATCCATCTCTTACCTTTGTGTTCCGGATTTCATAATTCTGCATTGAAAAAAGTCCCCTATTATCAAAGTATGGGTAAACTTTGATGCAGGGTCCATTTCTTTAACCCACAGTTGGATGAGTAGGAGAGCTTCCTGATTAGAAGCATAGAAGAGGAGAGTGAACTGCTATTGGCTATTAAAATTGAGGACACGCTGCGATATTGTATTATGTGGGAAACTCCTCACATATTCCACGGAACCACATTCATGAGGAATGCATAGCCTTTCGTGGTCTCCATTGTGTTAAAATGTAAACCACGCACTAGAGTCCCTTGGGAGGCTTTTGACCATGAAGGTAAATAACATTATCATTTCTTTGGAATCTCATTTTCCATTTCCCGGTGAAGGGGTGAAGGTAATGTTCATAAGACCATCAGCAGGAACCACTGGAGGCCGACCTCTGTAACTGCTCCCCTTAGGGTAGTGGCAGTGAACTTGCCTTACAGATTCCTGACAATGTATTTCCCTCTTCTTTTCTGGAGGGATCAGCACTAGTGGAGATAAGGGGGTTTTCCTTTGTCCACCCCTCTCACAGGATCTCATCCAACCTTAACAATAAATGTGCTAATTAATGCTAATTGCTCTAATGGGCACTCCTCTAGTAGGACCCAGCAGATACCACCAATTCACTCAGATAGGAAAGTGTTTTGTTGCAGGCTAGGCATGCAAGGGTTTCGACTGTTCATTTTAAAGTCACAGAAAAATATACTTCCAAACTCCACGTAATTTCTAGTGTTTGTTTCTTTGTGTTTTGAAAGAAGGCTTAAAATAAAATAGTTTCTGCTTGATTTTCTAATTTCACCAATGGGGAAAAGTAATTATCTCCCATGGCAATGGATTCATACGAAAGCAGCATGAGACCAATTACAATGCTAGATGCAATTCCAAGTTTCCTCCTTTCCTAATATTTCACATTCAGTTCTTTCCAGCAGTTTTCATATTTCCTGATATTTCCCACAGACCTATGCGTGTGTTTTTCTCCTCCAGCTAGAGTGTTCCCAGCCCACAGCCCACAGGTGATTTCTGAATCTTAGATACAGAGACAGACATACACATAGACACAGATGTCAATACAGATTGACAGTTGACCCTTGAACAACATGGGTTTGAACTTTGTGCAGGTCCACTTATACGGAGATATTTTCAATAAACACAGTACAGTACTATGAACACATTTTCCCTTCCTTTATAATGTTTTTAATCAGGTTTTTTTGATACACTTACTTTTTCATAAAGCTTATACCACTATCAGAATACCGTATATCATACATAAACACATACAAAATATGTGTTAATCAACTGTTGATGTTATTGGTAAGGCTTCCAATCAACAGTAGCTAAGTTTTGGGGGAGTCAAAAGTTAGACACAGATTTTTGACTGTTCAGCTCGCCTAACTCCCATATTGTTCAAGGGTCAGCTGTAGAGAACTTAAGGTAGAGGTAGAGAAAGATCTAACAGCTTGGGGAAGTGGTTGCCCTAAGCCCATGAAATAGAATCACGACCAGGTTCTTAGGCCCACAACTGCCCACTACAGCTGAACCTCCTAGCCTGAATCATGTTTTACAAGAGTTTGCAGGATTCCCAAAGCTTAAGGATGTTACCCACAAATCCTCCTTATTTCTGTCATCATCATATTATAATTCTGAGTCTTTCGCCTTTCCATATAAACTCTAGAATCAGTTTTTGATTTCTACACAGTAACTTGCTGAGATTTTGATTGGGATTCTGTTGAATCTATACATCAACTTGGGAAGAACTGACATTAACTTAACAATATTGAATCTGCATATACATGAACATGGAATATTTTTCCATTTGTTTAGATCTTTGATTTCTTTCAACATCATCATATTCTACAATTGGCTCAGAAATGCTGTTTTGCGTGTGTAGAGAGTCCTTGAAAAAGCAGAAGTAACCATATTAACCAATGAAATAGTTCTCAGATGAAATAGAAGCTCTTTGTAGGAAAGAAATTGTTCTTAACGCTATAAACTCACAGTCAAGTAATATTCAGTGACCTGGTCAAAAATCACACAGACATTCTCAGCACAGTATCATAGAGCAATTTCTGTTATATAACCAAATAGGTCCACTACATAAGAATGTGAGTTTGTTTAATTTTTTTAATTACTCAAAGAATATCTTCTCACACTTCAAAAATTATTCCTTCTTGAAGATGGATTGCAAACTATAGTTGATGCTTTTCCAATTTAGACCATTTGATGTCAAAAGGGGAGAGGCGCCAGATGGAGCCAATAAATCGATATGCTCTAGCACAACACTTACGGCAATGTGATCTCTTGGAGAATTTGGTGAACCATGATGGTGCCAAATTAAAGAAAGTGAATCAGTTCTCACAATTCTTTTTTAATCTTTAAAAAATTTTCCCCTGAGATCAAAGCTGCCATTTTATAATGTTGAAACATTGGATCAAAACATGGTACAATATAAGAAAAAATATTAGGAGAAATGAAAATGGATTGATTATAATTTTAATGGTGATGCATCCTCTCCAACACTGTTGATGTGATCCCTACCCAGCTCCATAGCATTTACAATTGATTACACACACCTCGGACTTTTGAAATATTTACAAACCTTAGATAATAACAACCCCAGGAGATAATGGGAAAGCAGCAAGCACACAGAAGATAGCCCAAGGCAATTGGTGATTAGGTCAGATCTATGCCGTCTGTAGGCTTTACTGGAAATCCTTTGCTAAAATGTCTTCACACATGGTTTTGGGCTTTGGGATGAAGGAACTGTTCACCAAAGGAAGGTAAGGATTATTTGCTGCCATCAGTAACGGGAAATCCAATATTAAATGATACAAAGGTTATTATCTATCACACATGGAATTTACCAGAGCTGTTCGGCAGTTCTCATAGCAACAGATTCCATCTTCAGCGGCTCCAAGCGATGTTTCAGATGAAAGTTCATGTGATCACTTTAAAAGACTGTGTACTGCTAATCAAGAAATTTTGCTCCAGGCCTCTTGTTTGTTTTTGACTTCAGGCTATTCAGCACAATCCAGAAAAGGCTGAATCCCACGGGTCTGCAACTGAGCAAGCCTCCACAGGCTTACGTGTTTGCGTCAATAAGGGGCAACCGGTGAGTCTGAGAGTTGAAGTGGTTTCAGTCGCTTATTGGTTAGCGTGTCATCAGTTAGGAAAAACTAATGAATAGAGACTGATTTTACCCAGGTCTCAAACTAAATAATTGAATGTTGTTTCTAAGGCCATGTTTACACATATACATATTCTGTTGGTTTATCTGATGATATCCGATGAGAACAGTTTCTCCAATGCAACCCTGAGTCTGGGGGGGGGGGGAGCTTCAGATGCTCAAATATTGGTAGACTTTCTAAACCGGATTTCTGCTCAAGTAATTTGGTTCAACAAGCGCTCAAGGTTGCTGTTATGAAAATTTCTTATCAATTTCCAACAGTAATTAAATGTGTTGTTGTTTTTTTTAAGATCTTATTTATTTATTTATTTGACAGAGAGACACATTGAGAGAGGAAACACAAGCAGAGGGAGTGGGAGAGGGAGAAGCAGGCTTCCCTGTTGAGCAGGGAGTCTGACATGGGTTCAATCTCAGTATCCTGGGCTCAGGACCTGAGCCCAGGGCAGCCACTTAACAACTGAGCTGCCCAGGCGCCCCCAAACGTGTTATTTTTTAGCATCTTTATTTGCCCACTACTGTGTGAAATTCTTTATATTCATGCTGTTGTTGTTGAGAAGGGCATTATTTGCATTTTACTTAGGACTGAACTGAGAATGCCTAGACAAAAAGTAGTGAAACTCCGAATTGAAACAGCACAAAATCTGTATCCCATGTTAAGATATGATTTATTTATTCATTGACAAACCTCTATGGTCTCAACTCCAGGGAGGGGATGGTGTATAAGGTTCCTTTTGGTTTTATTTTTTTGTTCTTTTTTAATATGTATTTTTCATTGTTGTTATAACTGTGAACTACCTCTCTCTCTCTCCCCCTTCTCTATTTTTTATTTTTAAAGATTTTGTTTATTTATTTGACAGACAGAGAGATCACCAGTAGGCGGAGAGGCAGGCAGAGGCAGAGGGGGGAGCAGGCTCCCTGATGAGCAGAGAGCCCAATGCGGGGCTCCATCCCAGGACCCTGAGATCATGACCTGAACCGAAGGCAGAGGTTTTAACCCCCTGAGCCACCCAGGTGCCCCTATTTTTTAATTTTTATATGGTTTCACTCACATGTGGAATGTAAGAAACTGGCCAGGGGAAGGGAAGGGAAGGAAAACTGAATGGGAAGTCATGAGAGGGAGAAAAGGCATGAGAAATTTTTAAATACAGGAAGCAAACTGAGGGTGCTGGAGGGGAGGTTGGGGGGAAGTGGTAATTGGAGGATAGGAATTGAGGAGGGTACATGATGTGATGTGATGAGCACTGGGTATTATATGTAACTGAAAATGTATTGAATGCTGCATCTGAAACTAATGATGTTCTATAAGTTAACTAATTGAATTTAAGCAACAACAACAACAAATAATGAATGAGTAAGATTCTTTCTCTGAAACCAAACAACACTTTTTTCTCTCTGCTACTTCCTGTCCCACTCCCGTCAACCTAATGTTATTGCTGAGATGGAAGAATTGTGGATGATTTTGACCTAAGTATCTTTTGTCTGCTTTCTCTACACAGCTAAGATTCAGAATCAATTTTGCAAGCTAAAATCTAGGGATTAGGGGTCCCTGGGTGGCTCAGTCGTTATGTGTCTCAGGTCATGATCCCAGGGTCCTGGGATTGAGCCCCCCATAGTGCTCCCTGCTTGGTGGGAAACATGCTTCTCCCTCTCCCTGCTTGTGTTTCCTCTCTCCTTGTCTATCTCTGTGTAAATTAAGTGAATAAATAAAATCTAAGGAGTAGATTGTTCACTAATCTTTAATTTTCCCTGAGCCAAGAGACTCAGAAATCACATTTCAATTTTGAAATATACAGAAATATGTTGTAGTGAGCATAAAACATATTCTGTATAAATAACAAATCTCTTTGTGGCATGTGTGTGTATTTGTATACACCCAGTATTATTTTTTTCTAAAAACTTTTGGGATCTAGGATATGGCCTAGATACCATAGGGTATCTAGTATTTAGATACTAGTACCTAAAAGAGTACTTACATTCATTTATTTTTTTTGTACTATTTTTAAATGGATTTTCTTGGTTGTGTTTAACATTTTTGGTTATGTTTGGAATATCCCCATTTATATGGAGGGCTGATACACAGCTGACACCCAGACAGGAATTGATATCTTAGAATAAACATTTACATATGTTCACATTTTTAAGTAAAGCAAACAACAACAACAACAACAACAAATAAACAAGTGAAAAGACTGTATTATACCAGAAAGCTTTTTAAGAAAGAGTAATATCGGGGCGCCTGGGTGGCTCAATGCGTTAAACCGCTGCCTTCGGCTCAGGTCATGATCTCAGGGTCCTGGGATCGAGCCCCGCAGCGGGCTCTCTGCTCAGCGGGGAACCTGTTTCCTCTCTCTGCCTGCCTCTCTGCCTGCTTGTGATCTCTCCCTCTGTCAAATAAATGAATAAAATCTTTAAAAGAAAAAGAGTAATATCAAAATTATTGTAAAGACAGAAAAATCTTATAGAGAAAATTCTAGTAGCACTCATGTATGGCAGGGCCACATTACCTATTACCATAATCATCAAACTTTACAAATATAGAAATTCAGTTCCACTATGTCTTATCAAAATGTCACAAAATTTCAGTGTCCAAAATTATTCCTTAGAGTTAACAAAATTTAATTTGTGCTGTTGTCATTTAAGTTTGTATATCTTCTTTATCCATTAGTCAATAAGAAAGTTATCTTTGAGACTGCAATGATATTTTTTCTCATTAATCTTAATGCCGAAGAGTATTTTCAAATATACATATAAATTCTTTCATACATAGTCAGCTTACTTATAATTCTGTTTACTTATTAAAGCAATGTAATGCCTTTAAGATTGAAGATATTAACTTAGTTCAGTGATGTCTTATACCAAACCTAAAATATCTTTTCTTAAGTTTTGTTTTGTTTCTTAAAGATTTTATTTATTTATTTGACAGAGAGAGAGAGATCACAAGCAGGCAGAGAGGCAGGCAGAGAGAGAGGGGGAAGCAGGCTCCCCACTGAGCAGAGAGCCCAATGTGGGGCTCAATTCCAGGACCCTGAGATCATGACCTGAGCCGAAGGCAGAGGTTTTAACCCACTTTAACCCAGGTGCCCCCTTTTTAAGTTTTTCATTTAAACTCAGTGTAGTTAACGCATACTGTTTATTAGTTTCAGGGGTAGAATTTAGTGATTCTTCAGTGGCATATAATACCTGGTGCTCATCACATTAAGTGCCCTCCTTAATGCGCATCATCCAGTTACCCCAACCCCCACCCACCGCCTCTCTAACAACCTTCAGTTTGTTTCCCACAGTTAAGACTCTCTTATGATTTGTGTATCTCTCTATTGTCTGTCTTTCTTTCTTTTTCTTTCTCTCTTTTTCTTTCTTTCTTTCTTTCTCTCTTTCTTTCTTTCTCTTTCTTTCTTTCTTTCTTTCTTTCTTTCTTTCTTTCTTTCTTTCTTTCTTTCTTTCTTTCTTTCTTCTTTTTTAATAAAAGTAGATGTTGTATGAGACTGCAGTCTAAAACTAACAACTCAGTTATGTTTAGGATCTTAAGTGTTCATATTTGAAAAATTAGATGGTTAGATTTAGATGCCTTCAAAGACTGAAGTTATAACATTCAAAATAACAAGACTTTACTGTGGTCTAGAGCCACTATGTTTGGGAATGGTTACATAGCAATAGATACATTACAGAGCCTGGTAATTTAACCCCCGACATGTGGGTGAGTTTACGACTCACCAAAGAAAGACAGGAAAATGCAAACATCTCTCAGATAAATCCCTGACTTTATCCCCACACTGAAATGATCTGCCTATACAGTTGTTCGTAGATACTTATACTGATTTGACTTTTTTCCAATAAAAAAATACTCTTTTAAAATTATTTTAAATATTCTAGGATACCTGATAAATATCATCCTTAAAAACCTAAACATATTAAAGTAGTCACTAGTGTAAACATTACTATTGGAAAGAAAATAAATATGGGTGAGAAGCTGATGCTTTGCACACACTATGATGAGATGTTCCCATTAAACATTCTCAGATTGTTATGAATCTTTTTTGTTTGTTTGTTTTTTTAAAGATTTTATTTATTCCTTTGACAGAAAGAGAGAGGCAGGCAGAGAGAGAGGGGGAAACAGGCTCCCTGCTGAGCAGAGAGCCCAATGCAGGGCTCGATCCCAGGACCCTGAGATCATGACCTGAGCTGAAGGCAGAGGCTTAACCCACTGAGCCACGCAGGCACCCCATGAATCTTGTTTGTTTTTAAGATATAGCAGACTGAGCATTATTTTCCCTTTAATTAAAATATTTTCAAGAGTGTGAGGTATTTCAAGATGCCGTTATCCTTTCAATTGCATGCCAGAGATTTTATAAAGCAGAATTAGAAGTTTTCATTAATCTCCAGCAATTCAGTTTAATTTTAGGAATTATACATTATTCTAGAGCTCAAAATTAGAAGAAGAAAATAAATTCTTCCGGGGTGCCTGAGTGGCTCAGTGGGTTAAGCCTCTGCTTTCGGCTCAGGTCATGATCTCAGGGTTGTGGGATCGAGCCCCACATCGGGCTCTCTGCTCAGCGGGGAGCCTGCTTCTCCCTCTCTCTCTGCCTGCCTCTCTGCCTACTTGTAATTTCTTTCTCCTTGTGTCAAAAAAAAAAAAAATCTTTAGGAGTGGTAAGAAACCATTATTAAAAAATGGCATCAATATTCCAGGTTAAGGAAATTGTTTCTTCCTTTATTAGATACTAACTCAAATTTTATATAAATAATATCCACATTTAACTTTAGGTTTCTGATAAAATTATTTTATTTTATTTCTCAGATTTTATTTTTTTAAGATTTTTATTTATTTATTTATTTGAGAAAGAGAAAGAGAGCATGAGTGGGGAGGGTGGGTATTCAAATCATCAAAAGGCACTATATATTGTTAAAACAGAACAAACAAAACAAAAATCCAAGACTTTACCCATCCTGAAGTATATGTAAAATGATAATACAACATCCAATGGAATTATATTTTAGACCTGACATCCATACTAAATATCATGACTTCTTGCATTTTGGTATATGAATATATTCGTTAATAAAATGAAAACAGTGACATTGAAGCACACTATTCTATCTATGATTTACATAAGGTCATATTCACTGCTTTTGTTCCTCTCAACCTCTTTTAAAGTATTTGCTTTTTTAATTTTTTTTTAATTTTTATTTATCTGAGAGAGAGAGAGAAAGAGAGAGACAGCATAAGAGGCAGGAGGTTCAGAGGGAGAAGCAGGCTCCCCACTGAGCAGGGAGACTTATGCGGGACTCCATCCTGGGACTCCAGGATCATGACCTGAGCTGAGGGCAGTCGCTTAACCAACTGAACCACCCGGGTGCCCCTCAACCTCTTTTTTTTTTAAAAGATTTTATTTATTTATTTGACACACAGAGAGAGATCACAGGTAGGCAGAGAGGCAGGTAGAGAGAGGGAGAAGCAGACTCCCTGCCAAGCAGAGAGCCTGATGCGGGGCTGGATCCCAGGACCCTGTGATCATGACCTGAGCCAAAAGCAGAGGCTTTAACCCACTGAGCCACCCAGGTGCACCTCAACCTCTTTTTATACACTGGCTTACAACTGATATTCTAGAAGATATCAGTGACTCAAGTAGGCAGATTAATGGCCTTAATGATTGTTATGTCCTAACCCTCAGGACCTGTTAACATGTTACCTATATAGGGAGGGGGGCTTTTCAGATACAATTAAAATTTTGGATCTTGAGATAGGTACATTATCCTGGATTTTCTTGGTGGACTCAATCTAATCCCAATAGTCCATAAGTATGGAGAATTTTTCACAACAGGAGTCAGAAAGAGAAATATGAAAAGGGAGTCACAGAGATGCAGTGTTGTTGACTTTGAAAACAGAGGGGATCCCTAGCCAAAGAATGCAGGTGGCTTCTAGAAATTAGAAAAGACAAAGAAGTAAATTCTTCTCTAGAGCCTCTCAAAAGAAATGCTGTCTTGCCAACACTTTGCATTTAACTTAGTGGGATGGGTGTCACGTTTCTGACCTATACAACTATAAGATAATAAGCTTGTGTTGGGTTAAGCCAGAGTTTGTAATAATTTGTTATAGTAGCAATTGGAAACTAAGACAATGACCTCTACAGAACCAAACTCAATGGGTTAATCCCGGTAAAATTCTTATGCTCTATCATCCCATGATGCCTTTATCTGAATACTAATCATATTATAATATCCTATTTGGCTATTCATCTTTAAATAAACTCCTAGTGGACAGAAATGAAATCTTGTTTAAAGTTGTCTTCAGCACCATGGACAGTACTCAAAAAGTTGAATTACTGTTTTCCAAGTTTTTATTCCCATCACCTTCTGCACCATTTGACCCAGTTGAGCACTCGTTAATTAATTTAACTTCCACAAATATTAGAATGACTATTATACACAAATTTTATTTGTTTAGGGAATGCAAATTGGAGTAAAACAACCTCTGCCTCCAAGGCATTTGTAAATCTAGTAGATAGATTGGGAGCTCAATAGCTAATTAAGTAAATTGATAGACTAGACCAGAAAATGTCTAATCAAGAATAACCATGCCAAAGAGGAGAAAAGGTACTGGGTGAATGGAGAAGAAGTTGTAAATAATGGCATCCAGAGAATATGAACATGATCTAATCACTGAGTTAATCTTGCTAGTTATTTTATATGTAATTTCATACAGTAGTGCTCCCCATTGTATTTCTACACTATCAGCTTGAGTCTCATTCCTTCCTCAGTATACTTCCCTACCCAGGTATATGAGAACTCCAACATTCTTTCCCTCTTCTCCTGTATCCAGCTTTCAGAAGTATTTATTAATATTGTTTCCTAGCCTGAAATTATGTTTGAGTAAATTTTGTTTGACTGGTTCCTATTCTTCTGGTCCCACTCCATGTCCTTTAGTTCAAGTTATGAGCTTCTGCCTAGATCTTTTTTTCTTGACTTAATTCTGACTTGATAGCTAGTTCCTTCATGGGACTGGGATTCTCTGTCTTTCTTTAATCATCCTTGATGAGCTGGTACTGAAAGAAATGCCTGGTTCCAATTACTCATGAAAAACCTTCCAGATGCAGACCACATGGATAGATATAATTCCACTTGTGGCTCAGGCCTAGTCTATGCATTTTAGTAATATTAAGATGCACTACTCAACACTTAGCCTGAAATTAATTGGAACAACTCTATTTTGTTTTCTCCCACCTCCCAAAAACGTGATTCTCAGCATATGCTAACAGAAAGTTTCCAGGAACCTGTTGTTTCTCTGAGCAGGTTTTATTCTTGGGTTCTAGCTCTTTCCTCTCCTTCTGTCCTGCTGGCAGTAAGATTACAAAGACCAACCAAACTCTACTCTCACAGCTAGTAGTAGGTAAATGGCCCTACATAAATAAGATCACCTTACTACTGGGGGCTGGGTGGCTCAGATGGTTAAGCACCTGCCTCGGGCTCAGGTCATGATCCCAATACTGGGCTCCTGGCTCAGCAGGGAACCTGCTTCTCCCTCTGCCTCTCCCCCTGCTTGTGCTATCTCTTTCTGTATCTCTCTGTCTCAAATGAATAAATAGTCTTAAAAAAAAAAGAAAAGAAGAGGGATCACTCTACTAATTCATTCATGGATTTTTGGATTGTGTTGAAAAACAAATGAAACCATTAAATTTAATCTTAATAATTATGACTTTTATGATTTATTCCCAACCTACTTTCCCAATCTTCTCTCCTGTGTCACCCATATGTATAACCTGCATTCCCACCAAACACTACTCCCTACTCTCTTTTAAGGATAATCTTGTTCTTTGTCCCCAGAATATCCTTCTCAATCACTTCCGCTATTCTTTCTTGATGTGTTCTAATACCAACTTAACTTTCATGGCCTATTCTTGAAGCTGCTTCATTCCTATAGTTACCAATAATCCTTAATTTGCATTCTTACTATGCTACTTTCTGGTAAATATATTACAGTGTATGATACATGGGCATCTTAGGTCTATTAATGAAGTTTTCCCATCTCAGATTGCCCAAATTACATGTAATTACAAATTAAATTGTAATCTTTTTGACTCATAGAATAGAATAGAATAGAATAGAATAGAATAGAATAGAATAGAATAGAATAGAATAGGGATGCCTGGATGGCTCTATTCTATTCTGAGAATAGAATAGAATGGGGGTACCTCTGCCTTTGGCTCAGGTCATGATATCAGGGTCATGAGATTGAGCCCCACATCGGGCTATCTGCTCAGCAGCAAACCTGCTTCCCCCTGGCTCTCTACCTGCCTCTCTGCCTACTTGTGATCTCTCTCTCTCTCTCTGTCAAATAAATAAATAAAATATTTTTTAAAAAAGAATAGAATAGAATAGGTTTAGATTAGGTTCTGTTGTGATGGGAAAATAAAAATAGTGGTGACTTAAATGAAATAATATAATTGCCTTTCTTATACAAGTTAACAACTCAGTAGTATTGAGGGCTGAGACCCACTACCTTTCCATAAGTACTTTTCATAAGTGACCTTTATTTGCAAGGTGACCTCATGATTTACCACAACGATTCTAATTCCACCTAGGAAGGCTGCACTTTATCTTATCTAGCAGGGAATTAAAAAGAGATGATGACTTTTAAGGACATCTATGCTTTTAAAAATATTTCCTAGAAGTCGAAAACATTATTTACAGATTGCCCATTGCTCAGAACTAAGTCACATAACTACTATAATAGAGTCTGGCTTCATTTTCTTATGTTTACTGCTCACAATTTTTCCTCTTGCATTTCAGAGCAAGTTGATGAGAAAGCCTAAATGTTCCCTCCTTTGGTTCTGGGGGTTGGTTCAAATCAAAAATGCCTCTGCCCATGCATGGGTACCCTCACTCCAGCCCCACTGCTTAACCTTCATAAAAAGCTCAAGCTAGTATCTTTTTACCACCATTTCACTCAAGCCATTTTGGATCTGTTCTGAAGGTACCCGCCTCTGCCCAGAAAACCTCCCTATATGACTAATACATCTTTTCACACTCATGGTGTGTGTGGATAGCAACACTAGTTTTGCCATCTGAAGCAAATTTGTGGTGGGGTTTCATCATGTTTCTGCAACTACACAGCAAAGAACACTGAAAAATGTGTTCTTTGGGGGGCATATTGGTGTTTCTATTACCAGAGATGATGGGGAGAAAGCTGAGAGTAACAACTAGCAGTTTATTTATCATCTCTTACTTTGTATGCAATAATGGGACTCTGCATTGAGTAAATTTTCAGTAACTCATTAAAACTATTGTATCCATCTATGTACTGTAATTATAGTTTTAATATGTATATAATGTGGTGGTTTGTATTAGATTCTTCTACAATTGAGCAAAAAAGTGCTACCAAGTTAAAATGTTTTTACCCACACATTACAGACATACACAATGATGCTCAAAATGACTTTTCTTACATCTTAATATAAAACTACCACAGAAGAGGTCAGGATGATTCACATTATGAGTCAAAGAGGCTCATTTCAGGAGGGAAGGGGAGTCCAGGGCTTTCTACATTAGCTCATTGCTGGGGGGCATCATTGATAAACCAGTTCATATTTTATAACTAAATGGAAGTTTTAATAAATGTTTGCATTAGAAATATTGTTAACTTGGATGTGCTATATGTATTGATTTAAAGGATATTCTTAATTTATTATTCACCAAGCTTTGAATTGTGTTAATATCATTGACTTTAAAGGACTTTTTTTTTTTAAGATTTTATTTATTTGATAGAGAGAAACACAATGAGAGAGGGAACACAAGCAGAGGGAATGGTAGCGGGAGAAGCAGGCTCCCTGCTGAGCAGAGAGCCCCATGTGGGGCTCGATCCCAGGACTCTGGGATCATGACCCGAGCCGAAGGCAGACGCTTAACGACTGAGCCACCCAGGTGCCCCATCATTGACTTTAAATATTACTCTTTCATCTATCCTTTTTGTCAGCTAGAATCCTTCTTTACATTCAGTAGGAACTAACTTATTTCTTTGATTTCATTGTTTCTCTTATTTATTTATTTATTTGTTTATTTATTTATTTATTTTTAAAGATTTTATTTATTTGACAGAGAGAGAGAGATCACAAGTAGGCAAGAGAGAGGGGGAAGCAGGCTCCCTGCTGAGCAGAGAGCCCAATGTGGGGCTCGATCCCAGGACCCTGAGATCATGACCTGAGCTGAAGGCAGAGGCTTAACCCACTGAGCCACTCAGGCGCCCCTGTTTCTCTTATTTAATTAAATAACTTATTTCCTTGTTTCCAGAGTCACTTAAAAAAAAAGAAAACACAAAAACAACTTTGACATCTCTTAAACTAAGTTGTGTGCTAAAGTAATAATTTAATTTGTAGTGATTTTTCTCTCTACTGGGACAAAAATAATTAATGTGATAATGTTAGATATGTACTTTTGATTGTTTGAGATAACACTATTCTTGGACAATCATCAATAGTCCAAAGACATGGAAACTTTAAAAATGAGATGCTCTAGGCCATGGGAATTTCTCATTAACTAAAGAGAATCTCCAATCAAAATTTCCTCATCACTGCTAAGCATCTCATTTCAGTTGGTTGTTTAATGGTTCACAACTCAAGCAGAAATATATATAAGGGAATTACTGTAGTGGACAATTTACAATAACTGCTTTCTAATTTATTCTCAAATAATGAAACTATGGATGAGCACCTATGCTCAAGAAAGATCATCTGTACCTCTGAAATGAGTAAGTCAAGGTACATTTTCAACTTTATTAGGCAGGAGAAGCAAAATTGAGTTCCATTGGTCTTTTGACCCTGAGGAAATAATTTAACACCTACAATTGCAAGGATCTTATTTTGCGATACCATAACAGGTCATCTTTGTGCCCCAGAAAACATTGCCGGAGACACAGAAAAAGCTCGAAAGGTATATGCATCATTAAACAATAGATACATTTTTACTTAGGCTAGTTTCAGCTACACGAAATAGTAAATCCAACTTTGGTGGCTTAAAATAACAAGGGTTTATTTTTGGGTCTCATTTAGGGGCTCCGCCATCTTCTCAGTTCCTATGTTCCATATCTCCTTCTGCCTCCCATACTTATCTACGGTTCTGATATCATCTTCAGACTTGTTATTTCCTCGTTGCAAGATGGTGTGTTATTCCACTAGACTACATTGAGACCATGGTGAGTGTAAGCTCCCTAACATCTTATCATTGTATCTAAATGATTCATTTTAAAAACTTAATCTGATGAAATTATAAGAGGACATCTTCTAGGAGTCGTTAATTTGACACTGACAGGGATGTCTTACGTGGAAATCGTGGAGCATACAACAGGCAGGTCTATTTCAAGAAGAAATTATATATAATAAGACATAAAATATCCGTCCTCATACTGCTATCTTTGCTGGAATTCAGGTGGAAATACATTATTTGGACAAATATTACCTAAGACAAATTTTATAATCTGATTTTTATGATCTGAACTTTTATAGTCTTCCCAAAAGGAGGGAAAGAATGCAAGCCAGGAAAAGAAAGTCACAGAGGATAGAGTAAAGGAAAGAATAGAGAGAATTAAAACAGGTAGAGAAGGAGGGAAAAATAGAAACCCATTCAGGTTAATAAATTCTGTCATCATGAAATAACAGTAAGGGTTTCCCCCAAATTAAGAAGAATTAGCAATAATGATGAGGCTAACAACTAGGAAACGTATCCCATGGAAAGAATAGTTTGCAAGTGTTTTTGATGAAAATTTATGAAATGCAAATGCCCAATCAGATGAACCATGGCTAGAATCATAATGTTTAAAAAAATCTGTGTTCCTATAAATGTACTGACTCTGTCTGAGGAAACTGCATGTTTAAGGAAAAGTGATTGTCTACATGGAGTCTAGGAAAAAAAGATGATCTAAAGAACAAACAATTGGCCATCTGTCTCCAGCCTTCTTCCTGGTATAGAATTCTCGGAGAAGCTGCAAAAAAGTCTCCAGTCAGCTCAAAACTTCTATCTTTTATTGAAAATTAATAAAGCAGAATTACAATATCTATCTGATATACAAAAAAAAACATTAGTCTAAATACCTGTATTCATCATATTAAGGTGTTTAGTTTGGATAAACACTGGTTAGCTATCCAGACATTTTTACAAAAAAGAAGAATACTAGATGTTGGAAAATGTTACATCAGTTGTTGTGATATCTCATTTGTAGTTCCTTAAAATAAGCTCTGTATCTTGTAAACTCTCAGGAATGAATACACATATATTTGATTAGGTTAGGCTGAGTAACTGCTTTTTTTTTTTAGTTCAATACTGAGACCTTCTAAGTACACTGAAGTTAATACCATATTGCTATTATCAGGAATTCTTTGAGGTAAATTGCTATCAAAAGATTGAATACTATAGGGGCACCTGGGTGGCTCAGTGGGTTAAAGCCTCTGCCTTCAGCTCGGGTCATGGTCTCGGGGTCCTGGGATCGAGCCCCGCATCAGGCTCTCTGCTCAGTGGGGAGCCTGCTTCCCGCTCCCGTTCTGCTTGCCTCTCTGCCTACTTGTGATCCCTCTCTCTCTGTCAAATAAAAGAAAAAAAATCTTTAAAAAGAAAGATTGAATATTATAGAAGACAGAATTTGGAAACATTTAAAAATCGCTGTCATTGCAATATAATGCAGATGTGTGTGTAAACTAATACCTTGGGGTTCCTAAAGGCAGTTGTGAAATAAATATAAAGGAATATCAATATAACATAGAATTACCCTTGTTGACAGATTTATAACGGCAGAAAAATCAGACTTATCTAACAGATTGCTTTCCAATGTCAATACTACATAAGAAATGAACTTTACAGTGAGATATTTAAAGCCATCATTGAAGATAGTCTACAATTAATGGAGACTACCCTCCCATCTTTTTTTCCCTAAAGTAGCGAATGTCGACAAAAATTGAAGTATTTTATGTTTCATTGTAGAATATAACATGTTTTTAAAAGGCTATTTCTTCCCTCTCCTCTTCCCTCTGATAATAGACATGCAGCAGCAGCATTTGAAAACTCTTCTATTGACTAGCTTAATTCCCTCTCTAGACCTCATTTCCTTATCTGTATAAAGTAGATATTAACACTTAACTCATAAGGTTGTGTGAGAATTCAATTATAAGTGTTAATGTAATTTAAAAGATTAGCAGAATGTCTGGAACATCAGAATGTGCTTGATAAACAATGGCTATTATTATATGTGTTTATGATTATTTCAATTTTGTTATTTGAGTTACAAATCTTTTCCTAAGTCCAGAAAAATTCCCCTGAAAATAATAATTTCTTCAGCGAGCATCTTTATTGTCTGAAGTATTTACTAATAAAATATTCTAGAATATTTTATTAGTGTATTAGTTTTCTATTGCTGCTGTGGCAAATTCCCATAAGCTTAGTGACATAACACAAGACAAATTTATTCTTTTGTAGTTCTAGAGGTCAGAAGTCTAAAACCAAGGTGTCAGCTAGGTGGCATTGGTTCCAAGGCTCCACTTCCTTACCTTATCAGTTGTTACACATTACCTGCATTCCTTGATTCTGGACCCCTTGCTTACATCCCTCCAACTTCTTCCTCCATTTTCCCATCTCCTACTACTGACCCTGATCCTCCTGCCTCCCTCTATAAAGACCTTTGTGATTACATCGGTCTGACCTAGATAATGCAGGATAATCTCCTCATTTCAAGATTAATCACATCTCTGAAGTCATTTGCCACAGAAGCACATATTCAGAGATATTAAGGATTAGGCCATGGATACCCTCATATCCACATGGGGCAGCTCTGGGAGGGTCATCATTTAACATACCCCAATCTACATTGTTTGTAGTCGAATTCTACAAAAGATCTACAGTAGTTCCTGTGGAATTTATGAGCTATGGTTCCCACCACATGCTACTCCTTGTTACAGGCTGGCCAAGGTAGTACTTATTCCCCATTACCTAACTTATTTTAATTTTTTTAAAAGACTTTATTTTTATTGATTTGAGAGAGAGCAAGAGCAAGAGATATCACAGAGGGAGAGTAAGAAGCAGACTCCCTTACTTAGCAGAGAGCCTGTCCTGGTGCTTGATCCCAGGATCCCAAGATCAGGACCTGGGACAAAGGCAGACACTTAATCCACTGAGCCACCTAGGTGCCCCCTAACTTGCTTTAATTTTAAGGAAAAAAATAGGATAAAATATATACTGTTCAAACTTCAAACATCACTCTTGTTTTGAAAGGTTAATTTTCTCTGATATTTTGTTCCTAAAATAAATAAATAGAGCTACATAAAACTGTTTTTAAGTAAAAAAAAAATGAAAAAATCTGTCTTATTCATTGATAGTATAAAATCTACTTTAGAATGTATCACTCCACTGAAAACACTGGCATTTCTTTTAAATTTACAATTCCCTTTATTCACTGAATTTCCCACCTGTCTTCTATCCCATCCACAGTCTGGTATTTTATACAGTAAAGAAAGACCTAATAGATTATTAAGGGAAATGTGCTCACCAGTCACCATAAATGGTTTTTAATATTTATATAGCTTTTACAAATTTAAACAGAAAATTATTCTTAATGCTATTACGCCAGTCTTTCTGGATTCTTTTTGTAATTGTGTTTCTTTCTTTTTTTTTTTTTTTTTTGGAAGACACTCCTATTTGATTTTTTAGTCCATGTGTCAGTCTTAGCAACATTTTACTATATATTTTTCAGGTATTTTTCACCAGGAAGCCAACGTCAAAATATAAACCAACAGAAGAAAGGAGCTGGAGTTTTACAAAGTGAGTGAATCCCAGGAACAGAGAACTTACCCAACACTTGAAGGTTTGTGGAACATATTTGCCTATAGACCATACCATGTCACTTTCTAAGTGATAGACCTGTTAGCAAAAAGGCAAGGATTAAACAAAAATTTCTGTCTCCCACCAACACTCACTCGTCAGCTATTTTTTTTTAATGTTTAGGAGTAGATATGTTTAGAACAATTTTGGTTGATGAAAATCCATATTTTCCACAGTTGTCTCTGGCTGAAAAGAATGGACTGTTTGTCATAGCACAGTGAAGAAAAACCAGAATGTAACATCATTTGGTCCTTTATCTAAATCTTTGCAGTATTTTCTGTTTGTGCTTACGGTACAATCATTTTGCTTAACGTCCCCAAAATAGCATATTTCTAAGTTAAGCATTTTTTTTAAAAGAGGAAGAGAGGGAGAGGCAGAAGGAGAAAGAAAGAGAATCTTAGGCAGGCTCCATACCCGGTGCAGAGCCTGTCTCAGAGCTCAGACTCATGACCCTGAGATAGGTCACCTGAACTGAGATCAAGAGTTGGTCACTTACCTGACCAGGCACCCAGCATATTACTAATTTAAAGTTTAGAAGTTGATTCTATATTTGTTAACAATCTGAAAGATTCAATGTTTTATATGGTCAAGATAGTTTGGGGAAACACAGACATATTTTATTTTGTTGACTTTTATTGAGATAAAGATTTTATAAAGTGACAAGCATTATCTTTGACTTGCTAGTGCATAAAGGAAGATTCTGAGAATGAAGTCATAAAAGTCACTGGATCCCTGCTCAGTGAGGAGCCTACTTCTCCCTCTCCCCCTACCCCTCCCAAGTCATTCCTGCTCACTTTCTCTCTCTCTCTCTCTCAAATAAATAAAATATTTTTTTAAAAAAATACAAACTTATGGTATTTGAAGTATCATCATCCTCATTTTCCAGGTAACAAACTAAGTCTCAAAAAGGTTGTGAAACTTGCCTAGGGTCCCATACATGGGATATGGCAAAGATAAACCTGTGTCTTGGTTGTACTGAATGCAGATACAGACTTTTTTTTTTATCACCACACAATGCCTCTTCTCTTCTCTTCTTCACATTCCTCCCTTTCTTATTTGTAAATTATTTTGCATCACTATTAATTGTTGATGCTAAAAATTTCTAAGACCTGCTATTTATAAATTACCACCCAACGCTTCAAGGACACATTCATGCTTATCCATGTCCCATAGGGAAAGTTCATGGTTCGTGGCTGGTTTGTCTCCAAAGCAGACTTCCATTGTGTTCTGTAAACTTGTTATCTAAACTTCCAATGTACCTCCCCATTCAACATGAGCACCCAATTTCCCACCACACACTGGAGATTCTGTGTATGGGAAATGTAAGCAGAAATTAAACACCATGGTAGAAAATTAGAAGGACAAAACTGTCCTTGTTGACATCAAACTTTGGAGAAATGCTCGTTGACTACCTGGAGATGTCCACTGTCACTGAAGCATGTGTGACAGAATCAATCCCAGAGGAAAGGAAGATCAGGAGAAGAAAAGGAGAGCAGTGAAACTTCAGGCCAAGAAAATAATTGCTTAAAGTAAGGCTGGGCAAAGGAACCTGAAACATCCTCAAAATCATTAGAAACAAAACCAAACAACTACATCAAAACCAAATTGGCATCTTGGCCCATCAGGGTTGTGAAGTAGACACTCTCTAGCTTAAATTTAATTCAGACGCACCTAAAATTTAGCCATTTGTAAAGTCATTAAATGTGAGCTTGTGAAAAATATGACTTTCTGTGTTTTTAAGAAAAGTTGTGATTAACAAATTTATCAAGAGTAGTTGGTACTTAAAAGGTTTGAAGGAATACAGAGTACAGATTAATTTTATGTAAATTTATGTAATTAATTTTATGTAAAAGAATTTTGTAAGCTTTAAAATGTTTCACCTAAACACATAAATGGATTGTGGAATAATATCTGTGAATAGAAAACTTTAATTATTTAGGCCTTTCTTCTAGGTTATAATCTGTCACAGAGGTAGTTACTGTCAGTCTTGAGATCCTTGATGGTTTGTTTGTGGAAAAGTCTTCTTGTGAAAGTATTGCATTAGACCACATCATTTATTGAAATTTAATATTTGTGTAGGTCATCTATTGTTGGGAAATTTTTTTTTTGGTTGGGAAATTTTGAGATATTTTCTTTAAGTGCAAGCAGAAATTATTATGGAAATCTACTTCAAATTTTTGTATTTTTCAGAGAAGAAAAATTCATGATCATGCCTGAATTTCTGAATTCTCTGATCATTTTCTCCAACACACCTATATTTACCAATCTCATCTGGAGTCATCACATAATTAGGGGCTTGTGAAAAGCAAACTAGAACATAGTTAAATGAATTACTTATTTCATTTGTAAATAGAATAGCTTTCTGTTTCCATTTCCATTTATCATTTATTTTATCATTAAAAGTTTACTGAAGATAAATTTTATGGTGTGATAATTTGAAAAACAAAATTAAATGCCTATTTATTGTGGTGGGCAAAATTTTAAAATTGCTGCCCCCCAAATTCCTTCCCCCAAGATTCTCATTGCCCATGTTTTCAATCAAACACAAATTTCTGTGAAGGGATTTTGCAAATATAATGCAAGTCTCTGATCAGTTGATCTTAAAATACAGAGCTTACTCAGGTGGGCCTGGCTCAATCAGATGAGCTCTTTAAAAGAAGTCAGAGATTCAAAGCATAAGGGAATTCAAAGTACAGTGGGTAGCTTTGAAGAGGAGGGACATCGAATGTCAAGGAACATGGGTAGCCTTTAGGAGCTGTGAATGGCCTTCAGCTATCAATCAGCAAGGAAATGAGAACTTCAGTCCTCAAGGAGCTAAATGGAGCTTGGCCAACAACCTAGATGAGTTTGTTCATGGATGCTTTCTTGAAGCCTCCAGGTGGGAGATCAGCCCAGCTGACAACTTGATTTTGGCCTTGTGAGACCTTAAGCAGAGAACCCATCTAAAACCACCTTCAAATTCTAACCCACATAACTACAAGCTAATAATCAGTATTATTTTTATACTGTTAAATTTGTGGTGATTTGTTGGCAGCAAGAGAAAACTAAGAACTTTATTAAGTGTGGTAATACACGTGACAATGTATTGTATCATCTTCGGAGTTTTAGACAGCTTGATAATGTAGGAACTATTTTGTCCAAATTAACAATAGGCCATAGAAGGAAGTATCTTGTTTAAAATTTTGGGACTAGAGCCAAGATTACAGTTTAAATTCCTAACTTTTTCTTTGAGATCTTTTTTCACATTTTATTCTTTGTTGATGAGGTATATGCTTGATAGTTTATTACTTTTGTTTCTCATTATTTGGTGCTTTATTGAATCTATCCTGTCACATGATATCTAGAGCAAACGTCGACTTCTTTACCTTCAATAGTTTTCAGTAATTAAAACTAGTCTTTAGTGTAAAACTTAGATGTTATGTCCCATTCAGAACTACTCCCCTCTCCCAACACGGACTGGACTTGGAACACAGAGCTAAAAGAGGGTGTGGAACTAGTACTCCTTCCTTTTTCCCTCTGCTTGATTTCGTATCCTCTACTGGTAAGAACTGGGTGGCTCAGTCATTTAAGCATCTGACACTTGGTTTTTGCTCAGGTCATGATCTCAGTGTCCTGAAATAGAGCCCCATGTCAGGCTCTACACTCAGTGTGGAGTCGACTTAAGATTCTTTCTCTCCCTCTGTCCCTCCCGCTCAGGTGTGCTACTTTCTCTCTCATTCTTTCTCTCTCCAAAATAAATAAATCTTTAAAAAAAATAAAGAGGTGGTTAGGAAAGTATGACCTTTTCTGAACTACTGTGATCCTTTTTGTATTGGTTTTTGATGAATCTCTAGCTAATGACAACTTTCCATTAATACATTTGGGAGAAAGTCCCAAAGTAGAGTGGTATAGAGTGGGATCTCTGGGGAGCTTTTCCAGACCTCCTATTGCACAATCCCCTGCCTAGCCCTTTCAGAGTCCTTCCTATGACCTTCATTAGGATTCCTCTTCATTTAGTTTTTGTTTCTGGGGGCCCTTGATTGGAGACTATTCTCTGAGATGTAGTAACTGGCAAGGCTCAAGGTTGGGATTTTTGCAATGTCCACTGAAACTAACACAATCTTGTTATGGCAAGGACTGAGTATGTAGACTGCAGTCTCTGGGACATTCTGTTCTAGCCCAACCTATAGCAGAGGGAAAGGAGAGAAGTGACTCACTTAAATGTCACATCAGAATTTGGGCTTAAACTGTTTCTCTTGGTTTATAATTCCATTTCTTTTAAGCTTGATGATAATAAATAAGTATTCAAGAAATGTTAATTTGATTGCAATGAGATCTGCATTTCCATTGTTATCTTTGAGTGATACATTATCTGAGATCTTTGGAAGTTTATTTTGATTTAAGTGTCTGAATAAGCAGTACAATTTGGGGATCAGAGTAAAGCAGCCTTTACGAGATAAAGAGAGATGACTACCTTTAATGTGGCTAGTTTTGAAGTTATTCTTGCACTTTGAAAAATTACAACCTGATGGTGTTTCTAGACACTTGAATGTTTGAGGGGAAACACATGAAGCGAAGAAGATCAATTTTTAAATTATGTAAAAATCCAGACGTAGTTGTACTCAGGCACTTACCATATCTCTATTTAAGTGACAAAATTGTAGGAAGCTGGCAAAGGAGTGAGATAGGAGAGAAATCCATGGCTTGTGACAGGGCCATCCTAGGTTGATGGTGAGATAAGAAACCTAACAAAAAATCAGGGAACCCTCTGGAATTGCCAGCCAAGCTGAAGTCAAGTTGAAGTCTCTGGCGCTGTCAGAGTGGAAGGGGAAAGTTCAAGAGCACTGATAAAATCTGAGATGTCCTGAAGGAAAGAGTTATTAGTCCAAGATGGCACATAAATTATAGCCTCTTTCTGGCTGGGAGATAGTGAAAGTGCATGGGAAATATATCATTATTATATTTTATTTTTTGAGTGCTCTGCTGGCATTGGATTCTGGATCATGTTAAGCAGGATGGATAAAACATTACCATAATCCAATGCAGTAATGGGTTGAACTACACAGACCAGCAAGGGGGAGAAAATGATGCAATGACCAACAGTAAAGGAGATAATGGTCTTTTTCCTCCCATTGTTTACAGTATTTGTTTTTCTCAAAACAAATCTTTAAGTAAGAGACACTTGTTCATTCATTAATTCGATATAAAATATGTTGATTTTATATTATGCACCTGTATGAGGCACTAGGAAAGCTGATATAAGATTTATTTCATACCCTTTTTAAAATTTATTTATTTCGTATCCTTATAGAAATAATCATTTAGAGAAGAAAAGAGATGTGAAAAGTAGTAATTAAGAAACTATAGTCATTGTCAGCAGTGGACATCATTGCTCTCTTGTTTATCATATTTTCTTATAAGAGCAATTATTTTTTTCTGATGAAAGAATATTGCCCCTGACCATCTTGTAATGATGTTTTCTGTATCTCAGCTACATTACCTGGCCCAGAGCCCAAGCCTGACCACTTAGAGTCAGAACTTTTCTCATTGAGATCAAGGATGAAGCTTAGCCCCACCAGGTGGTGAAGCTAGAGGTTAAGGACCAAACGTTCCTGTGAGTGGAAGAATCCAGGCTATTTTGTGAAACCAGTCATCTGAGAGACAGATTAGAAGGTTGGGGGTTCCATTCTCTCGATGGTCATCCCTGAGATTCAGATATGCTCTCACCTTTGCTTCAGTGCTTTTTAAGACAATATTTTTGTTTTACTAAGCTAATTCCAGTTTAATTTTATAAATCAACTGAATCAAGAAAGAGATTGAATTTCTCTGAAGTTATTATTTGGACAAGCATTATTGAGATTGTCACATGTGGCATATGGGTAATAGAATCATATGAAAGGAAATGAGACCATGTCTCACAGTTAAGCACAAGGATTCTTCCCCTAATGACCCCAACAGCAATTTATTTTGTTCCAGATAGAGAAAAACAACAGTTGGTACTATTCCATTCATCCTGTAAAGGTGCTATCAGGGATTCAGGAATCTGGTGTAGCAGAAAAAATGAGAATCTTTCAGGCACAGTGGAAAGTGGCAATGAGAACTAAGATAACCAAAGAAATAATACATGCCCCTCAAATGATTAGAAGAAAGAAAATCAAAGAAAGGATAGGAAAAGGAAATACTGGATGGCTCTAGTTGGTGAAATTCAGCTTTTTTTTTTAATTTTTTTTGAGATTTTATTTAATTATTTGACAGGGAAAGAGAGAGAGATCACAAGTAGGCAGAGAGGCAGACGGGGCGGGGGGGGAGCGTGGGGGGGAAGGGAAGCAGGCTCCCTGCTGAGCAGAGAGCCAGATGTGGGGCCTTGATCCCAGGACCCTGAGATCATGACCTGAGCCGAAGGCAGAGGCTTTAACCCACTGAGCCACCCAGGCGCCCTGAAATTCAGCTTTTAAAAGTTGTACAAAACAATATGAAGTAAGAGATGAGAATAAGTCATAAGGGTGAGGCCAAACTAGCAGTGAGGTGGGAAGTATCATTTTACTAAGGGATAAACCCTAGCGTTTGGGCCAAATATGAGCAGGGATAAGAATGAAAAAATAAAACCAAATTAAAATGAGAAATTCAGCCTTTAGCATGTACTTAAAAGAGAAATGATGGAAGAAATCTTATAGGTATTTTGGAGATTATAGAAGCCTCAGTTCACAGAAGCTGGGGAACTATTTTCCTCGAAGATTTCGGTTGCAAGCTTTGAGATTCAGCATATTTAGAATGTTCTTCATTTCTAGATTTCTACTTCTTAGTTTTAAACTTATTCTTGAAGTCAGCAGTTGTAGTTTTGTATAAAATGCAGAATTTGAAACCAGAAAAGAACACGTTATAAATAGACTGCCCTTTGAAATATCACCTTGTCCTGGACACTAACACTTAATACTTTATTTCAATGAGAAGAGACATTGGCTTATGGTGTTGTCAAGCCCATGCTGTATAACATGTAAAAAAAAAAAAAAAAGAAAGAAAGAAAAAGAAAAACGTTGACAACAAATGGCACATTGCTTGTAAATTCAAGCAAAACGCTTCTCTTTAGGAAGACCAGAGCTGAGAGAGCAAGGTTTTTGAATCATTTATAAAACATTCTTAAATTGTGTTTACCAAAAATGATGGAACATAATAACAGTTTTAAAGGATGATTATAAAAGCCATTGTTGATGACAATATAAATCTGATTTCATATCAATTACTTAGTGCCTTTATTCAGATATTTAGGAAAGCATTTTGTTAATATTAGATTGGCACTAAAGCTAAGGAGTTAAGATACTCTCAAATCACTATTACGGGAAACTTCTATTTTGATCAAATTTTTACAACAGAGGAAAGAAAACTTTTTCTTTAGAAGACCCGATAATAAATAACTGTTCATCATATAATCTCTCCCATAACTACTCAACTCTGCATTTCAGTGGAAAAGCAGCCATGGCCAATACACAAGCTAAAGAGCATGGCTGTGTGCCAATAAGACTTTATTTACAAAAAAAAAGGGATAAGCTGTATTTGACCCATAAACTATTGCTTCCTGACCTCTTGCTTCAACAGTGTTTGGACGGAACAGACCCAGGGACGCCCCTGCAATCAGCAAACGACCACACTCCAGCCTCTTTTCCAGTCGCAACTTTGGGAGCCAGCTTCGTGGCCATCCGCTGTCACCGGGACCAGTCCACAGCCAATTTCGGGCTTACCTCCTGATCTTCAATCAACCATGAGCTCCCAGATTCGTCAGAATTATTCCTCTGAGGTGGAGGCCGCCGTCAACCGCCTGGTCAACATGCATCTGCGAGCCTCCTACACCTACCTCTCTTTGGGCTTCTATTTCGACCGTGACGACGTGGCTCTGGAAGGTGTGGGCCACTTCTTACGCCAGTTGGCTGAGGAGAAGCGCGAGGGCGCTGAGCGTCTCTTGAAGATGCAAAACCAGTGCAGCGGCCGCGCCCTCTTCCAGGACGTCCAGATGCCGTCCCACGATGAGTGGGGGAAAACCCTGGACGCCATGGAAGCTGCCCTGGTTCTGGAGAAGAACCTGAACCAGGCTCTTCTGGATCTGCATGTCCTGGGTTCTGCCCGTATGGACCCCCATCTCTGTGACTTCCTGGAGAACCACTTCCTAGACGAGGAGGTGAAACTCATCAAGAAGGTGGGCGACCACCTGACCAACCTCTGCAGGCTGGCCGGCCCCCAGGCCGGGCTGGGCGGGTGTCTCTTCGAGAGGCTCATTCTCAAGCACGACTAGGAGGAGCCTCCGGAGACCAGCAGCAGCCTTGGCGGGGGGGCCCCTCTGACACCCATGCCTCAGCCCCTCCCTGCAACCACGAGGCCGCTTTATAATCACCCTGGAGTCCTCTCCCAAGCCCTGGACCAAATGGAAACAATAAAGCTTTTTGCAGCAGCTGGAAAAAAAAAAAAAAAAAAGTAGCAAAGAGAAATATGACCATTATAATTGTACTTTTCCCTATTTCTTCCAATTGATGTTACTTAATAGCAATACAAGATAAATGGCACAATGGAGCAGAAAGAAATAGACTTCACAAAAGAGAACTAGGTAACCTTGCCTAGTGTTCCAAACAATAAAATAGAATGAGGGATACATTTCAAATAGCACTCAGTTACTAAGTGCTGACACGTTTCTGAATAGAAGTGTGCCTAGCATCCATGCCATCCTCACTCCATTTGTAGGTGGGCAGACCAGCTGTGAGAATCCAAACCAGGGCTGGTAGCCAGATACGCTGCTCCTTGCTTCATCTCTCCATTAAGAATTTTCCTGCCTTCTAGTGCATGTTGAGCTCTGCAAAGTATACAATTTATCATCCCTTTTCTAATTGTTTATATTTGCGGTTTAGGTCTTCTGCACGTAGGAAGATACCAAATGTATGAATTTAAATAGTACTCTTTTGGCTTATAGGTTGTATGGAAATGGGATAAGTTTACAATTAAATGGTAAACAAAGGACTTTATGAACTACTAGACCTGATTATATTTTTAAGACCTTGAAAGAAATACTTTCTGTTTATAACTGAGACTTGACAGTGTCTTAATCACAAATTTAAGGATTAGCTCCAATTAAAAAAAAAAGGACAAAATGACTTTATTTTTTTCAAAAATGCTAATTAAAACAATTAGTACTTTTTAATCAGAGCAGCTGGACTCTTCGTGCAGTTACTCTCTTGGCAGAAACATAGGTAATCCACTGAAAATTTATTTATTGCATATTTAAACAAGAAAACTACTACACCCAGAAAATGCAAATTGGAACCAGCCTCTTTAAAATATCTGCTAAAGAGGGGCGCCTGGGTGGCTCAGTGGGTTAAAGCCTCTGCGTTCGACTCAGGTCATGATCTCAGGGTCCTGGGATTGAGCCCAGCATCAGGCTCTCTGCTCAGCAGGGAGCCTGCTTCCCCCTCTCTCTCTGCCTGTCTCTCTACCTACTTGTGATCTCTCTCTCTGTGTCAAATAAATAAATAAATAAAATCTTTAAAAAATATATCCGCTAAAGAGAAACAAGATATGTAGAAGAATTGACAACAGTGTAATTAATGATAAATCTCAAGAACTATAAACTAGTGTTATAAAAATGACATGTATATAACATCCTCATGGATTAAAGTTTGCAAGAGTGAAATAGTAGAAATGGAATAGGGCCAACCAGAGAAGCAAGAGTAAAATCTGCTATAATGCCAGTTAATAAGTGTGAGCAGAGGAAGGCATTTGCCTTTGAGAAGTCAGCACAGAGATGAGGCCAAACAAGATACTGCAAGAGAATGTCAAGACCAGCTCTGGTTAAATTAATACAGTGAGTAAAACTGTGGTGACCCAAATCCACCTTTAGTGCCTCTTCATGCAACCGTGGCATCTCTTTTCCATAAGTCTTCAGTATTTCCATTCACTAACTTATTCATTCAACCTATAAACATTCGTCAAGTTATTTTTTAGTGAGAGTTGTCATGGCCACCATGACTTGGAGACCACCAACCAAAACCAAACAGCAATACCAATGGTCTAGTATAGTAATTCATTCATAATCTAAAAAAACAAAAAAAACAAAACTTGGAGCAACCAGGATCTCTTTTGGTAGATAATGGATAAACAAACCATGGTACAACCAGAAAATAGAATAATATTCAGTTAAAAAAAAAAGCTATGAAATCATGCAAAGATATGGATGTACATTAAATGAATATAGCTAAGTACAAGAAGACAGTTTGAAAGGGTTAAGTAATAGGTGACTCATATTATGTGACATTCTGCAAAAGATAAAACCACAGAGACAGTAGAAAGCTCAGTGGTTGCCCGCCATGTTAGAAATAGGGAGCATAGACTTTTTTCTTTTTTTTTTTAAAGGGTATATAATACTGTAATGGTGGATACGTGACAGTTTGCATTTGATTGACCCATATAGTTTTAAAGCACAAAGAGTGAATCTTAATGCATCCAAAAAAATAAGTCATTTAAGTATAAAAGGATACCAGAGTGAAATGCAGAATGTAACAATAAAGAAGACCTAACACTTTTAAAGTGTATGAAACATCTGTAAAAAGCATAAAGGAAAAAAAATACTTAGTATTAAGTTCTTACTGAAATGAAGTTTGTAAGAATAAATACAAAAAATTGTACATAAGATCTACATTCTAGCTGATAAAGTTCTGTCTCACCAGATATGTGCATTAACAATTTTGAAACTTTTATAAATGCTTACTGAAACTGAACAATTATGTAAATGGACAACGGAAGGCTGGAGCCAGTTTTCTCAGTGTTGGGTGGAAGTTTAAAGATAAGAGCCTAGAAGGTTAGAATGACCCATGTAGTAAAGGATCAATGCTGGCAAGATCTGTATGAACTCACGCTTAGCTTAATATTGATACAGATGGTTACATATAGAAATATTTATGTTGTATATACATGGGCTAGTATACACACAGATTTCCTTGCTCTGTCAGCTGAGAGATCTGTATGAACTCATGTTTAGCTTAATATTGATACAGATGGTTACATATAGAAATATTTATAGTGTATCTACATGAGCTAGGATACACACATAGATTCCCTTGCTCTGTCACCTAGAGCCAACAATACCAAAGTAGCAATGAATATATCTAGTGCCCAGATCTTGATTTCTCCAATATAAAGAACCAAGTTTCCTTGGAAAAATGGCCAATTGGCTGATTATAGAATTGAAGCAGGAAATATATAAGATGATCCTGGGTGATCTTACTGTGAGAGAAACAACAACAAAGCAAACAAAAAACACCCAAAATGATAGATCGATATCAAAGAGAAACATGAGCCAACTGAAAGAGCCTCTGTGGATCATAGACTGAAGAATTTGAACAACAAAATTAAGTAGCATTGGATTGTGCTCAAAGTATGAAATACCCATGAGTCAATACTGGGAAAACCAAGTGACTGAATGTACAAATACATGAAAGAGAAGGAAAAAAATCTTCCATATGGAAGAATTTGTTTCAATTCCCCACTCTTAAGGAAATGAAGGATAACTCCCTACCTTCTAAGTGTGATCTTTGCCAGTGTCTTCCTTCCAAAAAGTAAAGTATGGAATGGGAGTAGAAGGAAAAGAATAAGTTTATGGTGGAGAGACCTGGATAAATTTGACCTCAGCCACGTGATCAAGATTAATATGAACAACAATATCATACTGGTATTATGTCCTTTGATAAAATGTGATGAAAATGGCATTTAACTTCTGTGACTTAAATTCTGTGATTTTCCTCCTAAAATTTCCTAACCCCATTCTACCCATGAGAGAAGTATCACACAAATTCCACTGGAGGGGCATTCTACAAAATACCTGAAAACCCTGGAAGTCTAAAAATGAGAGAAGTCAGAGGTGCTTGAGTGGTTGAAGTCAGTTAAGAGGCTGACTCTTGCTTTCAGCTCAGGCCATGATCAGGGTCGTGGGATTGACCCCCACATTGGGCTTCACACTTAGCAGGGAACCTGCTTGAGATTCTCTCCCCCTCTGCCTCTGCTCTTCCCCCCACTTGCTCTTGCTCTCTTTCTCTCTCTCTCTCTCTCAAAATAAGTAAACAAAATCTTTTTGAAGAAATGAGAGGCTCCAAATACTTGACTGTTGTGAAAGATGATTTGAAATCTGCTCATCAGTGGGCATGAAAATGTAGAGGCGAAGCTGGAGGGTTTCCATATGTGACCTTTCCTGCGGCTCTATTTTGATGCCCAGGTATGTGTGGACATGGGAACACCAAGATCCCCAAACAAGAAGTAGTATACAATAGTGCTCAAGAAGGCAGGCCCGGAATTAGCTTTATTGGAAACCCAATTTTACCATTTACTAATTGTGTGACCTGGTGAAAATAATTTCAGCTTCAAGTGCCTTAGCTTCCTCATCCACAAAATGCATGTAGAAAAAAACAAATGCATACCTCATAAGGTTTCCAAGACTAGTAAGAATGCCTGCACATAGTAGAGGCTCAATAAGTCTTAGCTAAGATTTTTATTCCTATGCAGCTCTGTTCCATAGTTTTATCAAAGTTTCCCATCAAGTACCTCTCCATCATTCCCAGTACCTACCCCAGGGGTCTCCCTCAAGATAGAAACTTCTATTCTTCTACTCTTTTCCTGAGAAAAATATGAGACTGTGTGGAGAATTGAGTGAGGTGTTTAGGGAAGGGTTGGAATGATTCAGGCAAAAAGATATATGGTGCCCTTCACCACTTTTGAGATGAGTCAAGAAATCTTTCACATTATTTGGAAAACTACTTTATGGGCAATTATTTTCAATTCATGATAATGAGTTTTGGACCAAGATTATGAAAACTAATAAAATAATTTCTCTCTTTCTCTCTGTAGTGGTTATCTGGGGTTTATTTTTCTTCAGCAAACTTTTACTTTATATAAATCTAGATGTTATAAACTAGACAATTTTAGCAGCTGGGGAACAACTACTTTTTTTTTTTTTATAAAGAAGAACAGGACTGACAAGGTATTTTTCCCATACCATATAATACATTTTATTCTAGGTCTAGAATCATTTGACCTAAGGGCTGAATATAAAGTTCTATCTCAAGGCACATTAAATATTTCTATCACTGTTAAAATTGAATACAACTTGACTGTCAATCACATATTAACTTTTTGCCTAGAAGCCACATCATAACCAAATTAATAAGTAATCTTCCAGTTCTGAACTTATTGAGAGTCCAGTCAAAAGACAAAACAGATGGTGATGGAGTATAAATCATTACTAATAAGGGCTACTTTGGAGGATATGGCTTAGGTAAATGAAAAACAATGATCTTCTTAATAATCCCAGAAAAAGACAGCCTCCATGCCCTCAGTCACAGATAGTGCAAGACAATGGTAGCTTCCTCAGAGCGGGCAAAACTTTTATGTATAATATGTACGGCTCAGGTAGCTGACCAGAGTATGTTCCCTACAATCAGGTAGATCAAAAACATCTACCTGCACACACCACATATGCCCACCTTGCTTCTCAAAGTCATGTAATAAGTCATTCCACTGTAAGAGGAGTTGCTCACACCCATGGTCACATTCTGGAACCACAACCACCCAGAAGTGCTTAACCACGGAAATCTTAAATTTGAGTACCTGCCTCTTAGATCACTAATTCCCATCTTTTCAGATGTCTCACTGCAGACATGTTAGTCACTTGGGCTTTCCATTTCCCCTGGGTTACCACCTGCCGTTGATCTCACTCACTTCCCTACCAAGTTGAGACCACTTGACTTGACCACTTGGCCCAGAACCCAGGCTCCTGAAAAATTTCATATCCTTTGTAATTCTCGGGGGTGAGTTGGGAAAGGTAGCTGTGGTCAAATCATGAAAGGCCAAAAATGGCCCAAGGAATGACACTGTCTGGTGTGGGCATTGGGGGAATATGGGTGGATTTTGGTGTTGGGGAGTGACATGCTCTCGATTGTGACACTGAACAGTAGATGTTCAAAACAAAGTGAGAATAGGCAGAATGTTGAAAGCTGTGGAAGTCGATGGGGTGCAAATACATACGTTTCAATGGACTTGAAATTGGCCTGAACACAAGTAATGGCCAGGGCAACACTGAAAAGAATATAGTCCTGAGCTACTGCAGGATCAACGGAACCTGGAAGTGGAATGAACTAAAGGGTAGGAGACATCAAAGGCAGTCTAAGAAAGTACTCAGCATGTCAGTAATACAATGAATATATGTTGCATATCATATAGTATTTGTAATCAATATTTTAATAACATTACATTAATACTAGATAGCTCTGAAGATTATAGAGACCTCTCTGCACACTATCAGAATTGTACATGGTTTATGTTATAATAAAATGAAATTCATTTTACATATCTCTTCCTCCTTTCATTTTGGTATTTTCCTCATTGCTTTTTTTTTTTTTTAAGATTTTATTTACTTATTTGACAGAGAGAAAGAGATCACAAGTAGGCAAGAGAGGCAGGCAAAGGGAAAGAGGGAAGCAGGCTCCCCACTGAGCAGAGAGCCAGATGCGGGGTTTGATCCCAGGACCCCGAGATCATGACCTGACCCGAAAGCAGAGGTTTAGCCCACTGGGCTACACAGGTGCCCCCTCATTGCTTTAATGTAAATCATCACTTCGTTCTTATGCCTCACCACATTTAACTCATTTCTATCAAATGGGCAAGAATTTGATGACATCACCTCCTAAGAAACGTTCTGTATTAGGCACAATTATAAAATCACTAACATATACTTACAAATTACAATGTACCAGACACTTTGATAAGCATTATCTTATTTAATGGTCAGAACAACTCTCTGGGGGAAAAAAAAAGAAAAAAGAACAACTCTCTGATATCTATTATTATATCCAATTTATGGATATGTAAACTGAGAGTCTAAGGGATAATTACGTTTGCTCAGATCCACACAGCTGGTGGTCATAAAGCAAGATTCCAATTTAGATTTTTCTAACTATACTACCTATGTTCTTATAGATCCTAGACTCTCTTCACATGTGGTAGACTATAAAATGAAGTATAAAATTTGCCTTGCCCCCCTTTACTATTGTTTTTGTTGCTAATACCTGGATGCTATTAATTATTGCTTTAGGGAATTATTACATAAAACACTTAGGAATAATTCTCTAAAGCAATAATTAATAGCATCCAGGTATTAGCAACAAAAACAATAGTAAAGGGGGCAAGGCAAATTTTATACTTCATTTTATAGGTAATAGTTTTGTATAAAACAGACAACTATGTCCCCAACTATGATTTAAATCTAATAAAACCTGACTATATGTGCATCTTTTTAAAATAAGTATATTAGTTTAATCAAAGATGCGTGGCTATGGGGTGCCTGGGTGGCTCATTCCATTAAGCACCTGATAAAATTTAATACATAGCTGATTGTGGAAGAAAGAAATCAAAGTTTCCATAAAGAAAAACACAACTCAAAGGGTACAAATCAACTGAAGACTCTGACCTAGAGGGTTTTAGATTCTAATAGAACTGAGGGCTTAGGTTTTAACGGCCCTATGGATTTAATTGCTGGAATTCCTTAAATGTGCACTTTTCAAGGACTGGATGCCCAAGAGGGCTCACTTTCGTGGCTGGAAGTTGAGAGGTATCAACCAGGAGCTCAGCTATGGTTGCTGACCAGAGCATCTACATTTGGTACCTGGATTCCTAGGGGGAGGATTCCAAGAGCAAATATTCCAAGATGAAGCACAAGGACCAAACAGTTCAATTAAGAGTGAGATGCAGGAGTGCAAGGCATCCCTTTTAATGTACTTTAATCAATTAATGCAGTCACAAGCTCAGCCCAGATTTAATTGGGTAAAGAAATAAATGCATGTCAGCTCTAGCTGGGAAGAGTGGCCATCCTTAATATGTCATGGGCATCGTAGTCACAAGATTCTAAGCCAGGCTTTTATCTTCTACAACTTGTGTGATTTATTCTCTTGAACTCTTTTCCTAATCTGCTTACCAGAGTTGTCCTAACAATGAGAGGTAATATTTGCAAAGTGCTGCTCATATAGTAGACATTCAAGAAATGATAACTTCTAAACACTGACAAGTCCTCTAACTACAAGAATTTATTGTATGGATTTTGTGGGGTGCAGAAACATCTGAGTATGGTAAACTCTAAATTAGCATTTGAATGAAAGCATGAATAAGTTAAATCCCCAGTGCAGTAATCTTGTCTTACTTGTCTTTGCAGCATTCCAACAAAAATCTTCCTCCTATTACAGATTCTGTAAATATTGCCTTAATTGGATTGTTGAATTGAAAACTGGCTTTCTTTGTGCATTTGGCACTCACAAAATACATGGCATTAGATGAACTAAATTTGAAAGATTTGCATACCTAGAGAAGTTTTTACTTAGGTAACTTGTATGTGTTAGTGCTGGGAGTAGAAAAATTTGGTTGAAGAAAGGCAGAAAGATGAGCTTGTTGATAGATGATTTACAGCTGGTATCACTTAAAAACCGATAGATCAAGATGTGTCTGAGGTTATCAAACAAAGGAATGATACTGTCCACTCAGATATAAGAAAACCTTTTGTTCTAGCTCTTTTCATAAACATTACACTACCAGAATCTAAACTTTGTAGGGATTACCTCTGAGATCGGGCTAAGAATAATGATGGTGTAAGTGAAATGGAGTAATATTTGTGACAGTTTTATTTTCTGACATCATTCTGATTCAGCAATAAAATTCACTGTCAAGGTGGCTCTCAATTTCAGAGCAAATAAGGGTGGGTTTCGTGCACTTCAGTTATTGTGTATAATTTTTAAAATTGAACTTTCTTGATAACATTGTTAGTGTATTGTGTGTCAGAGGTTTCAATGACTCCGTACTTTGTCTTGAAGAGAGACTTACCAAAAAATACTGTGTAAAAGAAGATCCCTTCCTTTGCCACATCAGAGTTACATCATATTTTATAATGTCTTACAATGTAACAAATTTTGTTCAGTTATTCACAGTGCACATAATACATTGATAAACCTATTAATTGCCTTTTTATTGTCACTTCTGTTGTCAAAATAATAAATGGTAACTTTCAGCTCAGGAAAATTTCCAAGAGTGTAAATAGTGAAATCTGGCAGCTTTTCAGAAAGATTGGCTCCTCGGTAGAGGTGACCCACATGCATAAAGGTTAATTAAACCAAATCTTTCTATTTTATAGCAATTGGAACAAAGGCCTCCAATTAAATAAAAATATAATCTGCATAATGGCCAATAATTTCTATTTATTTTATGGACTTGTCTGTCAACATTATTCAAGTATTAGCTACTGTTAGATCACCACACAGATTCACCGAAATATTATGTTCATCTTCACAGTATGCTTAGTATAAAAACATCATCCATTAGTTGAATAATACTCAAATATGATGGGGATCAAGACAGATACATCACGAGAAATTTACTCTTGAAATCATATCAACCATGCATTTTTTAAAGCAAGGACAAAACTCTGCAAGCATATCCAGTAAATTCTGACCATCGGTTTCAGTGGTCTGATGGGAAATTCCCAAGAGGGGAGAGGTGACAATGAAAGGTTGCTTTTGTATTTTTTTTTAAGATTTTATTTATTTATTTGACAGAGAGAGAGAGAGATCACAAGTAGGCAGAGAGGAAGGCAGAGAGAGGGGGGAAGCAGGCTCCCTGCTGAGCAGAGAGCCAGATGCCAGGGCTTGATCCCAAGACCTTGAGATCATGACCTGAGCCCAAGGCAGAGGCTTAAACCACTTGAGCCACCCAGGTGCCCCTGCTTTTGTATTTTTTGATAGTGTATTCTTGAAGCTATTGAAATCACTTTTCAGATACTGCTTTTATCATTTGAAGGACTAACTGATATTTACCAAGTCTTCTAATAGTTAGAAATGTACAAGTGTAGAATACCTCCCCAGTTTCCACTGAGCAGAACTGAGAGACTGGAGCCTGTTTAGTAAAAGAGGAATTATTTATCTGGATTTGGGCAACAAAGCTGTAGCTATGCTTTTTCAACGTATGCAGTTTCTATGCACATGTGACACGAGTGAGTGTTAATAATATATAAGAGAGAGGGAGACAGCTCGACTGTGAATTGCAAAAAGCTTATGTTACATCCCATGTTAGAGCCTTTCAGATTTCAGGTTTATCACACGACAGTATTCATTTTTGTACCATGCGGTAAGGCAACAAGAAAGTCAGCAATTTGGTGTGCTGACATTGCAGCAAAACATAATTTTAATTAGTTCACACAGAGGACACATTGAGGAAAAAGTGACATTTCATTGAGGAATATACTATTAAACACAACCCTCCTTGACCTGCCATTTATCAGGGTAAGAGCTGAAAACCGTATGACTGGTTAAGACTTTCTCATTGTCCTTTAACCCAGGGGCTTATGGCTCGTTTGCAGAAATATTTGTTTGGGAAGTGTTTCAGATTTTTGACATCTGAGTACTGAGAGTCTTCATATCACCCTTTTAGAGAAGAAAACACTGATCTTTAATGGAATCAAATGTGAATCACGTATATTTTGAAGAAAATGTTGGTAATCATTGGAAAGTAATGTAGATGCAACTTAATTAGTAATAGGTCATGCAAAAGAATTTTTAGATTCTGTCCTAAGTTGTTACTTTGGGTAAATAATTACTTTGACTTCCCTTTGTCTAATATCCTCTGTCTATAACTTAAGAATACATTGTTATTTTGAAATTACTTAAAGGCTCTCTTGCAATTTAATTAGAGCTTCTGTTCTCATTGGGCTTGAAGAGGTTCACTCAGCTGGAAGCACTCTTGAGCACCTTCTCTCCTCATCTCCCATACTAAGTCCATCAAAAATTCCTTTTTTGACTATGCTCACTGCTACTAGCTACCTTCAGCTATTGGTCATTTTTTTTTGATATGGAGGCTTATTATGGCCTCATAACTCAACACGCAGCTTCACTCTTAAATTCTTTAAACCTTTTCCTTCATGGTTCCAGTTAACTATTTAAAAGCAAACACAAAGAAACCTGCATTTGCTTAAAAAGATTTAATGAGCACTGGGTGTGGTGCATGAACAATAAATCTTGTAACACTGAAAAAATACAATAAGCATTTTTTGGGGGAAAAATAAAACCAAAGATGCATGGACAATTCACAGTCACAACTATTCACGATAGTGTTTTTAATAATATAAAAATAGAAATGCATTCAATGTTAAAAAAAGAAACTTAAATAAAGCCTTTTTTTGACGTATGGCCACTAAAAAAAAAAAAGATTTAATGAGTCCATTTTTTAGGAATCGAAACTTGAAGGACAAAGTTTTTCTAAGGGTGACATTTCTTTTTAAAATTTTTCTTTTTTTAAAAAGATTTTATTTAATTATTTGAGGGGGGGGGGAGAGAGAGAGCATGCACAAGCCAGGGGAAGGGCAGAGGGAGAAGCAGACTCTGCTGAGCAAGGAGCTCAATGCAGGACTCAAACCGAGGACCCTGGAATCATGACCTGAGCTGAAGGCAGACATTTAATGGACTGAGCTACCCAGGAACCCCTAAAATTTATTTTCAATCGATGTGTAACAAATTACCACAAACGTCGTAGCTTAAAACAACATGGACACTTGTGTAGATCAGAAGTGTGGTGTGTCACGGCGGGCTCGTCCACCTAGAATACCACAAAGATGACATCAAAATGTCAGGCAGATAGTTATCATTTGGCAGCTCTAGAGAAAAAGAAATATTCCTTTTTTTTTTTTTTTAGCAAAATAATCAGTCCCTTGCCATCTTAGGACTGAGGTTCCAATTTCCAGGCTATCAACCTGGAGCCAGGCTCTGCCCCTATGGGTGGCTTGAAACAGGGCCTTCCAGGGGCAGGTCAAGTCCTCCTCCTGTTTGGAATTTCTAACTTATTCCATTTCTGATATTCAGACCTGTACTGAGAGTGCTCAAGCGATTAGTTCAGGCCTACATGGATAATCTCCTTATTTGAAACTCAACTGATTGGGACCTTAATTACAACCGCAAAATCCCTTTAGATCAACAGGACTTGGAACAGCACTTGCTTGAATAACAAGAAGAAGGTCCACTCAGGCCAGGAGTCAGTAATCTTGGGAGCTGCCTTAGAATTCTGCCTGCCATGTAGCCCTTCCATAAACTGGCCCCAAGCTACATTTGAAAATCCACTCTCAGGGGTGTCTGGGGGGTTCAGTCGGGTTAGGTGTCTGACTCTTGATTTCCATTGGGGTCATGATCTCAGGGTGGCGAGATGGAGCCCCACTTCGGGCTCCGTGCTCAGCAGGAAATCTGCTTCTGTTTCTCTCCCTCCCTCTCTGTCTGCTCATCTCCCCACCTGCATGCTCTCTCTCTCTCTCTCAAATAAATAAGTCTTAAAAAAAAGAACGAAAAGAAAATTCACTCTCAGTTATCACATCCCTAGGTCAGTAGTTCTCAAAAGTATGTTCCTTGGACCTGCAGCATTGGCATAATCAGGAACTCGTTAGAAATACAATTCCCAAAGTTGGGACTTCAACTTCAAATCTACTGCATCATGCACTCTAGAATAGAGACCAAAACTGGACGTTTTTATGAGCCTTGAGATGATTTTGAGACACCCTAACTTTAAGAATCACTTCCCTGGGGGCGCGTGGGTGACTCGGGCATTAAGTGTCTGCCTTCGGTTCAGGTCATGATCTCAGGGTCCTGGGATCAAGCCCCACATCGGGCTCTCTGCTCAGCGGGGAGTCTGCTTCCCCTTCTCTCTCTGCCTGCCTCCCTGCCTACTTGTGATCTCTCTCTCTCCCTGTCAAATAAATAAATAAAATCTTAAAAATAAAAATCACTTCCCTAGATTAGACTTATCAGTCTTTCACATGCATAAGAATAATCCCAAAATTACTAAACATGGATTCCTCTGTCCTACCACCGGAGACTGTTTCAGCAAGACTAGGATGGAGCCTGAGAATTTGCACCTCGGACAAGTTCTCTGGCCATGTGCTCCTGGTGCCTACCGTACACTCTGAATACGAATGTCTTGGAAACTCAGAGAAGTCTTCTCAGAAAAAGCAAGTACTTCCTGATGTCTTTGACCTTATTCGTGCCATTTTGTTCAATCTCGGATGCCTTTTCAGATCTTGTCACCTGGAATCCTACTTAGACTTTAACACTCATTTCAAACCCCATCCCTCTTTTGGAGACTTCCCCAGGAAAATGGATGACGCCCTCCCATCCCTCTATTTCCCCAGGACTGTGTACACATCAGTGATAACTCTCATGGCGTTGTAATTATTTAAATCTCTCTCTTCTCCTATGCATTTTCTATCTCTGCTCTCATAAGCTTGAATGCACTTGGCCTTCAAAATATTTCAAAATATTTGTTGAATTAATATATGTATGAATTAGTGCATGTCAGGCAAAAGAAAATTAATCTTATATGTATTCATGAAAAACATTTCTCTTGTATGTTGTTTATATTATCACAATATTTGAGAAATTAAATGTATAACAATACACTAGGGCTTGCGAAGCTTCATTAATAATAAACATAGCCAAATTTGTGGATGACTGAATGCTTGACTGGTTAGATAACCTAAAAACTGTCATTAGTAATCTTATGGCATGTGGCAACAAGGGCTCGAAATGCTATTGTAATTCTATTAAAATAAGAGACGCTAATGTTTGAATAACTAAAGAAGAGAGATTATGTTGAAGGGCAACTTCTTAAGAATCATTACAAGTTAATTTACAAAGAGAACTACTGAAAAACTCCTCAGTATTTCCCCCTTCTAATTTCCATAAAGCAAACTGGTATCCGACTGGAAGATGGAGAGGGTCTGCAGCTCACATTCATGCAAATTCAAGTCAATTGACAACTTAGTTTAAAATGGCTTGCCGGTTCACAAGTGGTAACATTACCTGGAATTTTATAATTTCATTACGTGTCACGTCATTACGGTTTTCAAGTCAAGCATTAGCACAACCACAGGTTTCCGACAGCATTTTATACCTGGGCCTTGTCAGAACAAACAATGAAAGTATTCCTTACTTCCTTTAGTCTTCTTTTAATGACAACTTATGTTTATGATGAAATTATGATTCATACTTTGCGATAGCATATCTGTTGCTCCTCAACCTTTAAGAAGGGATCCAATACATACGGTGAAAAATGCTAAAAGTGAATAAAAGAAGTGGAATGGGTATTGGTAAATATACCCTACTTCATTTATTCGTTGATCCATTACACAATTTTTTAGCAACTGCCTTCTGCTGGGTAGTGGGCACATAAAGATGATTAACCCATGGCTCTTGGAAGACGCCAGTCTATGTAAAAGTTCATCAGTTAGTTATGGCGTGTAACAAACCACAGTAGATCTTAGTGGCTTGAAAATAGCGCTTCCTTACCTCTTAGGGGCCCTCAGGCCAGCTGGGTGGGCCTTCATTTCCCGCATGCTTTTCTGGTGCTGCTGAAGTTGGCTGCAGATCGCAGGACTAAGCCCAGGGCCTAGGTGTGAAAGGGAACTCCCCGCCCACAATGGGGCAGGTCAAGATCCCTGTTCCAGGTGCAGTCAAGTTACCAATTAATAAATGAGGATGAGGTTGGTGGTGGTGGAGGGAGGAACACTGAGTAGTCTTCCAGGCGAAGCTACCCACGTGTGCAAAGGTAAGATGGACCGCAGGAGCGTTGAATCACGTGACGTGGCTGAAGCGTGGGGAGTTCTGTCGCAGGGTGTAGGGTGGGGACCAAAGAGGGAGACAGGCTGCAAGGTCACCTTAGGAGAGGCTGGCAGTGTGCTATCTATCCTGCGGCAGGCAGTCAGTGGGGAGTGAATTCTTTAGGGCTGGTGTGGGATTGGGGTTGAATCACGATGCATGGACGCTTTTAGGGCAATGGGAATATTCTGCCAGGAGACGATGAGCACCTGAAGGCCTGAGGGAAGACGGGGCTGCATTTAGAAACTCCTGGTGGACCTTCCGCACATCAGTTTCAAAGTCTTCATAAGGTCTGGAATCAGATGTGTTGGGCTGAGTACTGAGCAAGAAGGGGAAATATTAAAGGAGAAACCGCAAGGACTTCTATTTTGAAGGAAACAAAAATTTCGGCAGGGTAGCTTAGCGCATTACCCGTTTTGAGAGCTTCTGTAAACTTCATTTTCTGTATCTGTCCCACATGCATAATCTTGGCTGTGTGTTGTTCTGGCCATCCCAGGTCATCTGGCTGTGGCCTCCGTCCTCCCTCAGGGCCAGCCCCCAAACCCCCCACCCTCCCATCTGGAGGAGTCCTTCTCCTGGGATGCACTTTTCAACTGCAAACCAATAAGCCCAGAGCCCGCAGGCAACCATATCCCTCCCTTAGCTCTCCCACTCTAGGTTCCTATACACCTGCCCTAATTACCTTAAGGCTGGATCTAAAACAACAGACGACCCTGGGGCCACAGGGGTCTCTGAAGCATTCAAAGGACCTAATCCTAAACCTGATGATTCTTCCTCATTTTTGTTCCCTTGCATGGGAAAAAAGGCTCTTGCCCTCAGTTCTCCGCCCTCCCCTGACACGTGACCCACAGAGGCGGGGTGTTTGCCATGTGGCCCCCACTGCCCGGCCTATTGTGTTCCCCTCCTTTGGGTAACTGTGAGTCATACACTAACTTCTGAATGGCAGCAATCATCTGGTCTGTGGGCCTTGGAATACCTCAAATTTCCTATTAATCTGCTATATTTAATACACTTGAATAAAACACAATTTTGAGGAAAGAATGTTTTACTCTTGCTTTTATTTTTAAAGGGAAGGCAGTGGAAGCTAGTGAAAAATTTTAAACAAAAAGGCAAACGTTTGAAAGATAAAATAGTTAATATTCAGAACAAGGTCTTAGAGGAAGTCAGAAAAAAAAAATGGAACGGGCAAATTAACCTTGGCAAGGGAAGAGACTTGTCATAAAAAAGAATTTTGAGGTAGAGTGGGCAAGTTTATTTGGTAGATTCGGGACTGCTGACCTTCATTTTTCTGTGAAGCAGGAAGCAAAGACATCTGGTGCGCGTGTGGGAGGTGCCAGGGGAAACTTGCAAGCATTGCAGAGGTGAATAGGAACGCCTGAGAGCTGCCTAGTGCATGGAGGGCTGTGGGGCTACGTGGAGGTCTGCTAGGATTATTCCGAGTTTGGTGGACCACAGGATTTCTGTGGGCCTAATGCTCTTTGAAAGCCCTTTGTGAAACCGATCCATCGCTGCTTGGCTGCTCTCTGCCTCAGTGAACCAGTCTGACTAATTGATGAGTGGGCATTATTCGGTCTATAATGGAGTTAGCCAAGGGACAATGTATGTGTGAAGTCTCACTTTACCAATGGCAAGCTTCCCAGTTGAGCGTATCAGAATCACTATTCAGAGCCCATGCACCCACTTTAAATTGAAAATAGCATTGTTAATGCACTTCTGGGATGCGCTGAACTTGACAAATAAATAACCCAACGAGATACTGGCACGGAGGGAGCCAGCAGAAGCTGGGTGGCTGTCTCTCTAGAATATACTTCTGTTGGCGTCCACTCCTTTCCAGCCTTTTAGTCTCACTTCCCTCCCTCTGATGACTTTTATGGTTTCCTTGTCTGGCTGCTGTCTCTCAAGCTAGCCGGTACCTGACCACTTCCAAGAGCTGCGTGTAGTGTCCGGTCTCCTGGGGAAGATTCTCCTCTATTTTCAGATATTCCTCTTCTGTTCGGTAGGGAAATAAAAATTTCTCCTCTGGACTTGCAGGCCATTCTTAAACAGTTACAGAGAGGTCTCTTGTATTTCCATCATTTGCTTCCACTTCTCTCGTTGGAATAAGGATTTAAGAAAAAGGGCAGGATTGTGAGTCATGGAAATCACTGATGCTGAGTTTCCAGAAAGTGCTTTCCGACCTTCCGTCTGAGTCTTGTTCCACCACAGTGAAGAGCGCAGGACCTCACACACTGTATGTGCCTGGTTTATTTTGGAGGGAAGTATATTCCATATTAACAATAACACAATATTTTCATATTTCCTCCTGGTGCTGTCTTTACATTCAAATGGCTTCATTTTTCTCTATGAGAGAGGTTTGGACTCTAGTTTTTAAAGCTTTATTTAGGGAGTGCCTGGGGGGCTCAGTTGGTTAAATGTCTTCCTTCAGCTCAGGTCATGATCTCGGGGTACTGGGATCGAGCCTCACCGCTGAGCAAGGAGCCTGCTTCTCCTCCTCCCTCCCCCCCGACTTGTGCTTCTCCCTCTCTCTCTTTCTGTCTCAAAAAAGTAAATAAAATCTTTAAAAAAATAAAAAATGAAGTTTTATTTAATCAATTTCATGGAAGTATGACTTATATCCTGCATAAGTTTATATAGTGTATCCATTTAAAGTGTATGATTTGAAGACTTTTATCAGAAATATACATCCACGAAAACATAGCCACAATCAAGATACAGAATGTTTCTATCACCTCTATAGATATTCTTTTCTTCCTTGGAATTGCAGGACTTCATCCTTCCCAAGCCTAAGGCAACCGCTGATCTGTTATTTGTCAAAATAGATCCCTTTGAATTTTCTACAATTTTATACAAAGGGAATTATACTGCATGTAGTCTTTTCTGCCTGCCTTCCTTTACCCACATAATGATTTTTTTTAATATTTTTATTTATTTGACAGAGAGAAACACAGTGAGAGAGGGAACACAAGCAGAGGGAGTGGTAGCGGGAGAAGCAGGCTTCCTGCCAAGCAAGGAGCCCGATGTAGGGCTCGATTCCAGGACCCTGGGATCAGGACCTGAGCCTAAGGCAGCCGCTTAACGACTGAGCCACCCAGGCGCCCCCCACATAATGATTTTTAATTGGTCTCTATTATTGTGTATAACAGTTGTCCATTGTTATTTGTTTTTAAGTAATAGTCTACTCTATAGGCACACCTAGCTTATTCATTCCCTTGTTAGTAAACAGTTCATCTATTTCCAGTTTTTGGCTATGACTATGTTGTTATGAACATTGGCCTGCACGTATTTGTATGGATTGATATATTTTGATATCTCTTGGGCAAATATCTAAAAGAAGTATGAGTGGATTGTATAGAAAATATCTATTTAAATTTTCCAAACACTTGCCAACAGTTCGCCAAAATAGTTATGCCCTTCTGTATTCTTACCGGTAATATATGAGTGCTTCATATATTACTTGGTATTTTGGGTCTTTTAAAGTTTAAGCCCATTCTAGTAGATATTTAGAGAAATCTTGTTGTAGTTTTAATTTGCATTGTCCTGATTCCAAATGTTATTTTTTTGTACTCAATGCACATTTCTATATTTTACTTTGTAAAGTCTTTCTCCTATTTTAGTACTGGTTGTTTTTAACTTCTATTATTGAGTTATAAGAGTTATTTATGTATTCTGGATGCAGATTTTTTGTCCAATATATAGGGTACACACATTTTCTCTCATTCCATTGCCTGGCTTTTCCCTTTTTCAGTGGTGTCATTCAAAGAGCAGAAATTATTAATTTTGATAAAATCAAATGTATTATTTTTAATTCATGCTTTTTGTGCTCTTGCTAGGAAATCATTTTATTCTCCAAGTTAGTAAGTAATTTCTCATTTCTTTTCTATTAGAAGTTTTGTAAAGTTAGCTTTTACATTTAGATCTATGGTGAATTTTGAGTTAATATCTGTGTGTTATGTGAGATAAGGGTCAGTATTCTCTTTTTCTTTTTTCTTATATGGCTATCCAGTTGTTTCAACATCATTTATTGAAAGGTCTTTTCTTTCCCTCATTGAATTGCCTTGTCACCTTTGTCAAGAATTAATTGACCATATATGAGTGTATCTGTTTCTGGAATCTCAATTCTATTTCATTAATCTATATATCTATTTTCATGTGCAAATCATACTGTCTTAATTGCAGTAACCTTATAGTAATTCTTGAAATCAGGTAGTTTGTAAGTCCTTCAAATTTATTTTAATGACTTAGCTATTCTGGATCTTTTGCATTACCATATAAATTTTAGAATCAGCTCGTCAATTTCTATAAACTGCATAGTGGTAGTTTGAATGTGACAGCCTTGACTCTATAGATGAATTTGGGGACAATAGACATCTTATAATAATGAATCTATCAATCCATAAACATGGTTTATTACTCCATTAATTTATGTCTTCTTTAATTTCTCTCAGCCACATTCTATAGTTTTCAGTGCTAATACCTTGTACATCATTTCTTATGCATTCTGAGTCCTTTAAGATTGTTCACAGAATTGTAAATGGAATTGTTTTCAAGTTTAATTTTCTTAAGTGTTAGCTGTTAGTATATGAAACACACCTGATTTTTTATTATGTACTTCTTATTTTGCATCCTTTCTCAATTTCTCTTGCTGGTTCTAGAATTGAAATAAGACTATGTAAACAATCTTGTCTTCCACAAATAGAGACAATTTTATTTCTCTTTTTCTCACCTTTCCATCTTTCATTTCTTTCTCTTGTTTTCTTGTACTAACTCTGACTTCAGTGAAGTATCAAACAACGTGGTAAGAGTACACATCTTTGTCTGGTTCCAAACTGAGGGAGGAACATTTTAAGAAGTCACCCCTGAACGTGATGTTATTTGTAGATTTTTCCTAAATTTTCTTTATCAGTGGTCCTCTCTTACAATTTTGATGAGTTTTTTTAAATCACCAATTGATGTGGAAGTGTTAAATGTGTTTCTACATCAATTAAAAATGTTAATGTTGTTGTTCCCCATTTTTTTAACTTAGTGGATTCACTGATTATTTTAAAGTTAAATCATAAAAAGTTACTCCAAAAGTGAGCACCTACAAACAGTGAACATTTATTATTTATTGTACTATAATTTTTTTTGTGGTCAGGAGCCCAGCACTGCTTCGGTAAGTGTCTTGATCTAAAGATCTCTCATGAGATTGGACCATTCATTCGAACCATTGTTTTGGGCTGTGGTCTCATCTGAAGATACAACTGCAAGATTTTCTTCTAGGCTTACTTACATGGCATCTTTTCCTCATGGGCTATTGTGCTGAAGGTCTGTTTCTCAGTGGCTCCTGTTTGCCAGAGAATGCCATGATATGACAGCTAGCTTCTCCAAGAGTGATTAGTCTGAGAGAAGGAGAGAACAGCAAGACAAAAACTGTAGACTTTTTACTAACCTAATATCAGAAGTTAGAAGTGAGTTACTGAATACAGCCCACATTCAAGAGGAGATTATAAAAACCTGAATTTCAGAAAACAGTGACGGTTTGGAACCACCTCAAAGCCTGCCAGCAACACATGGATTCCGGGATTAAACCTTATTCAGTCATGATAAATTATATATTTTGCACATTATTGTTTTGATTTATTGACTTGTTAAGGAATGTTATATCCCTGTTTGTGAGGGATATTAGTCTCTTATTTTCTTATTCTGAAAAAAATCTTTGTCAGGTTTTGGTGTACAACTTATGTCTGCCTCACCAAATGAGTTGAGAATTACATGTATCCACTTCGTTTTCTGAAAATCTGTGTAAGATTGCTGTTTCTTGCATCTTAAATATTGTATAAAACCTATCAGAAAACCAGAATTTATAGAAAACCCCGAGGTTTCCTGGTGGGTAGGTTTTTAATTAGAAAAATAATAGATATAATACTATTGGTATTTTCTGTTTTATCTTTTGCCAGTTTTAGTAATATACTTCTTTGAAATAATTCAGTTCAATTCATTTTATCTAAATTGTCAATTTATTGTCATAAAGAGAATATCCTTTTAATATCTGCAGGATATGTGGTAATGTTGCCTCTTCATTTCTGAAAATGACAATTGGTGACTTTGTCTTCAGGTTTTATCAGCTTGATTTATCTTTTCAAGTAACTAGTTTTCAGTTCCTTTGCTAATTTCTGTCAGTGCCCATTTTATACTTTACGGATTTATTTATTGTTTTATCTTTAGTCTTCTCTTTACTTATTTTGGATTAATTCTCTCCTTTTGTCACTAGGTTGTTAAGTGAAAATGTAGTTCATTGGTTCTAGATTTTTCTTCTTAATGCACTCATCAAAATCTATAAATCTTCCCCTTTAGACTGCTTTAGCTACATCTCATTAATTTTGAAATGCTGTGTTTTCATTTTCATTCATTTCATATTTTCCAATTTCCCTTGTGATATCTTCTTCAACAGATATATTATTCAAGAAATGCTGTTTACTTTCAAATATTCAGATTTTTCTGAGTATCTTATTTTCATCAATTTCTATTTTAATTTCATTGTAGTCAGAGAACATATTCAGTGTAATTTCTTCTTTTTTAATTTATTGAGTCCTTTTTTTGTTACCTAGTATATGGCTTATATTTTTGAATGCATGAGTACTTGAAAAAAAATGCATACATTGTAGTTATTATATGTAATGTTCTATAGGTATCATTTAGGTCAGTGATGTAAGTAGTGTCCAGATTCTCTGTCTCTGCTGTTATTTTGTCTTTTTAAGTCAAACTGACCTGGTTATCTGCTGCTATGATTGCAAGAATCTGTCCATTTTTGCCTCATGTTCAGATTTATGACTGTTATATCATCCTCATTAATTGAACTTTTAATGAAATATCTCACTTTATCTCTGGTAATGTACTTTGTCTCTGAGTGTACTTTATCTGACATTAATATATCCATTCTATCCTTCTTCTACTTATTGTTTACACAGTACACCTTTTTCTATTCATTGATTTCCAAATGATCTATTTCTTTATATTTTAAAGTGTAGCTTTTATGAATGATAGACTGTTTAATGGACCTTCCTTTTTATACCCATTCTGAAAATATCTGCTTTTTAATAGGAGTGCATAATCCATTAACATCCAATGTAATTAGGATGTTTTATGTTGTATCTTTTAATTAATTATTTCCTGTTGTCCACTTTGTCATTTGTTCCTCTTTTCTCCTCTTCTTTTGGATTAGATTTTTTTTTAATTCACCTTTATTCACTGGCCCTTATTGGTATTATCTGAGTTGCTGATTTTTTTCTTTTAAGCACTTTGAAAATGCTTTATATTTTCTTTGTCCTCCTATAGTTTCTGATAAAAAGTCTACCATCTTTGGAATTATTTTTGTCTTTTAACATTATGTCATTTTTCTCTGGAAACTTTCAAGATTTTCTTAAAAAAATTTCCAAAAAAATTAAAGAAAATATTTTTCTCTTTATCTTTAATTTTCACTAGGTGGACCAAAATGTGAGGTTTTCTAAACTTCTTCAATGTAGATTTGGTATTACCTATAGATCCTATAGAACCCTGAAGAACTAATAGAATTGAGAATGGAGTACAATAAAACATGAAGCTAAGATTTAATGAAAGATACAAACTCTATATATGTCCTTTTCCCATAGCTGCAATTACTTTATCTCTTTTGGCTTTCCATGTCCCTACCCACATGCCCCCCAGTATGCCGATACACACACACAAACACACGCACACACACACACACACATCTGTCCCACTGGTCAGGTACAATCCAGTTTTTAGCCAAGAAAGTTTTGGGACTTCTGAACCAGCACCTCTGGTCTCAGTAACTAGCAGACCTTGTTTCTGCCTATCACTAACTCTGTGCCAGCTTCAACACATTTGGGTCCATAAATGACAAATGCTACTTAAATCATAGGCAGTGTTTCATGCAAATTGGATTAACTTCTAAGACCATGAACTTTATTAAACATCTATGCAAGAAGTTTGGACTAAACACTTTTAAGACTTAATCTTGTGTTCATGGAAAGGCAGTCAGTAGCTATAAGGTACTGAGAATTCATCAAAGGAAGGTAGTGACACTTCAAAATCAATACACATAATGGGGTCCTCCTTCCAACTGAAATTAAATGCAGGAATGGTTTGTATGTTTACAGGGATTATACAGTCTTGGCTTTTTGAGGTGACAGCAGATGGTCCGATAAGAAGTGGCAGGACTAAGTGCAACAACCAGCATCTCATCTCAAGCTCTCTTAACCATGAAATCTATGAATTTATGCTTAACTGAGCAATGAGGGAAAAAAAATCATGTACAGTCTTAGGGCAAGTCAGGGTGACTGAGTACCCTGTACTTCTCAAGAGTGATTAAATCTTAAATATTTTATCTATCTCACATTTTAAAAAAGAGTATGCATTTCTACTTTTCTTAAAATGTCACTCATCAAAAAATGTCACTTACACATGCTTGTACTGTTTCATTTAGTTTTAGATACTTTGTGACTTGGCTTAGATCCTTTTTATTTTTTATTTCCAAGCTTCAGATCCTTAGCCAAGTAAGCATCAGTGCTGACTCTATTTTCCAAATTTTATCATTCTTTAAATATCATTTGGGATTATTTCCAGTACTTCATTGATTTTCATGTTTTCTCCTTTGTTTTTCACTCAGAATAGTGGTTGTGTATGGCCACATAGTTTTTAGTTTCAAATGTATTTTGAAGAATTGAAACATAGAATCTGATATCAGATAATGTTATATAACTAGAGGAAGAAAGAAAAATAAAAGCATATGTACACAACAGACTCTTTTCAAAAAGGTGGAAAACATTTTTGAAGAAAGACTCAATTATCACCTACCAGATTAATAAATATCGATTCTTAATGGTTCTGGAAAAATAATTTTTTAACTCATGTTTATCTTTCTATATAAATTCAAATTATTTTTTAAAAACCAATAGATGGTCTGTCCTCAAAAGAAATTAGTTCCTACCTCCTTGAAATCATTTAATTTAGGCCAGTGCATTAGAAGAAAATATTTTTTCAACCCTTTTTGTATTTAATAATTTAATTGCTGTATTATTTTCTTTGTATAATTTAAACCAAGTTTATTGTTTTTTTCTGTTTTAGTGTCAGACCAAATATTGGGGTGACATTCTGCTACACTTAGACATTATACACATTGTGTTTTATGGCAGAATATAGAGACTAAATCTTTTAAATCAAGGTGTTAATGATAGTTAAGTTTTCAGGTATTGATTTTAGTAGGTGGAGGGAGTCAAAGCTAAAGTCAATGCACCAATAGATTAAAGAGCTGTTTACCACCAGATATGGTGACCCCCAAAATGTCCCTTTTCATTATGTGAAAAAATTACACATACAGAAGTAGAAATATAAAGGAAGTCACTTAAATAAATGCATTTCCTTTTATAAAACATATTTAAAATAAATTAAGCTGCTTTTAGCCCTTAGATATGCCCAATAGCCAAAGCAATCTAACTTCAAAACTGTCTAGGATGATTTTACATTACTTATATTTAAGTTACTGGGACTGGCAGAGACTTTGAGGGAGAAGTCAAGAGCATGACTAATTATGTCTTGATTCCAGTCAACAACAAGCAGCAGTGTTTTCTAGAAGTCTTCAACCACCATCTCCTTGATCTGAATGCTGTTCTCTTCAAAAACTCTTTAGCAGCTGAATAACTGAAAACCCGCTAATAAATCCTTTTAACTAAAGTAGCTTTCCAGATCCAAGAAGCATTCTGAAACTAACTCTTATATTTACATTTTTGCAACAGGTAGTTGTGCTCATAAAATACATTTCAATAATTAGAGAACACTGGCTATCAATTCACAAAATGAGGAATTGCATTTAGATGGATACAGAGATAATAATAGAGTGAAAAAAGAGATAATGAATTACAGTGGAAACTTGATTACTGCTCTTTTATGTACTTTATTCTCTCCATTCTCACTGCCAATATTCCATGATAGGCTCTTAAACACCACTTTTGAAAAGCCAGAGCTCCTGATGACCTGACCTCATCGCTTCTTTTCTGGTCCCTTCTGTGCTGAAGGGAGATTAGTGTTTATAAAACAAAGTGAAAAATAATAATGACAATGATGCCTTTCCATTTCCTATGAGATAAATATCCCCAAATCATTAACTTGATATTTACAGCCTTAGTTCCATTTCTTTCCTGCATTATTTCCCATTCCTACCTCTCATCTCTATGATTCACCCAAATAGATTCAGTGTTTCCCAAACACATTTCTTTGTCTTTGTTCAAAGGAATTCCCTCCTGATTTGCAATGCTTGTCTCCTGGTCTTTGTAGGCCAAATGCCTAATTCAGCCAGAAAACTAAACAAAACCGAACAAAATCTTTCTCCCTGAAATCCCTTAGAATTTCACCTGAACATCTTTTTTATTCAACACTTATCACTCTCTACCTCTTGTTATGTTAATTTAGATATTCAAGACCCAGGCATAGTACCTCACATTTCCTACAGCACTTTCTGTGGAGCTTTGTGCATGATAAACTCTCAAAAACTAATTGGTGAATGAATAAATAAACCAATTGCCTAATCTGAAACCTTTCCCCCTAACTGTCCTACTTGGTGGTGGAAATTATTAGTGAGAGCTTGAAGGACAGTGAGGAAATTTGTACTGAAAATTGGAAAAAACAACCCCTGTTATTTAGTAAAGTTTGACAATATGGTTGGTTATGGCAGTGAAGTAAACAAAAAATATAACTAGGGACCCTTGCAAAATAGACTAAGGAGATTTTCAAGTAGACTGTAAAATGCCCAAATTGCTTCTTGTAGCTGTATATGATAAAACATGGATAAGGGATGAGCAATAAGAAAGTGAATTTTCAATTTTTAAGCAGAATGTAGAGGAAATATAAGGGAAGAAAGACTTCCTGGATTTAAAAATAAAACTCTTGGGGCACCTGGGTGGTTCAGTCAGTTAAGCATCTGACTCTTGATTTCGGCTCAGGTCATTTTAGGCTCCATGCTCAGTAGGGAGTCTGCTTGAGATTTTTCTCTCTCCATCTTCTTCTGCCTACCCTCCCAAATAAATAAATAAATCTGTTAAAAAAATAAAAAAATAAGATAAAACTTGTTTTCATTCATGGTTTCTTCTACTGGCAAAAATCTCTGGGCTCAGGGAAAATATCCAATCCAGTGTTTACCAGTAAGTCATGGTCACAGGTTAAAGCTCTCAATGATAGAACTTTCAAATTCTTTATTGAGACTTCAGTAAGATATGTGCGCTTTCCTAGTGGAAATCATAAGATTATTAAGGATGAGAGAGTAGAGAGATTCCTCTCTACTAGAGGAAAAGACTTCTCTGAATCTTAATGGCCTGCTTTGTAGACCCTTCCAACTAGACAAAATGCTTCTAAGCATCTTAAATAAGCACTCTGACACTCAGCCCAAGACAGAGAAAAGCTTAGAGAGAAAAATCGGTGTGACTTTTGTCTAGTGGAGAAGATTATAATCTGATACACAGGAAAGTGACAAGGTTTTAAAAGAAATTTTATCAGCTTGATTTATAAAGGATAGACTCAGTTCCAAATGAAGAGATTTTTGGCCTCCCAATCTTCTCTAAGTAGGGATCAGGCTGGAGAAAACTACACAGTTGTAAAGATAGGCCATTTCTTAAAGAAAAGAAGTGACTCAAAGTGTGAACCCAAAGAGTACAGAAAGTAGATCTTAGGAGCCATGGGGAACCATTCCCAGAGACTTGGATTGAGCTCTGGGAAAAGATATGGATATATATATATTTCTGGCTAACTTTCAGAACCCATGGGTCAGTGAATACTTGGTACCTCCTGTCTCCACTTTTTTTTTTTTTTTTTTAATATGAGTGTTTACTGAAATTGTCCTATCTCTGATTCAGCGATTGTAAGTTGTATGAGTGGGAGAGGCATACAACTTGTCTTTCTCTGTAATTCAGGAATTCAGACTGAGAAGAACCAATACTTGAGGAAATGGTCCCAAAGGCCCTCATCCTTACTAGACATCATTTAGTGGGTAAGAACTTGGTCCTCAAGATTAAGGTAGTTGTCATAATGGTTATATCTTGAATACGTAAGGACTCTAAGTAGTTTGTAGCCCTATAAAGGACTGGGGTAGCCCAAACATGACCACACACATTTTGCTATTTCTCTGATTGAGAAATGGAATCTCCATCCTCTTCCCCTTGAATCTAGGCCAGCTTTTTAGTAACTTGGTTGACAGAGAGGGTGACCAACCACTCAGGTTTACTTGGAATCATAGGGGTTCTCAGAAAATGAAAAGCTCTAAAACTGGCAAAGGCCCAGACCAATGGGATGAGTTGGTCATTTTGCCAAAGTAACGTGGTAGAAATAACATTATGGGATTTTCAAGGCTAGGTCTTAAGAAATCTTGCAGTTTCCATCTAGGTCTCTGGAAATCTTCCTCAAAAAGAATCTAGCTACTGTTTAGGGAATCTAACTCCCAAAACACCGGAATGTTGTAGGAAACTCAGGCCACATGGATAGCTGGAGGCTGAGGTACCCATGGAGAACAAGAAGCCATGCAGCACCAGGATGGCAGGCATACTATCGAATGAGATCTGTTAGAAGTGGATATTCCAGTTGTAGTCTTCCCAGTTGTTATCAAACTGCCTAGTTAAGCCCCTCCACAAGTTCTCAATTCATAAGCTCCTAAGGAAAATATAATTGCTGTTTTAAGCCTCTAAGCTGTGTGGTAGCTTGTTATATAAAAATAGACAAAACAATCTCATTTATTAAAAGCTGGACAGTTCATAGCTTTCCCCAGAGTACATACTATAGTTGTGAAGGAATATAGTCTCAAAGTCTATTTTTTTTTTTTTTTCAAAGTCTATTTTTAAATGAAGGAATGAGTCAATTGGTTGGTTAGAAGACTTTTTCTCCCCAATATTTATTGCTGAAAATCTGTCTCAGATGTATTCTCATTATACTTTTTTACCTTATAAATACCAAATACAAACTGTAACTTTATCTTTGATCACTCAACTTTTAGTACAGACTTTAGGATTTAGCTTGAGGTTATTTTTGAATATATGTATGATATAAATTTACTTTTTATGTGTTTCTTTTGATTTAAAAGTCAAATGTTCAAAAAAGCATCAACTGCTTTTGGTTACATTAGATACAATTTGAGGTTTTCAGGGTATTTTTAGGCATCTCAAACTATTTGCAAGAATTGCTATTTCATGATTTATTATTTTTTAGAGATCCTCTAAATAACAAAGATAAACTTTATTTAAACACTTGATTAAAGCTCATTTTATCTAACAAATGCCTTACAAGACCATCGGTCCACTTAATTTGTGTATAAATCTATGATACACTATACGATCATAATCATTTTATTTTGCCTATATCTTAAAATGTCTTTGGCACTGTATCATTTCATCTGCTTTCATCATTACTTATCAATTATGCCATTAAACACTAAATAATAAGAAAATAGAAGAATATTAGAATCTCCCAGAAAGATGATGCAACACTAAATCATCATTTTTCTTTTCTTCTTTTTTTAATAGTATGAGCTGAACTCTTGTAATATCTTTCAAGAAGATATAAAAGAAGTCTGGAGGCTCTATAAATGTAGAGTCCGTTATAGTCTGTTTTTAACACCACTTAACATCCAGAATTTTTCATTTCCTGCACATGTCAAAAAAGTACAAAATAAGGATATTTCCCAATTAAACAAATCAGAAGATGAAAGTAAAGAAACAGAGAACACTCTGGACTGGTGATGATGATGCAATTGGTCTCAAAAATGAAACCTTAGACTCTGAGTCCTCAGATGACAATATCCTAGAGTTCCTTAAACTCAAGAATAGATAAGAAAACTATGTATTTTTAAAGCAAAAAATGAATGAGTTCCCATCAAGTGAGCTATTCAATAAGAAAGATTTCATCATGCAATATTTTGCACAAGAACCTGGGTCATCTTGTTTTGCTAAAAGGATATATGACAGTATATATTGTGATATTTGTGTTGAACCAAAATTTTCATGATGCAAGGGAATTAACTAAACTTGCATTGTTTTCAAAATGATGCTTTTTTTGCTATTCTTTTGTAAATTATTGCAAATAAGATGACTTATATACTATTTTTTAAAAGCCAATTAGATTTAAGTAGCAAATGATGATGTCTTCCTGGTAAACTAAGTGTTATAAAAGATGTAAAGAAAATTAAAGATTGAAGAAATCTTAAAATCAATTTTCTCTGATAAGTTTGCCATCTAAAATATATCCCCATGCTTCAGGGGAACTTGGATACCTACATTGAGAGAATACATACTACTTCTTAAAATGGCCCATTACCTATGTTGGAAAAGTCAAATGTCAGGCTCTTTTCCATTACCAAGTGATGTTATATATAAACATTCCTGTAGTTGCCAATTAGGAAAATCTGCCTTTCCTTTGACCTCATGACTATTTTTAATTAAGTTTTTTTTTATTTTAATTCCAGTATAGGAAACATACAGTCTTATATTACTTTCAGGTGTACAGTCTGGTGATTCAACAATTCTATACATCATTTCTCAATGCTCATCATGATAGGTGTACTGTTAATTCCCTTCACCTGTTTCACCCCAACCCCCCCAGTTCCCCTCTGATATGACGTCATGACTATTGTTCAACCAGATACTGCCTCAAAATTAGTATAAATAATGAAGCAAATTCTCCAGATGTATCTTGATCATTTAAGAACAAATGTGGCTACAATGTCTGAGTATTCAAAGTGTACTTTATTAATAAATCTAAGATTACTATAGCATTTGTATAGACTCATCACACTGTTGGCTTATAATAAAGTTTTAATCATCTTAAAAACAGATGTATTTTATAGATGAATGCTTCCAAAGCTGACTTCTCCCTTCTCATACATATACAATATTTAAATATAAAACAAGGAACTTAGGATAACTGTATTAAATCAAAGGCATTGGTTTGCACAAATTTCCAGCCATTAATATCACCTTATAATTTATTTGTGAGGGATAGAAATAGTTTTCATGCCTGAATCCTACTAGTTACTCCCATTCCTGTTGGGATTTCTTACAAAACTAAATAAATAACAAAACAGAAAAATAAAATTATTAACTATCAAGTAGTCATTAATCACTCAAATGAAAAAATGAAACAGAGCTATTTTGGAAAATTTAACCTGGGCCTGTGTTTTCAGTACAGAAACTTGAAGTGAGATCTTTGTACATGAATAATTGAGCTGAAAGAATGATCACAGGTCCTGTTCTACAAAGTATGAACTAAGATATATTTTCTTTATCTGACAGGCCTCTGGAAGCCAAAGAGAAAGTAAGAAGTAGCCTTTCGCATGAACAGTGGAGATAAAGGATGTTTAGAAATTTTGTGCTTTCTGCTCCAGTTTTCCTTAAATCTTTAAATGATCTTCTTTTTTAAAAAATGTATTTATTTATTTGAGAAAGAGAGAGAGAGATGGAGAGAGAGAGCATGAGCAGAGCAGAGGGGTGGAGGAAGAGGGAGAAGCTGAGCAAGGAGACAGAGGTAGGACTCCATCCCAGGACCCTGGGATCATGACCTGAGCCACCCAGTCACCCCAAACCTTTAAATGATCTTAAAAATAAAGCATATTAGGGGCGCTTGGGTGGCTCAGTGGGTTAAAGCCTCTGCCATCGGCTCAGGTCATGATCTCAGGGTCCTGGGATCGAGCCCCGCATGGGGCTCACTGCTTAGCGGGGAGCCTGCTTCCCCCTTTCTCTCTGTCTGTCTCTCTGCCTACTTGTGATATCTCTCTCTTTCTCTCTGTCGAACAGATAAAAAAAATAGAGCATATTAGCTTAAAATAATAATAATAACTTTATAAGGTTCACTAACAAAGATCACCATTAAGAAATGGATATGCACACCACAGTCAGAGCAAGTATTCACAGTACATCTATTTGGCAAAATTTTATTTTTAGATTATAGAAAGCATCCCCACACATCTTAAAGACAATCAACCCAATAAAAGTGAGCAAAATATCAGATGCAAGATGGAAGATACATCTAACAGCACATGGTCAACAGCAAAAGAAAAAGTGCTCACCACAATTAGTTATCAGAGAACTGCAAATGTAAAACCACTTTCAGATGCCATTGGCATAGCTGAAGTCAGACAGACAACACTAAACACTGGCAAAGATTTAGAGCAACTGGATGTTTGTGGAAGCATGAAAGGTACGACAAGGTCGGAAGACTATTAGGAAGATTTGTGTCTATTCATACAATAACTTAGTGTTTAGAAATATAAAAGGAAATTAAACAAGCAAAACCTTCTGAAATATACATCATGAATGAATCTCATAAAATATTGTTTAACAAAAGCACTCAGACATATGCACAGCAATTACCTATTGTATGATTCCATTTGTATGGTGTCCAAGAAGATGTGAATTTTCTTTCTGATTCTGAAGGTCAGAAATGTTTCCATTAGATGCACAGGGGAAATGGCAGAGATAGAAAGGAATCTTGAGGATAGTTTCTGGATGATGTAAATATTGTATTTCTTATTTGGTTAGTAGGAGTATTCACTTATTCTACTCACCAAACTGGAGTATACACTTATTCAACTCACTGAATTTACTAGTTTTAACAACTCACTACACCAAAAAAAAATCTGTGTATTTTATGCGAAATATACCTCATTACAAACATATTTTTTAAAAAATACATGCTGAGGGGTGCCTGGGTGGCTCAGTGGATTAAGCCTCTGCCTTCGGCCTCAGGTCATGATCCCAGCGTCTTGAGATCAAGCCCCGGATCAGGCTCTCTGCTCAGCAGGGAGCCTATTTCCTCCTCTCTCTCTGCCTACCTCTCTGCCTACTTGTGATCTCTTTCTCTGTCAAATAAATAAATAAAATCTTAAAAAAAAACACATGCCAAAATAATCTTTCAACTCCAAAAATTTCTCAAAATTGCATTTCTGTGGAAAGGGTATTGCATTGGGCTGTTTACATGATTTATGGGCTTATGTCCAAACAAAGCATGTATTATCCCCATAGATGATACAACTCAACTTTATATGATTAAGCTGTGTATCGTATCATTTTCCCATAGACTGGTGTCACATAGCAACCATGCTTGAGTTAAGAAGTACTGACCTGCCTGCTGCTTGATTATTCCATGATCCCATCAAACCCAGTGATGAGTCCTTGGAACTGCTTAGGGTTGTGACTTAGACATGACGTAGAGTTAACACAAGCTGAACAATTCTGGAAAATACCCTCTGCTGGCATTATGACTTTAAAATATGAATGACTAGGAACTGCTCAAGCAGATTGGTGATTGATAATGTTGAGGTTATTCTTTTTGTTTTCTTTGTATTGCTTTATAAGAGACACATGGGGTAAGATTGAGCAGAGGAATGAGATGCCATGATGTTAACTTCTAATAACATGTAAAGTCATTCCCTCCAGTTCTATGTATATTCTAGTTGAGATAAATCTTTCAAATTACTGTTGTAGGAAAAGCTCTTAGTTCCCATTTATTGCTTTTTCATGTGTTCTTTATAAGAAATCCAGCCTTTTGATCAACATTATTCTTTTCTTACTTTTGACATGTATTCTTTAAAGCTTAGACACACTGCTGCCTTCCAAAATGCTTAATGGATTTTTAATACATCTTGGCCAACGGTTTGCATTTTAAAATTCATATTTGTTTTCCTAAGGACCTGTTTTAATATTAATTTGTATGTGTGTACTGCAGTTAAAAATATCCTTCCTTTTAACTTTCCTATATTCATATTTCTTTACTCTCAGTGTCTGCAAATGCCCATTCTTTATTCATCTCTCACCTGAAATTATGGTCAAGTTGTCCTTAGAATACTCACTTAAACCATTCTTATCTCTCTCGAACAGTGTGTGATCACATTCCATAAGTCTCTTTTATCTTTTGACCCTGATTAGCCCCTCAAATAATGGAGGAGGCCAAATCCTACCTTAGAAATCAGTGTAAAATTCACATATTAGATTAGTAGCATTCTTGAACAAACTTAGGGAAACAAGCAGATTAGGAAAACAATGTGGAAAATGAGTGCAATGACCAATACGTGCAGTGTATGTATCAGTGTAATTGCAATTTTAATGAAAGAGTTACCAGAAACGTTTTAATGGCTAATGATTGCTATTTTTATTCTAGAATTGTCAGATGAGTTTGTTGCACAGAGAGGCCATCTAGATTTTTGAACAGATTGTGACTGTGAAATATTCTTATTGTTTTAGGAAAATCAGTTTCCCTTGCGTTTGTATGTGAAAATGAAAGGAGAGGAACAAAGAAAGAAAAAGGGTGTCGAAGTCTCTTGAACAACTAATGGAAGTCAAAATTTGTATTCAACTCATTTAACTCCCATAATAGCCCAATAAAAATATTATGGTTGTCTACATTTTATATGTGTAGAAATTGAAGTTTAGGGATAAACCCAAAATGACACGGGGGGGGGGGGTACAAAGCTGATGCCATTCTGACACCAAAAGTTTTGTCCTTGTCATGATGGAACTGTCCTTTCAAAGCAATTATTTTATTACCTAAGGAGAATAATAAGAGTCATTGTGTTTCTGTTCAACATCTAGGAAAACCTTATTTTTCTGGAGCCCTCAAGTAAATGAATGAAGTTAAATAACTACATTTTGTAGATAGTGAGTGATGAGCCATAGGATAATTTCCCATTAATTAGGATGGAGAATATACCTCCTTTCACAAAATATCAATGGGACATACTTAAGTGGTTTTTTTTTTTCATAACTAAGTGCATCAACTTGAAATGATGTTTTATTGCGAAGTAGTAAGTATTGTTAAATGTAAAAATTTTTTCACTAAAGACACCATTTGCACTACAGGGCCCCATATATTTGGTTTGAAGATCATTGTTTTCTGCCTGTTATGGGTGTTATCTTGTCGTGTTAGTCTCTTGACTATCAGTTTCACTGCTTCCTACCAATTTACTCTTCCTACCAATTTACTCTTCCTACCAATATACCCATTATACCCATTCTTTCCTAAATTGGTAGTTCTGATGTGATTTAAGATTGGTAATACAGGGCTTCTAGTTATGGAATGAATATGTTATGGGAGTAAAAAGCAGAGCCCAGGGAATACAGTCAGTGATATTGTAATAGTACTATATGGAAAGAGATAGTAGCCACACTTACAGTGAACATAGAATAATAAATTTGTGAAATCGCTAAGTTGTAGATCTGAGACTAATGTACCATTGTGTTCGACCATACTCCA